>CM055060.1:1190748-1274670 GCA_029204045.2 Tillandsia leiboldiana
TGGTGGTACAATACCAACCACCACTCCTACCTAGGCTTACTCCATTCGAAGCCCTCTACGGTTACAGCCCCATTATCTACACTGTCCAACTGGGGACTGAAGTGAGTGCTCCAGTTAAAGAATGGAAGAGAGATAGAGAAAAATGCTACATGAGTTGAGGGATAGGCTACTAGAGGCTCCAAAACCGTATGAAGCAATATGCTGATAAAAGGAGAGTAGATAAGGAGTATCAGGTAGGAGAGAAGGTATACCTTAAACTCCAACATACCGTCAAAGCAGTGTAGCCGTGCGACGCCAAGCCTCAAACTCACCTCCAAATATTTTGGCCATTACGAAATACTGCAGAGGATCGGACCCGTCGCTTATCGGCTACAATTGCCCTGCAGATGCCAAGGTCCATCCGGTCTTTCATGTGTCCACAGTTAAAGAAGGGACTCCCAGCAAAGGAACAGCTCCGGTGGAAAGGCTTCAAGTGGGGACGAAGGGCAACTGCTTACTCAGCCAGAACAGATCTTAAGTTGGAGGATGTTGAAGAGAGGAGACAAGCCGTTACCCAGGTGTTGGTAAAGTGGTGTAACTTGGGAGCTGAAAAATGCGACTTGGGAAGACTACAAGATATGGAAGCCAAGTATCCCTCATTCGATCCTTGAGGACAAGGAGTTCGCAAGGGGGAGGGGATGTAACAATCCTAAAGATGGGAGGAGAGGAGGCAGAGGTAGTAGAGTTGGAGGAGAAGAGGTAGTAGAGAAGGGAGAGGACCTCTGGAGAAGGAGAAGGAGTTAGCTAACCGTAGTAGACGAATATGAGGAGGAAGAAGAGTAGGGTTAGACGAGTACAGGGTTTGGTGAGATTGGAGCGGGCGTCAGGGGGGATAATGGAGTCTTCCAATGGAGCGGGCGCCAAGGCGATGGAGGGTACGGGTCACCCGCTATGCGAGATGGAGCGGGCGCCAGGCGGATGGATCCGACCATCCTTTATCCACAAGGTGACGGCACTGTAGCAGAAGGCGGTCTGGCCCACTAGTTTCAGTAGCACCGAGAAGAGGCCCGTTAAGGCCCACTTACAATATACTGTTTTCACATACAACCCTCAGTAGAATAATATTACAATTTAGTCCCCCGATTTGAACAGTATAAATAGGCAGTTGTAATACGGTTGAGATATAAAAGATTTGAATCAACACTTATCCTCCCTCCAAATTTCTCTCTCTTTCTCTCTCTACTTCCCGATCTCTCAAGTTCCCAGCTCCTCAATTCTCTCCCAAACCAAATTCTCAGATCCACAATCCAGCATTGGTTCCATCAATTGATCGAAACCAAAGCACCCATCATCCTCTCCGTCAACCGATCTCAGAGCAGTTTCATCCTAGATCGGCGACGATCGTCCGGGAAATGATCATCATCCTCACCGCCAAGCCTAATCTCAGCTCGTAGCGTTCATCGATTGGCTGCGGATTCGTCAAATCGTTACAGCATAAGCGAGTGAAAAGGGACTTTCTTTATCTCCACAATCGTAGAGTAATCATTGCTTAATGGTTGCTTCCATGGCTCTCCATCCATCTGCAAGTATGCTCGGCTCCACTGACTGCCTCTCATTTCCAATTTGACTGAAGCAGCCTGAGAAGGAGCCATCATTTTGAGTGGAGCATGCGTACAACCATATGGTTTTATCAGAACTTAGTAGTACTTTGATTCACTAATCTATAGAAAAATTATCATGACTATGTCCACAAGAAAACAAACTAACCAAAGATGATGTTGGTCTAACTGACGGAGTGAACATATCTTTCACGGATTATGAGACGTGGTATGTCAAAGGAAAATCAAGCTGTTTCCTCTGAAGCTTGCATTTTATGGGATTTATTTCTAAGGAGAATAGTAATGAACGCTCTATCTTCAGGTGGCAGCTCATTTAATTTGTCCACAATATTATCACATTAAAATTGATATTTTCTCTAAAAAAAGCAGTGTAGTTCAATGCCTCTTCAAATGAACACCCAGCAAAATTCACCAGCTGCATTATGAAAAGAAAAGGGCATCTATGTTTGTGGCACAATTTGCTAGAGAATTGTTTACTAAAGTGGTCAATATCTGCTTATATATTCCAGCCTAGTTATATATATATATATATATATATATATATATATATATATATATATATATATAGAGAGAGAGAGAGAGAGAGTAGAATTTATATATTTTTAAAAGTGCAAGTCCAAATATACTTGTAAATTTTTTATCATTGAATTTACATTGAGATTTGTGCTATTTAAAATCAACTAAAAGAGAGAAAGAAAAAATAAATTACACAAATCATATATCAAAAAGTAATTTGATATATGATTGAGTGGGAATAGAATATAATTTTTGTCAACATTGATCTCAGTGGTTGCAATAAATTATTAGTAAAAAGAAAAGCATATATTTTTTATTTTAGAAATTGCGTAAAATACTATATACATAGAGGTAAATTTCATTTTAGCCTTTCATTTATCTAAGAATTTAGATTTGTTAAAAAGTAACAATGATATATATATTGGAGAGACAAAGTTTGCAGAAGTGATATATTTGGCTTAAAGAAGATTCATTGCAACAAAATTTTAATATAAGGAAGTATTTTAGACGATACTTGAGGAAAGTGTTTCTAAGTATTTTATAATATAGCAAATAAAAATGCTTTAAAAAGCATCGTTACATGAACCCTCTATTGTATTAAATCAATTTACCAATAATAAATGTTACTATTATTTTTAATTTTTTGACACTTTAAAATATCAGGATTTCAAAAAATCTTAATATTTTAGAGCGTCGGAATATACTTTACTGATACTTGGCATAGGCGTCAGTATATATATATATATATATATATATATATATGACGATTTTTTATTTGCCAACACTTTAATTGGCGATTTTTTATTTCACTGATCACATGATGTGACCAGTGAAAGAAGCTCCACCCCATGATGGGGTGGGGTGTAGGATGTACACCCCTTATGGGGTGTACATCTAGCATCCCCCTACTTTTAAACATAGTTAAACATAAAAGAATAGTGTCCTTAAATATTAATTTTTTTATAGTGATTTTCTCTTTTTATTCAAAATAGCTATATGTGTATATATATATGTTGGAACGATATTACTATACTATTAATAACACCAATTTATTGGTACTATTAGATTTTCGTTCTTTGAATGTAATGATATGCGGTTAGAATAATAGTGGTCCTCTATGATTTAGTGGGTAATTGGCGGAATATATAGTATAATCTAAGAAATAAAAATGATCAAAATAATAGATCTAACGATAAAAAATTTGGTGCTATTGATAATATAGTAGTCGAACTATATATATATATATATATATATATATATATATATATATATATATATGAGAAGTGCTAGGTGTACACCCCAAAGGGGGTGTACATCCTACACCCACCCCATCTTGGGGTGGGTATTCATCCACTCGTCACATCGTGTGACGAGTGGAATTCACCCACCCCTAGGATGGGGTGGGTGTAAGATGTACACCCCATTTGGGGTGTACATCTAGCATTTTCCATATATATATATATATATATATATATATCGGTTACTATACTTGTGCAAGCACCAACACATCTTTTCATTAAAGGATTAAAAATCTACAAACACCAATAATTTAATACTTTTAAAAATATAGAAGTTCAATTATATATATAACTAGGCTAGAATACTATCGATTAAACCAAGTTATTTATGCTATCAATTTTTTTAATCCTTGGATTAAGAGATGTGCGATTAGGATGATAGTGGTCCCCTAGGGTTTAGTGGATAGTTGGTTGAATAGTAAAAATTATAGAGAACCACTATAATTCGAACTGTACATCTTTTCATCCAATTAATGATTATAAATTTGATAGCACAAATTGCTTGATGCTATCGATAGTATTCCACCCGGACTCTCTCTCTCTCTCTCTCTCTGTATATATATATATATATATATATATATATATATATATATATATATATATATATATATATATATATAATATATATATATATATATATTATATATATATATATACATATACATATATATACATACATACATACATACATATATATATATATATATATATATATATATATATACATACATATATATATATACATACATATATATATATATATATATATATATATATATATATATATATATACATACATATATATATATATATATATATATATATATATATCTATATATATATATATATATACATACATATATATATATATATATATATATATATATATATATATATATATATATATATATATATATATATATATATATATATATATATATATATATATATATATATGTGTATGTATATATATACATACATACATACATATATATATATATATATATATATATATATATATATATATATATATATATATATATATATACATATATATATACATACATATATATATATACATACATATATATATACATACATATATATATATACATACATATATATATATATATATATATATATATATATATATATATACATACATATATATATATATATATACATACATATATATATATACATACATATATATATATACATACATATATATATATATATATATATATACATACATATATATATATATACATACATATATATATATACATACATATATATATATATATATATATATATATATATATATATATATATATATATATATATATATATATATATATATAGAGCAATGCTACATGTACACCTCGAAGGGGTGTACATCATACACCTCCATTATTTTAATGGTGGCGATATTTTTTACGGGTCACATCAAGTGACCCATCATCACACCCTCACCCTTGGATGGGTGGGGTGTATGATGTACACCCCGAAAGGGGTGTACACATAGCATTTTCCATATATATATATATATATATATATATATATATATATATATATATATATATATATATATATATATATATATATATATATATATATATATATATATATATATATATATATATATATATATATATATATATATATATATAGTGTGGCTGAGATGCTTTTATATATATATATAGAGAGAGAGAGAGAGAGAGTCCGTCTACTATACTATTAATAGTACCAAGTTATTGGTACTATCAAATTTTCTACCCTTAAATCAACCTATTTGATCATTTTTATCCGTTAGATTTTACTATTTTTTCAACCACCTATTAAACCCAAGGAGTACACTATCATCTCAACCACACATCTTTTAATCCAATGGTTAAAAACTTAATAGCACCAATGACTTGGTACTATTAGTAGTATTTCAACATATATATATATATATATATATATATATATATATATATATATATATATATATATATATATATAGTACGTGGCTGGGGTGCTTTTATAAGCACGGAGGCATCCGTGCTTATAAGTTATTTTCGATGTTGGGACTTCCGAATCGACGATTGGCTTCATTAGACTTGATTTAGAGTATTTGAAGTATTTAGAAAATAAATTTTATGATTTTTCGATATTATTTGTCTAGTGATCGAAATGACTCAAAATTAACGGCTGAAAATAAAAATCTAAAAAAATATAATGGCATGACACTAAAATTTTAAATCAAAAATATTGATCTTATTTTATATAGTATAAAAAATTTTCTATCAAAATTTTAAATGATTTGAATATTTCTACACTGTTAAACTTAAAAACGACTTACCACAACGATTAAAATTGTTCATTTTGAGCTCCTTTAATCATTAGAAAAATTATATCAAAAAATCACAAATTAAATTTATTTTCTAAATATTTCAAACACTCTAGATCAACTCTAACGGAACCGATCGTCGATTCGAAAATTTCAACATTGAAAATAATTTATAAGTACGGAAGACTTTGTATTTTTATAAACATAACAGTCAGCCTGCCTCTCTCTCTCTCTCTCTCTCTCTCTCTCTCTATATATATATATATATATATATATATATATATATATATATAGAGAGAGAGAGAGAGAGAGAGAGAGAGAAAGAATACGGCTAGAGAGTACTGCTAAAAGAAAAAAAAAATCAAAAAAAAACGAAGGTAGGAGTACAAAGGCCCAAAAAAAAAAAAAAAAAAAAAAAAATAGAAAAAAAAAAAAAAGAGAAGTATGGCACAATATAGTGTCACAATGCCCATGTGGGTATTGCGTAGTCTCGCACGATACACACAAAAATATCATTGCTAGGAGGTCCTATACCATGCATGGACCGGTATAACTATTAAAAACAAAGAACTAATTTTATAAAGTTTTATATAAATTTATTGAATAGTATTAATGGGTGATGGTTTGATGATACAAGAGGGAAGTTCTGTAAAAGCAACAGAAAGAATTGCTCAGATACCTGTGAGTGAGGCTTAACAATTTTAAAAAGGGATGTACCACAGCTTGGTAGCGCGTTTGTTTTGGGTGCAAAATGTCACGGGTTCAAATCCTGCCATCCCTATCTATTACTTCTCCCACAAACAAAGACTAAAGCAAGTGCTGGATTTAAAGCTATTTTGTGTGTGAGGAGGACAAGAAGATCAATGGTTTGGACTTGAGTAGACTGAAAATGTTCCGAAGAAATCCAACGAGAAAAAAAAAATTTAGTTGTTTTTTGGTTTTTTCTAAATTAATTCTTAATAGTGGATTTGTTTCTGTCTTTTGTTGAATCTTTTTCACGGCTCGATACCAAAAAGACTTCAATTGTATTAAAAAAGGAATTGAGTCTGGTTCCTACTTGGATAGCCGAAAGGGAGGGCTTGCTGTCAAGAGAGTCGTTTTCGGGAAGACAACCATTGAAGACCTTTTCCATTCCTTAGCAGTAAAGATATGTGGCCATGAAAAAGGGAAGAGAACTAATGGCTTGGTGCGATCTTCAACAAAGTGCGTCTTTAGTTGATAATCAAGAGAGGAGCCTCCAATTCTTTCTAGAAATTGCTTCGAATTTGCCCCAAAATTTCTCCTCCAATTTTTTCTAGTCAAGCTTCTTGGTTGAAATTGTTTGTTTGGAAATTTCCCGAAAAGCTAATTCACTCGATTCGCAGATTAGTCTGACTCGTAATATTTTTAGAAATTTTAATATTTTATATTTATATTTTTAAAGGTGTTGAGTTGTTATATATATCTCTCTAATTTGTTAATATTAACTTATAATTTATTTTTTAATAGAATATAAATAAAATACTAATGTTATTTTTATAAATATGTTACTTTAAAATATTTAATGATTAAATATAATATCTAAAAGAATTAAAAAATAAATTTATTTCGCTCACTAAATTAAATATTAAATTTATAATTAACTATATTTTTTTAACGAAAATTAAGAATATATATATATATATATATATATATATATATATATATATATATATATATATATATATATATATATATATATATATATATATATATATATATAATTTTTAAAATAATAAATATAAAAGTTTAATTTTATAAAAGTACGATTTGTTTAGGGAGGATATAAAATTAAGTGAAAGAGAGAGAATTGACACTTGAGAGATACTCGACCACTAATCCTTTTATTCCAAAGAAAAAAAAAATTTAAAAAACAAAAGGTAAGTTACAAAAGTCAAAGTAAACACTAAATAAACGGTATTACAACCGCCCTCTCCATATAATATTCAAGTACTTATGTGTTGTGTGGATAAAAAAGACAGTATACACTCCTATATTTTACATTTTATTTCATTCTGAAGTGAATATTATTTTATTCATCATATCGAGTGATAAGTAAAATTCATTTTATTTCAGAATGAAATGGGATGTAAGATATATATTTCTAAAAAAATATATATTTATATATACCCGGATAAAAATGGCCGCATAGATAGATATTGAAGGTGTATATATAGTGTGTGTGTACGTTTGTGTTTTTGTATGCGAAAAAATGGTGCTGCATCTGCTTGTTTACTGCTACTTGTTGTGCTTCTTCGTTTGGGCCGGAGTCGGCCGGTTCGCCGAGGCGACTACGGTCGTAAACGTAGGCGCGCTCCTCGACCTCGGATCAGTTGGGGGAAAGGCGAGCTTGGCGAGCATCGAGCTCGCCGTCGACGACTTTTACGCCGCGCACGGCGACTTTGCATCGAGGGTGGTGGTGCATCCCCGGAATTCTAAGGCCGACGATGTTAGCGCTGCCTCAGCAGGTAACAATATTAATAATAAATAAATAAATAGAGTTGGGTTATTATATAATTATGAGTACCATCATTTTGGCATTCAAAAATATTTTTTTAAAATTTTAAATTATAGAAAATAATCGATATTTTTAAAAACTTAAATTATAATATGATATTTAAATATTCTTAAAAATTTTAATATTTTGTTTCATGCTAGAAATCTAAGGTGACTCGACTTCAAAAAAAAATTTAAATTATACAAAATATATTTCAACAATAGAACTATCCATGATTTAAATTATTAAATATTATTTAAAATATTTAAAAATTTATATTAATTCACTATAATAAAATTAGGTTATAGAGACATATTTTTATAATATTTTTGTACAAGTATCATATCTATATTTCATCTATATCTAAAATTATATTATAAGGACACATATTTGGGACACATTATAATAATGTGTAGCTATATACTCTAACGACTGTACATGTAGCGACACTAATTATAAGTATCGGTATTTTTGTTAGTGATATATTTTTCAAATTTTAAAAAGACTTAAAAGTACGACTGTACATGTAGCGACACTAATTATAAGTATCGGTATTTTTGTTAGTGATATATTTTTCAAATTTTAAAAAGACTTAAAAGTGTCGTTATAGTATAGTTTTGTTATAGTAACTTTAAAGTTAAAATATTATTGACTAATTTAAATCAAATAAAATAAAAAATTAAATAGTATAAATTTTGATTTTTAAAATCTCTTGTTATGACAAAAACGAAAATATCTAGTTCATCATGTGCGAAAATATCAAAAAAAATTAAGAAATAGAGAAAAAAAAAATAAAACATACTAATATTTATATGGTTCAGCCACTAGCTTACGTATACGGATGAAAACAAAACGAAAACTTTTATTATAATTAAGATGGTATATAAATATTTATCTCTCATAAAATTCTAATCCCAAAATACATTAATATACCTTCTCATATGCTTATCGGCATCACCAAATAAGAATATATTTATACAAGAATATAAATTCACTAAGATTAGGTATAATTATATAACTTAATAGAATAACCAAAATAAAATAGGATTAGTAAACCTTTTGATTCTAGAGTTCAAAACATATCTAACAATCTCCATCTTGACTTAAATTCTTTGTCTTTTTCATCAAAATCCAAAAACTCTTAGGTCCCGTTTGGTTGGGGGGATAAAGGAGGAATAATCCTCTAAGGAGGAATAATCCTCTTTATCCTCTAATTCTTGCCAAACACCAAGCAAAAAAGACAGGGGATAAATTTTTTTTTTATCCCCTGTTTAACGGGTTATCCTGGGATAACCCGTTAAGTCTTATTCCTCTCCCCCAATAGAATAGGATTTTATTCCTGGGACAGTGAATGGGAAAAGTTATAATTTATTATTTATAATTAAATTATAATATAAAATATATAATATATAATATATAATATATAATATAATATAAAATATAAATTATAATATAAAATATAAATTATAATATAAATTATTATATAAATATAAATTATAATATAAATTATAATATAAATATAAATTATAATATAAAATATATAAAATATAATATAAAATATAATTTATTATTTATATTCTTAAAATATAATATAAAATAAAAAATATTATTTTTTTAATGTAAAATATAATTTATTATTTATAATTAAATTGCTTCAAATTTAATATAATAATTAAATTAATTTTTCTATAAAAAAAGCTAAGGGCAAAGTTGATATTTTTATAAAAATTCTATCTTCTTTTTCCACTATTCTCTACTATTCCATAATTTTAACCAAACACAATTTTAACTATTTCAGAGAATACCAACTTTTCAACCAAACGCAATTTAACTTTTATACTTCATTATCCCGGAATAGCAAACTATCCTAGGTATAAAAAAAATTATACCTTTTAAATTTATTCCGAACCAAACGGGGCCTTAAAGTGATGTCGCACGTGCAAACCAAATTTACAAAATTATTAAATTTGGTATAATGAGTAAATTTGTAGGGTTTCTTGAAGTGACAATTTTTTTATTCTTCGGTTACTATTTTTGCAATCTCTACTACTGAAACGAACAAGCTTTTCGATCTCAAAGTTCGTCGACATCTTAAATATCCAAACTGAAATTTTTGAATTTGGTCACTAAAAAAGACTTAATAAGTAAATTTGTGGGGTTTCTTGAAGTGTCAATTTTGTCATTCTTCGATTACCATTTTTGCAATCTCTGCTATTGAAACGAACAAGCTTTTCGATCTCAAAGTTGATCGACATCTTAAATATCAAAACGAACAATTCAGCTATGATACTAATTTGTTATAACAAAAGCGAAAAAAAATTAGTTTGTTGGACGCGAAAATATGAAAAAAAAATCGAAAAAGAGAAAAATAAAGCCATATAAATATAAAAGTGGTTCGACCTTTGGCTTACATCCACGGACGAGTTTATTTCAAAATAAACGAAACGAATAGCATACTATTTTTTTCTAAATAAAAAAAAAATTAAAAATATATTTATAGTAGTGAGTAAATTTTAATATAATTAAAAATATAAATTTACTTAGATTAAAAATAATTTTAATAAAATTAGGTGTAATTTGAATTTTATCTAGTTCTGAAATTTAAGACATATATATCTGATATCTCTCAATGAATTGGGTCCGTGTGTGGGTGCATGCATGCAGCAATAGACCTGCTGAAGAACGTGCAGGTGCAGGCCATCGTGGGCCCTCCGACATCGGCGCAGGCGGCGTTCGTGGCGGGCCTCGGCGGCCTCACCCACGTCCCGGTCCTCTCCTTCTCCGCGACGAGCCCCACCTTGTCCCCGGCCCACGCCCCCTTCTTCGTCCGCACCGCGCTCAACGACTCCTCCCAGGTGGTCGCCGTCGCCGCCGCCGCCGCCCTCTTCGCGTGGCGCGAGATAGTCCCAATCTACGAGGACTCAGACTACGGCTCCGGCGTTATCCCGTCCCTCGTCGACGCCCTCCAGAGCGGCCCCGGCGCCTCCGTCCCCTACTGCAGCGCCATCCCCCCGACCGCCACGGATCGCTACATCGCCGCCGAGCTCCGCAAGCTGATGCTGATGGAGACGCGGGTGTTCGTCGTGCACATGTCGCCGGAACTCGCAGCTCGGCTCTTCATAAAGGCGCAGGAGCTCGGGATGATGAGCGAGGGCTACGCGTGGATCGTCACCGACGGCGTAGCCGGCGCCCTCGACGCGCTCGCCCCGAACGCCATCACCGCCATGCAGGGCGTCGTCGGCGTGCGGCCCTACGTGCCCCCGTCCCGAAAACTCACCGACTTCGAAACCCGATTTGCCGCAAAATTCCGGCGAGTAAATCCGAATATCGGCGGCCAACGAGCGGACCACCCCACCGTTCTCCAGCTGTGGGCCTACGACACCATAACGGCGCTGGCGATGGCCGCTGAAGAAGCTGTTTCAACACTAAGTGAAAATTTTCGGACGATGCCGTGGTCGTCGCAGGACGACAACGCGACCACCGACATAGCCCGGCTCGGCGTGTCGCAGGGCGGAGACGCCCTCCTGGCTGCGATTCTGGACAATTCGTTCGACGGGGTTTCCGGAAGGTTCCGTCTCGTCGACGGGCAGCTGCAGTTATCGTCGGCATTCGAGATCGTGAACGTGGTCGGAAAGTCGTACAGGCCGGTGGGGTTCTGGAGGCCGGGGCAGGGGCTGTCGAAGGTTCTAGAAGGTTCCGGAAAGGACGAGCTGAGGAGCATCATATGGCCCGGGGATTCGACAGCGGCGCCGAGAGGGTGGGAGATACCGGCGGCGGGGAAGAGGCTGCGGGTCGGAGTGCCCGTTAAGAAAGGGTTCGAAGAGTTCGTTAAGGTGGTGGGGAAGGATCCCGTTACGGGGCAGGTGATCGTAACGGGGTACTGCATCGACGTGTTCGACGCCGTTATGAAGGCGTTGCCGTACCCGGTGCTCTACGATTACGTTCCGTTCCAGGATAAACGCGAGAAGGGCCACACCTCCTACGGCGACCTCGGATACCAAGTCACCACCTCCTACGACGACTTTGTATACCAAGTCTACCTCAAGGTTGACTAGTAATGCTAATGCATGTTCAAATTTTTAGCCGGTGCTTTGAGTTCCGTGCAGGGAGAGCATCGCTTTGAGTTCCGTGCAGGGAGAGTATCCGGTGCTATTCATCAATTTATTCATCAAATCATAAAAAAAAAAATCACTAATTATTTTAAAATAATTAATAAAATTTATTTTAAAATAAAATAAATAAAATATAAAATATACATCTATTTAGAATATACCAAAAGCACTTTCCTTTTATGCCTAGAGCTCTTTATATCTAAACGATGGACGACTAATGAGATTAGATGTCTGTCTCCGTAAAATTTGTATTCTATAACGTGATATTGAAATTTTTGCGGTTGCTTTAATATTTGTGCGGAGGAGATGAAGGTTGGGACATGAATACTGACAAATCAAGCATTGAAAAGTAGCAATAAATTATTTGATAGTTAATATTCGAGATCTCAAACTAGAAGAGTATTTACTTTATGTATCTAGCTGGTTGAGAATTTCTGACTCGATATATATTGTCTAAAACAACAGAACTTCGATGCGGTGGTGGGCGACACGACGATCAACGCGAACCGGTCACAGTACGTCGACTTCACGCAGCCGTACACCGAGACGGGGGTCACGATGCTGGTGCGGATGCGGGACAATAGAAGCAAGAGCATGTGGATCTTCCTGGAGCCACTGAAGGAGGACCTTTGGATCGCGACCATTACGCTTTTCGTGTTT
This sequence comes from Tillandsia leiboldiana, assembly GCA_029204045.2. Classification (NCBI taxonomy): domain Eukaryota; kingdom Viridiplantae; phylum Streptophyta; class Magnoliopsida; order Poales; family Bromeliaceae; genus Tillandsia; species Tillandsia leiboldiana. Next base: position 1,203,783 of record CM055060.1, read on the forward strand.
ACTGGGTTTATAATTTGGGCGATCGAGCACCAGTCAAACGAAGAGTTCCGTGGCACGCCTGGCCAGCAGCTTGTCAACATCTCCTACTTCTCCTTCTTCACATTCGTATCTGCACCAAGTACGGTTGCAAATATATCCCCACAAGATTATCGATTTAGGGGCAATTTTCTACATACCCCTAAAAATTTCTCTGTTTTCAGATTTATCCCTCTTAGAAGGCTAATATTAAAACTACCCTTCTTACGTTCCAACTTCTTTCCAAAATACTCCTGAAGTTAAACTCTGTTAGTGTACCGTTTGAAACTACCGTTATCTGTGTATAATTACTATTTTGCCCTTTCAAATATACTCTAAACCCTAAAACCCTAAACCCTAAACCCTAAAACCCTAAAAAATCCTAAACCCTAAACCCTAAATCCGGGCAAAATAGGTATATCTGATAGTTTTCAACTCCGATTATTATTTAACTCTAGTTTAACCCTAGTTAACTTAACAAAGGGAAACGGTTGAGATATTTTTAATAACGGTGTAACGTATGAAGGATATATTGGAAAGAAAAACATAAGAGGGGTAAATCAGATATTTTTTCATATTTCAGGAGTACATAGGCAATTATCCTATCGATTTAATACATAGCTTTTTTAAAAAAATCATAATACTCGGTGTTTGATGTTTTGCAATAGAGGAGAAGTTGCTCGGAAACCTGTCCAAGTTCGCGCTGATCAATTGGATGCTCGTCGCGTGGCTGCTGGAGAAGAACTACAACGCGAGCCTCACGTCGATGATGACCGTCCAGCAGCTCCAACCGACGGTGTCTGACCTCAACGAGCTATTGAAGAACGGCGACTATGTCGGGTACCAAGAAGGGTCCTGCGTGAAGGATCTGCTGATGAGTTTGAACTTCGACGAGCGCAAGTTGAAGTCATATAAAGCACCGGGCGAATACATCGAGGCATTGTCGAGAGGGAGCTCGAATGGCGGTGTGGCAGCGATATTCGACGATATCCCGTTTCTGAAGATCGTCCTCTCGCGGCATTGTGACGGCTACAACATGGTCGGCCGGATATACAAAAACGGAGGTTTTGGGTTTGTAAGTTCATCCCCATCTAATATTCTTTCGTAGCAACTATTTGTGTCGAGAGTAAGAAGTTATGACTTGAAAACACTCTTCTTGGTAATCTTTCTTCTTTGTTTGATTCTTTTATAAACATTCCGCAGGCTTTTCCGAAGAACTCTCCGCTAGTGTCTGACGTATCGCAGGCTATTTTGAACGTGACGGAGGGTGACACGAATGTGGCGATCGAGCGGAAATGGTTCGGCGATCAGCAGAGCTGCTCGGGCCAAAGCAGCATCGCATCCACGTCTCTCGACCTCCAAAGCTTTCAAGGGGTCTTCATCATCACCATCACTCTATGGGGACTCGCATTCATCGGCTACCTCGTCTACTCGCTGCACAAGCTACACGCCACCGCATCCGAAAGTTCACGCTGGAGACGACTGCTCGCACCGTTTAAAGGCCGCAGTTTTGAAGGCAACAATAAGAACGAAAAAGATGGAGTTGTTGTGGATGAAGGGGAGTTTAACACTACTGAGCAAGCTGTGGAAGTTTGCGTAATGGGAGATCTCAATGGCTTGGATAGTGCCCATGCAAGTATGGACTCGCCGGATGCATCGCCGGGGCTGAACACTCCTGGCCAGAGGCCAAGTCCACGGTAGGTCTCGCATACTCGCGTTCCACGATTGACTAACAGGTCGAGTACTCGAAAAGTTTGAATTCAGTGAATTGAGAGAGATTTAGGAACCGTTTGTTTGGATGTAATTATAGTGCATTATAATTCAAAAATATATATAGTTAAAAATACAATATTTATAATTATATAGATTTTGTTTGATTGAATGTTATAAAAAGTGCAGTAAAAAATTGTGTTTTGTTATTTATAGTTGACAAGTACATTCACAAAATTTTATCAATTTATACATAAAATAGTAAAATTACCTCCTATATAAATTTTTTTAAATATTTTCTTAAAATTTATTAAAGAGATAAGCTTATCTTTATTTAATGTTACTCTCTCCTACTGTTGCATTTAAAACTGCACCCAATTTAAGCATAATTTCAACTGCTGCATCTGAGCATTTTCGTGCAGTTCCAACTCCAACTGCAACAGTTGAATTTAAATGCATGAGACCAAACTTTTAGCAAATTTGAATTTGTATATAATTACAATTGCATTGCAGTTACAATTACATGCAACCAAATAAAATATAGCAATTTATCGTCCTACTTTACCATTCAGTAGTTTGTTAAACTGTATCACTTTGCTGCCCTATGTAGTCATTAACTGTGAAACAGAAATACGAGCACAGAAGAGCAAAGTGCAACTTTTCAAATTACATAATGGCAAAGTGCAAATGTGCTAAATCACAGTAGGGTTATTTGAAATTTTTACCCTTTTTATTCTCTACAGAGGATTTTGCATAGTTGTTTCCAATTTTTCTCAGGCAAAATGATCCTCATGGAAAGATCTTACACAGAAGTGTAAAATTATCCTCAGATATAGTGGATACCCACGTAATTGATATAACTCATGTTCAAGACAAGTGTTTGTAGAAAACTTTGCACTCTTAAATCATGCACGCGCACGACGGGTATGTATCGAAACACTATAGCATGAATAGTTTTCTTTTTTCTTTTTGGACAACACAGAATCAGATAGATGTTGAAAAGCTACTAATCAAATCTATTTCTACATATGAAAATTTACAACAAAGCATTTTACCGTACTTGCCCGAAAGGAGGCGTGATAAACCATAAAGCTTGCGCTGGCTCTCCTCCACATTATATCCCTAACAGCAGCATGCCCTGCATAAGTTGAATAGGGAAAATTAATGTACTGAATTCTAAATTTGCTCATTCTGTGACAACAGAGTTTAAGTTTCAGATAAAGAAGATTCCTGTACTAAGCAAATCTTTCCTTTTTTTTAAAATGTAGTGTTTCTGAGAGTGTACTCCGTAAATCTTGGTTTGTATTGGCAACATTGGAGGATCCCATACTTACGTACCTGATGAATGATGAAAAATCATTCCCCACTAAGCATAAGCGAGTGAAAAGGGACTTTCTTTATCTCCACAATCGTAGAGTAATCGTTGCTTAATGGTTGCTTCCATGGCTCTCCATCCATCTGCAAGTATGCTCGGCTCCACTGACTGCCTCTCATTTCCAATTTGACTGAAGCAGCCTGGAAAGGAGCCATCATTTTGAGTGAGCATGCGTACAACCATATGGTTTTATCAGAACTTACTAGTACTTTGATTCACTAATCTATAGAAAATTATCATGACTTTGTCCACAAGAAAACAAACTAACCAAAGATGATGTTGTTCTAACTGACGGAGTGAACATATATCTTTCACGGATTATGAGACATGGTATGTCAAAGGAAAATCAAGTTGTTTCCTCTGAAGCTTGCATTTTATGGGATTTATTTCTAAGGAGAATAGTAATGAACGCTCTATCTTCAGGTGCCAGCTCATTTAATTTGTCCACAATATTGTGACATTAAAATTGATATTTGTGACGAAATAGCGAGATCCGATAAATGGAAGCTCACTATCTTCAAATAGTGGAGAAGAACACCACTAGTCCAAGATCATACCAAAGTAAATAAATTAGAGCTTGAAGAGTGTGAATGGAGAATAATTATAAAGTTCCATTAAGATAGAGTAAAATCAAAGAACTAACTTAAAACAAAACAAGAACTACTCTGGGGTAGTTACTTTGTAGTTACTTTAACCATACAAAAGAAAATCATAAAATTCACTTTAGAATTTAACACTCCCCCTTAAAGTGAATTTTAGAAACAAGTCCGAGCTTCCCGCGAAGTAGTTCGAACGGTCCTTTAGAAAGCGATTTGGTGAAGATATCCGCACAGTTGTCTTTGCTTTGAACTTCTACCACATGAATGATGTTTTGAAGAACTTTCTCGCGGATGAAATGATGCTCGATCTCAATATGCTTTGAGCGCGCATGACAAACTGGATTAGTTGCAAGCTTTAATGCGCTTTGATTATCACCATGAATTATAGTCGGATTAGAAATTGGTGAAAGAACATCTTCGACCAACCGCCGCAGCCAAACACACTCTTGAGCGGCCAATGATGATGCCTTGTATTCGGCCTCCGTAGTAGAGAGCGACACCGAATCTTGCTTTTTGCTACACCAAGAGATAGCCGCTGAGCCACATGTAAACACATAGCCGGATGTAGAGCGTCGATCATCCAAATCCCCTCCTAAGTCAGCATCCGCATAACCTTGCAATAGAAAAGGAACTCCATTCCTGAAAAATAACCCAAAATCAAGAGTAGAGTTGACATATTTTAATATTCGTTTTGCCGCTTCGAGGTGAGGCTTCCTTGGAGATTGCATGTAGCGACTCACAAGACCAACAGAAAATGCAATGTCCGGTCTTGTAATAGTCAAATAAATAAGACTTCCAACAAGTGCTCGATATGGTTGAGGATCTGGGAGAAGCTTGCCTTCTTCTCGACGTAACTTTATATTAGTATCAAGTGGAGTAGAGCACCGCTTCGAATTTATTATACCAAACTTCCTAACAATTTTTTGAGCATAGCCTTTTTGATGCAAGAAAATTCCATTTTCCACTTTCTTCACCTCCAACCTAAGAAAATGATGAAGTTCACCTAAGTCCTTCATTTCAAACCGAATAGAGAGCTCGGCTCGAAGTCTTGCAATTTCTCCGTCATTATTGCCAGTGACGATCATGTCATCCACATACAAGAGAACAATAACATGCAAGTTTCCAAATTTCTTGATAAACAAGCTAGAATCAGCATTTGAAGCAAGATAACCGCAAAATTGTAAATATTCGGCAATTTTACCATACCATGCCCTTGGCGCTTGCTTAAGCCCGTAAAGTGCCTTCTTGAGTTTGCAAACATAATCTGGATGAATTTCTGAATTGTAGCCCAGAGGTTGCTCCATGTATATGTCTTTGTCAATCTCGCCATATAGGAACGCATTCTTGACGTCAAGTTGCCATAGCCCCCAACCAAGACTAGCCGCCAAGGATATCACCACACGAACGGAAGTCATTTTTGCAACAGGGCTGAAGGTTTCTTCATAATCTTCGCCATATTTTTGTGAAAAACCCCTCGCCACAAGCCGAGCTTTATAGCGAGCAACACTACCATTTGGGTTACGCTTCACTTTGTAAACCCATTTGCAAGTGATGGGCTTCACATTTTCAGATTTTGGAACAAGATCCCAAGTCTCGTTCTTGATGAGCGCCTTCATTTCTTCATCCATAGCATCATCCCATTCTTTCACACCATGTGCTTCGTTGAAATTAGAAGGTTCAAGTTCATCAATAGGACCGGCGAAAAAACAAGAAACCATACTCACTAGGTTCCCATCCCGATAGCGAACCGGCTTCACAATTTTTCTTTGCGAGCGTCGAAGTAATTGCACTTCATCTTGATGATCTTCATTTTCATGGCTCCCCCTCGGACTCTGCTCCCCCTCCAAAATAGAAGCCGAAGTGGGTGAAGTAGGAGCACTAGAAAGAACTTGCATACTTTCGCTTGCTTGAGGTACCATCCCTTCTTGCGCATGGCTCGCCACCTCCATTGTAGAAGTGGATTTGGAAGAAAAGTAAGAAGATAACTCATCAAATACTACATCCCTTGAGACCACAAATTTCTTGGTCTCCGGATCCATGCATTTCCATCCTTTCTTTCGCTCGTCATAGCCAATGAAAATGCACTTCTTAGCTTTCGGATCAAGTTTGCCTCTCAAATCACCTGGAACATGAACATAACAAGTAGAGCCAAATACTTTAAAGTGCTTAACATTAGGTTTCTCACCCCACATCAATTCATAAGGAGACTTGAAATTGGTAGGACATAAAGGCACATGATTTATCACAGATGCCACACATGCCATACCCTCCGCCCATAAGGCTTTGGGTAAATTCTTTGCATGCAACCAAGACTTGCATGTCTCCACGAGATGCCAAATTTTTCTCTCCGCCACTCCATTTTGTTGAGTGGTGTAGGCACAAGAAAGCTCCCGTTTGATTCCTTGTTGACGACAAAAAGAGAAGAACTTATTTGAAGTAAACTCGCCGCCGTTGTCGGTACGCAAGCATTTGATCTTGCGATTGAGCACACCTTCAACAGTCTCTTTGAACTCCACAAACTTAGAAAATACCTCAGACTTCTCCTTGACAAAATACACCCAAGTATATCTTGTAAAATCATCAACAAATAATAACATATAACGAGAGCCCGAGTAAGAAGGTGTCGAAGTAGGACCCATCAAGTTCTTCTTCATCCCGGGCACATGATAGACGCTATTGAGAGCGATGGACTTGTCATTGTTGCTACCTTTGATAGTAATAGGGCCTTCGTGCTCCACCGAGTGAATTGTGTTATCCGCCGTGATGATAGCATCATTGCCTTCATGTCGTCGAAGACTAGAAAACTTATAGTCATTTCCGGTGAGATGATGACCACATCCGGAGTCCACAATCCAATCCTCTTCATAATTAATAGAAGTCGAGGCTTCAACAGTTGAAGTCTCTGCCATGAAGCAATTTCCCCAATCTTCTACATCATGAGAGCCGGTGAATTTGTCGGCAATGTTTCCTTCCTTCAACTTGACTCGACAGTTCTTCTTGATATGGCCTAACTTGCCACATCGATAACACTTGATCACCTTCTTCCACTTCTTCTCGCTGCTGGAAGTAGATTCTCCATCTTTCTTTTGATCTTTTTTCTTCCACTCTTTGTTGTAGCCCTTCTTGTTTCCGGCGAACAAAACATCCCCATTGCCTCCCGAAATAGAACACCCGGCCATTTGTCGAGCTAAGGACTCTTGGGAAGCGAGAAGATTTTCAAACTCCACCAAGGATGGTTGTATTTGCCACCCCTGAATAGAGGTAATAAAGGCATGGTACTCCTTGTTGAGGCCGCGGATAATGTTACGCTTCATCCGCGCCTCCGAAATAGGCTCATCCGGATCCAACGCCGAAATTTCCGAACAAAGATTTTTGACCTTTAAGAAATATTGGGAGATAGAAAGATCACCTTGAATGGTATTAGCTAATTCATTCTCAATTAGTTGTAGCCGAGCACTATTCTTTTTATTCATCAACTCATCTAGAGTCTCCCAAATTTCTCGCGCCGACTTGCACCCGATAATGTGCTCGAACAAGTCATGAGAGATGGACCTCTTCAGGATAAACTCCGCCTTTGCATTCAAGGTCCTCCATCTCTTCAAGGCCTCCCTATTCTCAGGAGTATCCACTGGAGCCTGTCGAAAACCACCGCCGACGACATCCCAAAGGTCTTCGCCGATAAGGTACGACTCCAAACATGACTTCCAAACTTTGTAGTTTGATTGGTTGAGAATCTCCACCCCGAGTCCGACAACTCGACCACTTCCCTCCATCATCTACACTATCTTCTTCTCTAAGGAAATCTTGCAACGCACCGTCACCTCCAACCAGGCTCTGATACCATGTGACGAAATAGCGAGATCCGATAAATGGAAGCTCACTATCTTCAAATAGTGGAGAAGAACACCACTAGCCCAAGATCATACCAAAGTAAATAAATTAGAGCTTGAAGAGTGTGAATGGAGAATAATTATAAAGTTCCATTAAGATAGAGTAAAATCGAAGAACTAACTTAAAACAAAACAAGAACTACTCTGGGGTAGTTACTTTGTAGTTACTTTAACCATACAAAAGAAAACCATAAAATTCACTTTAGAATTTAACAATATTTTCTCTAAAAAAGCAGTATAGTTCAATGCCTCTTCAAATGAACTTATTCGAACAAATTGTCCAAAACATAAAACTCCCAGCAAAATTCACCGGCTGCATTATGAAAAGAAAAGGGCATCTATGTTTGTGGCACAATTTGCTAGAGAAGTGTTTACCAAAGTGTCAATATCTACTTATATTCCTCAGCGTGTTTGGTTATAAGTTATTTTCGATGTTGGAATTAGAGTGTCTCGCGATAAGAGTGGTACAACTTCTATATAATATTTTATCTGATCAAAATGAAGAGAGAGAGAGAGAGAGAGAGAGAGAGAGAGAGAGAGAAAGAGAGAGAGAGAAAGAAAGCGTGCGTGGAAGAGTGAGAGGAAGAGAGCGAGAAAGAGCTAGAGGGTGCGAGAGAGGCGTGAGGGAGGAGAGCTGGGTGCGTACGCGTGGGAAAGCGAGCTTGGCCGCGGCTGCGAGTTTTTCTGGGAGTAGCAGACGGTGGAACAATGGTGGTGCTCCCTGCTGCGGTCGCTGCGGGCTACGCGACCCTTCCAGCAGTCGCAGTGCAAGGAATCTCGGCATGTGGCGAGGATCTGACCGGGCGAGATGCCTCACCGCCCACCCACGTGCTGCCTTGGAGGGTTGGGTTAGAGTGCATGGGAGGCGCACCCCGGCGTCTTCGACCAAACACTCACGGGATGGCCTGATTGGACCACCCACCCCGTATGACGGCATCAGACATCGGACTGGACCGGGTCGTCGATGGAGCTCCCATCACCGACTCAGTACGGGGGATTCCCGCATCCAGGCATCCCTGTCCGATCGGACCTCCCGACACACGCATCCGGCTCCCAATCCATGTCGCAGCGCCGTCAAATCCTCCTCCCCGCGCCCCCTTCCAAGGTCACCTGGGCAGATCACCTTGGTCTCCCCCTTTGCTCCTCCTCCGCCCCGGTCCGCGAGGTGCATCCTCCGCCCGTCACTTCCAACTTGACGGGACTAGACACCCCCCCTCGTTAGACCCCCGCCCTCGCACCTTTAAAGAGGCCCTGCTCCTCCCCTCTGCTAACCCGAAGCAACCATTGCGATCCCATACTCTGCCTCGGCCTGGTAGCTTCCCCTCCACCCCCAGCGGCAAAAAGTGCTTCCGGTGCCTGGCCGGAGATCACCTCGTGAGGAACTGCCGAGACCCTGTCCGTTGTGCGGCGTGCCACCGGACCGGCCACAGAGCCAAGAGCTGCCCCATTAGCCGGCGACGCCCCATGATGCGGAGAGGCCGCGACTCCCGCCCGAATTCAATGAAGGCCTTTATCCTGCTCTCGGAGGACTTCCGCATCCGCGAGAACAAGCGCAAGAACGCCATCCTGGCGGACGTGATCGGAAGAGCTAACCTCGGCCACTTCCCCGGGGGCACGATTGCGGCCGACATGGCTGCGAGGTTCGGTGGCTTCCCCACCGATTTCCTTGTGGCAAGCCACCTCGACCGTGAATTCGTCATCTTCCTCCCCGAGTGGGTCCACTCCAACGACCTCATTAACGGAGGCCTCCTCCACCTGCAGCATTGCCGACTCCGCTGCTGTCCTTGGGAGCCTTACCACGGCGCCGCCGCCTCGAGATTAACCTACAAGGCTTGGGTTAAAATCTTCAATCTCCCGTTCGAATGTTGGTCATCGCAGCGGGTGAGCGCCATTGTCGGCAGCTTTGGCCGCTTCATCAAGGCCGACGAGGCCAGCATCAACGTGACGGACATGACCGGCTACAAGTGCCTCGTGGTGGTGGACGACCTGGAGGACATCCCGGAGAACCTCTCCATTTCGATGGGGAGCATTGTCGTCTCCGCGCAGGTGAGGATTGTGAGCACCTCCCCCTTCGGAGGGGAGGATCGGGGCACGCCCTTCGCTGGTGGGGATCCCAGTGAGGGCGGGGACCAGACGGACCCCCACGGCTTCCAGTTGGCCAGGCGGGTGGCGCTCGTAGGTCTCGATGGGGAAAGCAGCGATTCCAGAAACGGCCGCGCCGGCCTGAACGACACCTGGGACTCCTCGGAAATCCGTGATAGGAGGCGTCGTCCCGCCGAGCACCATGCTCTTGGCCCCGTCGAATCGGCCCCGTCGCTCCGGACAACGAGCGAACCGCCTGCTGCCGGCGCGGCGCTCTCCGATGGACCGCTGGGCACTCCCTTAGCTCAGACATCGCTTTATCCAACGGTTCACCGAAGCGCTGTGCCCGCCCACCCCCGTGAAGCCCCTCGACCGGAGAAGATGGTTGGCGTCGGTCAACCTCGGCTCCTTGGGCCGCGCTCCTTGCTTTTTTCAGATGGGTTTTCAAATTCTTTTCACCATTCTGGCTTCTGGGAGATCAGCCTCGCTGGGTCGCTGAAGGAAGGCGCCCGCTCCCCTTTCGCGGTTGAGAAGTTGGTGATCCGTCTCTTCCCTGTGCTCCCTCGACTGCCGAGCGCCCCCCTTTGTGTGCCATGCAGCCTGCCTTGGCCCCCGTGCAACCACGGTCCACTCGCCCGTCAGCGGCCTCTGCTCCCCTCGAACGGATCCTGGGCTTGGTCGGGCCCGACTACCTCTGCTGGGCTGGATCCGGGGGCCCTTGCAGATGTGAGGGGGTGCCCCTGGGCCCCGGGCCAATCTCTTGCGACGACTACCCCCCCTGCCTGTCTCCTGGACCCCCGTGGGCCCACCCGCGGGCCCCACATCCCTCTGTCCTCTTACCCCGTGCTTCCGGGCCCCTCCCTGGTTGACCCTCCTGGGCCTAAGGCCACTGCCTGTTTTGTTTGCATCAACGGCCCGCCTCCGCAGTGGACGGACCTCATCAGCCCCCGCTCCCCCGCTGAGCCCCTTTCGGCCACCTCCGCTGGTGGCCCGGTCACACGGGAGGCTCGTCGGCCTCTCCCGGCCCGCCATGTCACCCCCCCCCCCCCCCCCTCCAACCGCATGCCGGGGGCGCAGAAGCACCGGAGGACGCCCACCGGCGTTCCCCCCCCCCCCCCCGGCCCACCGAGATGGAGGCCCTCGGGGGTCGCCATAACTCCTACCTCCCAGGCCCTCACTACCGGTCTGTCTTCTAGCCACCTCCCCGCCACCGGCCCGCCATTCAGCACCACCCTGAAGGCGCAGTGCCGCCCTGATCAACCAGCGGACCACCAGATACCCTTCCTGGAAGCCGAGCACCTGGACGGCGGGCCGGCTGGGTTTGCCGAGCCCCTGACCCCGCCACTCGCCGCCCCCTTGGACGCCGACTCCTCTTCTAATCCGGCCATCAGGCGGAGCCCTAGGCTGGCGAAGAAGGCAGGCTCTTGTGCTCTGGACCGCGCAATAGCCCGCCGAACCTTTCTCCTGGGAGAGGGTGCGCCCGCCTCCCCATTCTCCGGCAACGCTGACACTGCGCCCCTCAACGCGATCATCCACAAGTCCGCCAAGTTTGGCATCAAACTCAATGAAAGGGAGGCCTGCTCGCTCCGGGATTTCTCCGGCCCCGCGTTCTGATCTGTCGGACGCTTGTATCTTGCTGTTTGGTGCCTAGTCTTTCTTATGTTTCAGATCTGTTCCTGGAATGTCAGAGGGTTAAATGACCCCTCGAAGCGGGCTTTGGTCAAGTCGGTCGTCTGTACCCTCAAGTCATGTATCTTTTGCTTTCAAGAAACAAAAGAGAGCACGTTCTCGCGCTCCTTCATTTTCTCTCTCGCTGGACCGGGCATCGATAAGTGCCATTTTCTACCCTCCTCGGGGGCCTCGGGCGGACTCGTCACTTGCTGGAGCTCCAGGCACTTCACCTGCTCCGAGGTCATTGTGCGGGACCGCTCCCTCACGCTGCGGCTGACTCACGCTCTTACCGGCTCCTCCTTCTACCTATCCAATGTCTACGGACCTCCCTCCTGGGAAGGAAAAGACGAGTTCTGCCGGGAGCTTGGTGCGCTTAAATCCGTTTGCCTTGGCCCCTGGGCAATCTGTGGAGACTTCAACCTTACGCGCTCCGCGGCAGAGAGGCAGGGTCACCGTTCCTGTAGCCGCCTTATGACCATGTTCAACAACCTGATCAACGAGCTGGAGGTGGTGGACCTCCCAATCCTCAACCAAAGTTTCACTTGGTCCAACATGCAGTCCCCCCCCTCTCTTGCAAAACTGGATCGCTTCTTGATCTCAACCGACTGGGACCTAACCTTCCCTCTCTCCGCAGTCTCAACGCTGCCCAGAATCACCTCGGATCACTCCCCTCTCCTCCTCAAATCGCCTTCGAACCGGGCCCCTTGCCCCTTCAGATTTGAAAAGGTCTGGCTCACCAAGGCCGATTTTGTTTCACTGGTTCCGATCTGGTGGCACGAAACGGAGGCCAAGCAGAGGAGGCAAGGGAGCATCCTCACTTTCACCGCTAAACTCAGGCACTGTCGCAACCGCATCAAAGAGTGGCGGTCCACTAACTTCTACAGCATCTGCAAAACCAAGAGGGCAACCGCGGAGGAGATCCTGAGGCTTGATTCCCTTGAGGAACTCCAATGCCTGACCCCTCTCGAACAATCGCTGAGGACGAAGCTCAGAAATCAACTTAAAGTCATCATCGAGGACGAGGAGTTACTCTAGCGAACCAGATCCAAGCAGCACTGGCTAAAAGAAGGGGATGGAAACACCAAATTCTTCCACACGATGGCAAACGGTAGACATAGAACCAACCGGATCGGGACCATCAAGGATGAGGGCATCACGCTGGATAGGGAAATGGACAAGTGCGACTACTTTTACCACAAGTTCAAGAACCGATTCGCGCCTGACCATCTTTCCCCCACCACGTGCGGTGATTGGAGTGACCTCTTTCCCGACAAGACCGCACTGAGCTCGGTTAACCTCACCTCCCCCTTCACCTTAGAGGAAGTTAAAAAATCAACCTTCCAGCTGTCCGGGGATAAGGCGCCCGGGCCCGACGGCTTCAGCATGGCTTTCTACCAGAGATTCTGGGACGTCATCAAGGCCGACCTCTTCAAAATTTTTGACGATCTTTACGAGGGTACTCTTGACACGGGCCCCATCGACTACACTCATATCTGCTTGATACCCAAATCGGAAGGGGCGAGCTCGGCGAACGACTTCCGGCCCATCAGCCTCCTCAACTGCGTCCAGAAGATTATCTCGAAGGTGCTCACGAACAGACTTCTCACTGATCTGGGGAAGATCATCTCCCCGACCCAGTCGGCCTTTGTCAAGGGAAGAATTATCCTAGACTCCTTCGTCACTGCCAGTGAAATAATCAGCTGGGGTACCAGCAAACACATCGACTGTGTGGGAGTCAAGGCGGACTTCAAAAAGGCCTTCGACAATGTTAGCTGGAGCTTTCTCAAACACATCCTCCGTTGCCTTGGTGCTAACCAGAAATGGTGTGAGTGGATCAATCAGTGCACCGTCAACGGCAAACTTGCCATCCTCATCAACGGCAATGCCACTAAATGGTTCAAAATGAAGAGGGGACTTCGCCAGGGAGACCCTCTCTCACCCTTCCTCTACCTGCTGGTAGCCAAAGGCCTCGCGCGCATGACTAACAGAGCCATACAAAATAATCTCCTCACCGGGGTGGGACCTTCGCGGGACACTAAAATCTCGCTCATCCAATTCGCGGATGACACTTTTTTCTTCTGCCAGGCCAAGGACAGACAGATCCGCAACCTCCGCTCTTTATGGCTACTCTACGAATGGGCATCCGGGCTCAAAATCAACACGTCTAAGTCGGAGCTTCTTTACCTGGGCAACGGAAACTCTAAAGGCGAACGACTCGCAGCAACCCTAAATTGCAAGCTTGGCTCGCTCCCGATCAAATACCTCGGACTGCCACTACGAAAGGGACGCATCCCGAAGGAAGACTGGCAACACATAGTCTCCAGAATCGACCAAAGGATCTCCGGGTGGCAAGCAAAACTCCTCTCCTACGGGGGAAGACTCACCCTGGTCAACTCGGTGCTGTCGAACCTACCCCTCTACTACTTCTCGGTCTTCAAAGCACCTGCCTGGGTCATCAAAAGAATTGACTCGCTACGCCGAGCCTTCTTCTGGAAAGGAACCAGATCTACTTCAGGGGGTAGCTGCCTCGTCAGCTGGAAGACGGTCTGCAAAAGCAAAAAAGACGGGGGCTTAGGCATCCTGAACCTGGAAAGCTTCAACACCGCCCTTCTGGTCAAGTGGTGGTGGAGATTCCTCTCCATGAACGCGCCCCCCTGGGAGCCACTCATCACAACGCTATATTACCGCCGCAGAAAACCGCTGAGCGAGGGATCCTCCTTCTCGCCCCACTCCCACTGGTGGAGAAGCGTGATCCACACCAGGGAACTATTCAAGTGCGCCACGACTCACTCGGTGGGAAATGGAGCCAGGACCGACTTCTGGTCCGATATCTGGGCAGGAAACTCGACCCTCTCTACCCAGTTTCCGAGCATTTATGATCGGGCTAGCAACAAAAACCTTAGGGTGAGTGACTGCTTTGACCAGAACGGCTGGATTTGGTCTAGAATCCTGGAGGGCGTAGAGGGGGCCTTCACCGATCTTGAGGATGCAATACAGGACTTGAAAATGACCGCACCGCAGCTGTACCCCACCGGTGACAACGACGAGTTCCTTTGGCGATGGACCGCCTCTGGGGTCTTTTCTGTTAAGTTAATGTACCGTTTCTTGCAGGACAGCGGGGAAACCGACAACCGCTTCACCACGCTCTGGAGCATTAAACTGCCACTAAAGGTTAAAATCTTTGTCTGGCTCCTACTACGTAAGAGGTTACTTACCAGAGACATCCTCCAAAAAAGGAACTGGCCCGGCCCCACTTGCTGCGCCATGTGCCTTGGACTTGTTGAAACAGCAGACCACCTCTTCCTCTCCTGCCCCAGCGCCAACTGCCTGCTAGAGACACTACTACCTAACAAAACGGAGATCCGAAGCTGCCCGAACGTCACCACGCTATGGGAGGCCAGCTCACAAAAAAGGGGGTCTTGGGGTAAAAGGACACTTGTCACTATCGCGACCACTTGGTGGATGGTCTGGCTTGAACGGAACAGAAGGGTCTTTGACGACAAGAGCCGCAGTCTCGACGCTACCCTCGCCGACATTAGGATTTGCCGCTCGCATTGGTCTAGATTCTGTACCTAGGCCTAGGGCTTTACCCCGGCTCTTTGTTTTTCGTTCTGCTTTTTCTCTACTTTTCTTTTTTACCTTACTTCTAACCCCTCCTCTGTCTCCTTCTTCCTGGTTTTGAGGCCGGGTGGCCTCTTTCGTGTAGCTGAGTTCATTTCCCTTTTGAATGAAGCGGCAGCATGCTGCCTTTTCTCAAAAAAAAAAGAAGTTATTTTCGATGTTGGAACTTCCGAATCGACGATTAGTTTCATTAGACTTGATCTAGAGTAATTGAGATATTTAGAAAATAAATTTTTTGATTTTTTGATATTATTTGTCTGATCGAAATGACTCAAAATTAACGGCTGAAAATAAAAATCTAAACAAATATGATGGCATGACACTAAAATTTTAAATCAAAAATATTGATTTTATTTTATATAGTATAAAAAATTTTCTATCAAAATTTTACATGATTTGAATATTTCTACACTGTTAAACTTAAAAATGACTTGTAACTTTTCATCAAATAGGGTTTAACCCTGTTTCATCAAAAAAAAAAAAAAAAAAAAAAAAAAAAAAAAAAAAACTTAAAAATGACTTATCACAACGATTAAAATTATTGATTTTGAGCTTCTTAAATCATTAGATAAATTATATCGAAAAATCACAAATTAAATTTATTTTCTAGATATTTTAAACACTCTAGATCAATTCTAACGGAACCGATCGTCGATTCGAAAATTTCAACATTAAAAATAATTTATAAATACGGAAGACTTTGTATTTTTATAAACATACCAGCCAGCCTCTCTCTCTTTTATATATATATATATATATATATATATATATATATATATATATATATATATATATATATATATATAGAGAGAGAGAGAGAGAGAGAGAGAGAGAGAGAAAGAGTACGGCTAGAGTGGTGCTAAAAGAAAAAAAAAAAAAAAGAAAAAAAAAGAGGAGGTATAAAAAAAAGAAGGGGAGGAGAGTAGGGACCCAAAAAAAAAAGAAAAAAAAAAAGAGAAGTATAGCACAATATATTTAATTATAAAGTTTTATATAAATATATTGAATAGTAAACATATTTTTAAAAAATTTAATTTTTTATATTTATTCTTTTAAAGGTGTTGAGTTATTATATATATCTCTCTAATTTGTTAATATTAGCTTATAATTTATTTTTAATAGAATATAAATAAAATATTAATTTTATTTTTATAAATATGTCACTTTAAAATATTTAATGATTAAATATAATATCTAAAAGAGTTAAAAAATAAATTTATCTCGCTCACTAAGTTAAATATTAAATTTATAATTAACTATATTTTTTTAACGGATATTAAGGATATATATATATATATATATATATATATATATATATATATATATATATATATATATATATATATATATATATATATATATATATATATATATAGAGTTGGGCTGGAATGCTATTGATAGCACCAGCCCAACTTTGCCACCCATTTTGTAGCCATTGGATCGCATTGAGATCCGTGTAGGTTCTTTAATGAAAAAAAGAGAAAAGAAAAAGTAAAAAGAAAAAGTAAAAAGTAAAAGGTTTTTCTTTTTAATTAAAGGACTTGCACGAATCTCAATGCAATCCAATGGCTACAAAGTGGGTGGCAAAGTTGGATTGGTGCTATCAATAGCATTCCAGCCCAACTCTATATATATATATATATATAATTTTAAAAAAAATAAATATAA
Source organism: Tillandsia leiboldiana (assembly GCA_029204045.2). Taxonomy (NCBI): domain Eukaryota; kingdom Viridiplantae; phylum Streptophyta; class Magnoliopsida; order Poales; family Bromeliaceae; genus Tillandsia; species Tillandsia leiboldiana. Next base: position 1,220,414 of record CM055060.1, read on the forward strand.
AAGTTTAATTTTATAAAAATACGATTTGCTTAGGGAGGATATAAAATTAAGTGAAAGAGAGAATTGGCATTGAAGAGATACTCCACCGCTAATCCTTTTATTCCAAAATAAAAAAAATAAAAAAAGTAAGATTCAAAAGTCAAAGTAAACACTAAAGTAAACTAAACGGTATTACAACCGCGCTCCTCCATATAATATTCAAGTACTTGTGTGGATAAAAATGGCCCCATAGATAGATATAGAATGTGTATAGTGTGTGTGTGTGTGCGCGTGTGTGTTTTTGTATGCGAAAAAATGGTGCTGCATCTGCTTGTTTACTGCTACTTGTTATGCTTCTTCGTTTGGTTCGTCGAGGCGACTACGGTCGTAAACGTAGGCGCCCTCCTCGACCTCGGGTCAGTTGGGGGAAAGGCGAGCTTGGCGAGCATCGAGCTCGCCGTCGACGACTTTTACACCGCGCACGGCGACTTCGCATCGAGGGTGGTGGTGCATCCCCGGAATTCTAAGGCCGACGATGTTAGCGCTGCCTCAGCAGGTAACAATAATAATAATAATAATAATAAATAAATAAATAGAGTTGGATTATTATATATATAATTATGAGTACCATCATTTTGGCGTTCAAAAATATTTTTTTAAAATTTTAAATTATAGGAAATAATCGATATTTTTAAAAACTTAAATTATAATATGATATTTAAATATTCTTAAAAATTTTAATATTTTGTTTCGAAATCATGCTAGAAATCTAAGGTTACTCGAATTCAAAAAGAAATTTAAATAATACAAAATATATTCTAACAATAGAACTGTCGAATCGACGATTCAAATTATTAAATATTATTTAAAATATTTAAATATTTATATTAATTCACTATAATAAGATTAGATTATAGGAACATATTTTTATAATATTTTTGTATAAGTGTCATATCTATATTTCATCTATATCTAAAATTATATTATAGGAACACATATTTGGGACTGTCTGCGATCTTGAATGACTCATCTCGCGCGGTTCCTCTTCTTTCGGGTTTCCCGTGGGATGGTATTCATGATTCAGATGAATATTTATATGTGGATGGGTATATTTGGGTATCATGTATTGCGGATCCATGACTTCCAATAGACGCATAATTATCCCCATGTGATTGAGGTACCTTCAATTAAGAGACTTTTGTGAGGAGTATAAAATAAATCGTATCCTAATGATTGACCAAATCCTAAGTATATGTATTAGGATTTAGCTGGATTTGAAACTGACTTGATCCCGATTATATGTGTTGAGGACTAGTCGACATTAAACTCTAATTATATGTGTTAGAGTTTAATTGGGTTCAATTGGCTCTAAGTATATGTATTAGAGTTCAATTATATTTAATTTCACATTTGGCGTATGTTCCCAAGTGGAGACATGACCAAACCCCAAGGATATGTATTGAGGTGGATCAGATTTGATGCTACTCGAAAGTATGAGGTGGCTAAGTCCTATATGTATTAGGATTGGCCGAATTTAATATGTTTTTTACTCTAGTTATATGTGCTAGAGTAAAATGTTGACTAACCCTAAGTATATGTATTAGGATTAGTTGAGTTGATTTGATTTCTACCCTAAATATATGTGCTAGAGTAAAAAATTAACTACACCCTAAATATGTGTATTAGGGTTAGTTGGGTTGGTTTGGATGAACACTAAGTATATGTGTTAGAGCTCGATCGAATTGGATTTGGCTAAATTCTAAGCATATGATTTAGAATCTAGTCGGTTTGAATACAATTTTGCCTTTATTATATGTGTTAAGGCGATGAGATTGAATGGGTTTTGGGTTTTATTTATGGATTGAATGGGTTTTGAATTTTTTATTTGTGGATCGAATGGGTTTTGGGTTTTTTTTTTAAATTTGTGGATTCGGCTTATATTATATATGGACTGAATTTGGGACAGTATGTGGACTAAGCCTATGTCATTTGTAGATTGGATTCAGTGCCCATATATGGACTGGGCGCGTTATTTATTAGGCCTCTTGGACTTAGGCTCTAAGTTGATTAGACCCTATTTGAATCTTGTTTGAAATCGACTCTGAATTTAAAAAAATTTCTGTTTGTTTCGATATCCCCTTTTATTTTACTTTATTTGGGGTCCGAAAAAAATCTCCTAATCTTATCTTGGGGTTCGAAGAAATCTCTTTTTAAAAAAAATAATTTGGGGTCCGAAAAAATCTCCATTATTTTATTTTGATTTGGGATCGAAATCCATTTTTTAAAAAAAAATAATTTGGGTTCCGAAGAAAATTCCCTAATCTTTTCTTGGGGTTCGAAGAAATCCTTTTTAAAAAAAATAATTTGGGGTACGAAGAAATTCCCGTTATTTTATTTTGATTTGGGATCCGAAAAAATTCCTTTTCTTAAAATAATTTGGGATCCGAAAAAATCTCCGTTATTTTATTTTAATTTGGGATCCGAAGAAAATTTCTTTTTTAAAAAAATAATTTGGAGTCCGAAAAAATTCCCGTTATTTTATTTTGATTTGGGATCCGAAAAAATCCCTTTTTTAAAAAAATAATTTGGGATCCGAAGAAATCCCTTTTATCTTATAATTTGATTTGGGATCTGAAAAAATTCCTTTTTGACTGAGCCTAAATCCGGATGTCCGAAGAAATCACCCGAACCGGCTTGGAACGAGCCTAAAGTTAGGGTGTCCGAAAAAATCACCCGAACCGGCTTTATTATATTTCTTTTTATTTTTCATTAAACCTAAGTTCGGATGTCCGAAGAAATCATCCGAACCGGTTTTGGAACGAGCCTAAAGTTAAGGTGTCCGAAGAAATCACCCGAACCGGCTTTATTTTTCTTTTATTTTTATTGAACCTAAATTCGGATGTCCGAAGAAATCAGCCGAATCGGTTTGGAACGAGCCTAAAGTTAGGGTGTCCGAAGAAATCCCCCGAATCGGCTTTATTAAATTTTCTTTTATTTTTTTATTGAACCTAAGTTCGGATGCCCGAAGAAATCATCCGAACTGGTTTGGAATGAGCCTAAAGTTAGTGTGTCCGAAGAAATCACCCGAACCAGCTTTTTATTAAATTTCTTTTTATTTTTTATTGAACCTAAGTTCGGATGTCCGAAAAATTTATCCGAACCGGTTTGAAACGAGCCTAAATTTAAGGTGTCCGAAGAAATCACTCGAACCGGCTTTATTAGATTTCTTTTTATTTTTTATTGAACCTAAGTTCGGATGTCCGAAGAAATTATCCGAACCGGTTTGAAACGAAACTAAAGTTAAGGTGTCCGAAGAAATCACCCGAACCGGCTTTATTAGATTTCTTTTTATTTTTTATTGAACTTAAGTTCGGATGTCCGAAGAAATCATCCGAATCGATTTGAAACGAACCTAAAGTTAAGGTGTCCGAAGAAATCACCCGAGCCGGCTTTATTTTTTTTCTTTTATTTTTATTGAACCTAAATTCGGATGTCCAAAGAAATCTCCCGAACCGGTTTGGAACGAGCCTAAAGTTAGGGTGTCCGAAGAAATCACTCGAACCGGCTTTATTTTTCTTTTATTTTTATTGAACCTAAGTTCGGATGTCCGAAGAAATCATCCAAACCGGTTTGGAATGAGCCTAAAGTTAGGGTGTCAGAAGAAATCACCCGAACCGGCTTTATTAAATTTCTTTTTATTTTTTATTGAACCTAAGTTCGGATGTTCAAAGAAATCATCCGAACCGGTTTGAAACGAGCCTAAAGTTAATGTGTCCGAAGAAATTACCCGAACCGGCTTTATTAAAATTTTTTTTATTTTTTTATTGAACCTAAGTTCGGATGTCCGAAGAAATCATCCGAACCGTTTGAAACGAGCCTAAAGTTAAGATGTCCGAAGAAATCACCCGAACCGACTTTATTTTTCTTTTTATTTTTTATTGAACCTAATTTCGGATGTCCGAAGAAATCATCCGAACCGGTTTGAAACAAGCCTAAAGTTAAGGTGTCCGACTAAATCACCCGAACCGGCTTTATTAGATTTCTAAAAAAAAACGAGAAGGTCTTTGGTAAATTTTTTTTATTTTTTTTTTTATTTTTTTTTTTTATTACCTGAGAGAGTACGTCTGAGAAAATGCAATACGGTAGGAGATGGTGAGGTGGTGAGGAAGTCGAAGTTACGAGAATTGAAGCTGTACGAATGTAATTGGGGAATTGGAAACGTACGGTGTGGAATCTGGGAGGTTGTTATTTTTTGTGGGATATTACGTTGTGGTATATGTGGTGGAATCTGGGAGGTTTTGGTAGGATTGCGGTGTTATCTTCAGACAAAAAAAAAAAAAATCATTCTATCTCCCTCTTCTTTCTATTTTTTTCTATTTATATTGGGGAGTGTGAAAGAGATGTCGCATGGGTTTGTTGGGATTTGTTACGGGATTGGCGAGGAAATGTGGGTTCGTTGAAAGAACAACGTGAGTGGGAAATGTTGGTTCGTTGACGAAAATACGTGGTTCAAATTTGAATATGTTGGGAAAATCGTTATATTCAAATTTCAAATTTCAAATTTCGAAAGTTATGTTCAAATTTTAATATTGCGGGAATATAGTTATATTCAAATTTTAAATTTCAAAATTGAATAGGTTCAAATTTCAATATGTTGAGGAAGTATCGTTCAAACAAATTTCAAATGTCAAGTTTTAAAATTCAAAATTGAATATGTTCGAATTTTAAAATTGATCGATTATGTTCAAATTTCAATATGTGTTCAAATTTTAAAATTGCATGGTTGTATTTAAATTTCAAATTTCAAATTTCAAAATTGAATATGTTTAAATTTCAAAATTGAACGGTTAACGAACGAGGGAATTTGCTTGGATTCAAAAGTTCAAAACAAGATATAGATAAGTTTGGGTAAGTCAGTTGGGAGATATTTTAAAATGTGGTCGGTTGAAAGATATTCTGAAATTTGATTGAAAGTTAAAAATTCAAAATTCAATTTGAATATAATTTTTTTTTGAAATTGAATTTTTAAACAAAAGGTTGACTATAATGTAAGGCCCGCTGAGCACAAAAAATAGGATCCGACTGATTTGGTAAATTAAAAAAAATTGACGGTATTTTGATAAGAAATATAAGCTTGTGTTCACAAATGACCTAAACTTGTATTCACAAATGGTCTATTAAGGAAGTTTGAACTTGTAGTAAAATTTGTTTGACTCAAATTATTAATAAGTTAAAAATTTTGGGCTTATACGAGGCTTATTAGAAATCAACATTACGGGCAAGCCATAATGTTTTTCCCTATTCTTTTTTTTATATACCCTAACGATTGTACATGTAGCAACACTAATTATAAGTGTCGGTATTTTTGCTAACGACATATTTTTCAAATTTTAAAAAGATTTCAAATTTTAAAAAGACTTAAAAGTGTCGCTATAGTATAGCTTTGTTGTAGTAATTTTAAAGTTAAAATATTATTGACTAATTTAAATCAAATAAAATAAAAAATTAAATAGTATAAATTTTGATTTTTAAAATCTCTTGTTACGACAAAAGCGAAAATATCTAATTCGCCATGTGCGAAAATATTAAAAAAAAAAATCAAAAAAAAGAGAAAAAAAAAATATACAAATATTTATGTGGTTCGACCACTAGCTCACGTACACGGATGAAGACAAAACAAAAACTTCTATCTATACCTATATATGATTTCTCTTATTTTTGCCACGTGTCATCATTTTCTTCATTGAAAACATACACCCCATTATATACACTCTTCACATCCCCTTATTAATTTCTTTCTACAACTTACACTCCATCACCTTCCCTCATATCTTTCTAAAACGTACGTCCCCTCACTTTCCCTCATCGATCCCCTACTCATTATATACCCCCTCACCTATCCTCTTTTGCGTTTCCCCATGAGAGAGAGAGTGTTTTTTTGTGTGTGGAGAGAGTTGGGGAGAGTTTTATATGTGATATATATGATATGATCATACACCCCATTATATACACTTTTCACCTCCCATCATTAATTTCTTCCTACAACTTACACTCCATCACCTTCCCTCATGTCTTTCTAAAATGTACACCCCCTCTCTTTCCCTCATCTCCTCCTCATTATATACCCCCTCACCTATCCTCTTTTGTGTTTCCCCATGAAAGAGAGAGTGTTTGTGTGTAGAGAGAGTTGGAGAGTCTTATATGTGATATGATATGATCATACGAGAGAGAGAGAGAGAGAGAGAGAGAGAGAGAGTGGGAGAGGGAGAATCGTGACGTGGACGTGGGAAGGATGAGCCACGCACGTGTCACGGATGGTAGCGAGGATCTTTCGGCACGTGTGAACCCCGGCATGTAACAGTACTCACTTCACTCTGCTCGCACAGTTAAATCCATCCTTCAAAAAATTGATCGAAAATTTTATTTACACGAAATCTTTATTGTAAACACATGCAATAGTTTTTTTTTTTTCTTTCTCTTTTTATATTTTTCATGTTGATTACATATCATTTAAATTTTATTTTATTTTTGTATTCTCAATAAAATCTTCTATATTAAATAGTTTTGATGAGTTTACATGTTTAATACTTATTTTTTCTAACTATCATATATGATCTAAAAAATCATGAAAAAATATTTTAATAAAATCTACCCGCTGCATCGCGCGGGTAACTACACTAGTTATAATTAAGATAGTGTACAAAATATTTATCTTTCATAAAATTCTAATCCCAAAATACATTAATATACCTTCTCATATGCTCATCCGCTTATCCCCATCACCAAATAAGAATATATTTATACAAGAATACAAATTCACTAACATTAGGTATAATTATATAACTTAATAGAATAACCAAAATAAAATAGGATTAGTAAACCTTTTGATTCTAGAGTTTAAAACATATCTAATGATCTCCACCTTGATTTAAATTATTCGTCTTTTTCATCAAAATCCAAAAACTCTTGAAGTGATGTCGCACATGCAAATCAAATTTACAAAATTTTTGAATTTGGTATAATGAGTAAATTTGTAGGGTTGACATCTTAAATATCCAAACTGAAATTTTTGAATTTGGTCACTATAAGAGAATTAATGAGTAAATTTGTGGGGTTTATTGAAGTGTCAATTTTTTTCATTCTTCGATTACCATTTTTGCAATATGAAATGAACAAGCTTTTCGATCTCAAAGTTCGTCGACATCTTAAATATCAAAATGAACAATTCAGCTATGATACTAATTTATTATAACAAAAGCGAAAAAATCTAGTTCGTTGGACGCGAAAATATCAAAAAACATTTGAAAAAGAGAGGAGAAAAATAAAGCATATAAATATATATGTGGTTCGAACTTTATATATCTAAACGATGGACGGCTAATGAGGTCAGATCGCTGTCTTTATAAAATTTGTATTCTATAAGAAGATATTGAAATTTGTGTGGGTGTTCTAATATTTGTGCGGAGGTGACCAAGATTGACGAGTATCTATAAGCAATGAATTATTTGATGGTTAATATTCGTGATCTCAAAGAGTATTTACTTTATATATCTTGCTGGTTGAGAATTTCTAACTTGATATACTGTCTGAAACAACAGAACTTTGATGCGGTGGTGGGCGACACGACAATCGTCGCGAACCGGTCGCAGTACGTCGGCTTCACGCAGCCATACACCGAGTCAGGGGTCACGATGGTCGTGCCGATGCAGGACAAGAGAAGCAAGAGCATGTGGATCTTCCTGAAGCCACTGAAGGAGGACCTTTGGATCGCGATCATCACACTTTTCGTGTTTACCGGTTTTATGATTTGGGCGATGGAGCGCCGGTCAAATAAAGAGTTTGGTGGCACGCCTGGCCAGCAGCTTGTCAACATCTCCTACTTCTCCTTCTTCACATTCGTAGCTGCACCAAGTACGGCTACAAATTTGATTGTCTATGTATTTTTTTTAGAAAAAAAAACATAACACTCCTAACACGGTGTTTGATGTTTTGCAATAGAGGAGAGGTTGCTCCGAAACCTGTCCAAGTTCGCGCTGATCAATTGGATGCTTGTCGCGTGGCTGCTGGAGAAGAATTACAATGCGAGCCTCACGTCGATGATGACCGTCCAGCAGCTCCAACCGACGGTGTCTGACCTCAACGAGCTCTTGAAGAACGGCGACTATGTCGGGTACCAAGAAGCGTCCTTCGTGAAGGATCTGCTGGTGAGTTTGAACTTCGACAAGCGCAAGTTGAAGTCATATAAAACACCGGACGAATACATCGACGCATTGTCGAGAGGGAGCTGGAATGGCGGTGTGGCAGCGATATTTGACGAGATCCCGTATCTGAAGATCGTCCTCTCGCAGCATTGTGACGACTACAACATGGTCGGCCGGATATACAAAACCGGAGGTTTTGGGTTTGTAAATTCATCCCCATCTATTATTCTTTTGTGGCAACTATTTGTGTCGAGAGTAAGAAGTTATGACTTGAAAACACTCTTCTCGGTAATCTTTCTTCTTTAGTTGATTCTTTTATAAACATTCTGCAGGTTTTTCCGAATAATTCTCCGCTAGTGTCTGATGTATCGCAGGCCATCTTGAACGTCACTGAGGGTGACACGAATGTGTTGATCGAGCGAAAATGGTTCGGCGATCAGCTGAGCTGCTCGGGCCAAAGCAGCCTCACATCCACAACTCTCGACTTCCGAAGCTTTCGAGGGGTCTTCATCATCACCATCACTCTATGGGGACTCGCATTCATCGGCTACCTCGTCTACTCGCTGCGCAAGAACATGCACACGCTACACGCCACCGCGTCCGAAAGTTCACGCTGGAGACGACTACTCTCTTTGTTTAAAGGCCGCAGTTTTAAAGGCAACAATAAGAACAAAGAAGATGGAGTTGTTGTGGATGAAGGGGAGTTTAACACTACTGAGCAAGCTGTGGAAGTTTGCATAATGGGAGATCTCAATTGCTTAGATAGTGCCCAAAGAGCAAGCTGTGGATGTTTGCGTAGTGGGAGATCTCAATGGCTTGGATAGTGCCCAAAGCATCTATGACTCGCCGGATGCATCGCCGGGGCTGAACACTCCTGGCCAGAGGCCAAGTCCACGGTAGGTCTCGCATACTCGCGTTCCACGATCGACTAACAGGTCGAGTACTCGAAAAGTTAGAATTCAGTGAATTGAGAGAGATTTAGGAACCGTTTGTTTGGATGTAATTATAGTGCATTATAATTCAAAAATATATATAGTTAAAAATACAATATTTATAATTATATAGATTTTGTTTGATTGAATATTATAAAAAGTGCAGTAAAAAATTGTGTTTTGTTATTTATAGTTGACAAGTACATTCACAAAATTTTATCAATTTATACATAAAATAGTAAAATTACCTCCCATATAAATTTTTTTTAATATTTTCTTAAAATTTATTAAAGAGATAAGCTTATCTTTATTTAATGTTACTCTCTCCTACTGTTGCATTTAAAACTGCACCCAATTTAAGCATAATTTCAACTGCTGCATCTGAGCATTCTCGTGCAGTTCCAACTCCAACTGCAACAGTTGAATTTAAATGCATGAGACCAAACTTTTAGCAAATTTGAATTTGTATATAATTACAACTGCATTGCAGTTACAATTACATGCAACCAAATAAAATATAACAATTTATCATCCTACAATTTGAACTTTACCATTCAGTAGTTTGTAAAACTGAATCACTTTGCTGCCATATGTAGTCATTAACTGTGAAACAGAAATACGAGCACAAAAGAGCAAAGTGCAACTTTTCAAATTACATAATGGCAAAGTGCAAATGTGCTAAATCACAGGAGGGTTATTTGAAATTTTTACCCTTTTTATTCTCTACAGAGGATTTTGCATAGTTGTTTCCAATTTTTCTAAGGCAAAATGATCCTCATGGAAAGATCTTACACAGAAGTGTAAAATTATCCTCAGATATACTGGATACCCACGTAATTGATATAACTCATGTTCAAGACAAGTAAGTATTTGTAGAAAACTTTTCACTCTTAAATCATGCACGCACACGACGGGTATATACCGAAACACTATAGCATGAATTGATTTCTTTTTTTCTTTTTGGACAACACAGAATCAGATAGATGTTGAAAAGCTACTAATCAAATCTATTTGTACATACGAAAATTTACAACAAAGCATTTTACCATACTTGCCCGAAAGGAGACCTGATAAACCATAAAGCTTGCGCTGGCTCTCCTCCACATTATATCCCTAACAGCAACATGCCCTGGATAAGTTGAAGGTCGGCTTCCCTGTGAGCATTTCTTGATTATAACGATCTCATGGAATAGGGAAAATTAATGTACTGATTTCTAAATTTGCTCACTCTGTGATCAACAGAGTTTTAAGTTTCAGATAAAGAAGATTTCCGTACTAAGCAAATCTTTCTTTTTTAAAAAAACGTAGTGTTTCTGAGAGTGTACTCGGTAAATCTTGGTAAGTATTGGCAACATTGGAGGATCCCATGCTTACGTACCTGATGAATGATGAAATCATTCCCCGCTAAGCATAAGCGAGTGAAAAGGGACTTTCTTTATCTCCACAATCGTAGAGTAATCAGTGCTTAATGGTTGCTTCCATGGCTCTCCATCCATCTGCAAGTATGCTCGGCTCCACTGACTGCCTCTCATTTCCAATTTGACTGAAGCAGCCTGAAAAGGAGCCATCATTTTGAGTGAGCATGCGCGTACAACCATATGGTTTTATCAGAACTTACTAGTACTTTGATTCACTAATCTATAGAAAATTATCATGACTTTGTCCACAAGAAAACAAACTAACCAAAGATGATGTTGGTCTAACTGACGGAGTGAACATATCTTTCACGGATTATGAGACATGGTATGTCAAAGGAAAATCAAGTTGTTTCCTCTGAAGCTTGCATTTTATGGGATTTATTTCTAAGGAGAATAGTAATGAACGCTCTATCTTCAGGTGCCAGCTCACTTAATTTGTCCACAATATTATGACATTAAAATTGATATTTTCTCTAAAAAAGCAGTATAGTTCAATGCCTCTTCAAATGAACACCCAGCAAAATTCACCAGCTGCATTATGAAAAGAAAAGGGCATCTATGTTTGTGGCACAATTTGCTAGAGAATTGTTTACCAAAGTGTCAATATCTGCTTATATTCCTCAGCGTGTTTGGTTTTAGAACACCAAATGAAAGGTAGTCCTTAGAAGTGGTACCTGAGCAATGTGCTTTGCAGAAATTAGTTCAGCCATGACAAATGAAGCATGCCACCCTTGCTTTAGCCCAAATATTTCGAGCAACCCATCATCCACATGAGCTTCGACAAAGGCTCTCTAAGGAAGCAGGAAGAACATGGATTAGTATAATTGAAAATAGATGCAAGGAACAATTACTTGTTGAAACTCAATGCACATGCACATCTCTCTAAACGAATGATGATGAAACCTTTTCCAGATATCCAGGCTTAAGATCACCCCAAGGATGTCTTCCGCTTCCATAGTTGTTGAGATTTAACACAACAATTGCCCTAACACTGCAGCCAAATAAGACCAATTATAGTCAACTTTAGAGGGGGAGAAAACAACACGCCATCAAACTAATGGAAAATCTGGGGTAAGATTAACAGCATAATCCCATGATGATAATTGCCCAATGGACACTAAGAAAATCTTTTAGCCATAAACAGACTAAGTAAAAGATTGTCACAATGGATGCAACAATTTTGTATGTCTAAATATTAGATGAATTTCACAGGTTGGTGATAAAGAAATGGCAACTTGCGTTGACGGAATTGAGATTTGCTCCCATTCTGAGCAGTTGACCTTTTTCACAGAAAGACGCAAAATATTATTAAGCCCCCTGCATACAAGAATTTCCAAATTAATACAATAAAATGATCTATTTGGAAATGCATGGGAGAATGAATATCAAAAAACTAAGTCCCTCTATGGAAACGACGAGGTTTCAAACCTTAAGCCTGGAGTGACGATACAAGGTGTACAAAACCACCCCTGAAAGCAGCTATATCCAGAATAAATCATCTGCAAAAGACATTAGATTATTAGCGTGCATGATCAAAAAGATCAAATGATTTACAGAAAATGACTAAACGCATTCCAAAGTTCAACAAATAAGAGCTAAGCTACAGTCAAACTGTAAATTGGTTATTAGTCCAGCAAAGGGGACAGAACCACTTCATAAAGTTCTATCAAGGAGAGCGCGACAATGGAAAGCATAAGCATCATAGTATAAAAAATGTGAATGCTAACTACTGTAATTATAACTAGTAACCAACTTTAAACTTCCTTACAAATATGTGAATCTCTAGTAAGAACAGAAGATTTGGTTAGTCACAGCCACTGTTGCTGATAATGAAACTAGAGTCTTTAAAACGACATTGCAATAAACTTTATAAGTAGGCCACAAGGGGAAACTAAAAAGTGATATTTTATCCTTAAGTATTGTCTGTTGCTACTAACTCCAGAACTGCTTTCTGTGATTGCACAATCAATACGAATATGAAATCAAAAGAAAAGGCATCTAGCATGCTTAGGTAAAAAGGAGATTTGGCTATTACTTTATTTGAAATTGGTCCCTGCGCAAGGTATGGTTTCTGATCTCGAAGATGGTGGAAACCGTATGCAACTTGAGCATCCATTCCTGCATTTAAATATATAATAAGTGAGAATCTGAAGAAGAACAGAGAAAACATAAGAATGATTACTTTAGGAAGGATTATGACAATTTTAAATATTCAGACATCCATCAGAAGGTGTTTTCACACCCTTAATCATGTGTAAATCTTTGACACACTGAAATGCAGTATATTAATGAAATGCGTGAAATGTAAAAGAGAAAAATAACAATTGGTAGGCACCCACAAATCTATGATGGACATGACTCCAAACATATGCTAATACTTGGGATTTCCCTACCGACAAGCTACAAGTTCTCTTGCCGAGTCAAACAGCCCAATTTCTACGCAATTATTAAACTACACTGAACAAAACATTTAGTAAGAGGAAAGATAGGATAGAGATATCTAAGAAATAGATTTTAAAGAGCAGCAATTATACACTTGATTAGACCGAGGTCAAGTAAAACTCAAAAAGATGAGACCGAGACCAGCTAGCTTGAAATTAATTTCTGAGACACTCATGTCAACATTAATTGAAAGTTGGTTTATTAAGATGCTTTCAGACTCAAGAAATAATGAGTCACAGATGCCGATACAGTAATGAAATGCTTCAGGCTATCAGAACTTGCAAAAGCTCATGATAATCTATGCAACACCAAGTTTGAAAAGACACATATGCTTAATTCACTAAATTAGTGCTTGATAATTAGGTTTAATGTGAATGAAACAGAGAGTTTGTTATAAGAACTGTAATCACGCCCTACTAAGCATACCAATGCTCAAATAGTTATAGAATACTCCTTCGTAGCAAGAAGTTTTTTCAGGCATTTCTCCTACAATGTCCATAACCTGCCACAAAATTAGCACAATCAGAGATTTCACCTTGAAATGTCTTCAATATGTAAGAGTAACTAGAAAAGGTAGTAGTCTGGGAATAAAATATGGTAGAAACTAGAAATTTGCAAGATCCTACAAGTTCAATTTTTCGTTTTTAAAAAACAAAAGCAGAATTAAAAACATTAATTAGCCAAAATCACAACCAGAGAACAGAGTTACAATCAATAGCCAAAATCATAACCTGAGTAGAATCGAACTGTTCCGTCGGACTGAGTGAGTGTGGCCGTTCTACTAATTCTCCTCCTGGCATGACAATTACAACTCGCCAACTGCACAAAAGCAAATTGCAAATTGAGATGACTATGAATTCCTTAATGTTGCTCATGTATAACATTAGTTAACCACTGTAAATAAATACGATATAAACTTCCATACCAAAAGGAAAACATCTCTTTGAAGCAACACCACCAGAATAGGACAATCAAATTACTGCTAGAACCAATGTATGTTCATTTCAAGTTTAGCGCTAGTATCAAATGTAAAGATTTCTCTCGAGAAGCTCATCACTCTCATAGCTAGATCGCGTACATATGTCAAATGACTGCAAATGACAAGATTCAGCTACTTATTGAGTAATAAAGATTTTCACATGAATTGTCAACAAAACTCACGAAAATTTTCCTTCAAATGCTTAAGGAAGAAAATAGATTAACTGTTTCATAAAGATTTTACCAACAAATGTGATAGGAAAAAATGATTAGTAAAAAATCCTGAGGGAGACTGCAAGTTTTGCGGGATCAGAATAACAGAAAAAAATGCCACGAGCATGAGACTTCTCCTTAGAAGCAAACGGTACAGTTCAATATTGAAAGTTTTGACAAAGAAATTAAAAGAGTTGATATTTGTATAACCAAATAATGCTACGTAAAGGTGAAACAAGCTCAGGGGAAGTAATCTATTTGCTTATTTATAGAAAACAACAAACATATCTGGCTTTCCTAGTAGGTTACACAAAGAAGGCATGCCAGGTGAACCATTTGTGCTGCACAGGAGCAACACATAATAATCCATGATTTTGCAACTATACACTAGAAACGGGCAACAGATCCACCGCCCAACCAGTAATGACACCATTCTACTTCGTATAAGGTAAAGAATAAAACATAACACAGCCCAATGTGTATAAGAATACTTGTTGAGCTTATAACTAGTAAATTAAGTTCAACAACAATGGATTGTGACAAAAACGCTTACGACGAATTTGATGCTGACATTTAGTTTAACAAAGGAAGGTAAAGAGGTCATCGCTAGGGCAAAACAACAATCACCTGTCAAGACGGCGAATAGGAGCATTAGTCGCCTTGTAGAGTGACCGCTTTACTGCCGCACGCCACGCAAAAGGAAAAGATCCACCCTGCAGAGATACTAGTCAAAGTCAATCGACAAAATCTCCTAAAAATTTGAAATCAATGGAATCTCTGATAAAATTGAAAGAGCATAGCAGCCAAAACAGAGCATTACTTACCCAGCCAAAAGTCCTGGAAAGGTCATTGCCTGTTCCAAGTGGAATAACGCCAGTCGGAGGAACCGGTTCCCTTTTCATCATATGAAGTTCAGTAAAACTTCCTAATACCCATCCAACTGTGCCATCACCTCCTGCAACCTACTATGAAGAATCAAGAACTGATAATGCATGATTGATGAACTCATTATGTTACCCCTACTATCTTGAAAAAGGGAACATGATACTTCTTAAAATACCAATTCATCATACCATAATCCTCAACTTCTCGCGAGTGGCCTTCGCGCAGAGATCTCCTTGATCAGCCAACTTCTCCAAGCACATCAAACCGTAGCGGACGAAATCAGGGGGCTTTACGACTGAAAGATCAAAGACCTGCTCAACAAACATCGAAAAATCGCCCGAGTATCAAGTTCATGTAACAAAATAAACTGCCAACTCTCCGAACAGAGATTACCATTTCAATCTTGATTTTACAAAACATAGAGCCATTAAATTTAGAACAAGCCAGAACGTATCATTTGCAATTTAGAAATTAATAAACTAGAAATAAAAAAATTTTAAAAAAAAATCATAGTTCTCATTCAATTTCTAAGATGATCGAAATCATAGAACCTGGATAAAATATTACTAATAGTCCAATAAATTCAGCACCAACACATTGTTAACTACTCTATACCAACAAAATTTCCAAGAAAACCTAGAGAGAGAGAGAGAGAGAGAGAGAGAGAGAGAGAGAGAGAGAGAGAGAGAGAGAGAGAGAGAGAGAGAGAGAGAGGGTTTCTCCCACCTGTTCCTCGCTGATGAGCTCGCGGAGGCGGAGAATGACGGCGGGGCCGTGCCTTCCACCGCTGCGGGAGCTGACGAAGATGACGATGGGCGCCTCCTCCACCAGCACCGGCGCCGTCGCCGCCGCCGCCGCGACGGAGAGGCCGGCGCCGACGTCCTTCTCCCGAATCGCCGCCGCCATCGCCGCTCGAAGGCGCTCGGGGATCAACACCCTCCGCCGCAGCTCCTCCTTGTCGATCCCCTTCCCCGCGATCCCACACCCCCTCAGCGACTCCCATATCGACACCCTCGCCGCCACCCCCCCCTCCCGGAACCTCCTTCTCCGCCGCCGCCGCCGCCGCCGCAGCCGCAGCCGATTCCGACATCTCCCTCTCTCTATCTCTCTCTCTCTCTCTCTCTCTCTCTCCTGATGCCACAGTGTGGGAGAGAGCGAAGCAAAGAAGCAGGGGTCAGATTTATAGGAAAAAAAAAAAAAAAAAAGAAAAAAAAAGAAAAAAAAGAAATGGAGCCAAGTATTTAAAGGGTTAAACAAATCTCTAATCTTTTAATAATTTTTTATTATTATTAGTTTTTTTTTTTTTTTCTTAAGAGAGAATTTTTTATTCTTTTCTTGTGCGTGTGCTCTCCTGGTTTTTCTTTTTTTAAAAAAAAAAATAAAACAAAAAAAATCAAAAATATAAAATCGTGTGGAGAAAAGTGCCAGCGTGGCACGGCCGGGAGTAAAACGTTGTTCTATACACCGGGTTCATCCGTACATTATGATTACTCAATTAATATCTTCATTTTTTAAAAAAATTAAAAATAATATTATATATTCCAATCAGATAAAATTGGCAGGTAAAAATTTTATAATTATCGTTTAAAAATTAATAAATTTGAGTAAAATATGAATCGACGCCGCGTGACGAAACAGTACACAGTCATATCCGTACAAAATTTATCGAGAGAGGACATAAATATGAGTTGTTTAGCCACGCAAACAATGTCTATATAAATATTTTTTTTTTTTTTCAAAATTGATCATCCATTTTATATATTCTTATTAAGAGTTTTGCGCATTAAAAGCCCACTCAATTTACTAATTTAAAAAAAATAAAAATAAAAAGTATACCAATATTTTTTTAAAAAAATAATATATTATTATGAATTAAATTGTTTGTGTAGGTTTAGAAAGTTAGATTCAACGCCAGCATTTATTGCAGCACTGAGATCATGAGATTGTACGATCTCATACCAACACCTAAAAAAATAAAAATTAACTTTTCGATCCTATTTGAATTTGAATGAGACACAAAGTTAAATTTTATATTATTTCTGAAATAATTCATGATTTCATATAATATATATGTTCTGTCAATTTCTATTAACGAGAATTATCGAAAATTAAGAGCTCTGTTTGTTAATAGCCCCTTCTTTTCATAACTTTTAAAAATTAAATTTAAAAATTACTCTTATTTATTTTATAAAAAATAATTTTTTAATTATTTTAAATATAAATTATAAAAATAAATAGAATAATAACGAAATTCTGACAGAAAGATCTAAATGGTCTCGATTTAAAATTTTAAAAATAAAATATAAAATATTAAAAATTAAAAATAAAAAAATAAATATTTCTACATAAATTTATATTTTATCAAAATAATCGAAACACAAAAAAAAACGAAAGGAATAGAATAATTTACTTTTTTTAAAAAAAAAAAAAAATTAAAGTATGAGAAGAGGAGATTGCCCCTGAGAAGGGTGGGAAATTACGGGAATGCCACTACCATGTGGGCGGCGACTGTGGTTCTGGTTGGAATTTATGGTGTGTAACGTGGGATTGATGATCGAGTTGTGTTTGTGGGATTAAATTTTTGTTTTTTTGGTAAAAAAAATATTTTCGAATGTCTTTTGTCACGCCCCCGTTTCCCCCACTCATAGATTCGAACACGTAACTTTTACTTGGTCGTTTTTTCGAAAACTTTGATTCTTTCATCTAGACTTTTTATTTTTATATAAATAAAATTTATATATTTTTAAAAATATAAATTCATTCGTATTTATAAATTTTTTATCATTTAATTTGTATTTAGATTTGTGTTATTGTAAAACTAAAGAGAAAGAAAGAAAAAATAAAAAATATAAATCTCAATACAAATTCAATGGCAAAAAATTTACAAATATGAATGGACTTGTACTTTTAAAAATATATAGTAGAGCTTATACGCTTTTAAAAGCACAAGTCCAGCTATACTTATAATTTTTTTATTATTGAATTTGCATTGAAATTTCTATTATTGCATAACCAACTAAAGAGAAAAATAAAAAATAACACAAATCTCAATACAAATTAAATAATAAAAAATTTACAAGCATATTTTAGCTTGTGCTTTTGAAAATATATAAACCCTACTCTCTCTCTATATATAGAGAACAGACGGAATGAAAAGTGATAAACTATCTGAATCTACAGCTGCATTAATAGTACTAGTATAGGACTCGCGCTACACTACAGATAAATAATATTAAAGATAATTAAAATATATAATTATTAAAATTTAATATTAAAAAAATTATAATTAAAAAAGTAGCTATAAAGTATCTTATATACATATTTTTACTAATATTTTCTTAACTTTTAAAGTTAAATTATATTAATAATTTTATTTTAAATTTCAATCAAATTTTTAGTTTTGATAGTTATTTTATATATATAAAAAAAATTAACTTAATAATTTTTTAACTAAAATATTAAAGTTGGAAAACTTATTTCAAATTTAAAAATTAGTGAGGGTATTTTTACCCTGTTAAAATTGATGGGAGGCTAAAAAACTATTATATGCACTTAGTGTATATTAATACTTCATACACCACAACTTATATTAAATGATTAAAATTCTAATATCAAAATTTAATTAAATATATATGATATACGAAATTTAATAATTTAAATTATATTTGATGAATTAATTTTAAAATTTCTATTAAAGAGTTTTAGGCATGTGGTGTATATACAAATATATATATACTTGTGCAGAGAAGGTTGAATAGAATTCACTTATAATTTTAAAAAAGAGAAAGAATTTCTACTTGCACCGGGTGCATACCAATATTCTATACACCACATATAATATTATATAATTAATGTTATAAAGTAAAATATGATAAAATATATATAATATAAAATATTTAAATAATTTATGGTACTATAAAAATTTATTTTAAATATATATTTTAAACTTGGTTTACGGTACAACGGACGCTTCCAAATTTTTTAACTAATATGTGACAATTTTTTATTGGATTGTACTTTAGTGGCAACAGGGCCTCGTAGAAAAAATCTATCCAAACTGCCAAATAATATATGTATAGATTATTACTTAATAAAAAGAAGGTGTTATGAGGAATGTAAGCATTTTAGTTAATTCTTAGACCATCTTTTGCTTTGCTCCATTTGAATACAAAATGAGGTATATCTTGTTCATTTTTTAATAAGTAAATTCAGTTAAATAATAAAATAATTAAGTTTCAAACTTGGCATATGGAATATTCGATAATCAAATTTTTAACTAACTTTACTAGTACTTTATTGTATTTATCTCATACATAGTCATCTAATAAATTAATTAATAATTTATTATTAATTTAAATGATCAAATATTTATTTAAATAATTACGATTATTTAAAAAAAATGCATATATAAAGTAACACAGGAGACAAGTATCTATATAGGAGACAAGTAATCTATAGCTTAAGAAAGGGGAAAAAGAGAAAAAAAAAAAAAAGTAGGTGCCAAATCCTTACTTGGAGGTGTTATCATATGTTGGATTCTCATATATAGTACACAAATGTTATTTTGATAATTATAGATATTTTCTCTTTATAATTCAAATTCAAATCTTGCTAAATCCCAATCCAATATCTCATTAACTTATTATCAAAATGGAAAATCAACATTACCACATATACCTAGGGGTGGCAATCCAGCTCGTTGTTCGCGAGCCAGCTCGTGTTCGGCTCGAAATGAGCTCGAGATCGAATCGCTCGTTTAGTAAACGAGCCGAACACGAGCCGAATTTTTCAGCTCGTTTAATAAACGAGTCGAACACGAGCTGAGGTTTGCTCGCTCTTGTTCGGCTCGATAACAACTCGAATATATATATATAAATTTTATTATTTAAATTTAAAGCTATCAATTTTTTGTAAATTTTAATTATTAAATTAAAATTTTAATTTTTAAATTTTTTTTCAGCTATATATCTAATAGTAGGAATGAAAATCAAACTTGTTATTCGCGAGCCAGCTCGTGTTCGGCTCGTTAATAAACAAGCCGAACACGAGCCAAATTTTTCAGCTCGATATTTAAACGAGCCGAATTTTTCAGCTCGATATTTAAACGAGCCAGCTCGTGTTCGGCTCGTTTATTAAACGAGCCGAACACGAGCCGACCCCGGCTCACTCGTGTTCGGCTCGTTGACACTCCTATCTATACCAACATAGTAATAATTAAAATCGTGCCTAACAGAAGTACCTAAAAGTCTTTTCAAACTCGAAATTTAATTACTTTAAATTTTTAACTAAATTTATTTTTTAAAATAAATAAATAATTCTAAAATTTTTGTTAATATTTTTCTTTTACATACATGTCTCTTGAAAAAGGCTGTGGATAGAGACAACTGAAGGGTTACATCATCAACATTGACATTGAAATTGCATCTGGAAGATTTTATTTCTAGAAGGAAAAGAGAAAGGACTCATTAATCTAGAGTTGACCAACACATGTTCAAATGCTTAACAAAATTCTCTTCATATGTGGTAAGAAAGAAAGAACCTCTGATGTGGATTTTATAGCCAATATATATATATATATATATATATATATATATATATATATATATATATATATATATATATATATATATATATATATATATATATGAGTAATGCTACATGTACACCCCGAAGGGGTGTACATCCTACACCTCCAATCCTTTAATGGTGTCGATGTTTTTTACGGGTCACATCAAGTGATCCCTCATCACACCCCCATCTTTATATGGGTGGGGGTGTGAGATGTACACCCCTTACGGGTGTACAAGTAGCATTTTCCTATATATATATATATATAGTTCGGCTAGAATACTATCGATAGCACTAAATAATTGGTGCTATCAAGTTTTCAACCGTTGGATGAAAAGATATGCAGTTGGAATTATAGTGGTCCCCTAAAATTTTTACTATTCAACCAACCACCTAGTAAACCCTATAGGCCCACTATAATTCCAACCGCATATTTTTTCATCCAACGGCTAAAAACTTGATAGCACCAATGGTTTGGTGCTATCGATAGTATTCTAACATAATTCTATCATATTTGCTATCTTATTCGGTGAAATAACAAATTATTAAATTTTATACTGATAACTATTTTTACGATAGTTAACTCTTTTATCTGCATCATGTATTCAAACATGATATTAAGATTATTCTTAATCCGTTTTCTATCCAAAATCACTATCATATCAAATGAGGATGGATTTGATTTGATCATAAATCTGTAGATGAAACATAAAGAAGCTGAAACACAAAAATAACCACCCCCCCCTACTTCCTTTTTTTCTTTTTGGTGTTGCTTCTAAAAAAGAACAAGAAGAGAACTTGGCCCTATGTGTCTCTACACACCTTTACAATATGTTGTTATTATTTAAAATGAAAAAAAAAAAATGTCAACTATTTATCAAATAGTGATGGATATTATCATTATTATTAGATAAAAATGTGCAGACTTTATCTTGAACTATGGATCAATTTGAATTGGCTACCAAATCTTTTAAAATTTTTATTTTGCTACTCAATTTTTTAATTTATTTAATTTAAGTCGGTCAACACTACTTTCACTTCAAAATTTAAACTAATTATTTATTTTAATAAATTTATAGTTGTTGGAATCGTATAAATATTGCATTCAAAATTTGAAGTCAAAAAAATATAGTTGACCGACTGAAATCAAATAAATTAAAAAATTAAATAGTAAAATAAAAATTTTAAAAAATAAATTAGTCAATACAAAATGATTTATAATTCAAAAAAGTTGGGAAAGTTTTTATATTATTATTTCTATTTTATAGTTGCAGCATGACAAGCAGAAAACTAGTTATGCATCAATTTCTAGCTGAAAACTAGTTTTGATGTGAAAGGCAAATCTAAAGTTTTATGAGGGGACAAGCATAAAAACATACAGTAGCAACCTCAAAAGGGGGAAGAGTTATTACAACTTTGGATCTCTCCAACCACATTGAATGTGAAGGGTGGGTGTTAGAGACAAGTGAATTAACTCTTCAGGTCCCCACTAAATAAATAAATTGTAGATCCTGGAGAACCTCAGCATCTTGAGGCATATCCTTAGTAGAAAAATCCTGGGTTCCTTCTTTTGTATGTAACACACACATGCACACACAAAGCCAGGAGCAATTGCAAGGTATCCAAAAATATCATATAATTGATAGTGTTTTCTTGGTTTCTCACAACTGCAGCTGAATCTTCCTACACACCTAACTCAATTAATGATATCAATTCAATTAATTATAGTACACACAAGGGTTCAACAACCAACTACTACTTGAAACCCCCATTTCATCATTAATAAGGCCAATAAATATGACCGACTCGAATTCAGAACATCATGCTCTGTTATCATTCTCTAAATACTTTAGCTGCTCGAAAACGATATTTATATATTTTATATTCAACATCTTATTAGACGTAAACCCCAACAACAGCTTTACTGTAGTTGATTTGATGCTGCAGATTAGGCCCAGTAAGAACTTCTGCAACAACATATATACTGCGAAATGTTTCCTCAACAAACTCAGATATTTCCTCTCAAGAAATGTGTTAAAAGAGAGGCAGGTCATTTTTTCCGTTTAAGTTTGTCTCTCCACATAAAGTGACCGCGGCGACTATGGTCTCTGATGTTAGAGAGAAGAGTGGCCTTTTCAACAATGACATTAGATTTCTCATCTATTCTATACGAAACATCAATCCCCTTGAGAAGTAGGTGATATACGACATCCGCTCGTGAGTCGCTACTTAAATCACAATGCCTTTCATCACAATCATCCTCCTCAAGATCCTCGTTACTCCCATGGTTCTCACTTCTCATGGCAACGCTATGGGGGCGGCTCCTCTGAGACAGTGACCTAATATCCCATGCAAGCACCTCCTCGATAAAGCTCTGAAACTCATCAGCAGAGGAATACAGCGACTTTTCCTAGAATAAGCATAAAAAGGTAGCAAGTTGTTTAGAATTGAAATATTAGGTAAATTTGTGTCTGATTGTTGACGCTAACCATTAATTTCAAAAGCTCGATGTAACGACTCAACCCACTAGCAATAATAACTCGTTGAGCTTAAACCACAGCTCCAAAGTACTTAAGCCCGGTTATTATTATTTGTGTTTATGGTCTTTTATAAATTCAATCGCAACTCCATTCCCATCCGATGTGGGATTATTGGGGTCTCACAAACTCCTCCCGTTTAGGTCTGACGTCCTCGTCAACCCGAACACCACAACACTGCCCAAAATCACCAAGCGATGTGAGACTTGTTTCGCTAGTCTTGTCATCTAGACACAGGCTCAGCCGAGACTCGTCACACACTTCCGGCCGGTGATTGGCTCTGATACCAAATGTAACGATCCGACCCACTAGCAATAATAACTCGTCGAGCTCAAACCACAGCCCCAAAATGCTTAAGCCCAGTTATTATTATTTGTGTTTATGGTCTCTTATAAATCCAATCACAATCCTATTCCCATCCGATGTGGGACTATAAGATCTCACACTCGAGCTGTTAGAAAGAAGCAACCAATTCACTTAAAACATATAGACAACGTCTACGGGTCTCGATCCAACCTTCCGCTATTTCAAACGTGACTCGGCTCAACTTAGCCTCTCGCCACAAGGTAAGATGTTGGCTCCTTTAAACCAACAATTTGCACTAGGGTCCCAAACCTTCTTATGAGAGTTTGGTGTAATGTAGCTTGCATTCCATTGCAACCGAGACCTTCTAAATGAATTCCTCAATTAAATTTGATGGAAATGTCCATGTAATCGCCATATAAGAAATCCAACTGTAACTTGCATGGAAATTAATGACAACTACATGGGTATTTCTATCCAATTTGCTGGGCAAATTTAACCAAAAGAGTATGAGTGAAATGAAAAGGCTAAGGACCTAATCGTCACAATTGAAAGAAAAGTAAAACTTCTTTTAAAGGTTGAGAACCTCGAAAGACCACACAGTATGCAGAATCCTAAACCATTTTTTTTTGGTTAATAAAAACATAGCTGTCTGTAGCTCAGGAAAACAAGAAAATAATAGATGCATCCAAAATAACTTTAGATCGGAAGATTAAAGAAAATAAGTTAACTTACAGTGTGCACCCAGCAACTGGAAAGAGAAGACGCGAAGTCTGGGGAAAAGCTAACAGATCTGACAGCTAATTTATTATCTGCCTGTTACACAGTTCAAAGTAACAAATACGTCAAGAGCACAGCTATGAGACACAGCTCGTTATGATGTGCAAGAAGTGAGCAGACTACTAGAGTTAAAAAGACAAAAGAATTAGAATACATAAGTAACAGAATTAAAACATTTTCTCCAAATTCAGCAGTCCTTAAGAGGACCACAGAAAGCAAAACATTATCAACTGTCTCTATTTTGCACTTTTCATTTTCAATTTCCAGTATCAATCTAAGGCCGCAGTGAATAAACAAACACCATATTATAACAGTTCTCCTCCTCTCTCAGGTGCAAAAAGAAAAAGTTAGAAAAGGTGAATCCATCACTGAAGGGCATAAGAAACAAACCAAAAAAGTGTTATGCCTTGCAAGTCCTTCAATCCTCGATTAAATTACTAGAGCTACATCAAAGCCCAAAACAACTTTCCACACGCAAGAACAATATGAGTTCATCCAAAAATGAAGTTTCTCCAACATGCACGACTCCGCCAAACAATTATTATAATTCTTGGATCTCTTTAAATATTTTTAAAAGTTTTACTAGTAGAAAATACAAGCTTGTGATATATCTGGTATGTGTATGGTCATGAAAATGAGATATGCAACTATGCCATGTGGAATGTTTTTTCAAGTAATGAAGCTAAATTTTCAAATAGTTCCTAAAACATACCTTGACCCAATCAGGAACAGTTGCACCTTCAATGCTATCAGAGTATGGCAGATAGGGTTTGATATCAAGCACTGGCTGTTAATGCAGGTCAAGCCATAAGGACAAATTTATAAATATAGCTGCCAAATCAATCACATGAGCTCATTATGTCACAAAAATGACAACATTAAGAAACATTAAGAAACATGACAACAAAAATGACAACTATACCGTGCAGTCAACCAAATCTACTCCAGAGAGTAATATTGAATGTCCAGCCACTGCCTCCACCTGTAAAAACAGAAAGTAGAGAAAAAGGAAAATTAAACTTATCCAAAGATTACCAACTATCCCTAGCGCAAGTGGCAAAAGGCTTGATGGTTGGTACCTGAGGTCTCAAATTCGTAGCCTAGTTGCTTCACATTTCTAGCCAAGTTAATTCTAACCAAAAAAAAAAAAAAAAAAAAAAAAAGAACAAAGCATGTAGCATACTACCATTCTCTAAAAAATAAAACTTATCCAAAGATTGCAAAGTTGCTTGCAACTCCGAAGACATGCTTTGAAGGCTAGCAATAGTCCTACAGAAAACTATGATAAAAAAGAATAGAAAATGGTTTTTACTACATGGCACTCATGCACGAACCCACCTTTGCAACAGTGAGACCAATGGGGCAAGGTCGATGTGGAGATCTAGTAGCAAGAACTCCCATCTTTCCACCTTCTAGTCTAGGTACTCTCACCTACTCAAAAAAGAAAATGAGCAATTACATAATTAAATCTTTCAAAGAAAATGGAATCATAAAGGAAAGAAACACACCTTCGCCTTGAACTTGGATCTCGAAGGTTCTTTCCACAGTTTATCAAGGTCAGTGTTCAAGTGAAATACATAAAGGATCCAACAGTGGGAGTAGTCGGCGAGGCCTTCGAGTGCTTCAGCAGGAACACGAGTTGGGTCAAGTACCAAGCATGCTCTAGCAAGCGGAACAAGTAAAGGCTGTCTAGGAGTGCCATTTCTGCATAGAAAGGGGAATTATGGGCACAACATAATACATAATTAACCATACAATCCTGAGGCTGTTGCTCCTTACTATAATCCGATAATAGTTCAAAAAGATAGAGAGAAGGGGATGGATTAAACGGGAGAAAGTAACATGTGCGAATAGAGGTTCAAAGGATCGAGTGTCGATTATAAGGATGTAATGAAGTTTTTATGATTGAACACAAATCACCCACTACAACAAAACCTGCTTACTTTTCTTTCTATAAATCAAAGTGACAAAGAATCAGTCAAAGATTGCAAAAGAACATGAATCTACAATCCATTTGCTTTACAGTCCTGTTACATTCAACTAATTCCAACTCTTCATCTTCGTCCAATTGTAAATGAATGTAAAGCAAAATAGGAACATTTAAGTTTGAATCACCTAAAAAAGTTCACTTTAATCAAATTTTGAACTGTAAATACAAATGAAGCACAATTACAACACCTTGTAGAGAAGCAGGATTGCACCACGCCAATGGGATTCATCGGGTACGCCGACGATGAGATCGCCTTCCTCGACCCATCGCCATTGCGTTGAGCCAACGCCTCCCTCAACGCCTATACACAAACCAATTCCACAACAACACACTACGATTCAACTCCAAACCGATTTTGAACACCACAGAGCAAGCAAAAGAGGTGGGTGAGGGAAGGATCGACCTGCTGAGCCCTAACCCGCCCCCGCCGCTCCGCGGCGCCTTTCGCCACCGAAGCTTCGAGAGAGGCCTCGAGCTCGCGGATTCGCGAAGCCCAGCGCCGACATTTCCGCGCGTAGACAGAACCTGAGGTAGCGAGAGAGAGAGAGATCAAGGGTTTAGGGTTTCGGAAGAGTGCGAAAAGATGAGAGGAGGGGGCGGGGGAAGGATTACTTGAGACGGAGACGACGACGACGACGACGAGGATTGCTGAGGAGATCGCGGCGATCGCGGGGGTTCGGGAGCTCGCCATGGATGAGAGAGAGAGAGAGAGAGAGAGAGAGAGAGCTCGATGCCGAGGTTTTGGAGACGACGAGTTCGATGAAGAAGAGAAAGGCCCAATGGGCCGAGATTATTTTGGGCCTAATGAAAAGATTTTTAAAAAAAAAAAATAAATTTATTTTTGGAGCGTTTTAAAGCCCGGGTTTAACAAGGCCTGGTTTGGGTTTCACACCAAGGCCCAGCCCACTTTGTTGACAAGGTTTCTTCTTGAATTTTTGGGTATTTGTAGTTTTATCGGGTGTTCGATATGGAGGTCAAAAAAGAGTTTGAGTAAAAGTATATAAAAATATAAAGATATATATATTTTCTAGCGCCATTTTCTCACTATAATTTCTGGCAATTCCAAACAGTGTCAATATATATATATATATATATATATATATATATATATATATATATATATATATATATATATATATATATATATATATATATATATATATATATATATTGGGAGGGTGATGATGCAATTTACTTTAGAAATTTTGTCCCTAAAAAAAATATATCATATCTGGTCATATGCTGCATTAGGTATTGTTTGGTAACGGAATAAGCCAGAACTAGCTATTCTGAGGATAGGTATAAAGTACGGAACAAGAGCGAAAAAGCGTTTGGTTCGGTTCCAGGAATAAGAGATTTTGTGTTTGGTATAAGAATAAGGAATAAGAAGAATAAAGTGGTTGTGATGATGAGAATGTATTGAGAAAGAAAAGAGAGAGAGGAGAGAGAGAGATTTATGATGATGAGAGTGTATTGGGAAAGAAAAAAGAGAAATGAGAGAGGGATTTTGATGATGAGAGTGTATTGGGAAGAGAAAAAGGAAGGGAGGAGGGGTAGTTTGGTAAAAAAAATATATATATATAAAATAATATGTAAGAACTGTTGTTCCAGCTTATTCTGCTTGTACTAGAATTACTGTACCGAATAATTTTTAGTGCGTTTGGTACAATAAAAAAGATAAACCTCTTATTCCCTGTTCTAGTCCCGAAACAAACGGTGCCTTAGTGAATTTCATAGGGTATGTAACAGTTGTACTCTACCTTTTTAAGCTTTTAAAAGCGCTTCTGAGAGAAGTTGCACGCATGCGCGCAATTAAAGCTGATTGAAGAAGAAGACGAAGACAAATTAGATCAAAAGAGGAAGCCCCAAACTGGGTCAGGACAAACGCACTGTGCCATAAAAGATAATAAAACAA
Source organism: Tillandsia leiboldiana (assembly GCA_029204045.2). Classification (NCBI taxonomy): domain Eukaryota; kingdom Viridiplantae; phylum Streptophyta; class Magnoliopsida; order Poales; family Bromeliaceae; genus Tillandsia; species Tillandsia leiboldiana. Next base: position 1,248,555 of record CM055060.1, read on the forward strand.
AGATTTTTTTTAAAAAAAAAATTGTTTGAGGTTCGGAATTGAGAATTTGATCTCTTGTTATGCGTTTGAAATGAGACGATCCGATCCGTTAATAATAATAACTCGTTGAATTTAAATCACAGCAAATTATTTTAAGTCTAATTATTATTATTAGCGTGTATAATTTTATATATCTAACCAGAATCTCAATCACATTCGATATGAAATTATTGGAATGTTACAAACTCCCCTGTTTAGATCCTAACGTTCTCGTTAAATCCAAACAAAATCACAGACACATAACAAATCAGAATTATCACTAAATTACTAAAAGATGTGAGATTTTAGAGGTGACTCCTGCGGATTCAAAAGGTAGGGTTCAAGAGGTGATTCTCATCAAACCTGTGGTATAGTACTTTACCCGCATAGCACTTAACTTTCACACTTTCGACGGATCGATTTGCTAGCAATAATAACTCGTTGGGTCCAAATCACACCACAACCCAAAATATTTCAGTCCAATTATTATTATTAGTGTATATAATCTCATATATCTAATCAGAATCTCAATTCATCTGATATGAGATTATTGGAATGTTACATGAAATATAAGACTCGAGTTCGAATTTACAGGCAAAATTTTGACGAGATGCAGAAAAAGAATAAAATTAAAATCGGTCTCGAATAACAATATAAGTAATTTGATAAATTCTTTGACATTTCAAAATGCCTATATGTGCATTAACAATCGAAAATTTTAGACCTATCCAGATTCTACTCCTTTTATTTTTAAAATTAAAAATATTATAATTAAGTACGCGAATCAACCAAATCAAAATTTAATTTTAATTCTCTCTAGCACTAGAAAGAGAGAGAAAAATGCTATAACCTCTGAAATAAGATAAAATTTTACTGCGAATCTTCCTCAATGAGGCATTATTATAGAGTTTTTAATTCCAAAATTCCATTAATGATATATTATTGGAAAGCTTTTTGCTAATTTTTTTTTTTCTGAAATATATGTGTATATAGAACTAATTAAAATATTTTTTAAGTAAATGTGGGTATGGATAAGTATAAAAAATTGGGTGAAAAATAAAACTCAAATGAAATTACTTATCTTTTAATTTTCCTACCCCAACCCAAAATTTGCTGTCAGGCTTTAAGCAAAGAAAAGGCAGTAGCAACTGACTTTGTTGTCTTCCCTTTTCTTTTTTTTGTTCTTTCCTTCTGTCCTGACCAAAACCTGCTTTCCTACTTTTTCACTTGATTTCATGACTCCCACTTCTTTTTGTACCTTTTGTCATTTACTCACAACCCTCTAATAGCCTCATCATTTTTTTTTATTTTTTTTTTATTATAAAAACTCAAAAGAGTGTTATGAATTTTTTTTAAATTTTTTTTTCCTTTTTTAATGAAATATAGCATTCTACCTATTTTGTTTATTTTTAAAATAAACTTAGTTGAAAATATGAAGCAACTAGACTTCGAACTCGGATATCAACCATCAAGTCATTTGCCACTTAGATGAATGAAAAGAGTGTTATGAATTCTTGAATGATATTTTTTAAAAAATTAATTTTATAAAGTTTTATATAAATATATTGAATAATAAATATATTTTTATATTTAATTTTTAAAAAATTTTAAATTATTCATATATATTTTTCTGATTTATAGTCGTTAGTTTACTGTTTATTTTTTAAAATAATATAAGTAAAATATCAATTTTATTCTTACAAATATGTCCCTCTAATAATTTTAACTGTTAAAAATATATATTTATGATTAAGTATATGAACTTACTAACTAATCAAGATTAAGTATTTAATCTATAATTAACTATATATTTTTCTAACAGATATTAACGGCAGAAATATATATAAACAACTTAAAATTTTTAAAAGGATAAATATAAAATTTTGAACTTTGTAAAAATATATTGTTATTCGATATATATATATATAGAGAGAGAGAGAAAATTATATAAAATTAATTTTTTTTAATATTAAAAATTTAAAATAAATTTTAAATTTTTAATATAAAATGTACACTCTATAATAGAATGTAGGGGTGGCAATCCAGCTCGTTGTTCACGAGCCAACTCGTGTTTGGCTCGAAATGAGCTCGAGATTGAATCGTTCGTTTAGTAAATGAGCCGAACACGAACCGAATTTTTTTAGCTCGTTTAATAAACGAGCCGAACACGAGCTGAGATCAGCTCATTCGTGTTCGGCTCGATAACAGCTCGAATATATATATATATATATATTTTACTATTTAGATTTTAGATTATTAATTTTTTTTGAATTTTAATTATTATATTAAAATTTTAATTTTTAAATTTTCTTTCAACTTTTACACCTAATAGTGGGAAGGAAAATCAAATTTATTGTTCGCGAGCCAGCTCGTGTTCGACTCGTTAATCGAATTTTTCAGCTCGATATTTAAACGAGCCAGCTCGTGTTCGTTTACGAGTCGAATTTTTCAGCTCGATATTTAAACGAGCCAGCTCGTGTTCGGTAAACGAGCCGAACACGAGCCGACCCCAACTCACTCATGTTCGGCTCGTTGATACCCCTAGTGTTCGGTAAACGAGCCGAACACGAGCCGACCCCAATTCACTCATGTTCGGCTCGTTGATACCCCTAGTGTTCGGTAAACGAGCCGAACACGAGCCGACCCTAACTCACTCATGTTCGACTCGTTGACACTCCTAATAAAATATACAGATGGTATGTTTAATATGCATACTTACCCCCATTAGATGCAGATAATAATTTCTCTTGTATAAGAGTTTTTAACCTAAAATTTTGTCCCCTTATTTATCAATTTAGCTTAGGAACTCTAGAACATGGTACATCACATTGTTTAATTTATTCTTTTGCTGGAATGTGGAAAAAGGCAGTGGTTCCTGACACACCTGAATTTGCTATTCACAAAAAAATTTTCCCCCTCTTTTTGAGTTGTTGGTTACTAATGGTGCCTTTTTAGGGAGTGTTAATAATCAATATTTTGAAATAAAATTGTAATTTAATATATATAAATATATATAATTTTCTTTTTTCTTTTTTTTAAAGGACCATACAATGTTATTTTCCCTTTGCTATTCCCTAGAGCCCTTGATTACCATTGTACCAACCATGCTTGTTAATTAAGGTAATAATTGGGTGAATTAATTGATGCATGCTTTTGCTTTCCAAAATAATGCAAAAAAAGTGATGCATAATTTATTGAAAAATAATTTATGTCCTTATAATTAAATTCTTATATATTATTAATATATTAATAAACATACCTAATGTTCTATAAAATAGCAGATATATTCTTACAAAATTTTTAAAAATCCTAAATTATTCATATATATCTTTATCGTAAAATATCCGTTAGAAAAGTATAGTTAACCATATGTTAAATACTTAATCTTGATTAGTGAGTGGGGTAAAATTATTTTTTTATTTTTTTCAGATATTATAGTTAACTATAAATATAATTTTTAACCGTTGAAATTTTTAGAAGAACATACTTGCTATGGCAAAATTGATATTTTACTTATATTCTGTTAAAAAATAAACAGAAAACTAACGGTAATAAACCAGAAGGAGATATATGAACAACTTAGTATTTTTGAAATAATAAATATGAAAATTTAAACTTTGTATGAATATATCTGATATTCAATATGTTTACGGAGAGCAGTCCAGCTACTTTGCTATCGATAGCACAAAACACTTCGTGCTATCAAGTTTTTCACCGTTAGATTTATCTCTTTAATCATTTTCACCTCTTAGATTGTACTATTTTTCTAACTACCCACTAAATTCAAAAGGCTCACTATCATCATAACAGCATATTTTTTCATTCAAAGTCAAAAATTTGATAGCACCGAAGACTTGGTGCTATCGATAGCATAGTAGCCTAATTTTTATTAATGTGTTGACAAATTTATACGGCTAATAAAAATATTTCAGATCATTTGGTATACAAAGACACTAATATTGTGAGAGACATAAAAATAATTTTTTTTATTATTTATTTCTAGTGATCAATTAATATAATTACCCTTTTAATCTAATTAATAAGGTTAGTTAGTGGCTTTAATCATGAGAGCTTAAGCATTGGGGAAAAGGAGATGCTCACTTTTTGTCATTACATGGAAGAGCACTTTTTTGACCACTTTAGCATCCCTGTTACTACAATTAAAAAAATAAAATATAAATAATATAAATAAAAAAAAATGTGATAATGTATTAACAAAGTTGGTTAAATAATTATTTAATTAATTAAAATTAATCAAATTTAATAAATTATTAATGTAATACTATCAAAAATAGGACTGCTAATGTGATCTCTAATAAAATTTTATGCTTAATTAATATTTCGCATGGAACTTATCTCTCCTAATTCTATTGAATCTAATAAAAGACTAATTATATTTTTTAGCTAAAAATAGTTACAAGTTGTATTTATATATATTTTATATAGGATGGCAATGTTTAATTAGTTAGTTATAGTTTTATAAAATAATGTTAATAATTAACATAAGGCTCGTCCAAAATAATGTGAGATTTGTCTCGTTAATTTTAAATAATATTGTGAGGAATCGCATTCCATCCACAGTCATCAGTTGGGAACTACACTCTGCCCACTGTATGACTTTGATTCGGTTGAGACTCATCTCAGATTTCTAACTAGTAATTAACTCTGATACCAACTGTGACAACCTATTTTTAAAAAACTCATTTATTCTCAAACTACTTTAACTTTAATACGCTAAATCACTTAATCTCTTAAATATAATCATCGTCCATAATATTATAACCGAATTAAAAATTTTAATTCTATTACATCTTATATTTGAAACTATTTTAAATTTTAGATGTGTCACAGGTGTTGTAGCTCCACACACACACATAAATTAAAAAAAAAAAAAAAAAAAAAAAAAAAAAAAAAAAAAAAAAAAAAAAAAAAAAAAAAAAAATCTTGTATTCTAAGTGATTCTGATTAAGAGATGCATAGATGGTAGAGTAGCCACAATTTTGCTTAGATTGAAGTCACAAACAAACACACAGTAAAAGATTCAAACTACTAAAATATCTCTAAAATTGTGTACATGCTTGGGATTGTGTATCCATACAAGATGTTCCCTCTTTAATTCCAGGTACATTGGTAGTTAGATATTTTCAAAATGAAACAAATCCTGCCATTCTAACGGCTACTAACTGCCCCAGTGCCTCCCTCCATATTTACATATCACCCCCTCACGAAGATCCAAACCACATTCACACCCTTCAAACTCCGGCAATTCTCACCGAACTCGGCAACGAATAATCTCCGCCGCCGGTCCGCCTCCGCCCACACCCGCGCCCTTTCACCGACGATAACCGTACGATGGATCCGTCTTCAATTTTTAAGAAGCTCTTCAACTTTTGTATGGCGAGAACTAACACTCTATCAGACCATTCGTCGAACATATCGGTTGTGGCGCCTCCGGTGAGCCAAATTGTGCCTACTAACCGATCGAGCGCGTCCATGTCGATCTCTAGAGAGCATGCATTTCCCGCGATCGCAGTGAACTTCTCGGTTATTGTATCGGAGATTCTCTGCCTGAGCGGACCGAAGTCGACCGGTTTGAACGCGATGGCATCGTCCACCACATCGATGAAATCAGCGGCGTTCGACGATGCCAGGCAGTTATTGACGGCAAGCCGCCCGCACTCATGCTCGTGGTCCACCGTGAGATCACTCGAGCTTCGCGAGCCCTCTCCGCCGCCGTCATCGTCGTTATCGTTCATACCGATCGCCAAATTCAAATCGAGCGAGATGGCTTCCAATCCCTTCCGCGGCTTCACGATTCGATCGTCCTCCTTCGATAACCGCTCGGGCTTGCGTTTTCCGGTCTTTGTCTCTTCGACGATAGACAACTCTAAGTGCCACGACGAACGCGCGGATTCTAGTATTTTTTTCTCAACGAGAACCGGATCTTGATCTCCCGAGCCCTTGAGATCCACCGACGAGCAATTCGACATGAGCACGAAGATGGCGCCCCCCAACCCTACCTCCCTGCCGTGGGAGTCTATGAGCCGGCCCGTTTCGATCGCCCGTTTGACGACCCCTTTCACTAGAGCATCGGCACGGTCGACGTCCTCGAGCACAACCACGCAGAACGGGTTTTGCCGGAGCGCATCGGCGGCACGATCGATCGCCGTCTTACCGCGTAGATTTACGTTGGATTCTCCATCTCCGTCGTCGATTCTCGCATAATCGACATGAATACTAACAGGCGGCCCACCGAACACCAGCTCCGACAGGGCGTAGGCCATCCTCCTCTTGCCGACCTCGTCGGGCCCCGTGAATAGAAGCCAAGTATCAGCTTTCGGCCGTAGGCCGCGGGGTTTACCGAGCCCCGACATGGTTCGGTTCACCGCGGCAGCCACCGGCGAGGCCGACTCCCTCTGCCACTCGACCTTCGCTGCTAGTCCCTTACACAAACTCTTGAGCGAATCGCAATTCGATGAAATGCATCTACATCTCTCAAACACGCCGTTCGACTCCGACGGGCCGAGAACGAGATCGGTCTTAACCGAGACCTCGGGCGTGCGCGCGAAACGGTGGAGGCGCTCGCACGTGTCGCGCCACCGATTTCGCAGCTCCTCGCTCCTCTGCTCCGGATCTTCGTTCTGTCGATCGAAAAAAACCTACATTAGAAGCGAATTCTCGAATACGAAGTGATTAGTATGAGTGAAAAACTACTACGGAAACGAACCTGAAGATGATGATCCGAGCTAGCGGAGGACGGAACTGCGAGCTGCAGCCATTTGGGCATGGTGGGCTTAGAACAGAGAGTTTTGGGGAGAGGATGGGTGCGCGGGGGGATGGGAACGGCTTGGAGGTCCCAATCGGCCTCGATCGTCGGATGGTACACCAGGCACCGCAGATACGTGGCGCACGTGGCGGTCCCCAGGAGCCACACGTGCGCGGCACCTCGGCCGTCGCGGAGCCGCCGCAGCAGCGCCCCGACCTCCGCCACCGCCACCGCCCCGGTCGCCGCTGGCCCACGTGGCATGTCGACGAGCCACGTCAGATCGCCGAGGTCCACCACCACCCCTCCGCCGCCGCCGCCGCCGCCGCCGCCGCTCATCTGGGCCTCGATTAGCGCGCCCAGATCCCGAGCCCAGCAGCGAACGCGTTCCAGTTCGGTGGAGGAGGAGGAGGAGGGGGGGAGGAGGAGGGAGACGACGCGGGCGAAGGTTCGGAGGGAGAGAAGAGACTCCCGGGCGACGGAGCCGGGGCCGGAGTCGCCGACGAGGATGGGGTTGCGCTTCCGGGGCCTTCGGAGGACTTCTAGAACCTTCGCGGCGTCGGGGGAAGGGGAGGGGGATGGGGGGGAGGGGGGCAGGGAGAGGAGGTGGAGGGTGGCTTTGATGGCGGGGGAGGAGAAGGAGGCCTCGCGCATGACGCGGCTCACGGAGGGGTCGTCGAGGACGGCGAGGGCCAGGTGGGCGAGCTCGACGCGGCCGTGGTGGGCGTGGGCGTGGGCGCGCTTGAGTGCGGCGACGAGCGCGTTGGAGAGAGGAGGAGAGCTAGGGTTAGGGTTGGTGCTGGTGGTGGAGGAGGGGAGGCGATCGAGGGCGACGGAGAAGCAGAGGTCGAGGGCGCGGCAATGGAGGGGGTGGGAGATGGAGACCGAGCAGGCGCGGCGGAGGAGCGCGGAGGGGAGGGAGAGCAGCGCGGCTGCGACGTGCAGAGGGGTCGTGTGCGGGTGGCGCCGCCGCGCTGCTTCCGAGGCCGACGCCGCCAGCGCCGCCGCCGCCTCCGTGCTCAGTGACTGCGAGAACGCCGCCGACGCCACCAGCCCCGCGCGCATTTCGATTTTTTCTGTTTTATTATTATATTTATTATTATGTCTAAAACTCTCTGCACGTACACATAACATTAAAATGTGTTCATCTTCTTATATATCTTCTCGTGCTCTTCATCACTCTTAAGTTTTTTTTTATTATTTTAGATAAATACTTACAATAAGGTTGAGAAGGTTATTGTAGAATGGACTATGGTTGAGAGGTTCTCTATACAATGCAAAGAGAGTAAGAGTTGACAAGGACAAGTAAAATGTTGGTAGCTAGAATTTTTTTTTTTTTTTTTTTTGTATAAATAACTCTATATAATTTTGTTATTTTAATAATAGTCTTACATAAAATTTAATTATAAAAATAAACATGAAATATGTTAGATCAGCAAAAATATTTCATATATATATATATATATATATATATATATATATATATATATATATATATATATATATATATATATATATATATATATATATATATATGATGAATTCGTCATCGTTTTTAAAAATTATTCTTCTATCATAATATCAATAAAATATCATTAAAGCGATGAATGATTTACTGTTTTACCGTCCTAAACTCTAAACCCGACTATTTATTGGCAGGTGTATATATAAATACGATAAAACATGTATATATATATATATATATGATGAATTCGTCATCGTTTTTAAAAATTATTCTTCTATCATAATATCAATAAAATATCATTAAAGCGATGAATGATTTACTGTTTTACCGTCCTAAACTCTAAACCCGACTATTTATTGGCAGGTGTATATATAAATACGATAAAACATGCATCATATTTATTAAAACAGTGAATGATTTACTGTTTTTAAATGATATCATATTATATGTTTTTCAATTATGTATCTGAAGTTTATTTTTATAAATAAAAATTTGAGAGGTCGAATTTTAAAATAAATTTTTTTTAAGAGGGTTAATAGGCTAAAATTCCCTAGCTAGAAGCCTAGATGAATGATGAATATCATATGATCATAAAACAAAGAAAATGCCAAGCATTAAAGAACATAAAATAAAAAAGGTTGCATAAAAGGATTTATGGGCCCATGCATGATTTAGAGTAGAGGTGGTGCACTTCAATTTATCCATCCACCCATTAATTCAAAAAGTTATAAAAAGGGCATTCACAAGAGAACAAGTCCTTGCTGAGAAAAAGCTCCTTTTGAACCTCCCTTTACAAAAAGTAGTAGTTGTAGTTGTTGCTTTGAAGGAGAGAGGGGGGGGGGGGGGGGGGGGGGGGGGGGGGGGGGGGGGTGGTGAAAAATTAACTTCAATGAGAAAACTCTTCCCTTTCTCTTTGTCCATCTCTACCAAACCATATCTACACCATCTTTAGTTTAATTATTCCTTTTTGCCAAACCCTAAAAGCCATGAGTGACCTCACCATTCCAACTCCCACCACCTTTTAGGGATATATACTTTACACAGGACCACACCCCTCTCTCATTATCACCCTTCTTGTTGAAGCCTTATTATGTCAAATTCTTGGGTCCTTTGTTTGGGCTTCAAACGAAATTGGCCCCCACATGATAATGATTAACATGAATAGTGGTGTAAGTATTACAGAAGAAAAAAAAAAAAAAAAAAAAAAAAAAAAAAAAAAAAAAAAAAAAAAAAAAGAAGGATCATATCCTATGCATGGACTTGACATGGCTCGTGTCACTCATATCTTATTGTAAATGATGAGAAATAAAAAGGTCCAGGTTTTTTACTTTTGAAATTTATTATCATCATAATCATGTGAAAAAAATAATCTCTAAAAATATTTGGGCTCGAAAGAAACCTTTTGATAAGCAGAAAACGTGAAAGTTGATTTAACCACATGATCTGTGTCAAGCCCATGCATATGATATGTTCCTTTGAACACTTTAATTCTACACGAGCAATTTCATTTTTAGATGATGAGAAACAAAAAGGTCCAAGCGATTTTTTACTTTTGAAATTCACAATCATCGTAATCACGTGAAAAAAGTAATCTCTAAAAATTTTTGGGCTCCAAATTTTTTGATAAGCAGAAAACGCGGAAGTTGATTTAAGCAGGAGAAGATGAATAAAATTAGAAGTCCAATGGAGCTCAAACTCAAGGCTCCTACACTAATCTCTAGATCCAATATAATTCAAGTACTAGTGTTTGAGTTTTTCTACATTGTATTTATTATTTTGTTATTTATTTTGATATAACTCATGCAATATAAAAGTTAAATATAATCACCTATTTTGTTTGTTTTGATATAATTTGATACTGATATAATTAGTTTTTCAAGTTTCATTATTTTTTTTGATATAAATAAATGGATCATGTTACCTTCCAAATATAATGATATACTTATCTTCATAAAATTCAACATATTAAAAAATTAAAATTTTTATTATTATTTAAAGATAATCCTAATCTATTGTAAAGAACATAATTCTAACCCATGGTAAAGAAAGTAAAGTTTAAGTTTTAATATTCAATAATTTTTTTTTAAAAAAAATTGAGTTTGGTAGAGCTTTAGTTCGGTAACCTAAAGTGAAATGTCAAGAGTAGATAAAGTAGTCTAATATAACTTGAGTCATATTATTTTTTAAACTTAACATCAAAATAAACATTGTGATAGAACTTGAGTCCTATTCCTCCACTTACTCCAAATCAATTGACCTCCTAACACTCTGTTAGGATTTAATCGATTATGTTGGATTAAAATTAATATTTAAATTTTAAAGAGATAAATTTGTTCAGATTTAAATATTAATTAGAATAAAAAACTATGAGTTTGGATAATTTTTTATATAAGCTATAAATATAGCATAGATATTATTATTTGACGATAGTGGATATACCCCCAGTGGTAATAATACCCATGGAGGTAGTAGTGACTAAGATTTAGCCACATCCATATAGTGGTGGTATCCACACCCACGGTGGTGGTCACCCATAGAGGTGGTGGGGAGTAAAATCTAGTCACATTCATAGTCTTCTAGATTTATAGAAGACGAGAGAAGGGTGAGAGAGGTGGTGGGGACTAAAATTTAACCACACCCATATATAGTAGTGGTTACACCCATAGTGGTGGTCACACCCATGAAGGTGGTGGGAGCTAGAATTTAGCCACACCCACAGTCTTCTAGATTTATGGTAGACGAGAGAAGGGTGAGAGAGATTCAGGAGGAGGGTTTAGGTTGAAGCTACTCTATTGCAGAAGAAGAGTCGATGTAATCAGTGTGATTTTTCTTTTAGTTAATAAATTTTATTTCACCCATATATTTTTTGTTTTGATTTTTTCTTCTCTATGTGGTTGTATTGGTTCCAGTTTTGTTGAGAGGATGGGTTTATAGTAAAAAATTCGATTTCACGTTTTCACTGCGGAATTTCAATAGTAGACGGTATCAAAGTGGATTGCGGTAACGAAATGAGTTACGGATTCACATAATCTGGTATCGAGTACCGAATTTTCCAACACACTCTAAGACCAAAGATAACAGAATACGATATTTTAAATAATTTAAATTCAACATAATTCAGCATAATTCAACAGGACCCATATATGTTCATGATGGGAAATGGTGTGGTATGTTCATGAAGTTCTAAGCAGCATATAAAAGCCCCACAATGAGGAAACTGGGAGAGGCTTTTAAGAAAAAAGAAAAAAAGAAAAAAAAAAAAAAACAGGTTGCTTTTAGAATGAGAGTGAATATGCTTTGGAAGCATCTATCAAGAAAGAGTGAGACCATTCATCTTTTTGAGGAGAAAAAGTATGCATTATCAGAGAAAGTAGTGATAAAAAGTGCTTGTCACCCTAAAGATCTAATGAGAAGTGGGATGCACTCAGAAAATAAAAGAAAAGAAAAAGCTGCTCCTTTGCATAAAGGATTATGCTCCCTCTCTTTTTAACTTTGTTTCTTAGGATTCCTTAAAACTTAGCAACAAAAGGAAAACACCTAACACTTGCACAAAAATAGAACTGATTCCAGATGTTATAAAAAAAGCTTATTTTTCAGACTAAGTTGGACTGGTAGGAACAAATTGAATAGTTGTATAGGGTTTGCTGATATACTTTATGCTTTATGTATCAATGACCCCACAATCATTCATTCCTATGGTTTACTTACACTGCTATTAAGTTTTAAGGGTAAATTTAGCATTTTATGATAATTTTCAGAAATTTTGATTTGTAATTGGAAACTTCACTTCAGGTAAAATGTCCTTTTTGTGTCATATAAATATTTGTTATTTCAATTAAAGGTGACTAAATTTTAGTACATGATCAATGTGACACCTCCGAAATTTGAATTAGTTCTCTATATAAATAATATAATAGGGGGATCCTTCGGGCGGTTGGGGCCTACCTGGGAGCGGGATCTCCGAAGTGGATTTGTTATTTACTACAAAAGGGGGATCCTTCGGGCGGTTGGGGCTCCCCCTGGGAGCGGGCAAGCCAGGGGAGGGCTCTCCCAAGTTGACCCTACCAAGGGGTTACCAGGGGTGTTTCTCGGGACGCCCGACAGCCTGGGGGGCCCCGCCTCTCTGGTCTGGGCGCTGGGGTCAGCGGGAGTGGGGTTTGAAGCGGGCCCTGGGCCGGCTTTGGACGGGAGAACCTGGATGGACTTGTGCAACTGTGTGGGGTGTGTGGCCTGCAAATTGGGGCCTGGGATTTGCGGGCCGGCCCCCCTAGGCCTGGGTCCGGTGGGCCGGCCCACTACTACGGCGGATAAGGGCCTGGGCCCCAATCGGCTGGTCACTCATTCTTATCCACCTTGCCTGACTGCGTTTGGGGGGCACTTCGGTCATGGGCCTGAGCCCGAGGGGGGAGCATCGGCCTGGGCCATCCGAGGGGGGTGCCTCGGCCTGGGCCCCATGGGGTTGGGCCCTACCTTTTCTACACCTTGTCAGGCTGCCCAAGGGGGGTGCTTCGGCCTCGGGCCCGCGCCCACGCTGTCCTTGGCCTCTTCATGTTCATTCCTCGCACTTCAGCCCTCTTCCGTCCTCGACGGCGACGGCCATCACTGGAGCAGGCACACGCTGCCAGGGCCGGGGAAGGCTGGGTGCTCGTCGGGCGGGCTAGGGGGCTTCGAGGCTCGGGACTCCATGCTGGCGGCCGAGGCCGAAGAGCTGACGGCAACGGCGGGGTTCCAGGACGCTGAGACGGGGGGCGTTGTACCAGCTGCGAATCCGGCGGCGTTGGAGGAAACGGCCGAGAGGTCGGCGGCCACAGTGGAACCGACGATCACGAAGGCCAACGCCGCTATGGGTGCTGCTCGCGGGGGGTCGAAGGGCAACTCCAGGAGAAGCCAGCGGCTTGCGGGTCGCGGCAGCTTTTCGGCAACAGCCCGGGCTTCGGCGCGCAAGGCGGAGCTGCGAGAGGGTAGGAAGGACCGTGCCCCGACTCAGCGCTCGACAAGCCGCTCAGCAACGGCGAAGGCCAAGACCTCTGTTTCTGCAGCTTGCTCGCGCGCCCGTAAATTGGGGGCACAATGCGGGGTGGTGCTTTCTCAAAAGGAGGCGTTGGACCTTGTGGCTTTCCTGGGGACCAAATAGGTGGTCTCCGGTGTTCTGTCTGCTTTCGCGTGAGATGTATCTTTTTTTAATGTTTAATCTATGCTGTTGGAACGTTCGTGGGTTGAATGACTCCGGTAAACGGAGTCTTGTTAGGAGTGGCCTATCCTCTTCTAGGATGGCTGTGTACTGTCTGCAGGAATCCAAAGTTACTGCTGTGTCAGCGTCTTTTCTTCGCTCTTTCGCTGGTTCTCATGTGGATAAGTGTCAGTTCCTGCCGTCTGTTGGGGCCTCGGGCGGCCTCATTACTTGTTGGAGCTCTAGAGAGTTCTCTTGCTCTGAAGTTGTGTTCCGCCGCTATTCCCTGACGGTTAAGTTGACTCATTGCAACTCGGGCAGTCTGTCTTTCTATGTTACGAATGTGTACGGTCCGCCCTCGTGGGAAGGGAAGGAGGAGTTCTGCGCAGAGTTGGAGGGGTTGCGTGGGGTTTGCAGTGGGCCGTGGGTTCTGTGCGGGGACTTCAACCTCACTAAGAGTCTTGAGGAAAGGAGGGGGAGAAGTTGGTGCCGCAAACTAATGTCCCGTTTCTCACAACTGTTAAGCAACCTGGACCTTATTGACCTCCCAATTGGCAATCAACGTTTTACCTCGTCAAGCATGCAGGCCTCACCAACCCTCGCTAAGCTGGACCGTTTTCTAGTCTCGACTGAATGGGATCTGGCCTTCCCCCTTTCAAAGGTAGTGGGACTCCCTAGGATTACGTCGGACCACACCCCGCTCCGTCTGTCGACCGGAGGGAAGCTCCCCCCTCGGAGGTTCAAATTTGAGGATGCTTGGCTCATAAGGGAGGACTTCTCGTCGCGCATGCCGCTGTGGTGGGCCGAGGTGGCAGATAACCGGTCGAGCATTCTTTCCTTCAATGCCAAACTCAGGCACTGCAGGGTCAGGTTTAGGGAATGGAGTGCGGCCAACTTCCATAGTATCTCAAAGGCAAAGCTTGAACTTTCCAACGAAATTCATTCCCTGGACCTCCTCGAGGAGTCCTCTTGCCTCTCCGATGTACTTCGGGAGCGCCGTAAAACGCTTAAGCTCCATTTAGCAGCAACTGTAGCGGAGGAAGAGGCCCTCTGGAAGTCCAGAGCTAACCAGCACTGGCTCAAAGAAGGCGATGGCAACACTAGTTTCTTCCATGCAGTGGCAAATGGGCGCAGACGAAGAAACTTCATCGAGGTGGTCGAAGACGAAGGTCTCAGGCTTACCAGGGATAGCGCAAAGAGGGATTATTTCTACCGTAAATACAAGGAGGCATTCGCGCAGCCCAGCGAAATGTTAGACTCCACAGGCGACTGGAGCGGCCTATTCCGGGACAACCAACTTCTGGGTTCCGAGGCGCTCTCGGTTCCCTTCAGCAAGGAGGAGATCAAGACTGCTGCCTTCCAACTTGGAGGCGACAAAGCACCCGGCCCAGACGGCTTCAACTTAAGGTTTTATCAAAAGTTCTGGGGAATTATTCAAGATGATATTTACAGGATCTTTGACGACCTGTACGAGGGAAAGCTTAACACTGGACCGATCGACTACTCTTTCATCGCCTTACTCCCCAAGAAAGAAGGGGCAAAAGCCGCCGGGGACTTCAGGCCGATTAGCCTGATTAACGGTATCCAAAAGATCATCTCCAAAGTCTTAGCAAACAGACTCGCTAAGATACTGGAAGGCGTAATTTCACCCTGTCAGGCGGCCTTTTTGAAGGGGAGGACGATTCTGGATTCCTTCGTGACGGCTAATGAGCTCATTAGCTGGGGAGCCAAAGTCAAAGCGGAATGCATTGCGGTCAAAGTCGACTTTGAG
This sequence comes from Tillandsia leiboldiana, assembly GCA_029204045.2. Classification (NCBI taxonomy): domain Eukaryota; kingdom Viridiplantae; phylum Streptophyta; class Magnoliopsida; order Poales; family Bromeliaceae; genus Tillandsia; species Tillandsia leiboldiana. Next base: position 1,263,742 of record CM055060.1, read on the forward strand.
AAGGCGTTCGATAGGGTGAGCTGGAGGTTTCTGTTCAAGGTCTTGCGTTGGCTCGGGGCAAACACTCGGTGGTGCGGGTGGATCGAACAATGCATCGCTAACGCTAAAATCGCCGTGCTTGTCAATGGGTCACCTACAAAATGGATCAAATCCCGCAGGGGTCTTAGGCAGGGGGACCCTCTCTCACCTCTGCTCTTTCTGCTCGCGGCGGAAGGGCTCGCACGAATGACGGAGTACGCAGTCTCCAACAAGCTTATCACCGGGATGGGGCCAGCGGCGGGGTGCTCAGTACCCATCATTCAGTATGCGGACGACACTATTTTCTTCTGCAAGGCCAAAAGCTCGGAAGTGCGCAACCTCAAGTTCCTGTGGCAACTGTTCGAATGGGCGTCCGGCATGAAGATTAACTGGGGCAAGTCCGAGCTCCTCTACTTTGGCCGCCGGTCAAGAAGGGGAATGAGGTTAGCCGAGCTAATCGGCTGTAAGCTGGGAAACTTGCCAATCAAGTATCTCGGACTTCCGCTCTCTAACAAACGGCTAACGAAAGAGGACTGGTGGTCGATCATCAACAAGTTCCGAAATAGGATTGAAGGTTGGCAGGCGAAGCTGCTCTCGCAAGGGGGCAGGCTAACCCTGGTCAACTCAACGCTGACCGGACTCCCTCTTTATGCACTGTCAGTCTTCAGAGCGCCTAAATGGGCCATCAGTCGCATGGAAGGCCTTCGGAGAGCTTTCTTCTGGAAGGGCACGAAATCGGCAATGGGCAGTGATTGTCTGGTCAATTGGAGGACTGTGTGCCGAAACCGGAGGGCGGGAGGATTGGGAGTCCTAAACCTGGGCAACATGAACTCCGCTCTTCTGGCTAAATGGTGGTGGAAGCTGCTGTCTGGCCGCAATCTCCTCTAGGGGAAGCTCATCAATCACCTATACTATGCTAATCGTAGACCGCTCAGGGAGGGGGCCTCCTTTTCCCCGTCCTCCCACTGGTGGAAAAGTGTGCTGAGCGTAAGAGAGGCGTTCAACTGCGGAGCCCATTACAAGTTGGGCGATGGGAGAGGAGTGGAACTGTGGAGGGACAAATGGGGAGATATGGGGGCACTTTGCTTTCAATTCCCGGAGATTTTTCGAGAGGTCGTGGTAAAGACCTGCAAGATTAGAGAGTGCTTTAGCAGGGGAGCTTGGAGGTGGAGTCGCGTTCTCTCCGGGATTCCACGATCAAGGCAACTCGCTTGCGACTCAATCCCAGCACTAAAAGAACTGCTGAATAACTTTGCCACTGGTCGGGGAAAGGATGAACTTCGATGGCGGTGGGAGCGCTCGGAGGTCTTCACGGTCAAGTCGACTTACGACTTCCTTCAGGATAGCGGGATTAGGGTCACCCTCTTCGACAAGCTCTGGGCCGCCAAAACACCCTTAAAAGTAAGGATCTTTGCGTGGATCGTTTTGAGAGGAAGGATACGCACAAAGGACAGGATCGCCTCGACAGGCTGGAGCGGGGACGAGCTCTGCGTCTTCTGTGGGGATGCAATCGAGACAGTCAACCATTTACTCGTCAACTGCGCGACCAGCAAAGTACTGCTGGACTCCCAACTGACCGACAAGCGGCTGCTGGACAGAAGCAACTCGGTGATGCTACTCTGGGAAAACTGCTGCAATATAAGGGGCAAACAAGGGAAGATCGAGAGAGCCATCCTTTTAGCCTCCTGGTGGACCTTATGGCTGGAGCGTAACAGAAGGATTTTCGACAACAAGTCTATCGACGGGATTCAAATGCTATCACGGGCACGGGCCTTTCGTTCTCTTTGGGACTCCTTCTGCTAATGTTTTTTTTTTTTTTTTTTTTTTTTTTTTTTTTTTTTCGATTTCGAGGCCCCGCTGCCTCACCCTGTTGCTAAGTTCAATCCATCTTGAATGAAGCGGTAGCATGCTACCTTCTCTCAAAAAAAAAAAAATAATATAATAGGACTAAACCTTTTAACCCACTTATAGTATTTTAGATGGTAGCAAAATACAAGAAATTAAGAGGGTTAAACGTGTAGCTCTAGAACGAATGACTGCTTGAAAAATTGGAACGTCACAATTAATATTAAAATTTATTTAATTTTTTTAATTTAAAATTTGTTTTTAATCTTTGGGCTTTCTGGGTGGTCCAATACCAACGGACTTTACATGAGAGTCCATACTTTGCCTTACTACATGTGATGCTTAATCTCACATTGAAAATTCATCATATGTGATGACAAGTTTTTTTTTTTTCTTTCTCAAGGGAGTTGTTTAGAAGAAGAAAAGAATAAGGCTATCTCTAAAACACACGCACGCACATACGGCACCAGCTAGGCTGGTCCTTTTTATTTTTTGTTTGACTTAACCTTATCCTGAAAAGCCTCTACGAGCAACCCAAGAGCCCCACCTTCTGGGTAAGGTTTAACGACTAACCCGAAATTGTGCCGTTGGACCCTACTCACCTCTTTCCTATATATTGGAGTGTGAGAGAGGCTTAGGAGATAGACACTGACATACTTAACGTGAACTTTTGAGTTTTTTTGTATTTTGCTGGATCTTTGAAGGCGGAAATAGTTCATTCTACACCAAGAGTCGTACCAACGGAATAGTTCGTGATCATCATATCACTAGAAGTGATTATCAAAATCTTGCACGTAAAAAAACAATCTTATTTTTAGAACAGTGCTTCACATCTCGACCTACGGACCTCATCTAATTCCTATTATTCGACATTATATTATAGTATTCTTAAAATTTGCATACAAACCTATAAAATTGTTCTTCACATTTTTTACTGTTATTTAAATATTTTCGGATTATATTATTTTTAAAGTGATATTTCATTAAAAGAAAAGATCAGAGATTTTCCAACAATTAACTTGTAAGGAATCAATCAAATTTACAAACCAATCTCCAATCTAGATTTAAATCTTAGAGAACTGGGTAATTCATTTTGGAAAAGAAAAATAAAATGATACGGCCACAATAAGTAAAATAATTAACAGTGGTTAACCAAATAATTAGGATATGAAATGCCTATCATGATAAATTCATCATCTGCTACGTTATATTTGCATGTGAATAATCTCATATGGAATGAAAATTAAGAACTCAGGGAATAGATACATACTAATAGATTCAAATGTGCAAAGGCTTAGATTTCTAAGTCGAATCGGATACAATACGAATAAATATGTCACATCCTTGAGCCAAGATGAACTTCTACTGAACAAAATCAAATTGTTATCAATGTTTTTAAAGTAGTGTGCTACTCATTGTGACCATAATTTTAGAGCTCTTATAATCAAGCATAAAGTCCTTAAAAAGTTGGACCAGGTCCAGGCACCCAAAGTTTTATTTATTACTTCAACTTTTCTACTTTCAAATTAACAAGAACTAGCTTTGTATATGTAACGACCGGTCCACTAGCAATAATAACTAGTTGGGCCCAAGCCACAACCTAAAATGCTTAAATATTTAAGTCCGATTATTATTATTAGTGTCCATGTCTCTTATATGTCCAAACACAATCTCATATCGTCAGCCCAATCACACGCACAGTTCAAGATCACCCGGCGATGTGAGACTTGTCTCGCTAGCCCTGTCATCTAGATCCAGACTCAGCCGAGACTCATCACACACTTCCGGCCAGTGATTGGCTCTGATACCAAATGTAACGACTCAACTCATTAGCAATAATAACTCGTTGGGCCCAAACCACAACCACATGCACACAATCTCATTGTTAGCCTAATCACACGCACAGTCCAAGATCACCAGACGATGTGAGACTTGTCTCGCTAAACCTGTCATCTAGACCCAGGCTCAGCCGGGACTCATCACACGCTTCCGGCTGATGATTGGCTCTGATACCAAATGTAATGACCCGACCCACTAACAATAATAACTCATTGAGCCCAAACCACAACTCAAAATATTTAAGCCCAATTATTATTAGGAAAAAGCTAGATGTACACCCCAAAATGGGTGTACATCTTACACCCCACCCATCCTAGGGTGGGATGAATTCCACTGGTCACTTCGAAGTGACCAGTAGGCTACACCCCACCCTTGGATGGGTGGGGTATAAAATATACACCCAAAAATAAGTGTGCAGGTAGCATTGCTATTATTATTATTATTAGTGTTCATATCTCTTACATGCCCAAACGCATCCTACTTCCATCCGATGTGGGACTATTGGGGTGTCAGTGTAAACCTAAGCCGGATATGGGTGGGCCAGAAAAAGTTAACCCAATAAAAAGCCAAACACGGTCCGGCCCGGCTTATGCTTTGAACTACAAAAGGTTGATTCTTTTCCTTTTCCGTTTTGCTAATTGCTATTTGCTACACATTATGAAAGGCCAATGGATGCGTACAGATGCCATTATTTTATCTAAGCCTGGCATTGCTTACAACTTATTCAGCTAAACTTTTCCGTACGAAATGGTTAAATAAGTAGGAATTTGCTTCAAACAAACAATTCAAGATAGATGAAGGAATGCGGACCTTATTCTAAACTCGCAGTTTCGGAGAGCTAGCATTTCAATAACTGCTTACGATTCGGGATATTGAAGAGTAGGTTCCCATGGCCCCACCGACGATGCCCAGTGCAGCAATTGCGACGCTCAGGGTGATCTGGAACGCATAAAAAGATGATTATTAGCAGCATAGCTCCAAATAATTGCATTATTTCATACTGCATAATCTTGTTAAGAACAGAAATTTAAAATTTTAGTTCACTTATCCATTGCAGAAAGAAGCTTAGAATGAAAAGTTCATAAATGAATAAGAAAAGTTTCATCACATTGTTCTTTTGAAATATATAATAACCGAAGTGCGAATCAAATTTTTTTTTTTTATTCTAGTTGTTCCACCAATGAATGGAAGTATAGGAGTTATAAATAAAAATATCAAGTTCAAGCGCACCTGCAAAGACGTTGCTTTGGGTCTCGCTATCTTCAAGAAGCAGAGAGCCGGCATTACGATGGCCTGGAAGGAAATTAAAATTCTCAATTTTTCAAAATGATAGCATTTGACAATATTTCTATACATTTTAATGCTAAATAAATAAAGCTTCTATGGTTGGCTATGTACCTTCAGGATTCTAAGGGAGAAAAAGTCGCTACTCCTATTTCGCAAGGTATTATTGTCATATGGACAAATGCAAACAAGCTCGTACGATGAAAGAGGAAATCCTAGAATCTTAAATTTCTCACAAGAAAATCATATTAGAAGCCATTTGATGCACACAAAAGTTCGGCGATTTTATATAGTTACTCACTCTTAATACATTTGAATTTACCGGTGATGCAACTGAAATAGTATATTGGGTAGGCACGATCCGGAAGAATCAATTAATCTAACTAAGCCAGATTCCTCTAATTAAGTGATGTTGAGTTCTCTTTCACAAATTTGAAAATAACATTGATGTAGATATCATTCAAACAGTGCCCAAAGTTCATTATATCTTGCATGAAGTCCCTCCCAAGCACTAAGAAATAAGAAAAACTACGACCTATTTATTATCTGTGAGTAATTAAGTTAAAAGGCTGACCTTAAGGTGTAAGACATATAAAGACACATTGACTAAATAGAGCTTGGAATTAAAATGAGACAATTATTATTATAAAGAAGCAAATTGATTAACAATACTTGGCATAAAAGACTAACGTACCACAAGTATACTTAAGAGAGAGCCAATCAAAGCCATCATCAAACCTGCAAAAACCATGCAATGACTGATCACAAATCAGCAGGTCTCATATTTAATTTAATTGACAGCAAGATGGAGAACAGCAAGAATAATAACATAAATTGGCCTCGGCAATCCAGTAGGCGACAAAGAATGAGCCATAAAATCTGGAAAACATTTGAAATCCCTAAGTTCGAGTATTTTATATTTTTATGTTTGTACCATGAGGACCTATTTCTATTTTATATGAAATATAAGCAAGGTCATGCTATCAAATGATATTTCATATGCCCATATATTATAAATCAGATCTTTGCATAAGAAAGCTTAATACCCACCGAAAAAGGGTAGAAGAAAAGCAATGCACACGGTCGATACAACAAGAGCAGTTCTCAGCAAGAAAGTGCACCATATTTCCTCGGACAATCTCACTGGAAGAAGCTCCTCAAAACTTCTGGCCAACGGATTCAGCAACAAAGCATATCTATTTCTCATTAAGGATACAGTAGATGTACAAAGAATCAACAGGACTACTTCAAGGATACGAAATAGAGCTTAGCGTCAAACACTTAATTTTCAGAAGTTTGATGTCAAAGGATATTTGGTGAAAGGATTGATCACCTGACAAAAGGGTAGAACGATGGTAAATCAGCAAGTAGTTAGAGGAAAAAATAGTATTTATAAAAATTAATGCTTGTATTGAAAAATTGATATTTACCGTTGTCCATATTGCAACTTTTGAAGCAACGGAATTCTTTGGCAAATTCAATGTTATTTGAGAAAGAGTACCTTCGCCAAACATGAGATATCCAATAGTTGCAAAAGAGCCATATATTGCTGTGCACAGAGCAAAACTATTTCCAACAGAGGGGTAAGAACAAATTGTCAGAAATCAACAGCAAGCACCAACATTGTAAAATAACTTCATTGTAATTTATGCGATGTATCCTACCATATGAATAATGCCTTGTTGAATTTTGTACGATCTGACATCGATTGGTAAATATTTGGAAAAACTGCATGCCCAGAGTAGCAAAAGCCATATACACCGATAGCAAAAGGAAAACCACTCCAATTAACTGCTTTTCCAGTCTGATGAAACCCTACTCCATCCACGGTCCCAACGAGAAAAACAGAAAGGAAAACCAATAGAGTGGCAATCACACCACCAGCTGCAGAAGATATGAGGTTAAAAAAAAAGTACTTGTCATCTTCCAAAATAAAATCAGAGCAGAAATCTACTGACCGACACCCGCCACTCCTATCCCCAAGCGTTTCAAATTATAGGTAAATTTGAAACAACCAAACAGGTCCCTGAACTTATATTTTGTTTTGAACCGCTGACTAACATCATCTCATTTCATTTTAGAATATTCCGTCAAGTTTTGACAGGCTTTAACTATTTCCATCAAGAAAAGTTGTAAAATTTTCCATCAGTTGCAGAAACCACAAGTTCTAGTGAAATTTTTTGAAATTAGGCAACACTTTAATTGAGGGATTCAGATCCAACGAGTAAAATTCATAAATCTGTATCCAGATGACCTACAGTTGAAGGGATAGCCATATGTTTTTGCTCAACATCATTGCATCAATATTGGACCTCCATAAAACGATAGCCAAGTATACCTGAAAGGTAAGAAATGACTCTAAGATCTCGCAGCCATACAGTTGGTAAAACAATCAGCGCAGTCAATATCCCAAAGAAGTGAAGGGAATCAAGATGAATCCCAGCCCAACTAAATGAAGTCCCTGGAAAGATTCTTGTAAGATTATCTCCTTCCAAAATAATAAACTCCACACAGTACGACTGCACACATCAAACAAAAGAATTACCACACATTTGAAAAGAATTCGCTGGTATGAAAGAGAAAGCCACGAAATTAGTTCCTGAAGATCAGAAAGCTTCACTTACATAAAGTTCTGTGTACAATATAACCTGCACAACAAATACAAAAGCGTCAGAGATTGTTTTGGTAGTATCTTTTGTCAAGTTGGGTAAGAATTCATATCTCGTCTTATGGTCTCCCCATATAATATCTTAGTTTGCATGCTTAAACGATCAAACATACAGATATAAATAGACGTCCCAAACTCCCAAATGCAGCTTCTCCAATATCAGGATAGCTGAAATGCCGTCCTTGCTCTCGAAACAGTACTTCATGAGAATCCCAGTATAACAGCAAACACCTGCGAAAAGAGCTAGGAGAGCCAAACCAGACCAACCAGCCTCCTTGATTGTAAATGGAGTGGAAAGAATGCCGACACCAGCCAATACATTGATCCCTATACCAGAACAACAAGAGACAAAAAATTAATGCACCTCCAAACTAATACGAGCACTACAATATCTAAGTTATCAAATTGACGATTCGGCAGGGAAAAAAAAAAAACCATTAAAGACGGTCTGTGTAACACTGCACCCATGGCCAATGTATCCTTCTCCGGTAAATTGTCGGAAGGAGATCGACTCATCCACCACGGAGTTGAGAGCTTTCTTCAAGCTCTTATCTGATTCTTGCTTCTCCAATAGGTGATCAGAGAGAAGAGGCAGCTTAGCATCAGAGCCTAGTCCGCTATAAGAGCGAAGATCAAAGCTCGAATATCTAACACTAGGAGAACGTCTGAGATACCCAAAGCTTGGAGATGCTGTGATTGAATAAGAATCAATTGTTTCCCTGTCACAAATAAAGGGTATTATGTCATGATAAACTCTTACACGACATCCAGAACAAAGCGTACCAGACGAATATATGAGAATACTGATCTACAGATAGATTAACATATAGTTGATAAGCTGAATATAGAGAACAAAATGCACAGAAACAGGTATCCAATTAAGTAGTCTTAGTTCAATTCACAAATTATTTCCACAAAAGTATACATTATTGCTTAGATAACAGGATGTCGGTTTTAAAGACAGCTAGGCCTCAGTTGAGACCAAGATTACCTGGGGCACACTACCAAATACTTCTCGCAATTAAACACTCAAAAAATGGTCTAGGTTGATCCGGTTAACCTCTTTAATCCAATTTTATCAAAAGAGAACTTGAAGTGGAGCTAGCTCCATTTTCTTAAACCTATTCTCCTAGACATATATATTACACGTAAAGACGACCATGATTTGATTTATTGTTCTATCTAAGAAAAATATCCTAATTTTCTTCTCATACCAACCAAAATTATGCTATTGTTGTTCGACAAAGGGCTGTTCAACTAGTTCTAGTAGGAGAAGCAGTAAATTGATTCCTCAAGCAGGCAGCTTCTCTTTGCAACAAAATCAGAAGCTCCAGATTGGATATTATGCTTTTGCGCCTCAAAATCACATTTATGCTCCCCGCCCGAGCAAAAAGCTCCTGTCTTGTTCGTTTGCAAAATGCTTTATTAAGATGATTACAGCCGAAAGCAGAAGCAGAAGCAGAAGCAGAAGACCAAACAAGCCCTAGACCTATAGAACAAATAAGCTTCTTAACAGGAAGAACACTCCTAGTAAAGCAACTCCCAAAATATTCTTCTTTTTTTTTTATTTACTGTCTTAATACAATTGAGTTTGACCATTTCTTCTTAAACAAAAAGAAAAGCAACTCCAAACACTTCCTCGAGTTATCATTAGGCCTCCATGACAAAGTTCACACCTTTCATTACCAATCTCCCCAAACACACAACCAAATTGAGTAAACAATAACATGTCCTGCTCGCTGTTAAGCCTTTGGAACACTTTCTGCTCCTAGGTTGTTGTTTTTTTTTCTTCTTTTTTTTTTTATCCTTCCTATGAGACCTGGTTGCCTTTCTATGTAGCTGAATTCAATCTCTAAATGAATGAAGCGGCAGTATGCTGCCCTTCCCTCAAAAAAGATAATAATAACAAGTCCCCTATGTAGCTGAATTCAATCTCTAAATGAATGAAGCGGTAGTATGCTGCCCTTCTCTCAAAAAAGATAATAATAACAAGTCCCCTATGTAGCTGAATTCAATCTCTAAATGAATGAAGCGGCAGTATGCTGCCCTTCCCTCAAAAAAGATAATAATAACAAGTCCCAAACACTTTAACTCCCATAACTCCCAACCACATTACGCTTCACCATAAACCCAAGGATTTAAGTGTCGTGGCACGGAGTCATGTCGAAAATTTGCCAGTACGGTACAACACGGTGCGTGCCGGACCGTACCGATTAGTGCCAGTCATAAAAAATACATGTGCGCCGACACATAATGACATGAAATATTTATTTTCTTTAACAACAAAATTTTCTAAATTGCTTATTATGTATCATTATCAAATATTTTAAACTTTATTAAGAAAATTACTTAGTAATTTAAAGAAAAAATAGTTTTGAGTTGTGCCATCAGTAAGGAGGCTATATCGTGCCGATATTTTATTGGTACGATACGACATGGTGGATATGACCCGTGCCGATGAATACTTAAATCCTTGTATAAACCACAAAAAAATTACAGGATTAGGTAAAAACGTACATAACTTACCTGACCTATGCTCCATTTTGAGCCGGCGACCCAGCCTTTTAATTTATTTGATGTGAATCAAAATTTGAGCTAATTATTTACTTTAATGAATATATAGCTGCGAGAATTACAAGAAATATACTAACTAGTCCCGTCAAAATTAAAGGCGCATTCACAATTTAAAGTCGAGCTACCGCTAAATCAAAATTTTAAAAGGTGGAATAACCTACTCAAAATGGTTCATAGTTCAAATAAATTCTCTATAATTTCACCGTAGCAACAACAAAATAATTGAAGAGGGGAAATAGACACAGGACCCGCCATTGTCGCGGAGCTCCACGCTCACCTATAGCTCTGGGGCCATTGGCGAGATTGGAACGGAGACGAGGGCTCCTCCTCCTCCTCCTCCTCCTCTCCCTCCCCATCGCTCCCTCCTTCGCCCCCGTACTTGTCCTCCTCTATGTCCCGGTCGCTTCCGTCCTCCATGAACAGCTCCTCCGCGTCCCTGTCCCTCTCCTTCCCCGCCATGCTCGGAACCCTAAACCCTAAACCCTAGCTCTCAAATGGAAGAAGCAAAACGGGGGAAGAGAGAGAGAGAGAGAGAGAGAGAGAGAGAGAGAGAGCAGAGAAAAATGGATAATAATAAGTTCGCGAATGTTGCAGCAGGTTTCGAAACGGTTAATAATTGGCCGAAAAGAATCCGTACGGAGATAGGTACGCGGGAATCAAGGCCGTTGATTCGCAGAAAATTACAAAATATTAATTAATTA
>CM055060.1:1274680-1308147 GCA_029204045.2 Tillandsia leiboldiana
TATAGAGCAATGCTACATGTACACCCCGAAGGGGTGTACATCATACACCTCCACCATTTTAATGGTGACGATATTTTTTACGGGTCACATCAAGTGACCCATCATCACACCCCCACCCTTAGATGGGTGGGGTGTATGATGTACACCCCGAAAGGGGTGTACACATAGCATTTTCCATATATATATATATATATATATATATATATATATATATATATATATATATATTAAAATTTTGAATATGGATCTACATATTTTATATCTATATCCGACTTAAACTCGATCCAATCAGAGTTCAATTTTTTAAGATGTAGGATCCGAATTAGTTTCTAGTGAAATATTTGATAGGAATACTTGATACCATAGTTTTTACTCATGAAAAGTGATGTGCACTTTTTGTATTAGAATTTTTATTTTTTTAATGAATTTTATTGAATTGGATACAACTCATTAAAACACAAGTTTTTGATAATAATAAATTTATATTTTGGCCATAAACTATTTAATAAAGTTTACAAAAAAAAAAAAAAAAAAAAACGTACATATGAATATCTATATCCGATATAAATCTGACCTGTATCTGATCTTAAGCGTACCGTATACTAATAATCACTATTCATACCTACTCAAATAGACCTAATGAATATATTAGCAACTTAAGTATTTAGACTTAAACCCAATCTGAAATTAAATGGATATAATATATAGAACTAGGCTATTATGCTATCGATGGCACCAAATCATTGGTGCTATTAAGTTTTTAGTTCTTGAATTAAGAAATGTATGGTTAGGATAATAGTGATCGAACCCATAGAGTTTAATGGATTGATGAAAAATATAGTATAATCTAAAAAGTGGAAATAATCAAAAGGGTTGATCTATTTTTCGCTATTTTTTTTTTTGTTTTCTTAAAAAAATAGCGAAAAATTTGATAGCACTAAGTTTTTGGTGTTATCGATAGCATAATAGTTAAACTCATAATATATATTCTAATTACTTTTTTAGAACACGAATATAATATATTAACTATTCAAATCTACGAGCATTTTTTAAATAAATAAATAATGCTATCTGTACTACAGTACATTCCTTATAATAATGACGTATAAAATCTACATAAATTATAAACTATTTTAAGTTGACTGTTCAATTTTTCAAAATTTTAATTTTGTCACCAAACTTTTCAGTTTGTTATACTTGAGTCAGTCAACAACACTCTGCCTTTAAATTTTTAAACCATCGTTTATCTTTACATATTTAATTAGTATATTTTATATAATTCTCATAACTATAAATTTATTAAAATAAAAAATTAGTTTAAATGCTGAATTCTAAATCAAATAAATTAAAAAATTAAATATTGAAATTAAAATTTTTAAAACTTAGATAGTAAATTCAAAATAATCAGTAGGTCAAATAAATTTTATATATTTTTAAAAAATATATATATATTAATAAGACAGGTTCATAGCTGAGGAGTAATAGAGAGGTCAAATAAATTTTAATATTTTATTTTTTAATTTATTTGATTTAAATAATTTAATAATATTTTAATATAAAATTTAAATTAATAACTTATTTTAATAAATTTTAAAAATAATAATAATTGAATTCAAATATACAATCTAAAAATTATAGTTGATAGTTGAATTGACATACAAATAAGAGCTAGGCCTGTGTGTTTTTAAAAATACGACGGTTTTCGTATTTTTAAATCAGTTTTGATATTGGGACTTTCAAATGGACGATCATTTCGTATTTTTAAATCGGTTCTGATATTGGGACCTTCAAATGGACGATCAATTCGGTTAAATTTGATATAGAGTATTTAAAAGGTTTAGAAAATAAATTTCGTAATTTTTTTATATTGTTTTCTTACTGATTAAAGGAGCTCAAAATTAATAATTTTAATGATCGTGATAAGTCGTTTGCAATTTTAACGGTGTACAAATATTTAAATCACGTAAAATTGTGATAGAAATTTTTTTATACTATATAAAATAAGATCAATATCTTTAATCCAAAATTTTAGTATTATATCATTATATTTTGTAATATTTTTATTTTTAATAATTAATTTTGAATCTCTTCAATCACTAGAGAAATAATATCAAAAAAATCACAAAATTTATTTTTAAAATATTTTAAATATTCTAAATTAAGTTAAAGGAAGACGATCATCGATTCGAAAATTAAATGTATCCTTTTTTTTAGAGAGAAAAGTAGCATGTTATTCGCTTCGTTTATTTTGAAATAAATTTTAAGTTGGAAATATAAAACAACTAAACTTCGAATTTGAGACTTTGGGCATTAACCATCAAATTTTTTACAACTTGTGTCAGGACAATTGATAATATCTTTTTTTTTTTTATTTTTGTTCTGATGGGAGTTTGTAGTGGAAAAAGGTTTTTTTTTTTTTTTTTCTTTTTTTTTTTTCTTTTTTTTGGTCCCTCTGATGATCTAATCTTCATACTAATACAACATTTCCTTATCATGTCATTTCAAATGAGGATCATGGGATTGGACATGATAATATTCTGAAAGGAAAATGCTACTTGTACACCCCATTTGGGGATGTACATCGCACACCCCACCCATTCAATGGGTGGGGTGTGGTGAGGGGTCACTTCACAATTTGTGAAGCGACCCTCCCACCCTTAGATGGGTGGGTGTAAGATGTACACTCCCTTTGGGGGTGTACATGTAGCGTTGCTCATATATATATATATATATATATATATATATATATATATATATGTGTGTGTGTGTGTGTGTGAGAGAAATTATTATTTTATTATTTCAAATATATTTTTCTAGCGTCGTCAATATATATATATATATATATATATATATATATATATATAGAGGGACAATTTCCTACATATCCCTAAAAATTTTTCTGTTTTCAGATTTATCCCTCTTAGAAGGCTAATATTAAAACTACCATTCTTACGTTCCAACTTCTTTCCAAAATACCCCTGAAGTTAAACTCTGTTAGTGTACCGTTTGGAACTGCCGTTATCTGTGTGTAATTACTATTTTGTCCTTTCAAATATAACCTAAACCCTAAAACCCTAAACCTCTAAACCCTAAAACCCTAAACCCTAAACCCTAAACCCTAAAACTCTAAACCCTAAACCCTAAAACCCTAAAAAATCTTAAACCCTGAACCCTAAACCCTAAACCCGGGCAAAATAGGTATATCTAATAGTTTTTTATTATTTAACTTTAGTTTAACCCTAGTTAACTTAAGAAAGGGAAACGGTAGGGGTATTTTTAATAACGGTAGAACGTATGAAGGGTATATTGGAAAGAAAAAAATAAGAGGGGTAAATCAGATATTTCTTCATATTTCAGGGGTACACAGGCAATTATCCCATATATATATATATATATATATATATATATATATATATATATATATATATATATATATATATATATATATATATATATATATATATATATATATATATATATATATATATATATATATATAAGTTAAAAAATTTAAAAAATATATATTTTGACATCAAATATATCTTCTTACCGTTACATACTTTTTTTATTTACCTTTAAGTTAGGAGTAAAAAAAATATTTTAATTTTTAAAAATTTTAATAAAAAATTAATTTGGATTTAATTCGAAATAAATATAATATATTTAAAATAAAAAATAGAAAATATCAAATAATTATAAATTTTGAAGGATATATAGATAATTAATTTTTTGTATTTATTGTCCAAACTCCTTGTCCTTGTTATGTCTCATGTGTTTTGTTGCTTTTTGAATCATATGTGCTTTGTGGATTTTTTGTCCACTTTTTATCACAAGTGTACATTTTGCAACACTGCATGTAAAGTGTTTTTAAGAATAAACTAGCATATGGTCTAATACTAAGAATATAAAAATATTTTAATAATAAAATTTAAATTATACTTTTATATTTTTATATAATTTTATTAATTTAATTATTAATTAAATATAATTATATAAAAATAATTTTATAATTAAGCCTATTTAAATAAAAATAATTAAAATAGATATATATGCAATATAAATTTATATAATAACTTATTAGTAATTAATTTATTTTATAAAAAGTTATTTTTGAGGGAAAGGCAGCATGCTGCCGCTTCATTCATTGAAGAGATGAATTAGGCTACAGGGGTCAAGACAGCTGGGTCTCGGGAAAAAAAAAAAAAAAAAAAAACCTGGGCAGCTGCGCACTAAGGGCAGTTAGCGTTCCAGGACAAAGACAAGGCACGAGCTTCGGCGCACAGGTACCCCGGATTACGGGAGACCGACCTAAATCTCCTGTGGTTACGCTCCAACCAAACGGTCCACCAGACAGCCGCCAGGGCAGGGAGGTCCCCAGTTCCATGTGCAACCCCGTTGCACGCGCCCAAAGCCCAAAGCATGTTGACAGTTGCGCAGCAGTGAGTAGCCCCGTTGTGGGGTAGCAGATATTTCACTAGGAATCGGACAGCCTCGCACGCGGCGAACAGGTGGTCCGCGGATTCCACCGGGCAAGGGCAGAAGAGGCAGTTGGTGTCCCCCGACCATCCCCACTTTTGCAACCTATCCATTGTAAGGACCCGTCGTCTGAGTAGGACCCAGACGAAGACTTTGACTTTCAGCGGGATTTTGATAGACCAGATATTCTCAAAGCCTCTGACACGGACGCCGGTGTCCTGCAGGAAGCGGTACAGGGATCGCACCGAGAAGGTTTGAGAAAAATCTATTAAAATAAGCTTGGTGCTTGGTGTTATCGATAACATAGTAGTTGAACTCTCCCTCTCACTCTCTCTCTCTCTCTCTATGTGTGTGTGTATATATATATATATATATATATATATATATATATATATATATATATATATATATATATATATATAGTAGATCTTATTCATTCTTGTGAAATTTTTTACTATTGAATTTGTATTGAAATTTGTATTTTTTACTTTATCTTTCTCTCTTTAGTTGACTTTACAAAAGCACAAATCTCAATACAAATTCAAATGTAAAAAATTCGTAAGCATGAATGACCTTATACTTTTAAAAATATATAAACATATAAGCTCTACTTACTCTCTCTCTCTCTCTATCTCTCTCTTTATATATATATATATATGGAAAATGCTACTTGTACACCCGTAATGGGTGTACATCTCACACCCCCACCCATCTAAGGGTGGGGGTGTGATGAATGGTCACTTGATGTGACCCGTAAAAAACATCGACACCATTAAAAGAGTGGAGGTGTAGGATGTACACCCCTTCGGGGTGTACATATAGCATTACTCATATATATATATATATATATATATATATATATATATATATATATATATTGGTCGTGAGAATATCAATCTCATCGATCTCATAAGTATTATACCAAATCCCATCAATCGAATCACTTTTTCGAGAAATACGAGACATCTAAGTCGTACAAGTAAAGAGATCTATTCATTGATAAGAAAAAGAAAAAACGTGAACAGTGATTGGATTGATGATAAAATAGAATCATTGAAAAAAGGATTGATAAGAACTAATAATTCAGATTCAAATTAATCATTTTGACTGACTGTTTTTACGTAGATAATAAGTAAAAAAGCAGTAGGAACTAGAATGAACAGTGCAGCAGCAATAAATGCGAGAATATATATATATATATATATATATATATATATATATATATATATATATATATATATATATATATATATATATATATATATATATATATATATATATATATATATATAGAGCAATGCTACATGTACACCCCGAAGGGGTGTACATCCTACACCTCCATTTTTTTAATGGTGTCGATGTTTTTTACGGGTCACATCAAGTGACCACTCATCACACCCCCACCCTTAGATGGGTGGGGGTGTGAGATGTACACCCCTTACGGGTGTACAAGTAGCATTTTCCTATATATATATATATATATATATATATATATATATATATATATATATATATATATATACACACACAGTAGAGCTTATATTTTTAAAAGTGCAGGCCCAACAGTGCCGTGCCTGTTAATTTGTTACTATTAAATTTGTATTGAGATTTGCGCTATTATATTTTCTCTCTCTCTCTCTTTACTTGATCTTATCATGCACAAATCTCAATACAAATTCAATGATAAAAAATTCAAAAACACGGTAGGGCTTGTACTTTTAAAAATATATAAGTTTTACTCTCTCTCTCTCTCTCTCTCTCTCTCTCTCTCTCTCTCTCTATATATATATATATATATATATATATATATGGGTATATATCCCTATATGGGTATCTATCTATCTATCTATCTATCTATACCAATACATTAAAGGGGGAAGCCTAAACGGCCTCCCCGCATTTCAGGCTTCACCGTACATTTGAAAAGACAGATGGCTCTCTCTCTCTCCCTCAGCTTTCGGGGCCTTTTTCTTTTCTCATTGATGGCTCTCTCTCTCTCTCCCTCTGAGGCCTTTTTCTTTTCTCATTGAAAGGACAAATGGCTCTCTCTCTCTCCCTCTGATTTCTCATTTCTTGGGGCCTTTCTTTTTTCTCACCAACTCCGCTCTCTCTCTCACCAACCCTCACCGACTCCGCGGCGAAGCTCTCTCCTCACCAACTCCGCCGCGGCATGGGCGCTCCTAACTCTCTCACCAACTCTCACCGGCTACGTTTCGGAGTTCCCGCCGCGGCATGGGCTCCGTTTCGGAGTTCCCGCCGCGGCATGGGCTCGCTAACTCCACCGCGGCATGGGCGCTCCTAACTCTCTCACCAACTCTCACCGGCTCCGTTTCGGAGTTCCCGCCGCGGCATGGGCTCCGTTTCGGAGTTCCCGCCGCGGCATGGGCTCGCTAACTCCGCCGCGGCATGGCCACTCCTCACCGACTCTCTCTCAACAACTACGGCGTGGTCTCTTACTACCCATGACCCTCTCTCCTTCTCCCTCTCTCCCCCTCTCTTCCTTACTTTATTCGGCTATATATACTGTTGGAATGCTTATGTAAAGAGGGATGCATAAGATCTCTTGAATACACACCCTAGCATGGATTGGTATCAAATTACTTGATGCAGTGGCTGCCAAGATCTCTTGAATACACACCCTAGCATGGATTGGTATCAAATTACTTGATGCAGTGGCTGCCAGGTAAAAGAATATATAGTTCTTTTATTCTCCAGGGTAAACAATGGTGCTTTACTAAGGTAAAGGAGTAATGGTGCTTTAACAATGGTGCTTTAATAAGGTAAGGAATGGTATACAAGTAATCCCAATTGGTGGGGTGATGTTACTGGTGCCCTATTGCCTCATCCAAGGATGCTTATGATGCCTGGGCAGTTTGAGGGCTGTGAAGAGACCAAAGGAATGGTCTATCAGTTCACAAATACTCGAATGAAAATGGTGGTCGCCATTTCAAAAAAAGCAGTTCTCAAAAGCCTTCTATTAAGTTCCAGATTTATGGTTATGTATTCTACATCAAAGTAACAGCAAAATACAACCTGTGCTTTTTTGTTCTCTGTTTTATTTTTCCTTTTTTTTTTTTTTCTCTTTCCAGGGATTAGAACATGAGAAAAGAGCACATACGAATCCCCAGGGTGAGAACTTTAATCAAAAGTTAGAATCTTTTAACAAAACTAACCTCAAAAAAAGTTATAATTTTCCATAAATTTTCAATGTCTTTTGTGATTTTTCGTTTTCATGTCAACGTCGTGGCCGAAAACGGTGGTGAAGAAATGGCTTAACATGACGAGCGCCGAGTTCCATTGCGATTGCAACAGTGAGGAATCACATCACCATTTACTGTTCTATCTCTTGATCCATCCCAAAAATTTTATTTCATTCCTGCAGCTTTTTTTCCCCTAAACTTTTCAATTCGAGTCGTTTTAATTTGCTGAGTTGAGATTATACTTATTTTTGTTCCCTCTTTTTTTTTTTTTTTGAATCTACAATTTTTTTAAAAAAGGAAAGATATTTGGGGGGCTACAGGAGAGTAGGAAGAGTTGCTCGGACAAGGCCGGACGCCTCCTCATGAGAGGGGATTTGTCAGGTACTACTATTCAAAGACCAGGTGTCCTGTTCAATGTTTCCATTCATTGCAGATCCTGATGTTGGCAATGCATTCTCTAGGGAACTAAGAGATGATTCGACCTCTATAATAGAACTATTATTAACAGTAGGGAGATGCCTTTGTTTCCCATCAAGAGATTGGAAAGCAGTGCCCTGAATTCTTCCAACCTGAAAAGAAGAAAAAGAAAAAGCTATTCAGCTACAGAAACTATAGTGCCAAAGCTGCACTTTGTGAAGAAAGCAAAGAGTAACCGAAACCTTCTGAGCATCCTCACTAAAGCAGGAAAAAATGAGCCCAATGAAGCCGGGATCCAGCGGCTGACACATAGCCCACAAACAATATTAAAGCATCAGTTATTGGTCACATCACGTACAAGAAATGTTCATCTCAAGTAAGAGTAAAAACAGAAGATGACATTACATGAATTGTAGGTCTGTTACGTCTCTGATATAGGTTGGATATTTTATAAACTGGTTCTTACAGTTCTTTTGTTGAATGATGCAGGTTGAAGAGCTATTGAGAGAGTTTGATAATGTCTGTAGACTGCGAGTTCCAATGCCTATATCTTCTGACCTCAACACTGTTAGATAAAACCGATTGTGGAAGGGGCTTTTATATATATATATATATATATGCAAGTGTAGTGTTTTTGAACTAATTGATTCTGACTTTTTAGATTGGCAAACTGCATGGTGTATATATGCATTGCACCCACTAATGTACGTGCTGCTTCTCCATCTTTTGTTGAATGGTGCAGGTTGAAGAGCTATTGAGAGAGTTTGATAATGTCTGTACACTGCGAGTTCCAATTCCTATATCTTCTGACCTCAACACTGCGAGTTCCAATTCCTATATATATATATATATATATATATATATATATATATATATATATATATGCAAGTGTAGTGTTTTTTAACTAATTGATGCTGAGTTTTTAGATTGGCAAAATGCATGGCGTATATATGCATTGCACCCACTAATGTACGTGCTGCTTCCCCATCCTAGGTTCTCCTTCTTGATGAGATCGCAGATGACCTCGGTGTACTGGCAAGGGCCATCCTTTTAAGATATCTGATGGGGGAATGTGAGGAACATCCTTTTAAGATATCTGATGGGGGAATGTGAGGAACGAGGTGCGGTGATTATCTACGCGACACATATTTTTGATGGTCTCGATAATTGTCCGTCACACGTTGTGAGTGTTGCTTCTTTTTCTTTTTCTTACTGTATGGGCCTGCTCAAGACATTTAAGGTGTGTAGGAGAAGCTAAGTTGAGCAAACAGATTGTCTACAGATGTTGCTAAATTACCTTCAGCTATTGAAGAACCACGCAGAAAACGTTTTAGGTAAATTTGTTGTACGAACATCTCCTTGCGCAAGCTTTTCATAGGGGAATCTTTTATTTTTTCTTAACTTTCCATCTATTGACATTGCAGGTTCGCGGAAGATAAGGAGGCATCCACCAGTAACAAATAATTACCCTTTTTCTATGAACAATATATAATCAGACTGCTTTACATTTTAGCCATGCATCTTTTTTTGATTTAAAATTGAAGTTATGCTAATTGTAAGCTCCTTTTTTTCTAACTTATAAATTTGAAAACCTTATAATATATTAAATATTTCTACCTTTATAAATATAATTAATTATTCATTGCTTAATACTTAATATTTATTAATATTAATTTACTGTAAATATAGTCGGCCGCCGCGAAGCGCGGGTCTTTAACTAGTATATGATAGAAGATAGAAAATAGATTTTGGCCCACAAAAATGTTGAATATATAATTCTTTGTTGGTAAAAATGTATAAAATTTTCCTGATCCGTAATTCATTTCATTCGTCTATTTAATTTTAATATCCAATGATTTAATCATTTAATTTGTTAAACTGGAGTTATTTGATGATTCTTTCAATACAAAATTTAAATTATTTATTTATATTAATAAAATAAATTAAAAAATTAGATAGCAAAATAAAAAATTTCAAAAGTCAAATAGTAGACCAAAATGGGCGATAGTTGAAATAAGTTTTATATACTCACACTTCTTTTTTTTCATAAGTTGCCGTAATTTCTTTACCTCGAGATTCCTTTAAAAGAAGAAACTTTGTTGAGCAAACGCATTTAGCAAAGATGTTTCGTTGGAGAGTTCCGATTCAGGACATGTTATTTTTATTTATATCTAAATATTAAAAAATATTCAACAAATTATTAGATAAAAGTAATTAAAATTAACATGTAGCAGTAGATCGAATACTAGTATCAACTCTCGATTTCATTATATGCAATTTCATTGTAGAGAAAATGCCGGCCGCCGACCAGGCGGGTTCTTCTCGCCTCCCTTGCCCCTGCTTGGCGCTGCCCAGAACTTGCACGTGCAACAGGCTCCCAAACCTTCACTCCAGTCGTAAGCCCCAGCAGTCGAAGAATAGGGGAACTCGCCCGCGGATGTCGTACAAGGAGGCGGTACTCTCTTCACCAACGGCTGCAACAGCTAACCAGCCGTCCAAGCCTGCAGTGCGACAGACCCAGGCATTCCTGACGAACGCCGCATTGCCCGCCCAACCACCAAAGTACCTTCTCAACCCTTCGCTGCGAGGGAGATGCTACCGCTGTTTTGCGAAAGGTCACCGCGCGGCGCTCTGCAGGGAGCCGAAGCGCTGTCTCCTCTGCATGAGGACCGGGCACCATGCTGCTCGGTGCCGTTTTCTCAGTCGCACTCAGACCGTGGAGGTGGTCAGGAAGCCCGCGCGCCCAGCTACGCTGGCGGCTTATCTTCCATCTGCTTTCACTCTACCTGCGGGGCGGCCCCACCTGGCGGGCTGTGTGGCGAGGCTCGCCACCTCGGGGTTCGAGGTGGGGACCCTGAGGACCTCATTGCCTGGTAAGCTTGCTGATTTCTTTGGGGGAGCGGCGAGAGACTTCAAGGTGGCGCTTCTTCAAGAGGACTTTGTAGCCGTCACCTTCCCGAATTGGGTCACCAGGGAGTCGGCGATCGGGCGAAGCCCGATTCGGATGGGGGAAGACTTTTACTCCTTCTCCAACTGGGTGGAGAGAGGGGAAGAGGAGCGGGGCCACCTTCGACACTTGGCCTGGATCCGTCTCTTCAACTGGCCGTTGTGTTGCTGGTGCGAGGAGGCAGTGAAGGCCGCAATCAGCGGTTTCGGAGAACTTTGGGAAGTCGGCGAGGACTACGACGGGGCGGAAAGCTTGTCATTCTTCAGGGCCCGGGTCCGTTGCCAAGACGTTGCGATCATCCCGGAATCACTCGCACTCATGGTGGACGATCGACGGTTCACTATACCCATCGAGATCGAGGGATGGGAAGAGTCGGGTCCTATTTTCCTCGGCGAGGAGCTCGATGCGCGACTGGGCCTCACCACCGCGGAGGCTCAGCTGGATTTTGCCCGCACCACGGGCTTTTCGTCGATTCCGGCGCGCTTGGCGAAGGGTTGCCAACGACCGTCGGTGCCGGATCGCGAGGCGGGCGGCTCGCGGCGCTCGTTGGGGAGGAATTCTGTTTTGGAGGGCCGGCGAGCTCTTGACGGGGGGGCTCCAACCATCCCACCGGCGGCCCCCATCCACCCTCCGGCGCTCGGGAGCGGGACCCAAGGTTATCCTTCCCTTTCTTCGGTACCTGGCTTAGGAGCAGTTTCTGACAGGCTGCGGACGTTTCCCCTTGCATGCTCCATGGCAAGTCAGGGGGAGCTTCCTATTTCGTGTTGCTCGGCTGGCATCGATGAGGGTGCGCGTCAGAAGACTTTGCCAAAGTTGGCAAGGCCAACTTCCCAGCGGGCCCCGGAGTCCAATCTCTCGGATATCGGGAATCTGGTGGACCACATCATGAGTGAGTCGGGCCTTCAAGTGGTGGACCAAACCGATACGGCCCACTCTTGCTTCCCTGCTTCTTATCCGGGCCCCGTAGGGGTGTTGGATTGTGGGCCCACTTCGGGGTCGGGTAGGGAACATCTGGCGAGCCCAGCGATCAATGATCAGGATTTCCCGCCCTTAGGCGGTTTGGAGCAGCCCGGCCCTGTTAAGAGCCCAACTTCCAGGAGAAGTCTAAGGCTTGCCAACAAACACAAGGGGTGTCGCTTCTCACCACTGCTTCGGGCTCAGGCGTTGGCGAATCGGAAATTCTCGGCGGGCCGGCCCCCCTTGCGAGCAGCCTCTTCTTCTGTCCTCGCTCTAGCTGCGCCCCCGACCTCCCCTCTGCCACCAGGGGCATCGGCTGGCTCTGGGTCTCCCAACCTTCAAGTTCAAGGGAAGCGTAGCGATGAAGGGCCCTCCATCAATCGGGATCTCGGTTCGCCACTCTCTGCGACGGAGATCATTCATATCAAAGATAGATGCGGGATCGCAGAGGCGGGGAGGGCCTCCTTTGGATCGGACAATCTGGCGGAGACCGGGCCAGCGGAGAGCGCGAGTGTCCCTTAGGGGGGTCGCAGCCCGGTCCGACGGTTGAGGCTTCAGCGAGTTTTTTCTTCTATAATGCCTCGCAACAGATCTTTTCGTTTCCTCTATTGGAACGTGAGAGGATTGAACGGGAGGGACAAATGTACCATCGTGCGTGCTTTCATTAGGCGAAGCAAGAGCAGTGTGGTGTGCCTCCAGGAAACCAAATTGGCGTCCACCTCTGTTCGCAAATTTCTTTCCTTCTGCAGCTTCCACCTCAGGGACTACCGTACGCTCGACGCAAAGGGCTCAAAGGGGGGTTTACTCACAGCGTGGAACCCCACCCTGTTCGAATGCATCAAAGAGTGGATCGGGAGGTTCTCGCTAAATTTGGTGCTGAGAAGAAGGATTGATGGGGCGACTTTCACTATTTCCAACATCTACGGCCCCACGTGCTCGTCTCTAAAACGGAGCTTCTTCCGGGAATTGGCCTCCATAGGCTCGAGTGTTGTGGGAGCGTGGGGTCTCTTGGGGGATTTCAATGTGATACTTTCGGTTCGGGATAGAAATGGTCCCCCCTCCCATGTTGCCGACATTCTGGATTTCAGGAATGTTCTTAACCAGCTAGGCCTCAGGGACCTTCCCATCTCCAACAAAGCGTACACTTGGACGAACGGGAGACGCACCCCCACTTTGGAGCGTCTAGATAGGGCCCTCATTTCGCCGGATTGGCAGTCTTTCTTCCCCAGATCGACACTCCGCGCGCTCCCGAGGCCAAGGTCAGATCACACACCTATTGTTCTTACGGATTCTTCTTTTATCCCTGCACCACACTTATTCAGATTCGAGAACTCGTGGCTTCGTTACCCGGAATTAATTAATGTTCTCGCTCACGCCTGGAATGGGGGTCGGGCGAGTGACGGGCGTGTGCACGGCTTCGATTCTAAAATCAGGCGGGTTTCCGCAGCCCTTAAAGCGTGGAGTAGCGGGCTTTCAACTTCTCTAAAGTCACAAGCCGAGTGGTGCCTCGTTTGGATCAATTGGTGCGATAGAGCTGAAGAGCTCAGGGCGCTTTCGATAGAGGAGAGCCTGCTGAGAACGAGGCTCAAGGAGAGATACACGGAAATTAGCATCCAAGATGAAATTAAATGGAAGCAACGATCCAGGGTACACTGGTTGAGGGCGGGCGATGCGAACACCAAGTTCTTCCACCGTTGTGCCAACAATCGCAGGAGCAAGAACTTTATCACCCGGCTCACCGATGGACTCGCCTCCTGCTCTAGTAACGTGGATATGGCTGCCCTTCTGTTTTCCTTTTTCTCCGCTCAACTTGGCACGGAGTCCCGTATCTATTCGGGTATCGAGCTTGCTTCCCTCTATGCTCTGGATTCTTCGGACCTTCGGCCCCTTCAGGATCCTTTTTCGGAACAAGAAATTAAAAGAGCTGTTTTTTCCTGTGCGCCGGATAAGGCGCCGGGACCAGATGGACTATCTTTAACCTTTTATCAGCGCTTTTGGGAAGTGATAAAGCCGGATCTGGTGGAGACTTTCCACAAGTTGTATTCCGGCCTACTGGACTTGCAAGAAACCAATAGAGGTTGGATATGTCTTATTCCGAAAAAAGCTGGAGCAACAGATGTGCGGGAGTTTCGACCGATCTGCTTGATCAATGGACTAACCAAAATTATTTCCAAAGTGCTGGCGACAAGACTGCAATTTTTCTTGGATGATCTCATTAATCCCTTCCAAACGGCGTTTATCAAAGGCCGCTCGATCCTCGACAATTTTTACACGGCGCACATCCTTACACACCATCTCTATTCCTCTCATCAACAAGCTGCCTTATTGAAGATTGATTTCGAGCGAGCCTTCGACCACATCAATTGGGAGTTCTTGGTAGACTTGCTACACACGAGGGGTTTTGGAGAAAAGTGGATTGGTTGGATTAAAGCGATTCTACATTCTTCCTCTAATGCGATTCTCCTTAATGGAGCACCGGGCGACTACTTCCAATGTAAACGTGGCCTCCGGCAGGGGGACCCACTTTCCCCCCTACTCTTCATCCTTTGCATTGATGCGTTGTTCAGGATGTTTCAAGCGGCGGTCTCCAACTCGCTGCTTCACCAAGTGGGTATCGGCGATACCAATATCCACACGCTACAATTTGCCGACGACCTACTCCTCTTCTTTGACGGCAGCTATAAATCGGCAGAGAGGATCAAGACCATACTTGAGGCCTTCGCGGCGGCCTCGGGACTAAGGATTAATTTTTCCAAGAGCCGCATTATCCCTGTGCATTTAGCGACTGACCAGGCCCACAGGTTGGCTAGCTTGTTCGGATGCGCTATTGAAGGGTTTCCGCTCACTTATTTAGGCCTCCCTCTCTCACCCAAGCGGCTGAGAAAAACCGACTTCCTACCGCTCGTCGAGAAGATTGGTAAGCGACTGGCGGGTTGGAAAGGTCAGATGCTGTCAAGAGCGGGACGATTGGTTCTTGTCAACTCGGTGCTTTCTAGCGCTCCAACCTTCTTCTGCTCAGCTTTCAAGATCCCGAATTGGGCGATAAAAGAAATTGACAGAATTCGACGGGGTTTCTTTTGGAAAGGCATGGACAACACCAGCGGGTTTCATTGTCTTGTCAATTGGAGGCAGGTTTGCCGACCCAAGGCAGTTGGTGGACTGGGAATACGCAACATCTCCACGTCAAATTCTGCACTGCTAATGAAAGGTCTGTGGACCTTTTATAATGACACAGAGCGGCCTTGGGTGCGACTTTTAAGGCGCATTTATTACAAGAGAAAATCGCCTTGTGCGGGGGGAACTACACCTGCTAAATGCGCGCCCATATGGAAGGGCATCCTCACCACCTCGGGGGCTTTCCACACATCTGTTACATTCAGGGTTGGGGACGGGGCGACAATCCCTTTTTGGCATGCTAAATGGACGGGCGACGAACCGCTGCGAAATCGCTTCCCGACGCTGTTCGCGTTATCCTCGCCTAAACACATCTCGGTCAAGTCATGGCTGCATCGCTTTGCTGACAAGGCTAATTTCGGATTTCGCAATTTGTTGGCCAACGACTCGGTGGGTCATCGCGAATATTCGTGTTTCCAAAATGCAATTCGGAATACCTCTTTGAACCACCGTCCGGATGCTTTAGATTGGAGATGGAATATTAAAGGATGCTTCAGTGCGAAGGAAGCTTACAATTTTCTGGCCTTCGACGGAGTCAACGATCGACGCATCCTACACCTTTGGAGCTTAAAGGTACCTCTTCGTATCAAAATTTTCCTATGGTTGGCTGCGAGAAACCGGTTGCTAACAGCTGATCAGCTTAGCAAGCGTGGGTGGCATGGACCTTCATGCTGTGTCTGTTGCTTTGGCGACGAGGAGAGCCTGGAACATATCTTCTTCGGTTGCCACTTCGCTCGCACGGTTTGGAGCAAGACTCTACAGGGCAACCCTCTCTGGTTGACAAGCTTGCTACACGGATCAGGGGGCCTGGCGGAAAGATGGAAGAGGAGCACATCGGCGACCGAATGGAGCGACCGGGGCTTCCTCGACGTGTGCGTGGCAGCCACATGTTGGGAATTGTGGATGGAGCGAAACTACAGGATCTTCGATAATCAAACCAACAGTACGAGGGAGTGTGCTGGGAGGATCCTAAGTACAATGGCACTGTGGAGAGTGGCGTTGGGTGAGTAACGATTCCGGTAAGGAACCCGCGGAGAGTCGCAGGCCACTTTTACCACGAAGTGGGGAGCGAGGGGGGGTCTCGCTTGCTATTCGGTTTTCTTCACGGCGGAAACGGCGGACTCTGGAACAACCTTAAGTGGAGCCGTTCTGTTGATATTTGCATGAGGCGATTTCGACCACTACTAGTGAAAGCAGAGGATGATTCGGGCGCTTTCAGCTTCAACTTGCAACTCTCTCTAGTCAACTGCTACCAAGGACTGGGAGCAACTGACTTTCCACAATGCTCTCAGGCAAAACTCCACTCTATCCCCGGATCACATAATGATTGTATTACGCTTTCACCAATCGGCAGTTCTTACACGATTGGGCGGCTTCATTCATTGTTTAATCTAGAAGCTTTGTACTTCCACTAAGCAGCAGTGAGGCGAGGGGGGTTCTAATTTTGATGGCGAGGTTCCAATTTGAGACTCTTTGTTTTTTCCTAGCAGACTTGTAATATTAACGAGCTTCCATCCATGCAGTAGGAGTTCAAGCTTCATGTGGAACTCCAAAATTTCCTCACAGTTTGCATGGTGTCACAAGCAGCAGGATCGGATTGTGCATATTATCGAGCCTTAATCCACGCAGTAGGATTCCTAAAGATCCATGTGGAACTACAAAATTTCTGCAGTTTGCTTGTTGCCACTCTTGATTGTATTGTGCTTTCACCTAGCAGCAGGAGCGGATTCCTCTATTGCATCTCGGGGAACTCCAAATTATCACATCCAGTGTTTTGAGGCAGAGGGAGGGAGCTTAGCTAATAGTTGCGGTTTGTTTCTCTGTTTTGTGGATTATTGTTAAATTCCTGGACTACATGTACTCTGTACTAGATGTATGTTTCCTTTTGATGTCTTTGCTAATTTTGTTAGTGTGGGTGAAGAGGCTGGCCTCCTTTTGGGTGTAGCTGGCGCCCCAGCTTTGCTTGGGTGCGGGAGTTTCCAGCACCTTGGGTTTATCTTTGTACTACTTTGTAATCAAATAGGGTTTTACCCTGTTTAATCAAAAAAAATTAACATGTAGCAACATATCAGGAGCTCTCCAACGAGGCATCGTGGAGAGCTCCCCACTGAAGTTTTATCCGCATAATGTTGAGTTTGATCACTTGCTAGTACAACGAGAGAAAACCAAAAATTGACGACGATCACCATCGTTCGTGTTACTTTAAGATTCGAATTGATAATTTCTATTTCTCCGCAGGGAGCCTTCTTATAAAATTTTCGTTTCAAAAAATGGGACAAAATCCAATGGACTTGCCGGGCCGGTGCGATGCGGGTTTCGGGCCTACCGGAGAGGTAACCGCAGCCCGACATATATTTTGGGCTTCGGCTTCGGCCCATGTTGAAACTAGTTACCATATGATAAGAACTAGTATGGGAATTTAAGATTCCCAATGTACTTTTGTTTTTAACACTTTATTTTGATTTGTTAAAAACATGTATAAGATACAAAATTACCTGAATAATAGGTGCGCGCATATGAAATAATACTCTGTTGCTGCGTTTGGTTCAGATATATGTAAAGAAAATGATTAAGTGGAAGAGAGTAAACTCAAATTGGAGTTATTGACATTAGTCGAACTTCACATAAAAAAATGATAGTATGTACAAGATTTAATATACATCATGAATCTGTTAAGAAAGAAAAAATAATACAAAATATTATTGCCTTCCTTGTGCGGTTACTAAATCCATTATTGTCTTCTATATGCTACCATTGAATCCATGCTGAATTGGCAAGATAATTTTGGTTCAAAATAGCAAGTAAATTGTCAGTCAAATCTTCATGATTCTCTCCATCAAATCTCCAATCAAGAATATAAAAATTTTATTTTCTAATACTCCCCCTCAAGCTGGTGTGTGAAGGGACGTAATACCCAGCTTGCGGGTCAAATATTGAAACCTTTCTCTTCCAAGTGCGTTGGTAAAAATATCCGCTAGCTGATTAGTTGTTGATATATATGTCGTAGCAATGAGCCCAGAATGTATTTTCTCACGTATGAGGTGACAATCTAACTCAATGTGCTTCGTCCGTTCATGAAATACTGGATTTGAAGCAATATGAAGCGCAGCTTGATTATCACAATGGAGCAACATCGGCTGATGATGAAAAACACCAAGATCGTTAAGTAAATAATTAAGCCATGTTAACTCACAAGTAGTTGTGGCCATGGCGCGATATTCGGCCTCCGCTGATGAACGAGATACAACACTTTGTTTCTTGGTGCGCCATGAAATGGGACTTGATCCAAGAAAAGTGATGTAACCAGTAGTTGATCGCCGAGTCGTAGGACAACTTGCCCAATCTGAGTCACAATATGCTCTTAACAATAATGGTGTAGAGCTAGAAAAGAGTATTCCATGTCCAGGTGAGCTCTTCAAATAACGAAGAACTCGATATGCAGCTGCCATGTGTGTACTCCGAGGCTTTTGCATAAATTGGCTAAGTATATTGACTGAATAGGTTATGTCGGGCCGCGTTATTGTGAGATAAATTAAGCGTCCAACGAGTCGCCTATACATACTAGGGTCATCCAAAGAATCTCCATCGTCAGGTGTTAAATGAAAGTTTTGCTCCATTGGAAAAGAACAGCCCTTGGCACCAATCATGCCGGTTTCAACAAGTATATCCAAAATATATTTCTGTTGGCTTAGAAAAATGCCTTCGGAGGAGCGAGCGACTTCTATTCCCAAAAAATATTTAAGACGCCCCAAATTTTTTATATGGAAAAGCGTGTTCAAATATTTCTTCAGCCAAGTTATGGAAGGTGTGTCATTACCGGTCACAATCACATCATCGACATATACAAGAACGGCACTAAAATTTTTGCCACAAGATTTTGTGAAAAGTGAGTAATCGGCGACGGATTGTTTGTATCCGGCTGATCGAAGAGCATTAGAAAACCTTTCAAACCAATTTCGAGATGCTTGTTTTAGACCGTATAAAGACTTGCGCAAACGGCAAACAAAGTTATCACCTTTTTTGTTAATGCCTGGTGGGGGAACCATATAAACTTCTTCGTGTAGGTCTCCATGCAAAAAAGCATTATTTACATCAAGTTGGTGTAGTTCCCATCCACGAGCAGCAGCAACGGCAAGAAGACAACGCACAGTTACGAGCTTGGCGACGGGAGCAAAGGTCTCATGATAATCAAGACCCTCCATTTGTGTATAACCTTTAGCCACCAAACGAGCTTTATATCGCTCGATGCTGCCATCTGAATTGTATTTAATTTTGAATACCCATTTGCAACCAATGGGACGCTTTCCAGGTGGTAACGGTTCCAAAGTCCATGTATTATTGAGTTTGAGTGCATCAAGCTCTTTTTTCATTGCCTCTCTCCATTTTGGGTCTTTAACAGCTTGGGAATAGGAAGTTGGTTCTACATGAGAGGAAATACTAGACAAAAAGGCACGATGAGAGGGTGAGAAGTTTCCATAGGAAATAACAGAGAATAAAGATTGAGGTTTACCTGACAAAGCGGTCGTTGAATGTGTCAATGATGTTTGGGATGGATTGGAATCAACATTAGTGCAAACATAATCATCTAATCTAGTAGGTCGTCGAGTAACGCGTGAGGATCGTCGGGGTGCATCGTCAACATGAGTGGTGGATGGATGTTCTATATCAGTGTTGGAATTCATGATGTCTTCAGTTGGTGATGAAATTGTGGGTGATAATATAGGATCATCATAATTGGCATCAGTGGTAATGGAGGTAGGAAGGTTAACAATCTCGTTTTGATTATTAGAATGGAAGGGAAAATCATCTTCACGAAAAGTCACATCACGACTAACAAAAATTTTACCACTTTCGATCTCATAAACACGATAACCTTTTTGTCCCATAGGATAGCCAACAAAAACGCAACGCTTCGCTCGAGGATCAAACTTATGTTTGTGAGGATCAACATTTCGTGCATAACATAAACACCCAAAAACACGCAAATGATCATAATTAGGTTTAGAACCAAAAAGAATTTCGTGGGGTGATTTACCATCAAGGATGGGTGTAGGGATCTTATTTATTAAATAGGTGGCAGTAAGTACACATTCTCCCCAAAAATTAATAGGAAGATTTGCTTGAAAACGTAATGCACGTGCAACCTCTAGAAGATGACGATGTTTACGCTCGACGATCCCGTTTTGCTGAGGGGTATGAACGCAGGACCTTTGATGAATTATGCCATACTCTTGAAACAACAATTGCATAGATTGAGACAGAAATTCTGATCCATTATCAGTCCTTATTTGTTTGACATGACAACCAAATTGAGTGTGCACCAAATTAATAAAAGCGCGCAAAAATTTGTATACTTCAGATTTATATCGCATGAGATAAATCCAAGTACAACGGGAATAGTCATCAACTATGCTCAAAAAATAATGTGCACCAGAATGAGATGGGGTAGAGTACCCCCCCCAAATATCACAATGGATCAAGTTGAAAACAGAACAACTTTTACTCAAACTAGATTGAAAAGGCAAACGAGTTTGTTTAGCAAGAGTGCATGCTTCACAAAATTCAAGAGAACAAGGATGATCATGAAAAAGAGAAGGAGAAAGGCCGGCAAGCCTGTGTTTCGAAGGATGGCCGAGTCTCCTATGCCAAAGATGACTCGGTTTATTTGAGACGGTAGCAACGACAGGTGGTCGAACAAAATGGTATAATCCATCCCGCACTTCACCGACTCCAATCAACTTCCTCGTTGTCAGGTCCTGGAATACACAAAAGGTTGGGAAAAAAATTACAGCGCAATTCATAGAATTAGTGAGTTTGCTAACGGAGAGAAGATTGAAATTAAAGGACGGAGCACACATGACGTTATTCAAATATAAATTTGGAGAAATACAAGTGTTACCAATGTGAGTGATGGAATTGCTCGACCCATTTGGTAAGAAAACTGGCTTAGTATTCGTAGAAGAAACAACCCCAGTCAACGAGGAAGAATCAAAAGTAAAGTGATCGGAAGCTCCGGAGTCAATAATCCATGAAGAGGAATATTTATTTTTTTGGATTTGAGGAGAAATTTTACCGGCAAAATTAGCTGAAGGATTTGGTACATCAATATTCAGAAGTGACAGCAACTGTTGATATTGTTGACTGGTGAGAGGAGGTAGTGGACTTTCACCATGTGTTTGGAGATTACCACCTGAACTAGATGACCCAACAAATTGCTGACCATTATTGTTGTTGTTGTCGGTGTTGAAATGCCTCGAGCGTTGTTGTTGATGTCCAGATGCTCCCCCTTTCCCTTGTAATCGATGTCCAACAGGATAACCAATAATCTCATAGCACCGAGATTTGGTATGCCCAGATTTGCCGCAATGGTCACAAATAAAACGTGGCTTCATCTTTGAAGAATTTTCAGATTTAGTTGGATGAGCATCATTGAAGCGGTTAGATGAACCGCCCTTAGCAATAAGAGCGGTCAGTTCCGATGGATTTGAGTGAGATATTTTGAGACCAATGTGTTTTTCTTCTTGTTGGATAAGAGAATACACCTTCGCAAGACTTGGTAGAGGATCCATCGCGATGATTTGAGTGCGTATAGTCCCAAACGCCTCATTCAATCCCATAAGGAATTGATAAATATGTTCGGTTTGCCGCTCTCGTTGAATCTCCTTCTGTGATGATCCGGACTCCCGCAGGAACTGTGCAACATTAAACAGTGACTGTAGGGAGCTTATCCGGTGAAGCAGAGCTTGTAGAATCGAAATTGGATATTTAATATAGACTCTGCGCGAAAATCGGAGCAAATGGAATTTTCCGGGAGCTTTCGGCAAAATTTCGGATGGGAATTTGGCAAAATGGACGTCGGATTTGGACTCAGCGCGCGAAAACGATCGAAATGGTATATTTGCTTTATTTTTTCGGCACTTGGTACTGTTCACCGGAACAGTAACCGCCGGCCGGAATTACTGTTCCGGCCGCCGGCGGCGAGCGGCGAGCGGCGGCGGGCGGCGGCGCACGGCGGCGGGCAGCGGCGCAGCGGCGGCACAGCGGCAGAGCGCGGAGGCGCGCGGCCCTGGTGCGCGGTCCATGGGCCTGGCGTGCACCGGGAGCACCGAATACCCCCTTTCCACGTGGCGCATCCCCATTGGTTCGCCGGCTTCTAGAAGCGCGTGGGAGGGTGACACGTGGCACACCCGGATTGGCCGACATCTTCCGGAAGACCCGGCGCGGGGACCGGGCCCGTGCTCCACGTGGACACGTGGCGTCCTCTGAGTGGCCCTTGCACAGGCTGTTCCCTGTTTTGTGGACACGTGGCGCGTTTTGGTTGGCCCGTTTCGGTGTTTCCTGTTCGGATCCGATCCTGTGTGGAGCCTCAGCCCATTATAAATAGGGCCCCCCACCCCCCTCTCTTTGCACCTCGGTTTTCGAGCCCTTAGAGAGAGAACCAGAGAAAGTGCCCTCTACGAAATTTCTTCCTCTCTCTCTCTTCTCTCTCTCCTCCAAATCTCAGAATTTTTGGAGTTACAGTTAGTGAGTTATCTGCGACGCGGCGCACTGCGACGGTTTTCTTTGTCGGCCCATTTCCCGTCGCAGTTCCGTCGAAAATTCCCTGTGGGCTAACCAGGAGGAATTTTTGGACGATTTTTGCGACAGCGCGTTCCTAAGAGGTAAGGCTTCGATTTCCGTGTTGATCACTTTGCTCCATTTCGTACTTTTGGCACGTTTCCCGAGGTCTCTTTGACCCCCCTTTTTGCTGTGGAAATTTCTGGACAGTGTCAACTTCTCCGATTTTTATCTTGGCGTAGGAGCATCAGATCGAGGCGTTCAAAGAGTCGATTTTGATCTACTCTTCGCGAGGAACGCAACCGTAATTTTTCTGGATTTTTCTGAGCAATATACAGAGGTGAAAAACTCCTCTCTTTTCGTGCTATTTGAAAAATAGCAAAAGCTGTATTTTTTTGAATAATATAGTTACACCCTGTGCAATGTGTGTTGCTGTAGGGCACCGTTCTCGGCAGACAGCAGTTCTAGGGGACTGTGGACAGCCAGGAGACTATCTGGGTGTGATTTGAGCTGTTCGAGGTGGGCGGTTGTTGCTTACCTCATTTTTGACAAGCTCACTGGGATTACTGGAACTCCCCTAAAATTTAATATGACAATTGATGAGAACAATTGGGACAAACTAATATGACAATTGATGAGAACAATTGGGACAAACTAATATGACAATTGATGAGAACAATTGGGACAAACTAATATGACAATTGATGAGAACAATTGGGACAAACTAAATTGATGAGTACTATTGGGACTACTAACAGGACTACTAACAGGACTACTAACAGGACAATTGATGAGAACCGCTGGGACGAACTCTCCTAAAAATTAATATAACCCCACAGATGATATGATGACTTATATTGGGATACTGTGATTGAGACAAAGGCTATAATCTCGCATGCAAATGACTTTTATTCAGTAAATCAATCTTTTTAAATCTTTGACACTATTTTACAACTTTTAAAATAAAGACAGTTGCATGCATGCCCGGACATCAGGTAGGGCCACTATTTATTGCTACACTATCATATTAAGACTTGACATATTTTATTACTCTCTTTTGCTTTCAGTTGCTTGTCGCTCGAGTATGAGCAGGGGTTTGGAATAGTATAGTCAAGGTTATGTGGGGTGTTGCGGTGACCGCGGACAGTAGGCGGTCGATCAGATATTTATCCTTGCATCAGATTAGGGATGAGTCTGGTCTAGTTTGCACCAGCTGAGGATCGGGTTATCCTAGTGGGTGGTTTTCCCACTTGTTAAGTACTATGGCATCAGATCGGGGTTTTCTTTAGTG
Organism: Tillandsia leiboldiana; assembly: GCA_029204045.2. Classification (NCBI taxonomy): domain Eukaryota; kingdom Viridiplantae; phylum Streptophyta; class Magnoliopsida; order Poales; family Bromeliaceae; genus Tillandsia; species Tillandsia leiboldiana. Next base: position 1,298,700 of record CM055060.1, read on the forward strand.
GATAGTTTTCCCACTTGTTAAGTACTATGGCATCAGATCGGGGTTTTCTTTAGTGGATAGTTTTCCCACTTGTTAAGTACTATGGCATCAGATCGGGGTTTTCTTTAGTGGATAGTTTTTCCCACTTTGATCATAGTCATGATCCAGTCCTGCTGTTTTATGGCACTTCTGATACTTATTACTGAGATATTTACTCGTGTGGGTCGCTCCCCTCGAGTGCCACTCCGGAGTGTGTTACAGACAGACTTTGAGTCCTTGAGACTCCTATCCCCTATCGGTGTTATGCGTTGACCAGCATACCCAATTTGGCAAACACTATTCCCTATCGGTGTCATGCGTTGGCCAGCATACCCGATTTGGCAAACACTATCCCCATCGGTGTTATGCATTGGCCAGCATACCCGATTTGGCAAGGCACAGCAGGCAGTACCAGTGACACAAGACTGAGTTATTTCAGGCAGGCATGTTTGGTATTGTTGCATACAGTCATTTCATGCTACATGACATTTAGAGGCATACTAGTGGTGGTTTCCCTTTATTCAGCAGTTCTGTTTACAGCTTTACCACTTATTCCTTTCTGGCCTCTAGTAGTCCTAGTGGGTGCGTCAGAGTTGAGGTTTTTGCCCACTAGGGGAGGCTACTAGTTTATCTGGTAGTTCTCACCCCCATTATTCTTTTCTGTTTCTTTCTTCTCCTTTATTTTTGCAGAGTCGTCTGCGGGAGCTGCTAGGCCATCGGCAGCTGATCGAGGTAAGGGGATCGCTGAATAGATAGATCTCCTGGGAGACTGAGAGATGTTAGATAGATGCTGCACCCTTTACTCAGACTGTGGTATTCTTCTTTTATTCTAGGTCTGGCTTTCGCCAGCTGGATGTACTATTTTGGTGAGCTGGGAGATTATTGTACTTATTACAGCTTTATTAGTAGTTCCAGTCTGAGATACTATGTGGTTCTTCCACTTCAGCTCTGTATTATGCTCTTTTATTGTTTATATTATATCGGAGCAGGTTACCAGCGCTTCGTGTACTCGGGAAATCCCATGTGCACGGCGGATCTGTTGGCGAGCCCGGGTTCCGGGGCGTGACAGATTAAGTTGGTATCAGAGCTTAGGGATTGGTCAGTTGGGACTTAGGAAACCCTAGGCTTTTGGTAGACCCTAGGATAATAGGGTACGAGAGACGTGATATTTGCGAAAGTCGTTGATTTATTGACTCTTCCAGTGAGAGAAGAGGGATCGACATGCCTAATTTCTGGTGAACCGTTATGTTGGCTGCAGACAACATAAAGTCACAGAAATAGGGGAATGTCTTTGACTTTCGCTAGATTGGGTCGTGTGGAATTTTATTTTGCTGATTTGTGGCTTTTGGTGACAGTATGTCACCCCGTCGTCATTTTTCCGTCGGGGATATTTCTACCCCTTCTGAGAAGCCCGAGCAGGCGGTATCTGCTGAGCTGGGAGAACTACGGGCCTTGGTGACCCATTTGGTGGCAAGAAGCTTTCGACAGGACCAACGCCTGGAGCAGTTGCTGGCGCAGAGAGGTGACTTGGCGGTTGACGAAGGGGCCCGGACTTTCGAGCAGCGTCCAGACAAGGAACGCCCCGCCCCAGATAATGATGGACAGGCCAGTTCAGGGAGACCACCACGACCCCTGCGGCCCCAGTCTACGGGCCGTGGGCGTCTTGATCGACGAGGACCTGGTAGATCGCAGAGGCCTCCGCAGTAGCAGTCTCGACAGTCTCGGGCGTCGGTCCGATGCATTTTCTGTAGGGGGCAGCATTCATCAAATACCTGTGGCTTGAGGGAGGGTCGATGCTTCCGATGTGGGCAGCCAGGCCACATCCGACCTACGTGCCCCTTTCGGATTTTAGTAGCACCTTCTTTAGCATTGGCCCCTACCGCATCCCAGCAGAGGTCACAGAGGCCTCAGCGGCATAGGCAGCAGCAACAGCAGGTAAGGCAGCCTCAGTCTATAGTTAGGTGCATTTTCTGCGAAGGTCAGCACACTTCAGGTGCTTGTGACTTGAGGTTCGGCCGCTGTTTCAAGTGCGGACAGCCCGGGCACGTGCGAGTTACGTGTCCTTCGGGGATAACGGTGGCACCTACTTCGACATCTGTCCCTGCCACTTCCCAGCTACGACCGGGAGCTTCACCGACAGATCTTCAAGGAGATCAAGTTTCATTCCCCCACCCATCTGGAGAGAGACAACCGTTGTTGAGCAGTCAAGATGGCTTAGCGCAGGCAAGGGATTCTGCTATGGCTGATCGAGTGGAGGCAGGTATGATTTACTTTCTGGCATAAGGACTCGTACCTCGTTTTTATAGGGGCATCTTTTTTTTATTTGTAGAGAATGTACATCATTGCATAGGGTTAGGAATAGAACTCTCACCTTGTGCACAGGAAGTGTAGATTCCCGATTGAACTCTGCACATGGAGGAGTGTTGTTAGCCCCGCCCGATTTAGATCGAGTCCTGGATTATGCCAGTTGACCTATTGGACCTGAGTCAACTGAAGGACTTCGATGTGGTCCTCGGGATGGACTGGTTGGCTCGGTATTTTGCGACTATTGATTGTGCCGCAAGGACCGTCACTTTTAGAAAGCCAGACCAGAAAATGTTGGTATATCGGGAATGTCAGAGCGCTTTCTTTGCCTCTATGATTTCGACTTCCCGAGCGAGGCTGATGATCCGTCGAGGATGTGTAGCCTTTTTGGCTAGTGTTGTTGAGGGGCCTACGGCGGCGCCGGAACTCGGGGACATCCCTATTGCCCGCGAGTTCCCGGATGTTTTCCCACCTGAGCTGTCTAGCATGCCGCCAGATAGGGAGATTGAGTTCGTGATTAACGTAGTTCCAGGAACTGCGCCAATCTCTAAGGCTCCATACCGGATGACACCGGCTGAGCTGCGAGAGCTTAAGGCGCAACTCCAGGATTTAATGGATAAGGATTTTATTAGGCCGAGTGTATCACCTTGGGGTGCGCCGGTGCTATTCGTAAAGAAGATGGGTCACTTCGACTATGTGTGGATTATAGAGAATTAAAGTGACCATCAAGAACTAGTACCCTTTGCCGCGCATCGATGATCTCTTTGATCAGCTGCAAGGGTCTTGCGTCTTCTCTAAGATAGATTTGCAGTCCGGTTACCACCAGTTGAAGGTGAAGGCCGTAGATATTCCGAAACGGCATTTTGATCACGGTATGGGCATTATGAATTTACAGTTATGCCTCTTGGGCTAACTAATGCCCCTGCCGCATTCATGGATTTAATGAACCGGATCTTCCGACTATACTTGGATCGATTCGTAGTAGTATTCATTGATGATATCTTGATTTACTCCCGAAGTGATATTGAGCATGAGGAGCACTTAAAGGTTGTGCTGCAACTTCTGCGAGAAAAGAAGTTGTATGCCAAGCTGGCAAAGTGCGAGTTTTGGCTTCGGGAGGTAGTCTTCTTGGGCCATGTGATTTCTGCCGCAGGTGTGGCAGTGGACCCAGCAAAGATTGAGGCGGTTCGGGATTGGCCCCGACCAACGACGGTTTCTGAGGTATGTAGCTTTATGGGTTTAGCTGGGTATTACCGTCGGTTTGTGGAAGGCTTTGCGAAGCTCTCCACACCCCTCACTCGCTTGACGCGTAAGGGAGTGAAGTTTATCGGGAGTGAGGATTGTCAAAAGAACTTTGAGGAGCTGAAAATAGATTAATGACCACTCCTATCCTTTCCCTCCCTGTTATGGGGAAAGGATACGTGATCTACAGCAATGTATCACACAGCGGACTTGGTTGTGTGTTGATGCAAGAAGGGAGGGTAATTGCTTACGCATCAAGGCAACTCAAGGATTATGAGAAGAATTACCCTACCCATGACTTGGAGCTTGCTGCTGTAGTGTTTGCACTAAAGCTTTGGCGTCATTATCTATATGGGGAGCATTGTGAAATCTACACCGACCACAAGAGCCTAAAATACCTGTTCACACAGAAGGAGTTGAATTTGAGGCAACGTAGGTGGTTAGAGCTATTAAAGGATTATGATATTCTCTACCACCCAGGCAAGGCTAATGTGGTCGCTGATGCCTTGAGTAGGAGGGCGGTGCAAAGTTTGTCTATGTTGATCACAGACCAGGCACCGCTATTAGAGGAAATGAGACGACTCGAGATAGAGGTTGTGTCCCCTGGGGTCACTGCTAGACTGACATCTTTAGTCTTGCAGCCCACTCTGCTGGACAGGATCAAAGAGAAACAGAGTGAGGACCCCCACTTGGCCAGGATTAGAGATCATATTCCGAGTGATCAGTCAGGGGACTTTACGGTAGATGCCTCGAGAGTACTGAGGTACAGGAACCGAGCATGTGTGCCAATACATGTGGAGATTAGAGAACAGATATTGCGAGAGGCCCATTATACACCTTATAACCTAGATCCTGGTGGGACTAAGATGTATAAGGACCTCAAGGCACACTTCTCGTGGAAAGGCATGAAAAGGGATATTGGGAGATTTGTGGCCCAGTGTTTAACTTGTCAGCAAGTGAAAGCTGAGCATCTAGTGCCAGCTGGCAAGTTACAAAGTCTCCCAATCCCCGAGTGGAAATGGGACCACATTACAATGGACTTTGTGGTCGGACTACCGAGGGCCCAGGGAGGAGCAGACGCTATCTGGGTAGTTGTAGATAGACTTACCAAGTCGGCGCACTTTCTGCCCATGCAGACTACGTGGCCACTTGAGCGACTAGCCCAGTTATATCTAGACAATATTGTGAGATTACTTGGAATACCCGCCTCCATTGTTTCAGATAGAGACCCGAGGTTTGTTTCGCATTTCTGAAGGAGTTTGCAAACAGCCTTGGGGACTGAACTTAGGTTCAGTACTGCTTTTCATCCGCAGACGGATGGACAGTCAGAACGGACGATACAAATCCTGGAGGACATGCTGAGGGCTTGTGTCTTGGATTTCGGCGGAGGGTGGATTCGGCATTTATCTTTGGCTGAATTCGCGTACAACAATAGCTTTCAAGCGAGCATTCAGATGGCTCCGTTTGAAGTATTGTATGGACGCAAGTGTCGATCACCACTTTATTGGAGGGACGTAGACGAGAGACGGACCTTGGGACCAGATGTCTTGATAGAGGCAGAAGAGAAGGTCCGGGTGATTCGAAAGCATCTTCAGACCGCCCAAAAACCGACAGAGGAGCTATGCCGACATTCGGCGACGAGACTTAGAATTTCAGGTTGGAGATCATGTATCCCTGAAAGTCTCGCCGTCCAAAGGAATCAGGAGGTTCGGCATTCGTGGGAAACTTAGCCCCGATATATTGGACCCTTTGAGGTTATTGGGGCGTATCGGGCCAGTTGCCTACCGACTCGCACTTCCTCCAAGGCTGCTGGTGTCCATGATGTATTTCATGTTTCTACTTTGAGGAAGTATATCTTCGACCCATCGCACGTCATCGACTTCACACCGCTTGAGATCAGCGAGGATTTGAGGTATGAAGAACGCCCACTGCGAGTTCTGGATCGAGAGGTGAAAGAATTACGCAAGTCGGGCCATTCCCTATGTGAAGATCCAATGGAGCAATCATGACGAGCGCGAGGCTCATGGGAGCTCGAGTCGGAGATGAGGGATGCTCACCCCTACTTATTCGAGACATCGGACTGAGGATTATTGTTTAGTCTCGTTTCGAGGACGAAACTCTTTTTAGTGGGGGAGAGAATGTGATGATCCGGACTCCCGCAGGAACTGTGCAACATTAAACAGTGACTGTAGGGAGCTTATCCGGTGAAGCAGAGCTTGTAGAATCGAAATTGATATTTTAATATAGACTCTGCGCGAAAATCGGAGCAAATGGAATTTTCCGGGAGCTTTCGGCAAAATTTCGGATGGGAATTTGGCAAAATGGACGTCGGATTTGGACTCAGCGCGCGAAAACGATCGAAATGGTATATTTGCTTTATTTTTTCGGCACTTGGTACTGTTCACCGGAACAGTAACCGCCGGCCGGAATTACTGTTCCGGCCGCCGGCGGCGAGCGGCGAGCGGCGGCGGGCGGCGGCGCACGGCGGCGGGCAGCGGCGCAGCGGCGGCACAGCGGCAGAGCGCGGAGGCGCGCGGCCCTGGTGCGCGCGGTCCATGGGCCTGGCGTGCACCGGGAGCACCGAATACCCCCTTTCCACGTGGCGCATCCCCATTGGTTCGCCGGCTTCTAGAAGCGCGTGGGAGGGTGACACGTGGCACACCCGGATTGGCCGACATCTTCCGGAAGACCCGGCGCGGGGACCGGGCCCGTGCTCCACGTGGACACGTGGCGTCCTCTGAGTGGCCCTTGCACAGGCTGTTCCCTGTTTTGTGGACACGTGGCGCGTTTTGGTTGGCCCGTTTCGGTGTTTCCTGTTCGGATCCGATCCTGTGTGGAGCCTCAGCCCATTATAAATAGGGCCCCCCACCCCCCTCTCTTTGCACCTCGGTTTTCGAGCCCTTAGAGAGAGAACCAGAGAAAGTGCCCTCTACGAAATTTCTTCCTCTCTCTCTCTTCTCTCTCTCCTCCAAATCTCAGAATTTTTGGAGTTACAGTTAGTGAGTTATCTGCGACGCGGCGCACTGCGACGGTTTCTTTGTCGGCCCATTTCCCGTCGCAGTTCCGTCGAAAATTCCCCTGTGGGCTAACCAGGAGGAATTTTTGGACGATTTTTGCGACCAGCGCGTTCCTAAGAGGTAAGGCTTCGATTTCCGTGTTGATCACTTTGCTCCATTTCGTACTTTTGGCACGTTTCCCGAGGTCTCTTTGACCCCCCTTTTTGCTGTGGAAATTTCTGGACAGTGTCAACTTCTCCGATTTTTATCTTGGCGTAGGAGCATCAGATCGAGGCGTTCAAAGAGTCGATTTTGATCTACTCTTCGCGAGGAACGCAACCGTAATTTTTCTGGATTTTTCTGAGCAATATACAGAGGTGAAAAACTCCTCTCTTTTCGTGCTATTTGAAAAATAGCAAAAGCTGTATTTTTTTTGAATAATATAGTTACACCCTGTGCAATGTGTGTTGCTGTAGGGCACCGTTCTCGGCAGACAGCAGTTCTAGGGGACTGTGGACAGCCAGGAGACTATCTGGGTGTGATTTGAGCTGTTCGAGGTGGGCGGTTGTTGCTTACCTCATTTTTGACAAGCTCACTGGGATTACTGGAACTCCCCTAAAATTTAATATGACAATTGATGAGAACAATTGGGACAAACTAATATGACAATTGATGAGAACAATTGGGACAAACTAATATGACAATTGATGAGAACAATTGGGACAAACTAATATGACAATTGATGAGAACAATTGGGACAAACTAAATTGATGAGTACTATTGGGACTACTAACAGGACTACTAACAGGACTACTAACAGGACAATTGATGAGAACCGCTGGGACGAACTCTCCTAAAAATTAATATAACCCCACAGATGATATGATGACTTATATTGGGATACTGTGATTGAGACAAGGCTATAATCTCGCATGCAAATGACTTTTATTCAGTAAATCAATCTTTTTAAATCTTTGACACTATTTTACAACTTTTAAAATAAAGACAGTTGCATGCATGCCCGGACATCAGGTAGGGCCACTATTTATTGCTACACTATCATATTAAGACTTGACATGTTTTATTACTCTCTTTTGCTTTCAGTTGCTTGTCGCTCGAGTATGAGCAGGGGTTGGAATAGTATAGCCAAGGTTAAGTGGGGTTGTTGGGGTTGGTGACCGCGGACAGTAGGCGGTCGATCAGATATTTATCCTTGCATCAGATTAGGGAAGTCTGGTCTAGTTTGCACCAGCTGAGGATCGGGTTATCCTAGTGGGTGGTTTCCCACTTGTTAAGTACTAGCATCAGACGGGGTTTTCTTAGTGGATAGTTTTCCCACTTGTTAAGTACTATGCATCAGATCGGGGTTTTCTTTAGTGGATAGTTTTCCCACTTGTTAATACTATGGCATCCGATCGGGGTTTTTCTTTAGTGATAGTTTTTTCCACTTTGATCATAGTCTGATCCAGTCCTGTGTTTTTTATGGCACTTCTGATACTTATTACTGAGATATTTACTCGTGTGGGTCGCTCCCCCGAGTGCCACTCCGGAGTGTGTGTTACAGACAGACTTTGAGTCCTTGAGACTCCTATCCCCTATCGGTGTTATGCGTTGACCAGCATACCAATTTGGCAAACACTATTCCCTATCGGTGTCATGCGTTGGCCAGCATACCCGATTTGGCAAACACTATCCCCATCGGTGTTATGCATTGGCCAGCATACCCGATTTGGCAAGGCACAGCAGGCAGTACCAGTGACACAAGACTGAGTTATTTCAGGCAGGCATGTTTGGTATTGTTGCATACAGTCATTTCATGCTACATGACATTTAGAGGCATACTAGTGGTGGTTTCCTTTATTCAGCAGTTCTGTTTACAGCTTTACCACTTATTCCTTCTGGCCTCTAGTAGTCCTAGTGGGTGCGTCAGAGTTGAGGTTTTTGCCCACTAGGGGAGGCTACTAGTTTATCTGGTAGTTCTCACCCCCATTATTCTTTTCGTTTCTTTCTTCTCCTTTATTTTTGCAGAGTCGTCTGCGGGAGCTGCTAGGCCATCGGCAGCGATCGAGGGTAAGGGGATCGCTGAATAGATAGATCTCCTGGGAGACTGAGAGATGTTAGTAGATGCTGCACCCTTACTCAGACTGTGTATTCTTCTTTTATCTAGGTCGGCCTTTGGCCAGCTGGATGTAATATTTTGGTGAGCGGGGAGATTATTGTACTTATACAGCTTTATTAGTAGTTCCAGTCTGAGATACTATGTGGTTCTTCCACTTCAGCCTGTATTATGCTCTTTTATTGTTATATTATATCGGAGCAGGTTACCAGCGCTTCGTGTACGGGAACTCCCATGTGCACGGCGGATCTGTTGGCGAGCCGGGTTCGGGCGTGACACCTCAATGCTCCACAGTTGTGAATACTGGGGACTTAAGCAGGAAGAATGAGTTACTCCAAGCTGCTTAATTAGAAAAATAAGTGGCAAGGTTGAGTTGCTCCTGGCGGGTATTGGTGATTGGTGCAGCTAATTCGTAGAAGACTGCCGAGGTACCATTTCTTGTGAAAATCGTTCTCCAAGTCGCCCAAAGTTCTATGGAGCTGTTTCGACGAACACCACACTTTCTCGGAGATCTCGCTAATGCATAATTCAACCAAGAGACCACCATACCATATGATTGCATCGTTCCCATGCTGACGAGTTAAATCGGAGACGTTGGCTCGCTAAGTCCATTCCACCAAAGGAGGCTTGTTCTTGGCCACCCAGGCTACAGTCATGGAATCGTTCAACGTCCGCTAGTTATTCCAAAGAGGTTGGTACAAGCATTAGATCTGGATTGTCGATGGGTGAGTGAATATAATATGGTGAATAAACATCGATGCAGAAGTAGACC
>CM055060.1:1308247-1358247 GCA_029204045.2 Tillandsia leiboldiana
CGCAATTCATAGAATTAGTGAGTTGCTAACGGAGAGAATATTGAAATTTAAAGGACGGAGCACACTGACGTTATTCAAATATAAATGTGGAGAAAATACAGTGTTACCAATGTGAGTGAGAATTGCTCGACCCATTTGGTAAGAAAACCGGCTTATTATTCTAGAAGAAACAACCCCAGTCAACGAGGAAAATCAAAAGTAAAGTGATCGGAAGCTCCGGAGGTCCAATAATCCATAAGAGGAATATTTATTTTTTGGATTTGAGGAGAATTTTACCGGCAAAAGTGCCTGAGGATTTGGTACTCAATATTCAGAATCAACAGACAACTGTTGATTTGTTGACTGGTGAGAGATGGTATTGATTTCACCATGTGTTGGTTAGATTACCACCTGAACTAGAGACCCAACAATTGCTGCCGTTAATGTGTTGTTATCTCTGTGTTGAAATCCTCGACTTGTTTTTGATGGTGCCAGATGCTCTCCCTCCTCCTTATCCTTGTAATCGATGTCCAACAGGATAACCAATAATCTCATAGCACCGAGATTGTATGCCAGATTTGCCCAATGGTCACAAATAAAACGTGGCTTCATCTTTGAAGAATTTTCAGATTTAGTTGGATGACAATCATTGAACTGTTAGATGAACGGCCCTTACAATAAGAGCGGTCAGTTCCGACTGGATTTGAGTGAGATATTTTGAGACCAATGTGTTTTTTTCCTCTTGTTGAATAAGAGAATCATGGAACACCTTCGCAAGACTTGGTAGGTGGATCCATCGCTGATTTGAGTGCGTATATCCCAAACTGCCTCATTCAATCGCCATAAGGAATTGATAATCTATGTTCGGTTTGGCCGCTCTCGTTGAATCTCACTTCTGGGATGATCCCGGATCTCCTTGCGCAGGAACTGTGCAACATTAAACAGTGACTGTAGGGCTATCGTGATTAAGCAGACTTGTAGAATCGAAATTGGATATTTAATATAGACTCTGCGCGAAAATCGGAGCAAATGGAATTTTCCGGAGCTTTCGGCAAAATTTCGGATGGGAATTTGGCAAAATGACGTCGGATTTGGACTCACGCGCGAAAACGATCGAAATGGTATATTTGCTGTTATTTTTTCGGCACTTGGTACTGTTCACCGAACAGTAACCGCCGGCCGGAATTACTGTTCCGCCGCCGGCGGCGAGCGGCGAGCGGCGGCGGGCGGCGGCGCACGGCGGCGGGCAGCGGCGCAGCGGCGGCACAGCGGCAGAGCGCGGAGGCGCGCGGCCCTGGTGCGCGGTCCATGGGCCTGGCGTGCACCGGGACACCGAATACCCCCTTTCCCCGTGGCGCATCCCCATTGGTTCGCCGGCTTCTAGAAGCGCGTGGGAGGGTGACACGTGGCACCCCCGGATGGCCGACATCTTCCGGAAGACCCGGCGCGGGGAACGGGCCCGTGCTCCACGTGGACACGTGGCGTCTTCGGATGGCCCTTGCACAGGCTGTTCCCTGTTTTGTGGACACGTGGCGCGTTTTGGTTGGCCCGTTTCGGTGTTTCCTGTTCGGATCCGATCCTGTGTGGAGCCTCACCCATTATAAATAGGGCCCCCCCCACCCCTCTCTTTGCACCTCGGTTTTCGAGCCCTTAGAGAGAGAACCAGAGAAAGTGCCCTCTACGAAAATTCTCCTCTCTCTCTCTTCTCTCTCTCTCCTCCAAATCTCAGAATTTTTGGAGTTACAGTTAGTGAGTTATCTGCGACGCGGCGCACTGCGACGGTTTTCTTTGTCGGCCCATTTCCCGTCGCAGTTCCGTCGAAAATTCCCTGTGGGCTAACCAGGAGGAATTTTTGGACGATTTTTGCGACAGCGCGTTCCTAAGAGGTAAGGCTTCGATTTCCGTGTTGATCACTTTGCTCCATTTCGTACTTTTGGCACGTTTCCCGAGGTCTCTTTGACCCCCCTTTTTGCTGTGGAAATTTCTGGACAGTGTCAACTTCTCCGATTTTTATCTTGGCGTAGGAGCATCAGATCGAGGCGTTCAAAGAGTCGATTTTGATCTACTCTTCGCGAGGAACGCAACCGTAATTTTCTGGATTTTTCTGAGCAATATACAGAGGTGAAAAACTCCTCTCTTTTCGTGCTATTGAAAAATAGCAAAAGCTGTTTTTTTTGAATAATATAGTTACACCCTGTGCAATGTGTGTTGCTGTAGGGCACCGTTCTCGGCAGACAGCAGTTCTAGGGGACTGTGGACAGCCAGGAGACTATCTGGGTGTGATTTGAGCTGTTCGAGGTGGGCGGTTGTTGCTTACCTCATTTTTGACAAGCTCACTGGGATTACTGGAACTCCCTAAAATTAATTGATTGATGAGAACAATTGGGACAAACTAATATGACAATGATGAGAACAATTGGGACAAACTAATATGACAATTGATGAGAACAATTGGGACAAACTAATATGACATTGATGAAACAATTGGGACAACTAAAGATGAGTACTAACAGGACTACTACCAGGACTACTAACAGGACACTAACACAATTGATGAGAAACCGCTGGGACGAACTCTCCTAAAAATTAATATAACCCCACAGATGATATGATGACTTATATTGGGACACTGTGATTGAGACAAAGGCTATAATCTCGCATGCAATGACTTTTATTCAGTAAATCTTCTTTTTAAATCTTGACACTATTTTTACAACTTTTAAAATAAAGACAGTTGCATGCATGCCCGGACATCAGGTAGGGCCACTATTTATTGCTACACTATCATATTAAGACTTGACATATTTTATTACTCTCTTTTGCTTCAGTTGCTTGTCGCTCGAGTATGAGCAGGGGTTTGGAATAGTATAGCCAAGGTTTTGTGGGGTGTTGCGGTGACCGCGACAGTAGGCGGTCGATCAGATATTTATCCTTGCATCAGATTAGGGATGAGTCTGGTCTAGTTTGCACCAGCTGAGGATCGGGTTATCCTAGTGGGGTTTTCCCACTTGTTAAGTACTATGGCATCAGATCGGGGTTTTCTTTAGTGGATAGTTTTCCCACTTGTTAAGTACTATGGCATCAGATCGGGGTTTCTTTAGTGGATAGTTTTCCCCCTTGTTAAGTACTATGGCATCAGATCGGGGGTTTTCTTTAGTGGATAGTTTTTCCCACTTTGATCATAGTCATGATCCAGTCCTGCTGTTTTATGGCACTTCTGATACTTATTACTGAGATATTTACTCGTGTGGGTCGCTCCCCTCGAGTGCCACTCCGGAGTGTGTTACAGACAGACTTTGAGTCCTTGAACTCCTATCCCCTATCGGTGTTATGCGGTTGACCAGCATACCCAATTTGGCAAACACTATTCCCTATCGGTGTCATGCGTTGGCCAGCATACCCGATTTGGCAAACACTATCCCCATCGGTGTTATGCATTGGCCAAGCATACCCGATTTGGCAAGGCACAGCAGGCAGTACCAGTGACACAAGACTGAGTTATTTCAGGCAGGCATGTTTGGTATTGTTGCATACAGTCATTCATGCTACATGACATTTAGAGGCATACTAGTGGTGGGTTCCCTTTATTCAGCAGTTCTGTTTACAGCTTTACCACTTATTCCTTTCTGGCCTCTAGTAGTCCTAGTGGGTGCGTCAGGTTTAGTTTTGCCCACTAGGGAGGCTACTAGTTTATCTGGTAGTTCTCACCCCCATTATTCTTTTCTGTTTCTTTCTTCTCCTTTATTTTGCAGAGTCGTCTGCGGGAGCTGCTAGGCCATCGGCAGCTGATCGAGGTAAGGGGATCGCTGAATAGATAGATCTCCTGGGAGACTGAGAGATGTTAGATAGATGCTGCACCCTTTACTCAGACTGTGGTATTCTTCTTTTATTCTAGGTCTGGCTTTCGCCAGCTGGATGTACTATTTTGGTGAGCTGGGAGATTATTGTACTTATTACAGCTTTATTAGTAGTTCCAGTCTGAGATACTATGTGGTTCTTCCACTTCAGCTCTGTATTATGCTCTTTTATTGTTTATATTATATCGGAGCAGGTTACCAGCGCTTCGTGTACTCGGGAAATCCCATGTGCACGGCGGATCTGTTGGCGAGCCCGGGTTCCGGGGCGTGACAGATTAAGTTGGTATCAAGAGCTTAGGGATTGGTCAGTTGGGACTTAGGAACCCTAGGCTTTTGGTAGACCCTAGGATAATAGGGTACGAGAGACGTGATATTTGCGAAAGTCGTTGATTTATTGACTCTTCCAGTGAGAGAAGAGGGATCGACATGCCTAATTTCTGGTGAACCGTTATGTTGGCTGCAGACAACATAAAGTCACAGAAATAGGGGAATGTCTTTGACTTTCGCTAGATTGGGTCGTGTGGAATTTTATTTTGCTGATTTGTGGCTTTTGGTGACAGTATGTCACCCCCGTCGTCATTTTTCCGTCGGGGATATTTCTACCCCTTCTGAGAAGCCCGAGCAGGCGGTATCTGCTGAGCTGGGAGAACTACGGGCCTTGGTGACCCATTTGGTGGCAAGAAGCTTTCGACAGGACCAACGCCTGGAGCAGTTGCTGGCGCAGAGAGGTGACTTGGCGGTTGACGAAGGGGCCCGGACTTTCGAGCAGCGTCCAGACAAGGAACGCCCCGCCCCAGATAATGATGGACAGGCCAGTTCAGGGAGACCACCACGACCCCTGCGGCCCCAGTCTACGGGCCGTGGGCGTCTTGATCGACGAGGACCTGGTAGATCGCAGAGGCCTCCGCAGGTAGCAGTCTCGACAGTCTCGGGCGTCGGTCCGATGCATTTTCTGTAGGGGGCAGCATTCATCAAATACCTGTGGCTTGAGGGAGGGTCGATGCTTCCGATGTGGGCAGCCAGGCCACATCCGACCTACGTGCCCCTTTCGGATTTTAGTAGCACCTTCTTTAGCATTGGCCCCTACCGCATCCCAGCAGAGGTCACAGAGGCCTCAGCGGCATAGGCAGCAGCAACAGCAGGTAAGGCAGCCTCAGTCTATAGTTAGGTGCATTTTCTGCGAAGGTCAGCACACTTCAGGTGCTTGTGACTTGAGGTTCGGGCCGCTGTTTCAAGTGCGGACAGCCCGGGCACGTGCGAGTTACGTGTCCTTCGGGGATAACGGTGGCACCTACTTCGACATCTGTCCCTGCCACTTCCCAGCTACGACCGGGAGCTTCACCGACAGATCTTCAAGGAGATCAAGTTTCATTCCCCACCCATCTGGAGAGAGACAACCGTTGTTGAGCAGTCAAGATGGCTTAGCGCAGGCAAGGGATTCTGCTATGGCTGATCGAGTGGAGGCAGGTATGATTTACTTTCTGGCATAAGGACTCGTACCTCGTTTTTATAGGGGCATCTTTTTTTTATTTGTAGAGAATGTACATCATTGCATAGGGTTAGGATAGAACTCTCACCTTGTGCACAGGAAGTGTAGATTCCCGATTGAACTCTGCACATGGAGGAGTGTTGTTAGCCCCGCCCGATTTAGATCGAGTCCTGGATTATGCCAGTTGACCTATTGGACCTGAGTCAACTGAAGGACTTCGATGTGGTCCTCGGGATGGACTGGTTGGCTCGGTATTTTGCGACTATTGATTGTGCCGCAAGGACCGTCACTTTTAGAAAGCCAGACCAGAAAATGTTGGTATATCGGGAATGTCAGAGCGCTTTCTTTGCCTCTATGATTTCGACTTCCCGAGCGAGGCTGATGATCCGTCGAGGATGTGTAGCCTTTTGGCTAGTGTTGTTGAGGGGCCTACGGCGGCGCCGGAACTCGGGGACATCCCTATTGCCCGCGAGTTCCCGGATGTTTTCCCACCTGAGCTGTCTAGCATGCCGCCAGATAGGGAGATTGAGTTCGTGATTAACGTAGTTCCAGGAACTGCGCCAATCTCTAAGGCTCCATACCGGATGACACCGGCTGAGCTGCGAGAGCTTAAGGCGCAACTCCAGGATTTAATGGATAAGGATTTTATTAGGCCGAGTGTATCACCTTGGGGTGCGCCGGTGCTATTCGTAAAGAAGATGGGTCACTTCGACTATGTGTGGATTATAGAGAATTAAAGTGACCATCAAGAACTAGTACCCTTTGCCGCGCATCGATGATCTCTTTGATCAGCTGCAAGGGTCTTGCGTCTTCTCTAAGATAGATTTGCAGTCCGGTTACCACCAGTTGAAGGTGAAGGCCGTAGATATTCCGAAACGGCATTTTGATCACGGTATGGGCATTATGAATTTACAGTTATGCCTCTTGGGCTAACTAATGCCCCTGCCGCATTCATGGATTTAATGAACCGGATCTTCCGACTATACTTGGATCGATTCGTAGTAGTATTCATTGATGATATCTTGATTTACTCCCGAAGTGATATTGAGCATGAGGAGCACTTAAAGGTTGTGCTGCAACTTCTGCGAGAAAAGAAGTTGTATGCCAAGCTGGCAAAGTGCGAGTTTTGGCTTCGGGAGGTAGTCTTCTTGGGCCATGTGATTTCTGCCGCAGGTGTGGCAGTGGACCCAGCAAAGATTGAGGCGGTTCGGGATTGGCCCCGACCAACGACGGTTTCTGAGGTATGTAGCTTTATGGGTTTAGCTGGGTATTACCGTCGGTTTGTGGAAGGCTTTGCGAAGCTCTCCACACCCCTCACTCGCTTGACGCGTAAGGGAGTGAAGTTTATCGGGAGTGAGGATTGTCAAAAGAACTTTGAGGAGCTGAAAATAGATTAATGACCACTCCTATCCTTTCCCTCCCTGTTATGGGGAAAGGATACGTGATCTACAGCAATGTATCACACAGCGGACTTGGTTGTGTGTTGATGCAAGAAGGGAGGGTAATTGCTTACGCATCAAGGCAACTCAAGGATTATGAGAAGAATTACCCTACCCATGACTTGGAGCTTGCTGCTGTAGTGTTTGCACTAAAGCTTTGGCGTCATTATCTATATGGGGAGCATTGTGAAATCTACACCGACCACAAGAGCCTAAAATACCTGTTCACACAGAAGGAGTTGAATTTGAGGCAACGTAGGTGGTTAGAGCTATTAAAGGATTATGATATTCTCTACCACCCAGGCAAGGCTAATGTGGTCGCTGATGCCTTGAGTAGGAGGGCGGTGCAAAGTTTGTCTATGTTGATCACAGACCAGGCACCGCTATTAGAGGAAATGAGACGACTCGAGATAGAGGTTGTGTCCCCTGGGGTCACTGCTAGACTGACATCTTTAGTCTTGCAGCCCACTCTGCTGGACAGGATCAAAGAGAAACAGAGTGAGGACCCCCACTTGGCCAGGATTAGAGATCATATTCCGAGTGATCAGTCAGGGGACTTTACGGTAGATGCCTCGAGAGTACTGAGGTACAGGAACCGAGCATGTGTGCCAATACATGTGGAGATTAGAGAACAGATATTGCGAGAGGCCCATTATACACCTTATAACCTAGATCCTGGTGGGACTAAGATGTATAAGGACCTCAAGGCACACTTCTCGTGGAAAGGCATGAAAAGGGATATTGGGAGATTTGTGGCCCAGTGTTTAACTTGTCAGCAAGTGAAAGCTGAGCATCTAGTGCCAGCTGGCAAGTTACAAAGTCTCCCAATCCCCGAGTGGAAATGGGACCACATTACAATGGACTTTGTGGTCGGACTACCGAGGGCCCAGGGAGGAGCAGACGCTATCTGGGTAGTTGTAGATAGACTTACCAAGTCGGCGCACTTTCTGCCCATGCAGACTACGTGGCCACTTGAGCGACTAGCCCAGTTATATCTAGACAATATTGTGAGATTACTTGGAATACCCGCCTCCATTGTTTCAGATAGAGACCCGAGGTTTGTTTCGCATTTCTGAAGGAGTTTGCAAACAGCCTTGGGGACTGAACTTAGGTTCAGTACTGCTTTTCATCCGCAGACGGATGGACAGTCAGAACGGACGATACAAATCCTGGAGGACATGCTGAGGGCTTGTGTCTTGGATTTCGGCGGAGGGTGGATTCGGCATTTATCTTTGGCTGAATTCGCGTACAACAATAGCTTTCAAGCGAGCATTCAGATGGCTCCGTTTGAAGTATTGTATGGACGCAAGTGTCGATCACCACTTTATTGGAGGGACGTAGACGAGAGACGGACCTTGGGACCAGATGTCTTGATAGAGGCAGAAGAGAAGGTCCGGGTGATTCGAAAGCATCTTCAGACCGCCCAAAACCGACAGAGGAGCTATGCCGACATTCGGCGACGAGACTTAGAATTTCAGGTTGGAGATCATGTATCCCTGAAAGTCTCGCCGTCCAAAGGAATCAGGAGGTTCGGCATTCGTGGGAAACTTAGCCCCCGATATATTGGACCCTTTGAGGTATTGGGGCGTATCGGGCCAGTTGCCTACCGACTCGCACTTCCTCCAAGGCTTGCTGGTGTCCATGATGTATTTCATGTTTCTACTTTGAGGAAGTATATCTTCGACCCATCGCACGTCATCGACTTCACACCGCTTGAGATCAGCGAGGATTTGAGGTATGAAGAACGCCCACTGCGAGTTCTGGATCGAGAGGTGAAAGAATTACGCAGTCGGGCCATTCCCTATGTGAAGATCCAATGGAGCAATCATGACGAGCGCGAGGCTACATGGGAGCTCGAGTCGGAGATGAGGGATGCTCACCCCTACTTATTCGAGACATCGGACTGAGGATTATTGTTTAGTCTCGTTTCGAGGACGAAACTCTTTTTAGTGGGGGAGAATGTGATGATCCGGACTCCCGCAGGAACTGTGCAACATTAAACAGTGACTGTAGGGAGCTTATCCGGTGAAGCAGAGCTTGTAGAATCGAAATTGGATATTTAATATAGACTCTGCGCGAAAATCGGAGCAAATGGAATTTTCCGGGAGCTTTCGGCAAAATTTCGGATGGGAATTTGGCAAAATGGACGTCGGATTTGGACTCAGCGCGCGAAAACGATCGAAATGGTATATTTGCTTTATTTTTTCGGCACTTGGTACTGTTCACCGGAACAGTAACCGCCGGCCGGAATTACTGTTCCGGCCGCCGGCGGCGAGCGGCGAGCGGCGGCGGGCGGCGGCGCACGGCGGCGGGCAGCGGCGCAGCGGCGGCACAGCGGCAGAGCGCGGAGGCGCGCGGCCCTGGTGCGCGGTCCATGGGCCTGGCGTGCACCGGGAGCACCGAATACCCCCTTTCCACGTGGCGCATCCCCATTGGTTCGCCGGCTTCTAGAAGCGCGTGGGAGGGTGACACGTGGCACACCCGGATTGGCCGACATCTTCCGGAAGACCCGGCGCGGGGACCGGGCCCGTGCTCCACGTGGACACGTGGCGTCCTCTGAGTGGCCCTTGCACAGGCTGTTCCCTGTTTTGTGGACACGTGGCGCGTTTTGGTTGGCCCGTTTCGGTGTTTCCTGTTCGGATCCGATCCTGTGTGGAGCCTCAGCCCATTATAAATAGGGCCCCCCACCCCCCTCTCTTTGCACCTCGGTTTTCGAGCCCTTAGAGAGAGAACCAGAGAAAGTGCCCTCTACGAAATTTCTTCCTCTCTCTCTCTTCTCTCTCTCCTCCAAATCTCAGAATTTTTGGAGTTACAGTTAGTGAGTTATCTGCGACGCGGCGCACTGCGACGGTTTTCTTTGTCGGCCCATTTCCCGTCGCAGTTCCGTCGAAAATTCCCTGTGGGCTAACCAGGAGGAATTTTTGGACGATTTTTGCGACAGCGCGTTCCTAAGAGGTAAGGCTTCGATTTCCGTGTTGATCACTTTGCTCCATTTCGTACTTTTGGCACGTTTCCCGAGGTCTCTTTGACCCCCCTTTTTGCTGTGGAAATTTCTGGACAGTGTCAACTTCTCCGATTTTTATCTTGGCGTAGGAGCATCAGATCGAGGCGTTCAAAGAGTCGATTTTGATCTACTCTTCGCGAGGAACGCAACCGTAATTTTTCTGGATTTTTCTGAGCAATATACAGAGGTGAAAAACTCCTCTCTTTTCGTGCTATTTGAAAAATAGCAAAAGCTGTATTTTTTTGAATAATATAGTTACACCCTGTGCAATGTGTGTTGCTGTAGGGCACCGTTCTCGGCAGACAGCAGTTCTAGGGGACTGTGGACAGCCAGGAGACTATCTGGGTGTGATTTGAGCTGTTCGAGGTGGGCGGTTGTTGCTTACCTCATTTTTGACAAGCTCACTGGGATTACTGGAACTCCCCTAAAATTTAATATGACAATTGATGAGAACAATTGGGACAAACTAATATGACAATTGATGAGAACAATTGGGACAAACTAATATGACAATTGATGAGAACAATTGGGACAAACTAATATGACAATTGATGAGAACAATTGGGACAAACTAAATTGATGAGTACTATTGGGACTACTAACAGGACTACTAACAGGACTACTAACAGGACAATTGATGAGAACCGCTGGGACGAACTCTCCTAAAAATTAATATAACCCCACAGATGATATGATGACTTATATTGGGATACTGTGATTGAGACAAAGGCTATAATCTCGCATGCAAATGACTTTTATTCAGTAAATCAATCTTTTTAAATCTTTGACACTATTTTACAACTTTTAAAATAAAGACAGTTGCATGCATGCCCGGACATCAGGTAGGGCCACTATTTATTGCTACACTATCATATTAAGACTTGACATGTTTTATTACTCTCTTTTGCTTTCAGTTGCTTGTCGCTCGAGTATGAGCAGGGGTTTGGAATAGTATAGCCAAGGTTATGTGGGGTGTTGCGGTGACCGCGGACAGTAGGCGGTCGATCAGATATTTATCCTTGCATCAGATTAGGGATGAGTCTGGTCTAGTTTGCACCAGCTGAGGATCGGGTTATCCTAGTGGGTGGTTTTCCCACTTGTTAAGTACTATGGCATCAGATCGGGGTTTTCTTTAGTGGATAGTTTTCCCACTTGTTAAGTACTATGGCATCAGATCGGGGTTTTCTTTAGTGGATAGTTTTCCCACTTGTTAAGTACTATGGCATCAGATCGGGGTTTTCTTTAGTGGATAGTTTTTTCCACTTTGATCATAGTCATGATCCAGTCCTGCTGTTTTATGGCACTTCTGATACTTATTACTGAGATATTTACTCGTGTGGGTCGCTCCCCTCGAGTGCCACTCCGGAGTGTGTTACAGACAGACTTTGAGTCCTTGAGACTCCTATCCCCTATCGGTGTTATGCGTTGACCAGCATACCCAATTTGGCAAACACTATTCCCTATCGGTGTCATGCGTTGGCCAGCATACCCGATTTGGCAAACACTATCCCCATCGGTGTTATGCATTGGCCAGCATACCCGATTTGGCAAGGCACAGCAGGCAGTACCAGTGACACAAGACTGAGTTATTTCAGGCAGGCATGTTTGGTATTGTTGCATACAGTCATTTCATGCTACATGACATTTAGAGGCATACTAGTGGTGGTTTCCCTTTATTCAGCAGTTCTGTTTACAGCTTTACCACTTATTCCTTTCTGGCCTCTAGTAGTCCTAGTGGGTGCGTCAGAGTTGAGGTTTTTGCCCACTAGGGGAGGCTACTAGTTTATCTGGTAGTTCTCACCCCCATTATTCTTTTCTGTTTCTTTCTTCTCCTTTATTTTTGCAGAGTCGTCTGCGGGAGCTGCTAGGCCATCGGCAGCTGATCGAGGTAAGGGGATCGCTGAATAGATAGATCTCCTGGGAGACTGAGAGATGTTAGATAGATGCTGCACCCTTTACTCAGACTGTGGTATTCTTCTTTTATTCTAGGTCTGGCTTTCGCCAGCTGGATGTACTATTTTGGTGAGCTGGGAGATTATTGTACTTATTACAGCTTTATTAGTAGTTCCAGTCTGAGATACTATGTGGTTCTTCCACTTCAGCTCTGTATTATGCTCTTTTATTGTTTATATTATATCGGAGCAGGTTACCAGCGCTTCGTGTACTCGGGAAATCCCATGTGCACGGCGGATCTGTTGGCGAGCCCGGGTTCCGGGGCGTGACACCTTCAATGCTCCACAGTTGCATACTGGGACTGTAGAGTAAGAATTGAGTTCATCCCAAGCTTGCTTTAATTTAGAAAAATAAGTGGCAACTGTGAGTTGCTCCTGGCGGGTATTGGTGATGGTGCACCTAATTTCGTAGATGCGAGGACCATTTCCTTGTGAAAATCGTTCTTCAAGTTCAGCCCAAAGTTCATGAGCTGTTTCGACGAACACCACACTTTCTCGGAGATCTTTGCTTAATGCATTAATCAACCAAGAGAATACCATATGATTGCATCGTTCCCATGCTTGAACGAGATCAATCGGAGACGTTGGCTTTGCTAAAGTCCCATCCACAAAGGAGAGCTTGTTCTTTGCACCCAAGGCTACAGTCATGGATCGTTTCCACGTCCCGTAGTTATCTCCCAAAAGAGGTTGAGCTACAAGCATAGCTCCTGGATTGTCGGATGGGTGAATATAATATGGTGAATAAACATCGATGCTAGAAGTAGACCTATTAGCATTTTCTTTCGCCATTAAAAAAAAATAACAGGTAGAGAACTTTCAATGCTCCGATACCATGTAAAGAAAATGATTAAGTGGAAGAGAGTAAACTCAAATTGGAGTTATTGACATTAGTCGAACTTCACATAAAAAAATGATAGTATGTACAAGATTTAATATACATCATGAATCTGTTAAGAAAGGAAAAATAATACAAAATATTATTGCCTTCCTTGTGCGGTTACTAAATCCATTATTGCCTTCTATATGCTACCATTGAATCCATGCTGAATTGGTAAGATAATTTTGGTTCAAAATAGCAAGTAAATTGTCAGTCAAATCTTCATGATTCTCTCCATCAAATCTCCAATCAAGAATATAAAAATTTTATTTTCTAATAATATAAACTAGAACTGCTTATTTCAGGAATAGATATAAGTTCAGAAACAAATAGGAATATGATCAATTTTGCGCTTGGATGAAAATTAGATTATTACTGGAAATAAAAAAAATAATGTTTGGATAGTTAGATTGGAATAGTAAGAATAAGAATAATTATAATTTTAAAATAATAATATTTTATATAATTAATTAATGTAAAAATAATAATTAAATAATAATTTTACTTATTTAATTAATTATTGCTAGATAATCTTAAACATTAATTGATTAAATTATTAACGAGTAATAAATAATTTTATACATTAATAAATTAATTAGTTAATTATCTAATAGTTAAATATTTAGTTAATAAAATAATTAAATTAGTCAAAATATTAAATTAATTAAAAAATTAATATAATAATTAAAATTATATTTATTTTAATTAATTTTATTTTTAAGTGGAAATAAGTTTGTTTCAGAAAAAATGCTAATTTTAGTTTTATACCAGCTTATTACATAAAGATGAAAATGACGTTTTAGCCAACGCTTTTAGCTTTTATTTATTTATATTTTTTTTTTTGGTTGTATTTTTGATCAATTAACCAACAAGCAATGTACTTTTCTTTTCCAGTTGTCTACAGCATCAAACAGCCAACAAATAGGAGCAGATGTCACAATCTGATTGAGACCATCAATCAACAATATGATGATTAAACTTCAACTAATCCAAAATTTAATTTTTATCTCTAATAAAATTATTATTTTTATTTAACTATGTCAACAATTAATTAATTTGTTTATTTGGAATATCTCAGGAATATGCTGTTCTCAGTTTAATTCATTTAGCACTAATAGAATATTACCAAGGTGTACTAATTAGATTCTTAGAACATCTAGTAAGTACTATGTTATGTTTCCATCAATTTATTAGTTTGAATAAATTGTTATGTTTTTATTAGATTTGATAATTTTTTCTTGTATTTTGTTTATGCATGATTTTATCATGATGGGCATATAATTTTGAAAATTTGAGAATGATTAGGTGATGATCCCTTGCTCAAAGAAGTGATTAAAATTGAACTAGGGTGCATGGACTTGTTTGGTCTAATATTATGATTTTATATCTATTGAAATAAACTTTGATTAGGAGTTTACTTTAAAATTTGAACCACATTGTGCCCAATTCATTGCAACAATTATTATTTTGATTTGTGTTGTAAGATTAAGATTTGTTAGCAACGAGCGCACAAACTAAACAAAATTAATTGGCGATCACGATAGAAAAGTAAAACCAAAATTGCACGACAGAGAATTAACACACAGATTTACGTGAAAATTCTTTGCAGGAAAAAAATCATGGACGAAAGATGAGAGATTTCACTATGTAGAAAAGAGGGAATACAAGAGTTCTTCATTGTACAATCGCTCGATCTCACTCTAGGGCAAATAGAAAAGGAATTAGGGTTTTTCCTTAGCGGATCGGATCCGTACCGCGGGGGGCTCCGCCCCCCGCACCCCCCGTCCAATGTCAGTGGTCCACAAAATTTCTCGTCGCACTGCGAAGCCGTCGACGAACCTGAATCATAATATCGAAGCGATTCTGATTTTGAGTCACATCTAACCAGATTTGTCTTAAAAAGATTAATAAAAACAAAGTAAATGCTTAAGCACAAGAAAGATTCAATTGTAGAATAATCTTATAAACATAATTTGAACAAGAGTCATTTTCACATAAATTAAATTAGCATGACTTCCCATTTCCATCACCATCATGCCATCTATGATGCATTAATGGGTTGGAGGAGTCTTTACATTTTGTGTCAGTGTGCCACTGTTCCAGAAAATGGCTGATTATAAATTCATAACAGCAGAAAAGTGGCAGTAAACAGTTTGATTAAGATTTTCTGAGTCTTTTATTACTCTCTCATTTTCAAGCAGTTGAGTGGCTTCTGCTGTTCTTTGCTTGGCTTTGGATCCAAACTCTCATCAAAGCATCAGAAATTATCATCTTCTTTTGGGAGTTTGATAAAATTAAAACCATGATTAGTTGAAGAGTACTAAAACACACAACATTGAATACACATTGATTTAAGCAGTTCCCCTTTCTCTCACAACAAAACCCTAATTCTCTCTCTTGTATCATCTCCTCTTCTTCCCCACCTACTACTACTACATTCTCTCTTGTACCCTAATGGGGGAGATTTTGATGCAAGGAATGGGCTAAATGACTCATTTGAGCATCTGGGTGGGTGATGGATTTGAGAGAGAATGTGAAAAAGGTTTCAGTTGGTTTGGGAGGAGGGTCTAAACCCTAGAAGCAGAAGCCATGGCTCCGAGCTTGGGCTTCTCCCAGTGGAGGTGGGGGAAGGAGAAGAGTGGAGGGAGGGGAGCCCCAGTGGTGGTGGCCATGGAAAACCCTAATTGCTCTGTTATCCAAATTCACGGCTTGAATTCCTCGGTGCGCCGCGGCGGCAAGGGGCGGGGGAGGAGGATGAGCCCCAAGCAGCTCACTTGGGCTGTAATCCTCTCGGCTCGCCGCGGCGTCGGCCGTGCTGTTTCCGCCATGTCGGCGCTCTCCGGAGCTCTCAAGAGGAGATTGAGCCATGGCCACCATGCAGTCCTCGAGGACGACCAGCCCGATAAGCCGCAGCGGCTTCTCAAGCTCATCAGGGGCTTCATGGTGCTCTCCCTCGCCGCGCTCCTCATCGAGCTCTCGGCCTACTGGAAGGGCTGGCACTTTGATCACCCCGAATTGCGGGTGCCGGAGAGCATCGAGATCGAGGGGTGGATGCACTCGGCTTACCTCTCGTGGATCTCGTTCCGCGCCGCCTACATTGGGCGCCCGATTCAGGTCCTCTCTAAATTCTGCGTCGTTCTCTTCGTCGTACAATCGGTGGATCGGATTGTATTGTGCTTAGGGTGCTTTTGGATTAAGCTTAGGAAGATCAAACCAAGGATAGAGGAGGATGCAATCAAAGGGGACTGTGAATTCCCCATGGTTCTTGTTCAAATTCCTATGTGTAATGAGAGGGAGGTAATGACTAGTGATTCTGTCACTCTGCAAGTTTGATTTTCTTTGTTTTGAAGTAGAAGTTTCTAATTCGATTCGCGCGGTAGGTTTACGAGCAGTCGATTTCGGCCGCGTGCCGGCTCGATTGGCCTAAAGAGAGGCTACTAATACAAGTACTAGACGACTCCGACGATGAGACGGTTCGACTCGTGATCGAAGCTGAGGTTGCCAAATGGAGCCTGCGGGGTGTCAACATTGTTTATCGGCAGCGGTTGGTCCGAGCTGGTTATAAAGCTGGGAATCTCAAATCCGCAATGAGTTGCGACTACGTGAAAGATTACGAGTTTGTCGCTATTTTTGATGCCGATTTCCAACCAGCTCCTGATTTCCTTAAGCTTACTGTCCCACATTTTGAGGTAGTGATATCCGTAGCGACAAATTCTCCTGTTTTTTCTTCTTTTTTTTGGGGGGGGGGGAAATCTCACCAGTTATAGTTCTTGAACTTTTGAGTTATTCACTAGTCCGAAGATGATTTCAAGAAAATCACATGAAACTGTGAATAACTCTAAACCCTGAAAGGAGAGAGCATAATTAGGTAGGAATTTACTACTTCCAAATTCACCCAACTTTTGGCGAATTCGATAATAACTTGTAGTATTAAAGAAACAATCGATCTATTCTAATGTCTTGAGTTCATTTGTCGATCTTGTTTTCATAATTTAGGGAAATCCGGAAATCGGGTTAGTTCAAGCAAGGTGGAGTTTCGTGAACAAGGACGAGAACCTCTTAACTCGGCTTCAAAATATTAATTTATGCTTTCATTTTGAAGTGGAGCAGCAGGTAAATGGGGTGTTTCTGAACTTTTTTGGCTTCAATGGGACAGCCGGTGTTTGGAGAATCAAGGCATTAGAGGATTCTGGTGGTTGGCTCGAAAGAACGACCGTTGAGGATATGGATATCGCTGTTCGTGCTCACCTCCACGGATGGAAATTCATCTTCTTAAATGATGTTAAGGTGATTAATTTATCAAAGAAGCAACCTTCTGTATATTAAACAGATGCTAACTTTGTATTAGGTTCTTTTCTAGGTTTTATGTGAAGTTCCGGAATCTTACGAAGCTTACAGGAAACAGCAGCACCGATGGCACTCCGGTCCAATGCACCTCTTTCGTCTATGCCTTCCATCGATCATAACTTCCAAGGTTTGTAATCCTCCTAATTGTCGGTGTGGCCTCATTGGAGCTTCTACAAAATTGTTATTCTAGTAGAGCTTTCTAAAGAAACAGTAATAACT
The DNA here is from genome assembly GCA_029204045.2 of Tillandsia leiboldiana. NCBI lineage: Eukaryota > Viridiplantae > Streptophyta > Magnoliopsida > Poales > Bromeliaceae > Tillandsia > Tillandsia leiboldiana. Next base: position 1,325,411 of record CM055060.1, read on the forward strand.
TTACCATTCAGATCCTTCTCAAAAAGCTTTCCATTGAAGCTTCAAGAAGCTCATTTTTGGTTCACGCCATGGCAAAAGCTCGAGAGATTTTGTTTGCCAAATGCTCGGGTGCGGCTTCTCTGAGTAGAGAAGCTATTCTAGAAGCTATGCCAAACGAAGCACCACTTAGTTTTCATTGTAGCTCTTATGCATCAAAAGTCGAGTTTCTAAAATACCCTTTACACATTATTGCAGATATCTATCTGGAACAAAGCCAACTTAATTCTATTATTCTTTCTGTTAAGGAAACTAATCCTTCCGTTCTATTCTTTCACATTATTTTGTGTGATTCTCCCTTTGACTATGTTCGTCCCCGAAGCCGAGCTACCTGTTTGGGTGATATGCTACTTGCCTGTATTTATGTCCTTCCTCAACATCCTTCCCGCTCCACGATCTTTCCCTTTCATCGTTCCCTACCTCCTCTTCGAAAACACAATGTCCGTGACCAAATTCAATGCGATGGTTTCCGGATTGTTCCAACTGGGGAGCTCATATGAGTGGGTTGTGACTAAAAAGGCCGGAAGGTCGCCAGAATCGGATTTATTAGCAGCAGTAGAGAAAGATTCAAAGAGCCTTAGCATCGTAGAGATTCAGAAACAAGTATCTGAAAGTGAGTTAAGTGAGCTGAGCAAGTTTCAGGAACACGAAGTGAAAGCTTCTCCTCCTGTCAAAAAGGTCAATAAAATCTACAAAAAGGAGCTTTGCCTTGCTCTTCTCCTTCTCACCGCGGCGGTTCGAAGTCTTTTGTCCGCGCAGGGGATTCATTTTTATTTTCTTCTCTTTCAAGGAGTATCATTCCTCCTCGTCGGACTCGATCTAATAGGAGAACAGATGAGTTGATGCTGAAACAAACAGACAAAAATGAACATACCAATTTCGCTCGAGTCATCGACTACCTGATTCAGTAATGAAAACAACAATTCGACATATATATGTTAATTGGGTGAATCACGTTACGAAATTCTTTTCATTCAAAGGATGGGGATCATTCCACCTCTTCGAAGAAATCTTCTGCTTGAGTGCGTCTGAAGCGACGACCGATTTAAGTCAATACCGAATAGAAGAGTTGGGTTCCAATTTTATCGAGTAATATTGATAGAATTTGTAGTTTTGTCCACTGGTGTTCAACAATAAACAATTCCCTGTATATCTGTATTTATTCAGTATAGGTGTTGTCCAATTCTCACCCAAATTGGTGGCCTCATTTTCTGCTATCCTTTTCCTAATCTGTTTCTTTTGGCTGATGATGATTTCTTGGAAGTTTTTGGTTTTAGCTTAAGAAACTCTGGGCGGAGACGAATCAAGGATAAGTTAGTATCTAAAACAGAACAATGGCTTTGATTATGGTTGAACAAAAGAGGGTGGAGAGGGTCCCAAGCTATCAATTGACAATGACATAGTCACATAGTACTATAATAAGAGAAAGCTGGCATCCTGCTGCTCTTTGTTTCATTCAAGAGGTTTAAGTCTTTGGAAGCAAGTTGAAATGATTGCTTGCAGTCTGAATGCTGAAAGCACTTAATAAGGAGATCATTATTGAGTGAACCCAATGTATCCATACATTTCATATGCCGTATTGAACATTTGATATCTTATACTTTAAAATTGAAGTATCATTCGTTCGATATACTCTGCAACATCTAAAGAAGCTTTGTATGGCAGGTCATATGTTCTAATAACTTACTATCTAAGATGTTGCAGAATATAAAGGAGCTCTGCAAGCAATCATTTAGATGTTGCAGATCATATTGAACGAATGAGATTTAAATTTTGAGGTATAATTCATCAAATGTTCATCACGGTACATGATATATATGCGTACGTTGGGTTTGCACGGTACATTGTTAAGTGCTTTCAACGTTCAGACTGCAAGCAATAATTTGATATGATCTGCAGCATCTAAATGAGTCTAAAAATTCAGCAGTAAAAAAAAAAACATTGTTTGATTCGTAAGAGATAGGCGTCCAAAATTTATAATTCTTGATTCGTATGCCTTTTGAATATAATTTTTGATTATGGAGATATAGCAGGTGTAGATCTGCAATGTACTTGAGTTGATTCTCTTCTAACCTGTTAGATCTGGTGAGCTAACAGTATCAGTTACAATTTTAAAGTATGTATGAATAGGAAGTAAAGCATTCGCGGCAACAAAGATGGGCCAAATATGATCATAAATTTCTTCTTTCTTTTGATCAGTACTGTCAGTCCCCTGATTGCTGTTGTTTCAGACAAAACAGTTGTGATGTGGGTTCCATGCTCTCATCAAGTGGAGAGTTTTCTTACAACCATGTGCAGTGTTTTTGAGCTTGACATGAATGAAACATGAATGCTTCCTTTTCGTCGACGTCGCAAAATTTAAACTTCCCACCAATAACTTCGCGACAGAAGTAGTTGTGTCAGTGTGGTCTTATTGCTGAGAAATATCAAGTGCTCTGTTTGCCACCCTCTCATCAGATCATGTTGTTTTGGTCAGAGTCTGTGAGGACCAGGAAATAACCGATCTCTTCGACATTCACGTGTGGATTCTGATCATTACTTTATCAGAATGTAACAAATTATTTAATAAGTAGAACATAGTATCATTCAAAGTTTGGAATTTCCGAAAATGAAAATCGATGATCAAATAATTTCTTCTAATATATAATGAGGCAAGAAAATTTGTACTAATCCAAAAAAAAGGTAGAAGAAATAGTGTCTTTTATATACTTTTTCGTTTGCGAAAGTTGTTTGGGGGGAGAGGGAGAGAGAGCCAAAAGAAAGAAGAAAAATCAAAGCTACACACACAGAAGAAAAACTAATTCAATTGAGTCATTGATCATATGATGATAGTGTTGATGTTTGCCACATTCAAAGTGAATGATTACCAATAAATACACCTAAATTGTACAACATGAAGCAGAACATATCTGTCCGCAAAAGAGGCAGATACAATGCTTATCAGAAACTCTTCTTCCACTCTGCTTCAGATAATAAAATGCAAACTATTGTATCAGATTACACTAAAACTATCTATCGGAGCGAAGGCTAGTGGATTGTACAAACCTTCAAATCATGGCACATTCGCGAATCCTCGCGATGCAACCCTTAATGTTGCGGGCGAATTCAAACCAATTGAATCCAACCATGTTACTTTTTTCATCAATCAAAGGGCTCTGCGGAGAAGTCCGGCTCGTCCGGCTTCTGCAACTTGAGCAAATCCATGTCTTTGACCTTCTGCGCTCCTTTCCTCGTGCTCGCGGAAAACCTTGAAGCCAAGATCGACACTGCGAGATTCTGGTTCGGGTGAGAAGCAGCTGTAGAGGGATAACTACTCTCCTCTTCGTCTAGTCCTGAGTCGTCTGACTTAAACGAGAGCGACTCCCTCATGCTCAATTCCTTTGCCATCTTCCTCCTCTTGAACCGCCGCCAGGCTGCCTGAATAAAGCAAGCCGCCCACGTCCTCCAATGTGGGGAGTAGAGCCGGAAGGCATGCTGCAGCTTCTTGCTATGGAGCCTTCTGAATTGTGTGGCAACAAATTTAAGGTCTTCGGCTCGTAGTGCGAAGGCCTCGACTTCAACTAGTGCTTTTACCGTACGAGTTGAAGAGGGCAAGCTGGTGGTCGCCTTGGGGAGGAGGGCCCACCCAAGGAGCTCCTCACCGCAGAAATTGCCGGGCATCAGGGTTATGGAGTTGAAGAATCCGGTGCGGCCGCCGTTGGTGGTGGAGCTCTCAAGCTTGCCGCGGATGATGAAGAGCATCTCGGTGACGGGGTCGCCCTCGCGGACGATGTAAGTGCCCTCCGTGCTTAAAGAAGATACAAGGCGTTCGCATATGGCATCGAGTAGTTGGCCATCCATTTGCGAGAAGAAAGGGACCTACCAGTTTTCAGAAGAAAAGGAAAAAGGTGGGGTTAGAAACTCTATGAAAGGTATAGAGATAGAACACAAACAAACAAGATGTAGTTGCAAATAACACAAAGAGGTCATGTTATGTTAGAGAATCTTGTTTTACTCTACTACCAGGCTTCAAATTTCATAGCAAATCAGAAATATTGATTCGAATAATCTCCTCATGGACATGTGCAACAATCAAGTGGAATCATGTAAAACTACGAAATAAATCAATTGCTTTTTCGCAAAGAGAAGAACAAGCAATAGGCGCAATCCTGCGTACCCGTCGAACGAGGTCCAAGCAAAGGTGGCGTTGGATGTCTCGACGAAGGTCGGCAGGTAAGGACTTCAATATTGATTCTTCGTCCACCCCTCGGGTTGCGAGCCACTTGTATTGGACAAACCGCCTCACCCGCTCTCGCAGCTCGTGAGGGAGCTGGCGATGCCTCATCCACTCCTCCGTGTCCCTTTGCTTGAGCCTCCATTCCTCGACCCTCGCAGTGATAGATTGCAGGTAGGTCTGAAATATGATTTCGGTACTGGTCAGCTCGAGATACACGAACGAAGAACTCATAACCAAGAAATGGTAAAACTAACATCCAATCAGGTCCGCTCCAAGTCTGATAACTATGCTACAATTATTAAGATCAAATCTGATCATGTTAAACAAACAAAAAATAATAATAAATCATGCATAATTAACAGATCAATGAGTAGTAACAATTAACCAGAACTTGGATGATCAAGCGCCTTCATAATTACAAAACTAACAAGAATTTTACCTGGACGTTTCCGATCAAATGAGCAAATAAAACAAGGCCAACGACTGCTAAGCAAATGGCATACAATGTCTCCCCGATAAAAGTGCTGACGGTCAGAGTCTGGCCGTAGCAGCTGAAAACATGAAGAACAAGGTATACGGCATAAGAAAATATGTAATTTCAAATAATAGCATAGAAGAGAAAGTATTTTCCAACAGAGAAAAAGAACAGGACAATTTAAGGAATATAATCATACCTCAGATTTTGCAAACCCCACCAAAACGAATAGAAGTACTTCTTCACGAACTCCTCAGCAGGAGCATAATTCATCAACGCAGGTTGGAACATGCCAAAGTTGAAAGCGATACTAATGTTAGTAGCATCGCAGTTTGCAAAGACACCCGTGCTATTTGCCCATGTTTGTTCATCCGAGCTTGAGAAGCCGCAATCAAAGTATCTAACATTGCATTTCGGTGTATTCCCTGCGCCATCCTCTTGCTTGCAATAGGATTGCCAACATGTATGTTGGCGATCAACTGATAGCAAGTACCAGATTGCTCCTAAAACCTGCAACATTTGGTCCTCAGTGCAGCAAACGACTACAATTTGATTTGAAAATCAAAGTTTGCCATATTTCAATTTGCAGCTTTTGCATATACACGTCCTTTCAAAATTATCTATTTACATAAATACTACCCCTGTAAAATCTGAATTTACAGATTTACAGAAATACCATTCTCAACTGGGGAGTCATCCAACACACAGAGGGTTGAAAGATAACTATGGACGAGCATATACGAAATTCATTTACGACAGTTACATATATATAAATGAGCATTGCAAAGAGTGGAATCCAAGGATACCACATGGCATTTTATTTCAAGAAATAAGCGGAGCAGACGTACATGGCTAGCAATCATGTAAAGAAATAGATTATATGCAGCTCCGGCCCAAGGAGTCTTCGCAATGACGCCCGTGACTTTAGTAATTTCGTAACTCAAAGGAAATGTTAAATATAGCCTCGGAAGATATTGAATTAAGACGATGAGAGCAAGAGTGTTATTGCTATGTTGGGGAGTTGAGTTCTTAATTGCTGGTATTACTAACCACATAACAATCTGCGAAAAAAACGAAGAATAAAAAGTTAGCTAACATCCAACTCTCAAAAGCGAATAGAAAAATGAAAGAATAATTGATACCCTAACTATCTGAATTCCCCTGTCGGCTTCAATGGCTAGTAACTATCTACTCATCTACAAACGATGTGTGAAGTATAAAAGGACTCGTATAAGTTGATGCATGCTTTAAATTAACATATGCAATAAATCAAGATCAAGATCAAAATAAGCGTAATCTGTTTCTTCATTGATTTTAAGTTTAAGAAGGAGAGGTCGTAAGAGAGGTCTCTGAAGTAATTAAGGCCTACCTAACTAAATATAGCATTGCCATCTCGGTAACGTATATATCTTGAGTTTGAGTCTCCACACATCTTCGGTGTCGCAGCACAGTTACTACTATGTTGTCTTACTGATACCCATGCTACTTTTACCAATGAAAACTAGCGACAAGTAAAGAAATAGTCACCTGTGGTAGGGGCAATGCTGCTGCTAGGTCAATAATAAAATCCGACCTTAAGTACCTCCTCGCGATTCTTTTAGGATGCGTGACGAGCTCTCCCCGTCCGAAAACCCTCGTATTCGGGGCCACATACGCAGTTCGAAACTTTATAACAATATGTATAGCATACAACAGATCTGCAAGCGTTCGAAAGATGGTAACCACGATTCCAAGATGCCAGTCGGTCTTGACACACGAAGTGGTCTCACCATAATAAATCGCAGGCAAGTAAAAGTACATAGGATCGATGAACAAAGCGGCCAAGCATGAGATGAGAAAGAAGCGATTCCAGTTCAATACGAAATCACTTCCTGGGTCAAATATTCTCTTCCGCCATGGCTCGTGTTCTTCGGAGATCACTTTGGGCTTCACAGGATTTACACCATTAAGCTTACTAGCGGCGTATACGCCGGATTTTGGGGGCTGGTATGTGGGTATAGCTTGCTTTTGTCTCTCATCTGGATAGAACCTAGAGAGAGAAGCAGTACTGAGGAATTACAAATAGTACCCAATAACATGATTAATTCAAACCCTAAAAAACCAGGTTCACAACTAAAAACAATTGAACCCAAGATGGTTTTATTCCATTTTTAGCATGATTACATAAAACTACCAATTGAGACACAAAAACTCTATCCAATGCCCTAATATTAGCATCATTGAACATAACCAAACTCGAATCTACAGCACGTTTTCTGCTAAAATCTTGAATCAGAAAACTAGGGTTTATCCGCGATTCCGATTGCGGAACCAACTAACTACACACAAGTTCTAAGCTACAAATCACATCAAATTCCACCAAAATCGGATCCTTTGGAGGATTCACAACTAAAAGCTAAAGAACCCAAGATTGTTTCACTCCATTTTTCAGCATGAATAGATGGAAATACCAATTCAGATTTCAGACTCAAAAACCCTAGCTAATGTCCTAAAATCTCGAATCAGAAAAACTAGGGTTTTTAAGCGATTCCGATTGCGGAACCAACTAAACGCAAGTTCTAACCAAAAAATGACACAAAAATCAAATCATTTCAAATGGGCCTCATCAAAATTGGATCTGCAACAGAAATTACAAACTCACCTCACGGTTCTCTGCCTGATGAACTGCATCTCATCATCCACTCTCCTCGATCCATACATGGCGATCGAGCCAATCGACTCCGCAAACGATCCACATCAATCCCCGCCCAAATTCCCCTACCAAGGGCTCCAACAACCACTCCGATCGCAACCAATCGCGCAATACCTCATCTCGGCGCCGTGTTCGGCTCTGAAACGTAGAACACGATGCGAGGAAGAGGAAGAGGAAGAGGAAGAGGAGGAGGAGGAGGAGGAGGAGGAGGAGGAGACCTCGCAAAGCTTCGAATTGGGGGGAGAAAGGGGACGAAACAAGTTGAATAACTCCGAAAAAACCCTTTTTTAATTAATAATTTTTATATACTATTTATTTATTTATTATTATTTTTTTGCGTGTGTGTGTGGAGTAATAAACTCCATTACATGTGAGCTCGTCTGAGAAGAAACGGTAAAGAGAGGAAAAAATGGACTCCCCGGAGAAATTGCACGGAGGCCCCTCCAACTATAGTAATTTTACACAAATCTCTGATTTTTTTTTTCTTTTTTTGTGGTAAAAATATACAAAAATTTATCTAAAATCTTTTAAATTTTTGATTTTATTGCCTGATCTTTTAATTTATTTGATTTAAATTATTTTTATAGATTTAATTAATATAAGTTGATGTAATTTTTGTAAATAAAAATTTATTATAGTAAATATAACTATAACTGTAACTATTATAGTTGATATAAAAATACTCGATTTTTTATTTCTTCTCTGATTTTTAAAAAATTTTATTTTACGTTCTTAAAATTTTAAATATATTTTTAAATAATTACAATGTTAATAAAGAAGATGAAATAATTAAATTATATTTATTATATATATATATATATATATTTTATTTTAAAAATATTTTTAGTATAAATTATAAGAAACGTACAGAATAGTAAAGAATAGTAACGAAATTCAAAATTCTGTCGGAGAGGACTAAATACGTCAATTTAAATTTTTTAAAAAATAAAATATAAAATTTTAAAAGTTCACGAGTATTTACAAATTTTTTTTATAATTTAGCCTAATTATAATTACCATTATTTTTAAAATAATAATAATTTTGTGAGGAGTATACGCGGGGGGTTAAATGTGGTGACGGTGTTTACAGAGATTAAAGGGAGCGTGGGTCCCACGCAAAAGTATCAAAAAAAAATGAAAGAGAATATGACGTAGCGCACTTTGCTGACGTGGACGCGTGAGCGTTGACTCAAACAGGCGAATGGTTAAAACGAAGGAAAAGAGAAGGAAAAATGTGTGGAGGCCCCCTCAACTATAGTGGTTTCTATGGTACGCCCCTTTTCTTTTGGATTTATACCCCTAAGCTTTTAATTTTTAGAATTAAGTAATTTTAATATAGAAGCGAGAGAGTTTTTTTTTATAATTTTTATTCAAAATAATAATAATAATAAAAATAGAGTGTGTCCAGCTGGATTGGAAGATCCAGGGGTGAGACAGCTTATTTTAGGGTGGAGACAAAATCTTTTACGAATCCCGAGGTGTGTGTCACAAATCCCCAGATGGGTTTGTTTTCTTCAGTGATGTGGAACCTCCCACCGTGTGGTTTTGTCCTCTGGTGCTCATGTTGAATTTCCACCCTTACAATTCAGTGCATAAAATTTTTTATATATATTATAAAATAATTTTATTTATATTTATAAATAATTTAAATTTTTAGTTAATCTAATTTATTGAAAGGGGCAATTTTTTATATATTTCTAAAAATTTTTCTGTTTTTAAATTTATCCCTCTTAGAAGGCTAATATTAAAATTACCCTTCGTACGTTCCAACTTCTTTCTAAAATATCTTCTGCCGTTATCTATGTGAAATTACCATTTTGTCCTTTAAAATACGACTAAATTCATTATATTTGACCTGTGCATATCAGATCTAGCATTGTTAATTGAAGTTTACTTGAAAAAGGATGCAACATTATTTTTATATTATTAGATAAAAAGGAACATCTTGTCGGATCATTGGCGCTAATTATTAATTATAAAAGCTCGAGCTGTTAGAAATACGCAACCAAGTCACTTAAAGCGTACAGACACAGCGCCCACGGGTCTCGACTGGACTCAATCCACCTGGACGTTGGGTCTATTGTTGGGCCTCTTGCCGTTAGGTCTATTGTGGACCGCAGCCCCAGTTGGACCTATTTTTAACCCATAAATAAATAGCCAACAATCCCCCCCCCCCAACACCTGCACCGTATGGGAATCGAATCCGTGCAACTGGCTCCGATACCACTTGTCGGATCGTTGGCGCTAACCATTAATCTCAAAAACTCGAGCTGTTAGAAATACGCAACCAATTCACTTAAAGCGTACAGATACAGCGCCCACGGGTCTCGACTGGACTCAACCCACCTGGACGTTGGGTCTATTGTTGGGCCTCTTGCCATTAGGTCTATTGTGGACCGCAGCCCCACTCAACTTATTGGGCTCACCCAACTCAACTTATTAGTCTCCTGAGCCTATTGTCACGGGCAGGAAGTCGAACCTATTTTTAACCCATAAATAAATAGCCAACACATCTGACGAGCTGATCTGCTGCGTATGAAATTATTATTATAACACTAAAAATAAGCTCTCGGGCATGCTCCTTAATAATTTTAAATTTAGATTTTAAATTTTAAAATTTATATTTATTCTTATATTTTATTTTTAAAATTTTTAAATTAAAATATTAAAAATTATATTTTTATTTAGATTTTAAATTTTAAATTTAAATTCAATTACAATTTATATTAAAATTATAATTTAATCAAAAATAATATTAAATTTGACCACAAGAATAATTTTAAAATAAAGTATGTATTATTGTCAGAATCACGCAATTTTATAAAATAAACTAAATATAGTATTTGTATATATACTGTAATTCAATATTATATTATTATATTAAACCAAACGCGATAATACAAGATCCGTGATAATCCGATTCCATAATCTCAAATATCTGATTATGTCGATATAATCTGTAATACTATATAGCGCGAACCAAACACGCCCTAATGCTGCGTCCGTAAGCCAATAATATATAATTCGGCTTAGAAAAGGAATACGATTCCACCGAATAGTAGTATATGATATAGTAGAAGCTAATCATGATTTAACTCATATATTTTAAGTTAATCTCATATTTCATAATCTAATTGTCGAATTTAGAGGGCAATGAAAACTAATTAGCAACACTAACTAGTTACCGAAAAGTTAAATAATTTCTAAAAATATAATAAATTAAATTATAAATAAAATATGTTATTTTATTAAATTATGAATGTTGAAGACTTTAAGAAACCTTAAGTTAATTATTAGATATTTTAGTCTGACATTCAAATAGAATCCAAAATATAATAGAAGCTCCGCAATATATCAGACGTTTTATGAAGGTGATAGAGAATTGAAAGTCGTTTATGTCTTTCGTCATACAAAAGAATAATAAAATTTAAAGTAAAATAATTTAATAAAAATTTATTGTGAATTTTATTATATTTGTTTTGTTTGTTTTTTTTTTTTTTTTTTTGAGTTCTGAGTTCAGTTTCTCTCATATCTCATCTTAAGCCAGCGTTGACTTTCTTCAACTGGGGAAGTAAACACATAGGGAGAGTCAGCAAAGAATCATTATACACAAGACGTAAAAGTCAATCAGAAATTATTCCCTGCACCCGGTGTATTCCGTACTCGTCACGCACCCCAAGGTAAAAAATGTATGTAGATTCCCTCAAGTATAAATAGATCCCTCAACTTAATTTTTTTTTTTTTAACTTTTATTTTTTTATAAAAAAATGTATGGTTTTTTTTTTTTTATCTTGATTCGAAAAAATTAATAATTAATGGAATCTCAAAAAAAAAAAAAAAACTAAAGAGCGGGGCTATTTTAAAATGGCCTCTAGGTGAGGGTGTTTTCATCCAATTTTACCTTTATTTTTCTTAAATCAACAGTAAAAATAAAATAAAATATATTAATTTAATACCCTAGAACGAGCGTAGAAGTGCGGTGCATGAGGAAGAGTTATACACCCGGTGCAGGGAATAGTTTACAATTAACACGTCAACGTCGTCCTCGTGGTGAGGCCGTTATATTGTATATAAGTCCTGGGACATTCATTACTTTTTGTGGGCTTTTTGTGGGAGTGGGGCCCATGAGGCCATGGCTCCAAAGTCAAACTCGTGGGGTCGTGGAGCCCACCCACAAAAAATAATAATAATAATAATAATAATAATAATAATAATTGATAGGAGTATGGATACAGGGCATCATCCGCCTGCACGACTTTTAAAGCACGACTCAACAAATTTGGACTGGGTCACTTTCGTTAGATTTATTGTAAACCGTGATTTTATTGAACACATGTATCGTGTAGAGATTAAATTCGTGTCACTGGTCCTGATATTACTTGCGAAACAAAAGCCCTAACCAATAATCTCCAGAGGTTGAGCTGTTAGAAATATACAATCAATTCACTTAAAGTGTATTTATACAGTGCCCATTGGTCTATTGTTGGGCCTCTTACGATCACAAACCCACTCATTTATTGGGCTCACCTAACTCAACTTATTAATTTATTAAATCTATTATTATAAAATAAAAAATTAGACTTATTTTTAATTCATAAATAAATAGTCAATAGTGGAGCCAACCCACTAAAAGATGAAAGGAGTATGGATGGAGCGTCTCACTAACCCACACGACTTTTAAAGCGCGTTAGTGAGTTATTATATTCGCAAGTCATATAAATATGAATAAAATGTATTTAAAACTTTTTAGATAGTTGGTATTTTTATCTATATCGTCCGCATTTGTAAGCAAGTTTTTTTTTTTTTTTTTTTTTTCTATGCTTGTAAAATGCAATATATATATATATATATATATATATATATATATATATATATATATATATATATATATATATATATATATATATATATATATATATATATATATATATATATACATAATTTTTTAATTGATCATAATATAATTTTTTGTTTGAAATTTTATAGTATACAATAAATAATATAAAATTTAATTTTAAAATATATAGATTATATATAAAAGTATTTGTAACGTCCGACGCCAACAAGAGCGACTCCAAGGTGAGAAGAGTCGGGAAGGAGCCAGGGTGGGACCGGAGTTGGAGAAGACGGAGCGGGATAGAAGCCTCTTACGCAATGCTAGCTCGCGGATTAGGGCACCGAGGGGGAGGCGACAGGAGAGAAGCGGGAGGAGAAGGATCTCAGCAGCCAACAGTAGAAGTATAGCTGTTAGGGGTAAGGTGAAGGAGGCCCATCTAGTCATGGCCGGCTGGAGGAGGCCCAACTGCTAGGGCCCAGCCGAAGGAGGCCCAACCGCCAGGGGCCCAGCCGAAGGAGGCCCGTTTGCCAAGGGGGCCTAGCAGAAAGGACCCAACTGAAGAGGGTCGTTATCAAAAGGCCCAACCCGAGGAGGCCCTATCAAAGGAGGCCCATTTAGCCCAACACGAGGATACCCACCAGATGAGGCCCATTCAGAGAGGCCCAGTACCAAAAGCCCAACCCGAAGAGGCCAACCAAACCAGTAAAGGGCTCAGCCCACAATAAGGAGTATTAGTAGATAATAGAGGTAGTTAGTAATGGAGGATCAAATGATGATACAATTAAGGAATTGATTATGGATAAATCAAATTCTCATAACCAAGAATCTACCAATTATGACAAGTATTCAAATCACGAGAAATTAAGGAAACTCAAGAATGACAATCTCGCAAGTATGGCAACCACACCAAATAGAACTTATTTGAATTCAAATGTTGTTCACTTATAGAATGTAATTGTGTAAATATTATAATCCCAAGAATAATGGGATTATATTTTGTATCCAATAATGCTATATATTAAGTGTTGGTTTTGTGCTCTGGTGCACAATAACCATTTTTCCATCAATTACGATTTCCTTTATGGTATCAGAGCCATAAGACGTCAGTCATCATACTTGATCTAATGGCCACTTCCGGTGCTTCCTCTTCCACCACAAGCCCCACATTTGTTATTGCTAACATTAGCAATTTAGTCTCTATTAAACTTGATCGCGGCAACTATCTGTTATGGCGACAACAATTTCTTCCCGTTCTTTTTGCTCATGACTTGATGAGTTTTATTGATGGATCCAAAGAGTGTCCATCAAAATTCTTCAAAAATGCAGATGGCACTGTTACCGACACTATCAATCCGTCTTTTTTGGAGTGGATGAAACAAGATCGTCATCTACTCTCTTGGATTCAAGCAACCCTCACCGAAGGCGTACTTGCTCAAGTTGTCGGCTTACAATCCTCCCGCGACGTTTGGGTTGCACTGGAACGTCGGTATGCTTCTCTCTCACGTGCGCATATTTCACAACTTACGACTCAACTTCAAACTATCAAAAAGGGAGGTATGTCTATCACTGATTATATGAATAAAATAAAAGCCATATCGGATAATTTGGCGGCTGTTGGTAAATCGGTTCATGACGATGATTTGATTTATCATATTGTTCATGGTCTTCCCCCGGAATATGACCCCATTCGGGTCTCTATTCGCACTAATCCTTCTATTTCTACTGTTGAGGAAGTGCATGCTATTTTAGCCAGTGAAGAGCTACTTTTGGAGGAACGACGTCAACTTCAATCCTCCATCACCCAGGAATCCACCGCCTTCATTGCACAAAATAATTCTTCTCAAAACAGCCTTGGCTCCAATTATGGCCGAGGGCGCAATACTAATAATGGCAGGGGACGTGGAAGAGGACGTGGTAGTTATGGCCGAGGTGGAGGCCAACATCCACGCAACAACAACACAAGTGCAAATGGTGGGCAACGTCCCACTTGCCAAATCTGCAATCGAATTGGCCACATTGCACTCGACTGTCATCATCGAATGGACTTTGCATATCAAGGGCGTACTCCTCCTCAGCGCCTTCAAGCAATGGTGGCAACAACTTCTCCCTCCGCTGATCAGACTTGGTATGCTGACACCGGAGCCACCAACAACTTAACTTCTGATCTCTCCAATGTTACTATTCGCACCGACTATCAAGGAAGCGACAAAATATCTGTAGGCAATGGACAAGGTTTGCGCATTCTCCATACTGGTTCATCCGTACTTCATACCCCATCTCAATCTTTTCAATTAAACAACTTATTACATGTTCCTGAAATATCAACCAATTTAGTCTCCGTTAACCAGTTTTCTAAAGATAACGATTGTTATTTTCTCTTTGACTCTCATGGTTTTTGTGTGAAGGACAAACAGTCGGGAAAGACGCTTTTCCAAGGGCCGAGTGAAAATGGACTATATCCCATTAAATCCGTCAAAAACAATCAACATAAATCTGGTCTTTTTGCTCTTATTGGCGAAAGAGTTTCCTCTTCAGTCTGGCATCACAGGCTTGGCCATCCTTCTGCTACTACTTTGCATTATTTATCTGCGCATTCTGATATCTTTTTAAAAGGTTCTATAAAAGAAATAAATTTTTGTGATTCATGTCAACTTGCCAAAAGTCATCGTCTTCCTTTTCTCCCTTCTACTTATGTATCTTCTTCCATTTTAGAACTTTTACATATGGATGTTTGGGGACCTACTCCTATTCTATCAATGAGTGATTTTAAATATTACTTTGTCATTGTTGATGATTTTACTAGATATTCATGGCTTTTTCCTTTACATTCAAAATCTGATGTTTGTGAAATTTTTATTAATTTAAAATCCAAAATTGAGAATTTACTTGATCAAAAAATCAAAAGTATTCGCTCCGACGGAGGTGGAGAATTTTTAAACAATCGTTTCAAAAAATTTTTACTTGAACATGGTATCTCTCATCAGCTTTCTTGTCCACATACGCCTGAGCAAAATGGTATTGCTGAAAAAAAACACCGTCATATCATTGAAACTGGACTCTCTCTTCTTTTTCATGCACACATGCCTTCTAATTATTGGGTAGAAGCTTTTCGAACAACCATCTTTCTCATTAATAGAATGCCATCGAAACGTTTAAATAATATTTCTCCTTGGGAAAAAATGTTTGCTCGCAAACCTAACTACTCTTTTGGAGGATCAAATGATGATACAATTAGTTAGTAGAATGACTATATATATAGAGTTGAGATGTAATAGAGAAATTACGAAGAAATTAATACAAGTTCTTACCTTCTTCCTCAAACTCTTTCTCTCTCTTACCCTCAATCCCTCAATCCTCATCCTCTTCCCCAATCTTCTTCTCTAACCCCGTTTCTCTCCCAAATTCCCAAATTCCCTTCTCTAACTCCAACTCTGCTCTCTATCTTCTTCCCATCTCCCAACTTCCCTCAATTTACCGTCAAAATCCCAATTATCCCACAGTAACGATCCACCATCCAAATCGCCGTCCACGACTCAGAGCATTCTCATCACCGTCGGGTTGCGAATTTGTCCGGGTTGTTACAGTATTTTACATGTAGGTTGGACCACCGGAGAATGATAGAGTGATGCGGCGGGAGTGATGGCGCGGAAGGAGAGGTGACCGCGTTATAAATAAAAAAAAAAAAAAAAAGGACACTAGAAGAGAAATAAGAGTATGGATAGAAATTTACAGATTTAATATCCCTGCTTCAAAAAAGGAAAATACAAAATTGAAATTGAGATAATTACTTACTTTAATAAATTTATAATCGTGAGAATTGTCATAAAATATACAAAGTAATACTGTAAAAACAAACGACATATTCAAATTTTAAAGTCAAAGTGCGATTGACTGACTCAAGTCAAATAAATTGAATGATTTGGTAATAATATTAAAATTTTGAAAGATTGAGTAGTCAAATTCAAATGGTTCATAATTCAGATAAGTTCTCTATAAAAAAAAAAAAAAAAGAAAAACAAAAACAAAAAATCTATGAACATTTACTATTTAGGAGCCATTAGATTTGATGTGGTTATAAATATAGTATAATTAGATATGCAACAATTGTATTTATATTTAATTCGTTTAGCAATATGTACAGAAAAGGATGGACCATAAATTTTTTTATTTACTTGTTTATAATTGAAAGTTACATTTATAAATTTTGTTATTTTATACATGATTTGGAGAAATTATTTGCAAAAAAAATATATTTTAAAATGTGAGTGGATAGGTTAACTTATATCTTTTGTATAAAATCATATTTTTAATTACTCTTTCTTATATTTTTGAAATTAATGTTAAAGCCCAAATAAAATATACAATTTTTTTTTTTAGAGAAAATGATAGTATACTACCATTTTGTTTACTCTTTTTTAAATACAATTTTATTTTAAATAGTGCATGTGCTACGCGTTACATATGCTATAACATTTAAAATATTTGACTTATTTTTGCTCTTCTCATGAACACTCTTTATTTATTTTATGGTAACTCTATGTTGCTTATTAAATGTAAACTGTGAGTTAATGGTATCATGTGTTTCCTAATACATTATTTGGCATGTTTTTTAATATATATATTTTAAATTTTAAATTTTATTTAGTGGTGAAGGATAAAAAAAAATGAATTGGGCATAAGACAAGTAGAGCAAAGGATTCTTTTTGGACTTGTTAACTTTATAATCATAAATTATGATAAAATTTTAGTTGATAATATACCAATTGGGATTGAATGGATTTATAAAGTTTTAATCCTTATGTCTGTGAGTAAGTTTTGAGACGTTTGCGGTAGCCAAAAAGGCCCCTTAGGGAGGTGAGAACGTGCGATCATTATCTCTTTTTGATTGGTGTTTTGATGGAAGAGGAACAAAAAAGTTTTTGAAGAGAAAATGACCATTTTGTGACGTTTGCGGTGGTGCGTGAGTTGCCTGTTCTTTAGGATGATATTTTTTATTTTTTATTTTTTTCTGGAGGCACAGTTGCCTCATCATGTGGTTTTTTTTTTTTTTTTTTTTTTTTTTTTCGTGTAGGAGACATTTTTGTCTTATTTATTTTTGTTGAGAGAATGCAGCATACTTCCGCTTCATTCATGAAAAAATAAACTCGACTACAAAAAAGAAACAATTAAGCCTCCTAACACGATAGAAAAAAAAAAAAACTTAACTCATGATTTGGTTTCATACAATATGAATGAAGCGAATATGAATGAAGCGGTAATAAATTATTTATTTATTTATTTTTTTCTTAATCCAATTGTTTGTAATTAGAAATTATACTTTTATATATATATATATATATATATATATATATATATATATATATATATATATATATATATATATATATATATATATATATTATTTATTTAAAATATGAGTTGATAGCTCATATTAATTCCTTGTGTAAAGTTAGTTTCTCTAACTATAGCATTCTAAACAAATTTTTTAAATTTATAGTTCTTTTCAATTTTTTTAAAAAATAAAATAAAATAGATGGAATCAAATGAATTGAATGTAGTATGATAGAATCTCATGTTTGCCACGGCGAGCACGAAAAAAAAAAAAAAAAAATTATGGTTAAGGATGTTAACGGGCTGGGTTTAGACTGACTTTAAGTTAACCCATGATTCGGTTCGGCGCGGATCGGATCTTGACCCTAAAGCCTCCGTTTTGCTTGTTATCCCCAATCTCACCATCCTTGTTATCCCCAATCTCACCATCCTCAGTGTCGTTCTTTGTGTGTACAATCGTTTGTGTGTATGTATTTTTGACATTGAATCGACCATAATTTTTTTTAAAAAAATTAAGAATATTGATGTCCAAATTGATCAGAGATTACTAGGCAATGATTATGATTTAGCGAAAAAAAAAAAAAAGAAAAAAGACAAAGTGGAGGTGGGGCCCGTGATTAAAGTGAAAAAAAGGGTAAAGGTTAGGGGCGAATGGTGCAATTAGCACTGTAATTGTTGTCGTAAGATCTGGCCTTTGATTTTGATTTGGACGGTCGAGATCACTTCCCAACGGTCTCTGATTCTCCGGGGAAACCCCGCGCACATTAACCGTCGCGTCCTCTTCAAGCAGAAATTTTACAAATTAACCCCTCCGTTTCTTCGAATTCCAATCCATAACTCCTTCTCTCTCTCTTGTTATCGCCATGGGAGGCTCTCATAGTCGCGAGGGCCTCGAGCTCGACGACGACGACGACGACGACGACGAAGAAGAAGAGGAGGAAGAAGACGAAGAAGAGCACGGGGAGAACGAAGGATCCCAAACCCTAACCCCTTCCTCCATCGACGACGTCGATTCCAAGCTCCGATCCCTTAACATCAAGTACTCCTCTAACCCTTCCCCTTCCTCCTCCTCCAAAAACCCTAACCCTAACCCTAACGAAGCCGTCAAGCTCTACCTCCACATCGGCGGGAGCTCCCCTACTGCGCGGTGGATCATCTCCGACAAGCGCACCTCCTACTCCTTCCTCAAATCCTCCCCCCTCCCCGACCCCGCCCACGACTCCTCCTCCTCCCGATGGTTCTTGGTGATCGGATCCAAGGTGCGGACCAATGTGGGCGCGGAGATGCAGCTGAAGCCGTTCCCCGAGCAGCGGCGCGTCGACTTCGTCGCCGATGGGGTTTGGGCCCTCAAATTCGCCTCTGCGGAAGAGTACCGCGAGTTCCAGAGCCGGTACCGGAGCTGCCTCTTCGAGAACACCTACGGCCTCGCCGCGACGGAGGAGAACCGCGCCAGGGTATTCGGGAACGACTTCGTGGCGTGGACGCAGCCTGAGGTTGCCGACGACGCCATCTGGGAGGATTCCGCGGAGAACTTTGAGAAGAACCCGATTCTCCCGGTTAGGGCGAGCCAGGACCTGTTGGAGGAGTTCGAGGAGGAGGCCATTGAGGGTGGAATTCAGAGCCTCGCTCTTGGAGCTTTGGATAATAGCTTCTTGGTGAACAATTCGGGGATCCAAATTGTCAAGAATTTCGACCATGGAGTTCATGGGAAGGGCGTTTCGGTTAAAATTAGCTACAATGGGGGTCAGATTGCAGGGTCTTCGACCCCAAAGAAGGCGCTTTTGATGAGGGCGGAGAGCAATATGCTTCTGATGAGCCCGGGGCAAGCGGGGAAGCCCCACTCGGCAGGTGTTTACCATCTTGACATCGAAACGGGGAAGGTCGTTACAGAATGGAAATTCGAGAAGGACGGGTCTGACATTACAATGAGGGACATCACTAATGATAGCAAAGGCTCGCAGTTGGACCCTTCGGAGTCTACCTTCTTGGGATTGGATGATAATAGGCTCTGCCGATGGGATATGCGGGACCGGAGAGGGATGGTTCAGAATATCGCCGGCTCAAATGAATCGCCGGTTTTGCACTGGACTCAGGGCCATCAGTTCTCTAGGGGCACGAATTTCCAATGCTTTGCTTCGACCGGCGATGGGTCTATTGTGGTGGGTTCGATTGATGGGAAGATTCGATTGTACTCGAAGAATTCAATGAGGATGGCCAAGACTGCATTTCCGGGGCTTGGATCCCCCATCACTCATGTCGATGTTACTTTTGATGGGAAGTGGATACTGGGTACTACGGACACTTATTTGATACTAATATGCACCATCTTTAAGGATAAAGATGGAAAGGAGAAGACTGGTTTCAGCGGACGTATGGGGAACAAAATTGCGGCTCCAAGATTGCTGAAGCTAACTCCACTGGATTCGCATCTGGCTGGGAAGGACAATAAGTTTCACGGGGGACAGTTCTCCTGGGTGAGTTTGATTACTTCTCTTCATGCATATCTATGTGATGACCATATATGATGTCAGTTTCTACTCATGTAATAGTTAAATATTTAGTTGATTAGTTTCTGTAGTCGTAGTGTTACTTGACTTGTGCTTTGCATTTGTATATTACCAGTTTTCATTTGTCTTCCCAGACTGTGACTAGCTTCTATGAACTATAATCTGTTGAAGTATTCATTTTTTTTCTGTCTAACTAGAGAAATCTGTAAGGATGAAGGTAACTGCTGCTGTCTTAATGTCTGTTTTTGGAATGAGAGATAAGACAACATAACAAGTGTGTGCTCTTAATGAAAAAAAAAAGCAGCTTATGGAAATAGTAGTAGTATAAACTTGTTTAGTTTCTTAAAAAGTATGTGCTTTCAACTTGCTCTGAAGTAGAGGCGAAAATAAGCATTTGTTTTACAAATTTTAGCTGAAACTTGAGATGCCTTTTTTTTGGGATCAAGATTATTGATTCGTCAACAGAATGTATTTTAATGAAGACTCTAGACATATACAAGGATGATATGAAACATGAATATTCGCTTGTATGAGTATATGGCAGTACCCACATCTATAGTTAAGTTTAGCTGTTCAGAAAGCGAAGAGAACATTAGTAGGTTTGTCCTTCAAGAGAATCGACGAAGAGTAAATATCTGCACAGAACATGTCCCTGGTGAAGATTTACTCTAGCATGTTCCAGTTTGATCGAGGTGACCACGAGGTAAGGTTTCTGCTTGTTTGGATGATTTGGCATTTGATAGATTCATTGACGGTTGAAGCAATTCCCATCTAGGCACTTTTGAGTTACTTTGATCGCGTAGGCTGTTTCAATTCCTAGCACTTGCCAAGTGCTTAAGTGCTAGGCGGAACGATAATAATCCAATCCTAACTTGCAATCAGATCTAATCCTGTAGCATGCCAGTGGAGATTTTGCTTGCTCCTCAATCTCGATAAACAAGTTTTTGATTATAAAGGTCTCTTGTAACACGCGAGTATCCAATAGTATAATTAGTGCAAGAATCTTGCACATAATGACTATTTGAGTATCAAGGTTGAGAGGCAACTGAGAACTCAAATTCAAGACAGATGCCAAAAGGACGAGGAATCTTGCCATTGATGGAGATTAGAACAGATGTATTTGGCAAACTCCAAGGTATCACTTTCCATTATGGGTGAGATTTTGGCAGTTTTGGCCATTTCTGCTATTTGGGGTTTCATTTTGGCTTTCAGTGACATGGAACCCATATCATATAACTTGATAATCCAGCGGTCCAAATGTTTAGAAAACATAAGATTCGTATCATGTCAGATAAATTTAGGAGTTATTCAGATCTTTTTTCCAGAAATTTCGCTTCTGGAGGCGTTCTATTTACTACCTGCAGCTGACTTGATTTCTATAGGAAAAAGTGGAGGGAGAACACATGGTGCATGACTGAAAAACACATTAAAACTCAATCCTGTTTTCATCTGCTATGGTTGATTTTTATTCAAGGATTACACCAGTGGATTCTCCTCTTTCTCGATAGAACTCCGAGCAATTTAATTTGAAATCCAGATATTATAGCTTTCATCTGCTATAGTTGCATTCTCACTCCAATTTGGATGTCTATTCACAGTTTCACATGCATAGTGTTTTATTTATCTTTCTCAGATGGTGAATGCCAAGATCCTATTCTCGAAATTCCTTTGGTCTTTTGTTGGATTAACTGTCTCTCTTTTCACTTCCGCGATATCTTCAGGTAACGGAGAACGGTAAACAGGAGAGGCACCTGGTGGCGATGGTCGGCAAATTCAGCGTCATATGGAATTTCCAGCAGGTAAAGAACAGCAACCATGAGTGCTACCGCAACCAGGAAGGTCTGAAGAGCTGCTACTGTTACAAGATCGTCCTCAAGGGCGAATCCATTGTCGACAGCCGCTTCATGCATGAGAAATTCGCGACAAGCGACTCCCCAGAAGCTCCTCTCGTGGTCGCAACCCCAATGAAGGTTAGCTCCTTCAGTATATCAAATCGACGCTAACTTGTGATTGTTCCGTTTTCCCTTTTTTAATCCTCTGTTGATAGAATTGCTTTGAAATTACATATTTGGTTGTGTATAATTTGGCGATATGCTATATTCACATGGCATAAATTCCTGTTTGTGGTTTTTATAACCGCAATTGCATCGATGTATCGGCTGAGTTTCTTGGCCATTTCGAGCATATTTTTTTCTTTTCTTTCTTTTGTTTACTGCATATATATTATATTTGGGTTCACATGTTTATTATAGGCCATTAGATGATGATAATGTGTATAGAAGCCTGTGTGAATCATTGAATTACATACAAATCATAACTAAACTATTAAAAAGGTGAATGTGTGTAGAGGTAGAGGGATGTATTGTACACGCGATCGCTTTGTGCTGTAATCTGGTGCACAGAATTTTCCTACGCACCGCACGATCTTACCGACCCTTCAAAAGGCGGTGATGATTCTTCAAAAGTGATATCACATTGCATATACGGCAGATATTAGTCTAAGATGTAATTTCTACGTATAGAAAAGCACATTTTTATATATTTTTGCTCCAACTCTTCTGTGCCCCGCGGCATTAGGCAACATTTCAAACTAAACGGGCCCTTCGCTGTATGGTAGGATTAGTCGGTGCCCGAAAAAGTCATGCGCATTGGATTTGGAAAATAAGAAAGTATGCTCCTCCCTACCTTATCCTCTTTCTCCCATACATATTATGTACAATTTTGTTAGCCGAAAAATCCTGCACAGATGATCTTTTCGTCAGAATTTTCCTGTGCACGGAGCGGGAGAAAAACCGCACTGGACTTTCTTCTGTTTCTCTATGTGTGTGCCGTCTGGAGAACCAACAGGTTGGAGCAAAGGCCAAAAACCTTGGCAGATATAGGCCGGGCTGCAGTCAAATAGCCAAAATTTTCTAAGGCCTCGTGCCTAAATACCTATTCCCAGCCCTTGACCATGCTTCAGATTCCACAAAGTCATTATTTTGCTTAGTATCTTTTAATGACTTTGTGAGAAAGCGCGATAAAAAATATATATATATATATATTTTTTTTTGGGGCAATTTTTTATATATCCCTAAAATTTTCTCTGTTTTTAGATTTACCCCTCTTAGAAGGCTAATATTAAAACTACCTTTCTTACGTTCCAACTTCTTTTCTAAAATATCCCTGAAGTTAAACTCTGTTAGTGTACCGTTTGGAGCTGCCGTTATTTGTGTGAAATTATTATTTTGCCCTTTCAAATATACCCTTCTACCATAACCAACTTTTCTTATGTACCCTTAAAATTTTTAATAGTTTTGGTAGATAGGGATAAAATAGGTATATCTGATAGTTTGCAACTCCGATTATTATTTAACTCTAGTTTAACCCTAGTTAACTTAACAAAGGGAAACGGTAAGGATATTTTTAATAACGGTGGAACGTATGAAGGGTATATTGGAAAGAAAAAAATAAAAAGGATAAATCAGATATTTCTTCAGATTTCAGGGATACACAGATAATTATTTTTATTTTTTTTATCTAATATTGCGTTTCGTATATCATAATAAGTCGATTAGGATTGATATATTTTTTAGGGCCTCAAAAAAAAAAAAAAACTTAGGAATATATTTATATATATTTTTATTCTAATTTTACTTTATCTATTAGGCAAAGTTACCAGCAAGTACATAACCACATCAACTATCAATCACAAACATCTCACATGGGGCTTTTTTTTTTTTCATGTTTGATTTGCTTACCTCAGTACATTTTAGGGCCCATTGGTATAAAGACTTACAAAACTTATTTGAACTATGATCATTTTAAATGGAATATTTAATTTTTTAAAATTTAAATTTTACTATCTAGTATTTCAATTTGTTTGATTCGAATAAAATATACTCACTAAACATATATAGAGAAACGAGACAATTAAATTTTCAACTCAAAGTATTGTTGACTGACTCAAATTAAATAAATTAAGAGATTGGATAGTAAAATTAAAATTTTAAAAGATCGAATAATCAATTCAAAATGATCATTAGCTCAGATAAGTTATATATATATATTTTTACCAATAAATTACTTAATAATACTTTATGTGTTATTATGAATTTTCTTTTATAAATATTGTATCTTAGGAGTTTGTTTTTAGACTCCATTTGACATTATGGAGAAAACAAAAAATGTACTGGACACAGTTTTTAATCTCTGTGCTGGATACATCTACATAATATCAGAGTACAAAAAAATAATATTTTTTAAATATTATTTTTAATATAAAATTATTATATTGTCTAAGATATATATATATATATATATATATGGTAAATATAAGTGTACACTCTATGAGGGGTGTACATCTTACACCCCACCCCATTCTGAAATAGGGTAAATTTTACTGGTCACATCATGTGATCAGTGAAAGAAGCCCCACCCCAGGATGGGGTGGGGTGTAGGATGTACACCCCTTATGGGGTGTACATCTAGCATCCATCCATATATATATATATATATATATATATATATATATATATATATATATATGATAAAATAAAAAGAGCAATGCTACCTGTACACCCCGGATGGGGTGTATATCCTACACCCCACCCCATCTTGGGGTGGGGCTTCTTTCACTGGTCACATCATGTGACCAGTGAAATTCACCCCACCCCAGAATGGGGTGGGGTGTAAGATGTACCCCGGATGGAGTGTACATGTAGCATTTTTCAAATAAAAAAGACTTATATATATATATATATATATATATGATAAAATAAAAAAGACTTTTTTGCAGCCTTAGGTTAAGTGTCCTATGGTTTTATTTTGATAAGACTCTTGCCCTCAAATCATGTAGACTTTAGAGAGAGAGAGAGAGAGAGAGAGAGAGAGAGAGAGAGAGAGAGAGAGAGAGAGAGAGTGGTGGTGTTTATTGAGAGCCCATCTCATACTCTACTTTAGAGAGAAAGAGATATAGAGAGAGAGAGAGAGAGAGAGAGAGAGAGTGGTGGTGTTTATTGAGAGCCCATCTCATACTTTTCTTCTATATCTCATCCAAGAAGTTGGAACTTGTCAAGCACAACTACTTGTGTACACACAGTAATGTTAGGCAAGGCAACTCCAATTCCCCCTCCCCCTACTTCCTCCTCATAGCTGTCCCTTTCCCTTTCTTTTGCCAACCATTGTACCTATCAAACTAGTTATTTATTAATCCAAATCCTTTTATTTATAATTATATCATTTGTTTTTTGTGGGGTACAACAAGTGCATGTAGCACATGAGTCTCCCAGTCAAATTGGGTTAGCCTGACCCCTAATTCACATCCAAGCAAGGAAGTTGGGAGGAAGCTATGGCAATATGGTTTGTTTTAATTTTGTAGGGGATAAATATCTTCAATGAGGAGAAATTCTTGCCTCCACCGTCTACAGATAAAACTTCAGCGAAGAGCTTTCAAATGATGTTTCGTTAGGGAGTCCTTGATCAACTGCGACGTGTTTGTTTTACTTTCGTCTAATAATTTGTTATGTATTTTTTTACTATTAAAATGCAAAAGAAATAATTAAATTTTAGAAAAAAAAAGATTATAATCTTTGGATAGATATATAAATGACACATCAGTGTCGTGCGCATCTAATATTTAGTTATTAATATTTAAAACCAAAATCTAATCCGATAGATGTACTGTTTCATAAACAATAGAAAAATAAAGGCTAAATTACAGAAAATCTCCCTGTCATATCCCGCTTTTCTACTTTACCCCTCTGTCATTTAATAGTCGACAATCTGCCATCTCGTAATTACCGAATTGTGCAATAACCTTCCGCCGTCACGATTCCGTCAGTTGACCGTCAGTTTTTTTGAAAATATATTTTTATATATCCAAAAAAAAAAAAAAGACTTCGGAAGAGAAGAAAAAAAAAAGGAGGGCATTTTCGTCAATTTATCATTTCCGTTAACGTCGTTGCCCCCTAAAGACAATTCGGTAATTACGATAAGACAAATTGTCGACTTTTAAATAACAGGAAGTAAAGTGAAAAAACGGAATATGATAGAAAAATTTTCTGTAATTTAGCCAAAAATAAATTATGACCTTTGATATGTATGCTTCAATATTGCTTCTTGCCCAAGCAGGAGTTGGAAGGAAAACATACGTACAAAGAGTATATGTATATGCCTTTTCATTTTCTATGGAACTGCAGAATTTAGTCAACAGATATATTATTTTCGTTCTTTACGAAATCAAACGAGACATTTTTTCGCCACACGTAATTCAAACTCTTTACAATCCTAAGTAAAGCGTATTTTGGAACTTAAGTTACTGCGGCGCATAATTAAGATGCACTTTTATGTTTGATATGAGAATGAGGAATAAGAGGAATAAAGAATTTTAATTGAGGTAAATTATTTTTTTGCCCTCAAACTTTATTATGTAATAATAAGGTGATAGATGGTGCCTCGGTAGATGTGGGAGGGTATTTAAGGAAAAAGTAAGAGGGTGGTTGAGAAGAATGAGAACAGTAATTCTCAATTATTCTAGTTGTACCGAAACAAGCTATACCGATTGATTCCTGCTGCGTTTGAGGTATCGTTTGGTAACGGAATAAGCCAGAACTAGCTATTCTGGGAATAGGTATAAAGTACGGAACAAGAGCGAAAAAGCGTTTGGTTCGATTCGAGGGATAAGAGATTTTGTGTTTGGTATAAAAATGAGGAATAAGAAAAATAAAGAGGTTGTGATAATGAGAGTGTATTGAAAAGAAAAAGAGAGAGAGGAGAGAGAGAGATTTGTGATGATGATAGTGTATTGGGAAGGAAAAAAGAGAAAGGAAAGAGAGGTTGTGATGATGAGAGTGTATTGGGAAGAGAAAAAGGAGGGGAGGAGGGGTAGTTTGGTAAAAAAAAAAATTATAAAATAATAGGTAAGAACTGTTGTTCCAGTTTATTCTGCTTGTACTAAAACTACTGTACCGAATAATTCTTGGTGCGTTTGGTATAATAAAGAGGATAAACTTCTTATTCCATGTTCTAGCCCCGAAACAAACGGTGTCTGAAAGAATAAAAGGAATATTCTTTTTATTTCTGGTTCTATACCGAATCCAAACGGCCCTTAAACACTAGGAATAGGCAACAAGGGGAGTAGGGACCTCACACGAGTCCAACCACTAGTGCATGCATTCCCTTTTCCTTGTGAAGGTCTCTCATGGGGGGGTTGGGTAGGGTTAGAAACCAAAATTGGTAGCGTCACGGAGAAAAAGAGAATATGCATAGTATAGTATATATATATTTATATTTATATGTGTGTGACATGAGTCTCAATCAATAACTTTAGACTTGTCATTTTGGATAAGGACCATAGTACTAAGGAATCCCTTCCAAACTGGGCAACTTATCTCACATGAGATTTTTAATTTCGTTTTCTCCTTTTTATATCTTGTCCAATTTTTTGTTCCTATCTTTTTACATTTGGGTTATGTAGTTAGCCTATGGGGGAATATATTAGGTTAAAGTTGCTATTATTAGTTCTTTTATGATGCGGAGGGTTATGAGCAAATTTGAATAAGAAAGGTTTTATCCTTTTTCGCAGTTGGTTTAAAAAAATTAGTATTTTATTTTTTTATGAGAGATCAGGTTAGATCGAGCTACGTTCGAAATAACGAGTCATACTCGAGTCACAATTAAGACTTATGAGTGGTGCGCACCTATGTATATATTTTTTTTAATAGTTCGAGCTTTTAAAATTAATGATTACTACTGAATAATGATTTTAGATTCTTTAATACGATCACAAGATACAAACAGAAAAACATGCAGATCAAAATTTCGCAGTAAAAAAGGTTCTGTTCGGTGGTTGTTGCAATTCATGTGTGACATCCCAATAGTCCCATATCGGATGGAAATAAAATTATGATTGAATATATAAAAGATATAGATACTAGCAATAATAATTAAATTTAAATATTTTAGATTGTGGTTTGACCCTAATGAATTATTACTACTAGTGAAATTACGTACACGAACAAAGTATATTTTTTTAATATCATTATCCAAAACTAGTACAATTAATACATCGAAAATTTGTTTGATGGATGATAAAAGAACATTATCCAAAACTAGTACAATTAATACATCGAAAATTTGTTTGATGGATGATAAAAGAATATAACAAACCCAACTCTCTCTTAATATCATTATCCAAAACTAGTACAATTAATACATCGAAAATTTGTTTGATGGATGATAAAAGAATATAACAAACCCAACTCTCTCTTATATGTGTTGTATTTTAGTTGATGCGATATTTAATTAAAAAAATTATAATGAAGCTATTTCATTGTCACAATGAGCAAAAGGTGATAACTATATACAACAAATAACCACCCACAATGAGGAGGAATTATTGCATATATATATATATATATATATATATATATATATATATATATATATATATATATATATATATATATATATATATATATATATATATATATATATATATTTGAACTATAAATGAGATGAAAATAATATAAATTTTTTTTTCCGATCGAAATGTTAAGAATATCAGCTCCATATTCAATAGAACCCTAACTCAATATTAATCTCACATTAAATAAAGTAATAATTTACTTAAGTCCCTAGGTTGGTTTGAACTCTATGGTCTAAACTGTTTGATGATTAAGAGAAGTTTAAAAATAAATAAAATATATATTTTTATCAACTATGCTAGCCAATAATATTAGATAGGTTTTTTTCCTACCAAATGTTACGACAAAATCAAGGCTCCTATTATAAGTTAATAAGTGTTAGAATTATTAGATTTGTAGTTGAATTCTAAGTTAGATTAAGATTAGTATTTAAATTTATTAGAGATAAGTTTATTAAAATTTAAATATTAATTAAAATAAAAATTTATTTACATTAAAATTTGGATAGTTTTTGATGTAAGCTATAAATATATCATATGTGCTATTATTTTGGTGGTGGTCACACTGATCAGGTGGTGGAAGAGTTTAACCACATCCATGTGACATAGAGGTGGTAGGTGCTAAAGTTTAGCCACATCCATATGGCATGGTCAAGGTGTTCGTAATTTTAGATGTTCGTACGGGTGCGTTCAAAAAGAGAAGTTTTTTAGATTTATAGAAGTTGAAAAAAGAATAAGAGAGATTCAGGATGAGGGTTCGGATTGAAGCTACTCTATTGCAGAAAAGGAGTTGGTGTAATTCTTCTCTTGGTTAATGAATCTTATTTCATCTGCATATTTTCTATTTTGATTTTTCTTTTTTTTGTGCTTATATTGATTCCAGTTATATTGAGAGGATGGGTTTATGGTAAAAATCTGATTTGACGCTTTCGCTATGGAATCCCAACTTGAATTGTGATATCGGAGTGGATTACGAATTTACAAAATCTGGTACCAGAACGAGTACGTACCAGATTCTCACCAACAATAAGAACTCTTCAATAAAACCCTAACTCAACATTAATTTCACATTAAATAAAGTAATAATTTCATCAACTTAAGTTCTTTGATTGGTGAGAGAAGTTAAAAAAAAAAAAAAAAAAAAAAAAAAAAAGTAAAATATTTTTATCATCCGTGCTAGCTAATAATAGTAGATTGTTTTTAATACCTACCAAATTTTACGACACAATCAAGGCTCCCATTGGTTAATAAAAACTCTTGGATAAAACTCTAACTCAGCATTAATCTCACAGTAAATAAAATAAGAGTTTCATCAACTTAAGTCCTTTGATTGGTTTGAACTCTATGGTGTAAGCTGTTCGATTAAGAGAAGTTAAAAAAATATATATATTTTTTTATTTTTTTCCTACCAAATTTTACGACACAATTAAGACTCCCATTGGTTAATAAGAACTCTTCACTAGAACACTAACTCAGCATTAATCTCACATTAAATAAAATAAAATTTTTATCCACTTAAGCTCTTCCATGATTAAGAAAAGTTTAAAGAAAAGTAAAGTATTTTTATCAACTGTACTAACTAATAATAGTAAATTATTTTTTTTCCTACAAAAATTTACGACACAATACAACATAAACTAATCATAAAAGAATCCAAGTTGCTCGCAATTAGAGACACGTATATAACACGTCTAATAAAAGTCTTTTTAAGATAAAATATTTTTATAATTTAGCTTATTATCTTTGCTTCATTTTAACAATATTAAATAAGTTTTTTTTTTTTTTTTTTTTTTTTTCATACCAAATTATACGGCACAATCAAGGCAAAAAGATCATGTTAGCTACTTCTCCACTAACTATTTCAACCACTGCTAAAGAAACCAAAGAAACCAATCCACTAATTCATCACTATGCAAAAATAAAAATTATGGTCAATTTATTCATTTACTTTTCCAAATCCTGGAGTGGGTGAGATTTAGATGAAACTCCAACTCCCGAATCTTCAAGCAATTAAAAATAAAGTTGGCTTTTTTTCTTCTTTTTTTTCTCTTAATTTTTTAACATGCATGAAACTCTTCTGTGACTATTCTTTGCTGTGTTAAAATATGATACAAAAAAAAAAAAGAAACGAAAAAAGGCCATGTATTTTCAAACAGGACACTTACATCGGGATTTTTTTTAAATTAACCCTAAAATTTTTTGATATTTGCAAAGTAACCTTTGCAAAATTTTTTTTGTAAAAGTAATCATCCTTTTGCCAGTAGGGCGCCACGGAGGCGGAACGACCTGAAGGCGCTGAATCGTTTAGCGTCTTCAGAAAAACTCTGTGAAGACGCTAAATGAATCAGCGCCTTCATAGTTATGCTAAAGGCGCTGATTCATTCAGCGCCTTCAGCGTATACTATTAAGGCGCTGATTCATTCAGCGCTTTCATCCTGAAGGCGTTGATCCATTCAACGCTTTCAGCATATACTATAAAGACGTTGAGGACTTGGCCAATTTTTCTGAATAGTTCAGCGTCTTTAACATCATATGTTAAAGGCGCTGGTTGGTTCAACGCCTCTAACAAATATGTTAAAGGCACTGACCTAGTCAGCGCCTTTAACATATTTGTTAGAAACACTGAATAGTTCAGCGCCTTTAGCATATGAAGGCGCTGATTCATTTAGTGTCTTCACAGGATTTTTCTGAAGACGCTGAACGATTCAGTGCCTTCAGGTCGTTCTGCCTCCGTGGCGCCCTGTCTCCGTGACGCCCTGCTGGCAAAAGAAGGATTATTTTTACAAAAAAACTAAATGTTGTTCGCCACATCGGACCGTGGACCGCCTAATAAAATTAATTTTTTAATTCGAGAAAGGGTGATGATATTGATATATCTGAATTGACCAATATTAAATAAACTTGTCGAATATGGTCATTGTTCATTATCTTTGTTAATTTGATCAGATATTAATTAACGTTACATCGCTATACCACAAAATTAAGATTCTGGTGGTTAATACGAAGAACACGCGTTATGCATAGTAATTATAGGCGTTACAACTGCAATATCTCACTATATATATATATATATATATATATATATATATATATATATATATATATTTGGATAATGATTTCACACATATTTTGTCGCATCTCTTATTCTTAATTTTTATAAATAATAAAAATAAATAAATTGGCCGTTAGAGCCTCAAAATCAGGGACTCATTTGTAGTCCAAGGCAAGAATAAAATCCTTTATTAGGGAGTGGGCCTCTCTCTCTCTCTCTCTCTCTCTCTCTCTCACTCTCACTCTCACACACACACACACACTTTTTGTGTGCAATAGTTTTACTGTTTAGTATAATCGGTTGGTAATTTTAATCTATCACTCTCACTCTCAAGTTTTTGTCTTTTTCAAGGAATATATATCAAGTGATCAGTTTCAAGGAAAAAAAAAAATCAGTGGGAAGCATCGCAACTACGCCACGTTAAGAATGTTCAATCTGTCGACATTTATTTTTTTAAGTTAATTACATACAGGTCTCCGTAAATATGTAGAATAGCAAATATATTTTTATAAAATTTAATTTTTTATATTTATGTTTTTAAAAATTCTAAGTTCTTTAAATTTATTCATCTGGTTTAGTACCGTTTGAAATCTATTTATATTTTAACAAATTCGATATGAAATGACTTTTTTATCTCCTTATAAATATATTTCTCCAAAAATTTCTACGATCATCTCCTTCCTAACTTCTACCTCGCTTCGACATGGACGCGGACGGGAGCCTCACGCAGCTACACGCGCTGGCCCGCGCGAAACGTGTCGCGGCCGCGCGGGCGCCAGCGCCGCGCGGCGCTGGTGCATGCGGCAGTAATTAACTAATTATTTATTAAATTAATTAAATAAATTAAATAAATAACTAATATTTTATCTAATTAATTAAATAATATTATATTAAATAATTCTAATATACAAAGGGTAAAAAGATAAATTTACTTTTTTTATCTAACCAAGATTAAGCATTTAATCTATGGTTAACTCAACTTTTCTAACAGAGATTGACGGTAGGGGTAGATTTGAATAACGGTAGATTTTGAAAGAATAAATATGAAAAGTTGAATTTTGTAGGAATATATTTGCTATTCGACATATTTGCAGGAATCTGTATATAATTAACCCTATTTTTTTTATCTTTTTTCAAAAGTTATAATATTTTTTTCTAAAATTTAAATTTTAAATTTAATAAATAATTAAACAGCACTACTAGTTGTGCTAAAACCTACACCTATTGTATAAGTTTATTTTATATATGCAAAAAAAACTTATATTTAACAAGAAATATTTCAGACTC
>CM055060.1:1360747-1405747 GCA_029204045.2 Tillandsia leiboldiana
TTCTGTTTTAACCAAATAACCTATTACACAGTGACGATTGTCGCTAACTCTTAACGATCGTTCTAACAAGATTTTGGTGCTGATCAGACAATTTGAAAAAAAATAATTCACTATTTCAGTCATGACCGAAAAAAAGACACAGCTTATCTGATATTATATTAAATAATGTAAAACATTTGTTATTCTTCGAAAGTTTAAGAACTAATTTATCGATTGTGTTTTAATATTTAATTTATACTCCTATTGTTTGGATATTATTTATAAAATAGTTTGAAATTCAAATATAAAAAAATATATTAAATATAAATATTAAAAATACTATAATCTCAGGAATTGAGTTTTTGAAGGATAAATATAATTGAAATTTACTCTGTTGCTGTCAAAATAATGTGCGCTGAAAAATAAAAATAGTTCATTCGAATTTAAACTTTAGTACGTCTAGAAGGTACTAGAAGGTACCATAATTTGTACCCCCACCCAATGGGAATTTGAGTTTCAAATTATTCTAAATATTTGATGTAATTGTTACACGGGACCAGGTCACCTAATTGGTTGGTTTGGAGTAGTGGACTTGAATTCTCTTTGAAAAAGGATACTTGTACACCCCTTTTTTTGGATAAAATTGTGTGGAGACCCCTCAACTATCTTCTTCTCTGAAATAGTACCTCAACTTTTTAAATAAAATTTAGTTAACTTTTAAGTTTTTGAAATTATGTAATTTTAGTTAAAAAATAATAATAATAATAAAAATTCAACCATATTTATTGGTGATATCACCAATTGATAGTTAATAGTTATAAAAATTACTAAATATGATTGAATTTTTAGTTTGGTATGTTTGGTTGGCCGTAAAAGTAGAATATACTGAAAATTATTTTTCCGAATGAAAACTTATTTTTCGTGTGTTTATTAAGCCGATTTTTTATTTTTTTTTTCATTTGGAAATAGTGTGTTTTTATTTTTACCTATTTTCGGTGAAAAATAAAAATTCATGCTGTGAAAAATTTGCATCTTTCTTTTTTTTCTTTTTACCAAACAAAATAAATTTGATTTTTTTTTTTCCTTTCAAATAAACAAATGCCGATAAAAAAATTACTTATTTTCTTTTTACAAATCAAATACTACAAAATATAAAGTATTTTTTCACCAAATTTTATTTTTTCACAAAAAGCTATTTTTCACGATTTAATATACAACCAATTAAATAAAAAAAATAGGAGTTGGGGGAGCTCTTTCAGATTTGAGACGGTCTCCATACATTTTGATATTTTTTTTTAGAAAAATATTTTTTGTACACCCTATTTGGAGTGTACGATACACATCTCATCCATCTAAGAGTGGGAGCTTCTCTAATCGTTATTTCGAAGTGACGAGTGAAATTCACTCCACTCTAGAATAGGTGGGATGTAAGATTTACATTCCTTTTGGGGTGTACCATTAGTATTTTCTTTTTTTTCTTAGCAATGCTAACCGTGTAGTCATTTTCGGATGCACGATGTATATTCCACCTATCCAAAATAAGGTGTACTTTACTGGTCACTTCGAAGTGACCAGTAAAATTCACTTCATCCTTG
The DNA here is from genome assembly GCA_029204045.2 of Tillandsia leiboldiana. NCBI lineage: Eukaryota > Viridiplantae > Streptophyta > Magnoliopsida > Poales > Bromeliaceae > Tillandsia > Tillandsia leiboldiana. Next base: position 1,362,322 of record CM055060.1, read on the forward strand.
AATGGGTGGGTATAAGAAGTATACCCATTTCGGGGTGTACATTTAGTATTTTTTTTTTTTTTAAGCAATGATATCTGTACATTTAAAATTGGATGTACGATATACATCCTATCCATTCTGTATGGGGACTTTTCCACTTGAAACTTCGAAGTGACCAGTAAAATTTATTTTATTCTAGAATGAGTGGGGTGTAAGATGTACACTCCGTGTACAAAAAATAAATTTTTTTTTTGAAAAATGCTTCTTGTACATCCGAAATCGAATGTATATTTTACACCGTCTATTCTAGGATGGGGTGAATTTTACTGATTACTTTGAAATGATCGGTGGAGAAGTTTCACCCCTGGATGAGTGGTGTGTACATCGTACACTCGAAATCGGATGTATGGGTGGGTAGCATTACTTTTTTTTAAACAATACTACTCGTACACTCGAAATCGGATATACGATGTACATCCCACCTATCTTGTGATGAGGATTTCTTCATGAGTCATTTTAAAATAATTAATAAAATTTATCCTATTTTAAAATAAATAAAGATATATACCGATTTGAAAGGAAGTTTTTTTAAAATTTTTTAAATTTTTTAATTTTTTTTTTAAAGGTATGGTCGAACTATAAAGATAAAGTGGGGCCCACTGGGGGCCACGCGGCGGGTGGGGGCGGCCCCCACACGTGCCAGGGGCGTTTCGGGGAAAAGAAATGGATAACGATCACGCACTCCTCACCCAACCGGGACTGTGGACCGAACCAGTCAACGACCAAGCAGGGTCCGCCACGTGTCGGGTCGCGTGACGTCACCGTAACGTCAGGCTCTGGGGGACCGTGACGTGTCGACGATCCGAGGTAGGAGATAGAGAGAGAGAGGGGGAGGGATATTTCGGAGCGGGCGCGGCTCCCGAGGAGCACCCTCCATACGACCTCGCCCGCGCAGAATTTTCTCTGCGACGCGCAACGCAACCGCCGTCGATTCTCCGGAAGACGGACACGTGGCGCGCGATTAAGGCGCTCGGTGGGGCCCTGGGTGGGGTATTCGTCACGTGGGGGAGGGCTCCACGTGGGGGGACCGCGAAGAAGTGGGCTCGGGGAGGCGCCACGTGGAGTGCCTGATACACGTGGAGGGATACGATTGGACGAGGTACGTTCTCGAGGTCGCAGCTTTCTCACGGACTCGGGACTTTACAACAGCGCGGGTGGGGATTGGACAGCTGGAGCTTATCCGGTTGCTGGTGACCGGTTGGGCCGGTCAGAGCTACCGACAGGTGGCGGTAGAACCGGCTAGGAGGAAATTTAGTGCCCTGTAGGACGAAATTGGCCCTATTAATTAGATGTACAAGTACCAACTCAAGCGAAACACTATTTCATAAGAACTTTTTTTAAAAAAATAAAAATAAATAAATATAATTAAATATACAAATAGTTAAAAATATAATATCTATAATTATATGGTAAAAAAAATTATAATAAAGTTATGTCACTTTCGCCAAAAATGCAGTGTTAAAATGACACATTATTAAACATAACTTTGTCCTATGTAGTTGGACAACTTGGTTTTGTGTATTGAATAATAATATTAAAATATGTTTTACTAGAATGTCACAATTGGGACCTAGAACTCTTAAGAAATAAATATATTCATTGCTAATTTAGCATTTAAATGTAGTAGTATTTTAATTTATTTATTTTTTTTGTGTTGTGTTGTTAATGTAATTTATTTAAAGTGATTTTTAATAATACAATTGATTCAACATTCAATAATTAAAATATATCTAAATACGTTCTTACCGAAAGAACGTAATTTAAATAATATATATAGAGTACGACTGAAATGCTATTAATAGTACCAAATAATTGGTGCTATTAATTTTTTTACCGTTAGATCTATCACTTTGATTATTATCTTGGATTATACTATTCAACCAACCACCCACTAAAGTCTAGAGAATCACTATCATTTTAATCACACATTTCTTAATCCAAGAACTGAAAACATGACAGGCCTACTGACTTGGTGCTATCGATAGCATAGTAGCCTAGTTCAATAATATATATATATATATATATATATATATATATATATATATATATATATATATATATATATATATATATATATATATATATATATATATATATATATATATATGTACTTGTATACTTTTAAAAGTATCTAAGCTCTCTTGCTCCTAAGTTGTTTTCGATGTTGAGATTTTTGAATGGACGATCAACTCCGTTAAACTTTCGATATCATTTACCTAGTGGTCAAAGTGGTTCAAAATCAACCATTTTAATAGTTGTGGTGAGCCGTTTGTAAGTTTAACGGTGTAGAAATGTTCAAATCAGATAAAATTTTGATAGAAAATTTTTTATACTATATAAAACAAGATCAATATTTTTGATCTAAAATTTTAGTATCATATTATCATATTTTGTGAGATTTTTATTTTAAGCCGTTGATTTTGAGCCATTTCGATTACTAGGTAAATGATATCAAAAAATCGTAAAATTTAATTTTTAAATATTTTAAATATTTTAAATCAAGTCTAACAGAACCGATTGTCCATTTGAAAGTCCCAACATTAAAACAATTTAGAGCACGGAGGGCTTTATGTTCCTAAAAACATACAAATCCTAATATATATATATATATATATATATAATATATATATATATATATATATATATATATAGGAAAATGCTATGTGTACACCCCTTTCGGGGTGTACATCATACACCCCACCCATCTAAGGGTGGGGGTGTGATGATGGGTCACTTGATGTGACCCGTAAAAAGTATCGTCACCATTAAAATGGTGGAGGTGTATGATGTACACCCCTTCGGGGTGTACAGGTAGCATTGCTCATATATATATATATATATATATATATATATATATATATATATATATATAGTCTGACTATTATATTTGTAAAAACACAAAGTAATTGGTGTTTATAAATTTTCTACCGTTGTCAAATCTATTTCTTTGACTAATTTCACCTCTTAGATCATACTATTTTACCAATCATCCACTAAATTTAAGGGGTCACTATCATCCTAATCGCACATTCTTTCATCTAAAAGCTAAAAATTTAGAAACACTAATGACTTGATATTTTTAAAAATATAAAAACTCAATTTTATATATATATATATATATATATATATATATATATATATATATATATATATATATATATATATATATATATATATATATATATATATATATATATATATAGCTAGGCTGGAATATTATTATTAGTACAAAATTATTTGTGCTATTAAGTTTTTAACCGTTGAATTAAAAGATGTGTGGTTGAGATGATAGTGGGTCCCTTGGGTTTAATGGGTGGTTGGAAAAATAGTAAAATCTAACGGATAAAAATAATTAAAGGTGTTGTTCTAAAGGTAGAAAATTTGATAGCACCAAATGTTTAGTACTATCGATAATATAATAGCCGGACTCTCTCTCTCTCTCTCTCTCTCTCTATATATATATATATATATATATATATATATATATATATATATAGTTGGGATGGAATACTATCAGTAGCAAACCAGTTTGGTTGCCACCATTTGTTTTCGATGATATAACTTACAAATTGACGATTGGTATCGTTGAATATGATCTAAACCATTAAAAATATTTAAAAATTAAATTTAAATTTTTTTCGATATTGATTATTGATCTAATGATCAAATGATTGCTAAATTTATAATTTCAATATATATATAATTTTGATTCTAATTTTGTTTATGCGAGGTTCCATCTGCGAAGATAAGAAAGTAGATTAAAAATATTATATTTTTTTACAAATCGTGAATAAAAAGAAATCATAAGAAAGAACCACTATATGTAATTTATCTTTAAAAATAAAAATTTATAAAAAAAAATACAATTTTTATATTAATATAGTATAATTAACAAATCGAATCAAATGAATAATCGTCTGTGCTTTTTTTTTTTTATTTTTTGTTCTGTCGTTTTGGCGTCTCACAATCGATAAAATAAAGCTTTCCATCATTTTTTACAAAGTTACCGATTTTGTTACCAAATTTGATTAAATGGCTCTGGAGTTAGGTTTGATTTTTATTTTGCACGCGTAATAGAAAACAAATAGTAAAATTTACATTAGAAATTGTTAGTCACATGTCAATATTTATTAAACTTATTCGACTTTGTGCCACCCACTTTATTAATATTGTTGCGATCGAAAACGAAATGGATTTAAAATTAAATCTTTTTCTACAGTAAAATCGTAGTTTCCTAGCTTTAGACTTTCAAATTTGCTTGCAGAAAATAATTATATATATATATTTTCTCGCTAGTAGAATTAGAAGTTTAAACTAAAATTTTAGTTTTGGATGTAGAATTTTATTTTAATTTTAGATTGCATTTACAGTTTCTAACTATTTGTTTTCTCCCTATGAAAAAATTCTACACCATAGGATACATTACAATCTAATCGTATTGTATTATTATATTTCATAATAAATAAGTGGATATAAGGATGAAACTACTATTTCATTCTAAGAATTTAAGTGTCGTGGGACAGAATCGTGTCGAAAATTTACTGACACGGTGCGTGCCGAGCCGTGCCGATAAGTGCCGGTCATAAAAAATATATGCGTGCCGACATATAATAATATAAAATATTTAATATTTTTAGCAACAAAATTTTTTAATTGCTTATTATGTATTTTTATTAAATATTTTGAATTTTATTAAGAAAATTATTTAATAATTTTAAGAAAAAAGAATTTTGAACTGTACCATCGGCACGGGAGCTATATCGTGCAGGTATCTTATTGGCACGGTACGACACGGTAGATACAGCTCGTGCCGATAGATATTTAAATCCTTGTTTCATTCATTTCTCTATAATAAATTTGTATTAATTTTTTAATTAATATAATATTTTGACTAATTTAATTAATTAATTAATTATTTAATTATTAAATAATTAAATAAATTAAAATATTATTTAATTAATATTTTTATATTAATTAATTAAATAAAATATTATTATTTTAAAATTATAATAATTATTATTTTATTTATATCCGAAGCAAACGGAAAAAAAACACAAAAAAAAAAGGAAAAAAAAGAAGATAAGATAGATGCTTATCTAAGTTTGAAAGATTTTCAAAGAGCAATAAGAACTTTTTTTCCCGCCATATGCGGATAATTCTCGTGTCCAAATTGTCCGCATAAACGTATCTATTCCTCCTCATCCGCATAAAACCGCCCCCCCGCACAGGAGCCACTATGCGGGCGTCCTGAAAAAAAAAACAAGAAAACGTGATTCGAATGGAAATTGGAAACGTCCTTCCTTGTTCAACCGTGTGAAATTTCAAAATCTCCGGGGGTAGTTTCGTCATTTCGTAAATCCTCGTTCCGGATAATCCACCGGCTATCGCCGGTAACCGCTCTATCCGCCCCTACAAACCTTCTCTTATACGAACCGTCTCCGCGGAGTTTATTCCCTTCTTATCCTCATCCTCCTCCTCCTCCTCCTCCTCTCTTCTTCCTCTCTAACGTAGTAGAGCGGTGCTATTCCGCTTTTTATTTATTAATTTATTAATCTCCGAATAAATTCCTTATAATTATTCTCCTACTGTTGTTGTTGTTGTTGTTGTTGTTCAAATTGTTCAAGTTAAGTAGGGGAGAGAGAATTTGTAGGGGCGTCTTTTGTCGACTATATGAGCGCGCTTTTCTCCTTCCTCCTCCGACTCTGCAACACCCATCGATAACCCTAACCCTAGATCGAAGAGTTCGAGGTTCGGGGGTGGGGGGAGATGCCCTCGCTCTCGTGCGCGAACCTCCTCGACATCGCCGCAGCGGCCGACGCCGAGTTCCCGACCCCCGGGCGCGGGGGCGCGCGGCTCCCCCGAGTGATGACCCTACCCGGCGTGATCGCCGCCGAGGGGGAGGCGGAGGCGGCGCCGCCGTCGCCGGCGCCGGGGCCGGCGAGGCGCATCGTGGTCTCGCACCGGCTGCCGCTGCGGTGCGCGCCCGACCCGTCGGCGGGGCCGATCGGGTTCGCGTTCTCGCTAGACCGCGACGCGCTCGCGCTGCAGCTCCGCTCGGGGCTGCCGCACCCCGTCGTCCACGTCGGGGCCCTCCCCGCGGCGGCTGCGGCGGCGGCGGCGTCGGCCGGAGCCGGCGAGGTGGAGGAGCTGGCGCAGATGCTCCTGGCGAGGTTCTCGTGCGTGCCGGTGCTCCTCCCACCGGAGCTACACCACCGGTTCTACCACGGGTTCTGCAAGCACTACCTGTGGCCGCTGCTCCACTACCTGCTACCGCTGACCCCGTCGTCCCTGGGAGGGCTCCCCTTCGACCGAGCCCTGTACCGGTCCTTCCTCTCGGCGAACAAGGCGTTCGCCGACCGCGTGACGGAGGTGCTGAACCCGGACGATGACTACGTGTGGATCCACGACTACCACCTGCTGGCCCTGCCGACCTTCCTCCGAAAGAGGTCACCGCGGGTGAAGCTGGGGTTCTTCCTCCACTCCCCGTTCCCAACCTCCGAGATCTTCCGCACCATCCCCGTCCGCGAGGACCTCCTCCGCGCACTCCTGAACGCCGACCTGGTCGGCTTCCACACCTTCGACTACGCCCGACACTTCCTCTCGGCCTGCTCCCGCCTCCTCGGCCTCGCCCACGAGTCCAAGCGCGGGTACCTCGGCATCGAGTACTGCGGACGCACCGTCACCGTCAAGATCCTCCCCGTCGGCGTCGACATGGCCCAGCTCCGATCCGTCGTCGCCGCCCCCGAAACCCACTCCACGCTCCGCGACCTCTCCCTCGCCTACAAGGACCGCGTGCTCCTCCTCGGCGTGGACGACGTCGACCTGTTCAAGGGCATCGGGCTCAAGTTCCTCGCCATGGAGCAGCTCCTCGAGGACCACCCGGGGCTCCGCGGCCGCGCCGTCCTCGTCCAGATCGCCAACCCGGCGCGCAGCCACGGCCGCGACGTCGATGAGGTGGTCGACGAGGCCCGCTCCATCACCCGCCGCATCAACGCCCGATTCGGCCGCCCCGGCTACGACCCGATCGTGCTCGTCGACCGCCCCGTGTCGACCCACGAGAAGGCCGCCTACTACGCCGCCGCCGAGTGCGTCGTCGTCAACGCCGTCCGCGACGGCCTCAACCGCATCCCCTACATCTACACCGTCTGCCGCCAGCTCCTCTCCCCCGCCTGCAGCAGCGTCATCGTCGTGTCTGAATTCATCGGCTGCTCCCCGTCGCTGAGCGGCGCGATCCGGGTCAACCCCTGGAACGTCGACGCCGTCGCCGAGGCCATGAACTCCGCCGTCGCCATGCCCGACCCCGAGAAGCAGCTCCGCCACGAGAAGCACTACAAGTACGTCAGCTCCCACGGCGTCGACTACTGGGCGCGCTCCTTCGACCTCGACCTGCAGCGCGCCTGCCGCGACCACTTCCTCCGCCGCTGCTGGGGGATCGGCTTCGGTATGAGCTTCCGCGTCGTCGCCCTCGGCCCCAACTTCCGCAAGCTCTCCGTCGAGCACATCGTCGCCGCCTACCGCAAGGCCACCACCGGCACCAGGCTCGTCTTGCTCGACTACGACGGCACCGTCACGCCGCAGAGCTCCATCATCAAGACGCCCAGCGCCGAGGTCATCGGCGTCCTCAACGCCCTCTGCGCCGACCCCAAGAACGTTGTTTTCGTCGTCAGCGGGCGGGGCAAGGACGAGCTGAGCAAGTGGTTTCAGCCGTGCGAGAGATTGGGCATTTCCGCCGAGCACGGCTTCTTCACGAGGTAGTAAATGGAACGACTATAACTCATCTTCAATTTCTATTATATTATAAGACAATGTTGTTATCTTGTTCATTGATGATGCTAAACGAGCTAAAAGTGACTGTTTTTACTATGGCCTAGAATTTGATCAGAACAGAGTTCGCGTAAACTGTATAGATGCTATATGCTGCATTATAATTCTCCGTATAGTGAGAATGTGTGTTGTTCTTCAAATTAGGACATGGATCTATGAATGCGTGGGCGTGGAAGTAGATTTTACAGTAACCGAGTGATATCGGTTGTCGTCGTTACAGCAGATCATCGCGTTTTCTGGGGTTTATTCATGTTCTGACCAACAGTGCTGTTGATTTGCTGCTGCAGGTGGAGCCGCGATTCTCCGTGGGAGTCGTGCAATTTGGCGGTGGACTTCGATTGGAAAAGGATCGCGGAACCCGTAATGCGTCTCTACACAGAGGCGACCGACGGATCCTACATCGAGCCCAAGGAGAGTGCGTTGGTGTGGCATCATCAGGAGGCCGACCCCGATTTCGGATCGTGCCAGGCGAAAGAACTCCTCGATCACTTAGAGAGCGTGCTCGCCAACGAGCCCGTCGTCGTGAAAAGGGGCCATCATATTGTAGAAGTAAACCCTCAGGTAAATTTTCTCTTTTGGCATTAAGAAGGGAATTTAGTATCTCATTCTTAGTCAACATTTAGGTAAATTACTCAGTTTTGGTGCATAATTAAGGACTCGGTCTAAATTACATCTCTAAGTAAACATACTTTTGAAAACTCTGGGGCCATAGATTGTGATAGACTTGTGGATAATGTTTCTTCCACCTCACACCCAGCTATCCTATCTCTAATGCACTTATTGCAATCTATATTATATTATTATAATTTGCGTTAACACGGGTTGTAAACTTATTAGTATCTGTTTAGCCTCGCTTCTTAAAATAAAATAATTTTGTATCCAAAACCTTTGAAAGAGACCTTTTGGAAAACAAATAGGTTATTATCAGTTTTTACTGCATTGGAGATACCAAAATGAATTGGGCTGAGCTTTGAGCAAGTTTTGAAATATCCATTGTATGTTTCTGTGCGCAGGGAATAAGCAAAGGAGTTGTGGTGGGAAATCTCATTTCGACTATGGTGAGCAGAGGAAAATCGCCCGATTTCATATTATGCGTCGGGGACGACCGATCGGACGAGGACATGTTCGAGAGCATCATAAATTCCACGAACAACCCTTCGTTGCCACCGATCGCAGACGTCTTCGCTTGCACCGTCGGCAACAAACCGAGCATGGCCAAGTATTATCTCGACGACACCGTCGATGTCGTGAAAATGCTTCAAGGTCTAGCCAATGCATCGGCCCAGCTACCCAGACCGCCGCTGAGGCAGGTCTCGTTCGAAGGTTTGGTTTAAACTTCAAATGAAATACGAGTGCTCTCGCCTACTTCGATACGAGAATGACAAGATTTGGAAACAGCTATGCTAACTTGAGAAAAAAAAAAGAAGAAAAATTTCGAAAATGATTTTGGGATCTCTAAGGAGGTGGAGAAAAAGAAATAAGAGGGTTCGAATTATACCAAATTTTATCCATCTTTTCGCGGTGTACATATATAAGTAAAACTTCTCTTTGTTCATGTAGATGATAACGACGACGATGACAACAGTTTATATGATTTCATCCATTTGTTTTCATAATTGTCTTGTGTATAAATATCGAATTCTTTCTCGTCGCATAAATTCTCGCAGCATGGTTTATGATAGATGCGTCGATATCTGGGTAATCTGATAAGGAAAATCACACTCCGAATCGAATCAGTTCATGGAACTTTCCCTATCTTTTGACACTTACAGGTTTTAACGCAGTGTATTTTCCTTGTGGTTTTCAAAGTTTGGTTGATGTTAACTCTCTTAACATGTTGCTGAGTTGTTTGAATTGGATCTGAGGTGGAATTGAAGGAGACTCTGAAAAGGACCTCTATGCAGTAATTTTATTTCCTTTTTAGTTTATATACTTGCTTTAGTTAAATTTATATTTTTAATAAAAATTATAATTAACACAAATAAGAATAATTTTCTTAGCTGCACCAAACTAAGAACTTGTTTTTTCTCTATCTCAAAAAGCAACATGGCATGATAAAATTCAAAAGATGGTCAAAGTAAGGGGGGAGTGACCACTTACTAGTCGCAAAAATAGTTGCCTAATAAACGTAGATAAAACGGGTGATGACGTGTCCATAATCAGAGCCGTTCGTTTTCTGCTGACGTGGAGTTGAGACCTTTCTTGCGATGGTGATGGTAAGTGGCTCCTCTCGGGGAACTCGGACGCGGACGTTTCCGTGCCGTGCATTCGATTGCTCGCATTTCAGGATGCATACAAATATCATGAGATTTTTTTTTTTTTTTTTTTTTTTTTTTTTTTTTTTTTTTTTTAAAAAAAAAAAACATCTAATTGTTTGCAAAGAAATTATAAGGTATTTGGTAAGGAAACAAAGAAATTATAAGGTATTTGGTAAGGAATTGGACTAAATATGTAGAATTTTACACTAATGAAATATCTTGCACACCGCCCCTACTTGTATAAAATATTTAGGATTAACTTCATACTAATTTTTATAAACATATCGAATAGCAGATATATTCCTACAAAGTTTAATATTTTATATTTATTCTTTTAAAAGTCCTAAATTATTCATATATTCCCTATGATTTAGTACCATTAGTTTACTGTTTATTTTTTAACGAAATATATTTGAAATATCATTTTTATCCTTTCAAATATGTCCCTCTAAAAATTTTATCGGTTAAAATAATATAAAAATATTTGTAAGGATAAAAAAAATAAATTTACCTTACTAACTAACCAGGTTAAGTATTTAATTTATGATTAACTATATTTTTTTTGACGGACATTAACGGTAGAGACATATATGAACAATTTAGAATTTTTAAAAGCATAAATATAAAAAGTTGAATTTTGTCTGAATATATTTTTTATTCGATATATTTTCAAAAATTTGTATGCAATTAATCCAAATATTTAAGTCTAATTATTATTAGTAAAGTTTCATAACATTTTATATTCTAAATCGTAATTTTTTTTTCATATATATATATATATATATATATATATATAATCCAAATAGTGCGATTGTGGTGCTTTTTATAAGCACGGAGGCATTCTGGCTTATAAGTTATTTTTTATGTTGGGACTTCTGAATCGACGATCGTCTTCGTTAGACCGGATTTAGAGTATTTGAAGTGTCTAGAAAATAAATTTTGCGATTTTTCAATATCATTTATCTAGTGATCGAAAGTGCTCAAAATCAATAGTTGAAAATAAAAATCTTACAAAATGTGATGATATGATACTAAAATTTTAGATCAAAAATATTGATCTTGTTCCATATATTATAAAGAATTTTATATTAAAATTTTACGTGATTTGAATATTTCTACCCGTTAAATTTGCAAACGGCTCATCACGATCATTAAAATTGTTGATTTTAAGTCATTTTGATTACTAGACAAATTATATCGAAAATTCGTGAAATTTAATCTTTAGAACTTTTAAATACTCTAGACCAAGTTTAACGGAACAGATCGTTCATTCAGAAGTCTCAAAATTAAAAATAAATTATAAACACGAATACATCCGTGCTTATAAAAGTATCCCAGCCACACAACCTCATAAAAGTAAAGAATGGTATTCTTCGACCGGTCATTTTAAGCTCATTTGATAGATTTTATTATACTTTCAAAAAATTTTAATATTTTTTTAAAAAAATTTAAAGTACTCTACATCATATTTAATAATATAAATCGTCGATTTGAAAGCTTCGTAGGAATCCTACTATCTACACACACACACACAACTTATTGGATTGAAATTTCACATTACTAAGATATTAAACTTATTGGATTGAAATTTCACATTACTAAGATATTAAAATGCAAACTTTTACCATTCAAGATCTTCTTTGCTTTCATATATCCCCCCACACACACACACACACACGAACAACATATTGGATTGAAATTTCACATTACTAAGATATTAAAATGCAAATTTTTACCATTCAAGATCTTCTTTGCTTTCATATATCCCACAGTTGGAGTAATCTCTTCACGTTTTCTTTTTCTTTTCTTTTTTTTTTTAAAAAAACTTCTTTTCTTCTCGGTTCTTCGTCAAAGAAAGATAATATTAATGTTAGGTTCTCCTAAATATTTTATTAAATGTTTCTAATGTTCCCTCACTCATTGGCGTGATTGATACTTCAGATCGTAATTAATTAAACTCTTTTACATTTATAATTACATTAAATTTTGTCTACATTATTGGATGATTGCATAAACGTGTGGGAGTTAAACTCTCTCTACGTACGTAGTTCCTGATCTCTCCTACAAATTCCCTGTTTTGACCAAAATATAAAGATAAAGATAAATATAAAGAGAGAGAGTGTTTGAATTGGGAAATAAAAATAAAACTCGTGGAAAAGAAGCGTAGGAGACCATCCTGCACTGGGAGAGAAAAGTTGATGAGAAAGTGTGGTTGTATTTTTCTGGAGGAAACTAAAAAAAGGAGTGACGTAGAAATCGACTTTACTTGAAATATCACATATATATATATATATATATATATATATATATATATATATATATATATATATATATATAAAGGACAAAATGTAAGGAAAATTCCCTGGGTCTATGTTTTAGCTGTTTGAAATACCAATACATCCCATCTTAGTAAAAGTAGATAAGATATTTTTATTTTTGCAGATAATTTACTGTTTTAATTATTTTGCTACAGTATTTTTTTAACAAAAATATATTACTGTTTACTAGTAAAAATTGCTGTTTTAATTATTATTATTCTACAAAAAAAAAGAAAAAAAAGGGGTGAATAAAATAAAATTTATTTTGTAGTAAAATATATATATATATATATATATAAAAGAAAAAAATTATTTACTGTTTGTAGCTATAGAGGAAAAAAAAAAAAACATATAAATATATATATAGTTTATTGTTTTACCTAGAGTAAAATTTTTTTAAGTGAGATTTGAACCTACAACCATTGTCTTAAGATAAAAATACTTAATCAATAAAAATAAAATATATTTTTATATATTTTAGTTTAATTTTATATCTATTCAGTGCGATTTTCGAGCTGTAAGTTGATTTTTATAAAAAGAAATTAATAAATTCTAAAACTAGTCGACATATTAAAATAAGATAAAAGTCTGTTAGATGACTACTTCTAATGATATTGTTTCTTTGAGTTTTATCATATCTGAATAGAATATTGCAAATTGCTTGACGAAAGACCTGAATAGAACTAAGGTCCTAGAGTCATCGAGGGGGATGAGACTAAGCCCATAAAGGGCCTTCCTGCAGTGGGAATCTAACATTTGTGATAGGAGATCCCTTGAAGAATGTTCAATGTGGTAAAAACAAACTGTCAGGTTGGCCAAAGAGCACTTTCTACATTTTATTCAGAGGAACTTTAGTTCCAATTCCATCCCTATGATGAGTTGTACTCTGTGTAGTGGTTGAGGTTGAGCTTATAGCTCTTAATGGAATCCGAGACGATAATTTTGCGAGATGTGACACTACACACATCCTTGGAGGAGACCACCTATATAAGAATATTCGTATAAGATCGTGACTATGAGATGTGGGCTATCCATAGAAATTTTTATAAAAAAATCAAGATACTGTGCATAACCTTTAATGCACAGACTCGCGACGGAGAATTCTATATTGTGTGTGTGATAGTTGAAGTCAGGGTCAAAGGAACGTAGTTCAAGACCTGGTTCACTCCGATTCCTTCTGATAAAAATTGCTTGCACTAAGTGAGGTCAAGTTTCTTAAAGACACCTTACCTATTACATAGTATAAACACCCGATAATCTGATAAGCACATCGCGGGCGCGGGTGCGGGAGAGGCGAGAGTGGGAGCGACTTTGATGGGTGGCGCTCTGGTGGGATTCATGGCACCGGCGAGAACGGCGGTGGAGAAAAAAAAATATAGATGGCAGAATAAAAAACAATAATAAAGAATCTAAAGAAAAAAATAAAAAAATATTTTTCTTGTTAAGATGATGACCATTATATAGCAAAGAAAAGCTAAGAACCAAAGAAGAAAGAAGATGAGATGAAATAGCATTGTTAACATGAAGTTATATTGTTTCAGAAGAATGTTGTATAGTTTGAAACAAAAGTTATACATTTTGAGACAAAAATTATACTTTTTAAGATGAAGGTTATACTATTTGGATGAAAGTTGTATAGTTTGAGCAAAGGTTATATTATTTGCGACGAAAATTGAATTCTTTTAAACATTACATTATTTGATGGCCCAATTTTTTCTTTGCCTTACTCTCACGTCTTACCACTCTCGGCATGCGTGACACCCAAGACGCATCGTCACCCTTGTTGCTGCCATGGACCCCGCTAGAGCATCGCCTCTCGAAGCCGGAGCCGAAGACGGAGACGGAGGAGGTGGAGAGTAGAGGCGGCAGCACCGGCGGAGTTTTCTTATAGTGGATTTGAGGATGAGAGGCTTGCGGCGGGCAAGAAAAACGACATGGTTCAAGAGGGATTGGTCGGCGGCCACCTTGACGGGCCAAGTGGGGTGGCGGCAGCACCGTCGCAAGCGGCATGGGGCGCGGCGACCGTAGGCGCGACGCTGTGCGTCCGTGCACCACTTGGTCTCGGTTGGGGAGTGTGGAGTGGAAGAGGATCGAGCCGAGAGCGACTGTTTTTATTTTTTCTAAATCAGGGTGCAGAAAAGAAGGAGGAGGATAGTTTAGAGGAGAAGGAAGAGGAGATGGAGAGCATGATGATCGTGATGACGACTGATCAATAGGGTTAGAGATCTAGAGAGAAAACAAGCGAGGACGACATCCACCTCCGACTCCAAAGAGTGTAAACAATTTTCGCTCAAATAGTATAATTTTCACTCAAAAAGTACAATTATTGTCTCAAGTATATAGTACAATTTTCGTCTTGAACAGTGCAATGTTGTTATGAAACAATGTAACTTTATCGTTTTCTTTTTTCATTTCCAATTCTTGACCTTTCTTATACTAGCGACGATACATAATTATCTTATTAGGAAAAATTTTTATTATTCTTTTTTTTTTCTACCCTCTACGTATTTTTTTTTCGCCGCTATGGGCTCCGTCAGAGCGCCGCGTTCACTCCCGCCATGTCTGTGCCTGCGACCGCAACGTTGTGCCCATTAGATACGTGTGGGCGTGGGCGTGGGCATGGGTGTGGGCGTGGGCGTGGGCGTAGACGCGACAGGAGCGGGCTCGGTGTCGAGGAGTGGCGCTCAAGTGAGGTCCATGGTGACGACGGGTTGGATGTCGCGTGGGGCGTGAAAGTGAGGTGGACGGCTCGAAAAGGAGAAAAGGGAGAAAACGAACCTCGAGCGAAGAAAAAATGAATGAGAAAAAAAAGGAGAGAAAAAGAAATAGGAGTATTTTGGATAATTTTTAAAAAAATTGAATTGAATTTGTAAAAACAAAAAAGATGATCCACTTTTACCAAAATGCAAAATCGATGTGTTTTTTTTTTATGCAAATTGGCCTTTGGATTTGGATTATAATGAAAAAGAAAAAAAAAATCTCATTCTTAAATAGGCTCCCATAATTTTGTTTTTGTTTTTAAATTTTCTTGATGATATTCTCTCAAATTTTTTTTACTTTAAGTTGAGGTATTTTTGTCCATTTAAATAATATTTTTATTATTGTATCACTAATAATTTAGGAAATCAAAACAAAGAAAAAGTTGGGAGCCCATTTCAAAATGACTTTACCTATATTCATGGGATCCCCATACAATTTTACAAAAGGAAGATGAAAATACATAAAACATATCACTACTATGAACTATTTTAATTGGACTATTCTATTATTTAAAATATTAATTTTAATATCTAATTTTTTAATTTATTTGAATTTGAGTCAATCATTAATTCTTTGATTTTAAAATTTAAATGAGTTGTTTATCTTTACCTATTTAGTTAGTATACTCCATACAATTTTTATAATTATAAATTTATTAAAGTGACTAGCTTAAATTTTAACCAAACAAATTAAAATACTCGATAGTAAAATTAAATTTTTAAAAATTTAGATAACTAATTTAAATTGATGAGTTCGGCTACTATACTCTTATGACAACGATCGACTTCGTACCCATAAGTTGTTTTCGATGATAGAGTTTTCGAATCGACGTTCCATACTGTTAAACATGATTTAGAGCATTTGAAACTTCTATAAACGAAATTTTATAATTTTTCGACATAATTTATCTTATGACAAAAAAAAATTAAAATTGACAATTTTTAACGACCGGTATGGAATGCTCGCTAGTTTAACTGTGTAAAAGAATCGAAATAGATTAAATTTTTCATAAAAAATTTTATTCGCTATCTAAATAGAGATCTATAACTCCGAGCTTAAATTAAAAAATTTGATTCTCTATTTTTAGGAGGTGATTCAATTTTGATCATTTATTTTATACTAATTTGATAGACTTTATTATAATCTCGAAAAATTACGAAATTTATTTTCTACAAGTTTAAAATGCTCTAGATCATATTTAACGGTGTAGATTGTCGATTCGAAAGCTCCATTATCAAAAATAATTTATGAATACGAAAAACTCTATACTCATAAAAGTACAGTAGCACTACTATATATTGATTCATATTTCAGATAAGTTGTGTACATTTTTACCTAAAAGAAAAAACAAAAATGTTAATGGGCTTTGGAATATGCTGCTATATTCTTTAAACCTATCAACAACACCCCAAAAAAAAACTTTTCTAAATTCTAACCTGACACGACTAATTCTTCTTACAGTTTGGGAAACATTCAAAGTGGGAAAACAAAAAATTACACAAAAGTCAACTATTTAATTTCTATAATTTTATGTTTTCCACGGCTCAATAATGATTTTTTTTTTTTTTATTTTTTATTTTTTTTTCTAATGGAACGTGATTAAGTGTCCTGATTATTTAGACAAAATTCAAAGTAGATTTTGCCCCCACAAAAAACAAAAAAGAAAGAAAAGTCAAACATTACAAAATATATATATATATATATATATATATATATATATATATATATATATATATATATATATATATATATATATATATATTAATATTTTTATAATTTGAATTTGAATTGAAGTTGTTCACCTGGGTGGCTAAGTAGCCGCCCACGCCGATGATCACGTTGTGCATCCTGCATTATTGGAGGGGGCACTTTTTTGTCTCAGTTTTCTCCCACCAAAAAATTTGTGCATGGAATGATTTGCCGCTCATCAGTAATAAAATTATATATAAATCGATAAATACAGACGAGAATCTCTATTGTAATTTTTAAAATACAACGATTACTTTATAATTTTATATAATATCAAAATAAAAAGTTCTAAATTTATCATAATTAATTAATTTTTTATTTAATTTAAAATCACGTCTTCGGCCTATAAAAAATATTAATTCAAAATTTTCTACACACAAAGTTACACACCTACTAGGATGATAATTGTATAAAATTCAAAGTAGATTTTGTGCCCTCCTCCCCAAAAGTCAAACATTAAAATAATTTTTTTTTTTTTTTCATACTTTTATAATCTGAATTTGATTTGAAGTTGTTCACTTGAGTGGCTAAATAGCCGACCACGCATGAGCACACAGAGTTTATTGGTTGCTTGGAGAAGTAATGGTGCATGCATCCTCTGCATTATTGGAGGGTGCACTTATTTTTGTCATGTCTTAAATGTGGTTGTGTGTGCACTAAAAATTTTATGCATAGAATAATCCGCCGCTCATCAATAGTAAATTATATATATATAAACTATTCTGTCCAATGATCTGCCGCTCATCAGCAGTAAATTATACGATGGTGGCAAATTGCGTGCATAATTTGCTACAAATGAGTGACATGTTAAATTATATATAAACCGTCTGCAGATGAAGATCTCTTGTGTGTGATTCTCTCGAATGATCTGCTGCTCATCAGCAGTAAATTATATGACCGTAAATTGCGTGTAGATCGTCTGATACGAATGGCTTGAATTTAACTTGCTACAAATGAGTGACGAGATCGTATAAAGTTGTCGATACTAAAAATTTTATGCATGGAATAATCTGCTGCTCATCAGTCAATAGTAAATTATATATATATATATATACCGTCTATTGAATGATCTGCTGCTCATCGACAGTAAATTATATGACAGCAAATTGAATGTAGATCGTCTGATACGGATGGCTTGATTTTAAGTTGCTACAAATGAGTGGCAAGATCGTATAGTTGCCCCTACATGATATTGTATAAAATTTGATTTTGATTAATTGCAACTTCGTAGTAATCGCAATTTAATGATTATGCAATAGGATGTAATTTCGATCACAAAACAAAAAAAAAAAAGAAAAAGAAAAGAAAAGGAAAGGAAATCCCTCATCATCAAGCTTATTCCCACAAAGTTAATACATGGAAATTGTGAGATCATAAAGATCCCAGTTTCTTGGTACCACCTCATAATTAGTGAGGAACATCACAACAATGAAATTGAATAATGAGTTAGTGAACATGTTGAGCATCATATGTGACTTGTGAGCAAGAATAAAAGATTCACAAAAAAAAAAAGTAATTAATTTACAAATCTTGTGTAAACTGATTGATCTCAAAACACTGGAGCACCACCATGCCTCAATCCATCTTTTGTTTCTGCACGCAGAGAAAGAACATTAAGATGGCGCGAAAGATTGCAAATGTTTAATAAGATGAAATTACTTAGCTTTGTCCAAACACAGGTAAATGGTGGATACATGCGCATGAGAACGACTAGCGAAAACCAAATTTGCATGCACAAGCGCCAAATATGAGCAGAGTACGAACAGATTTTAGTTACAATAGCATGAATAACATTAGCCATTAGATACTGTCGAATATAGGGTGTATACAATCATGCTCATTACTGTTGCCGCAGCGCGTATTTGTTGCAGAAGATGAACTCTCAAACCACATATGGAGCATGTTGTGTTGAAGAGGTTGTGTACGCAGTGATTGAACATACAAGGATGTTTCACATCAATCAGAACAAAATTTAGAAGGCAATTTTCAACTTCTTATGCTACCCTTTCAGTTGCATTAGCTACCTCGGCCTGGTTCCTGACAGGGAGAATGAGTTTCCAGCTCACTGCATCGCAACTTAGTCCAATAAATATTAAATGAATATATGCCATGGTTTGTATGCTATTGAATATATACTAGAGTGTGTATGATATACACGATGCGTACATGGTATATATACTACTAAAAAATTCACTATATATATTAGTATACCATACATAACATAGCACTGTGTATTATATAAACAGTATAATTTATACACTATATACTTTATAATACATTATAAACGTAGTGCGTGCGTGTGTGTGTATTAGTTACTATACATACGTATTATATATACTATACATTATAGTATGCTATTATATATAGTGGTATACTATTATATATATAGTACTATATTATAATAGTACTATAGCAGTATACATAGTGAAAAACTGTAGTATAATAGTGTAGAATTATAGGATATATATATACTATAGTTCATTATTATAGCATATATATAGTAATAAGAAAATATACTATAGTGTATATTCCAAATTATATTGTATATATAGAATATTAGTATATACAATATAAGAGTGTTATAATTATTCTTTATATTGTATACTATATAGTATACGATAGAACTAGCACATGCAAGTTGAAGGTTGTTTTCAGGGAGCTGGGCAGAAGGAAAAGAGGCTCCTAGTACATATCACTATGGTATAATGTACTATAATGATAAAATTATACAATAGTATAAGTATAATAGTCCTATATTATACTATAGTAAGAATAGTGCTATAATGAACTACTGTATACATAGTATGTTCTATATTATAGGAGTCCGGCTACTATATTATCAATAGTACCAAGCACTTGGTGCTATCAAGTTTTCTGCTTTTAGATACTACCTCTTTGACCATTTCCACCCCTTAGATCATAGTATTCAACCAACCACTCACTAAACTTTAGGGGACCATCCTAACCACACATCGCTTCATCCAAGGACAGAAAATCTAATAGCACCAATGACTTAGTGCTATTAATAGTATAGTAACCTAGTTCATATTATAGTACATATAGTAATAGAATATATACTTATTAGAATATATACTATATAATATATAAGCTTTCTCCTGAGTCTATGCGACATAAGAAACCTCCTACAGGCCCCGAAAACCCCGTAATATAGTTCTCCAAAACATATGTACAGTAGAACGAAGAAAAAGGCAAGATTAGAACAAAGATGAGTAGAGAGAAGGGAGAAGGAAGAAAAACAGGTAGCAAGAGAAGAAGTGTAACCTGGGGAAGAGGGAGTAGGGAGCGCTCGCGTCAGTTCCCCTCCATGGGAGGGGGACGAGCTCCCTGGTTGCAAGAACACAACTATTTCACTGTGTATGACCAATCTCTTGAGTTAATTCTCACTTGGTATTTTGCTCTTTGCAATTTCAGATTTTGATAAAACCTCCGATGGTTTACATTTTAACAACGCAAACGTTAAGAAGCATGTCAGAACTGATGGGATTTCATTTTTCCCTCCATATTTCATACTTAGGAAAGTTTACAGAAAGGCCAATTTCTTACGGAAGAAATAAACAGAAACAGAGACAAACAATTCTGGGAACCTATAGTTGATAAACTGGCAGCGATGTAACATAGACGCATGTAGCATGCACCACCCAAATATTAGTAAACTTCCAAACTACATATGCAAACTTAGAGGTATCCTTCATCTTCTATTGAGCTATGTTGCAGGAGCTAACTAAAGCACTCATTCTCCTACACCAAAAAAAAAATATTACAGCTTACGCTAACATATTTGTTATGACAAGCGCACAAACAAAAAACAAACAATGGTGATCACAAAGTAAACAAACCACAACAATGCGCAAAAGAGAATGAAGAACAAAAGGATTTATGTAAAAAATCCTTAGCAGGGTAAAAGCTACGAACGAAAGAGAAGAATTTTCACCATATGATAAAAGAGAGTATAATAATGTTGAATACATCGCACAGAATCGTCTCTAGTGCAAAAGGAAGAAAAAAAGTTTCTTAACAGGTTTCTTCTTATCTGATCGAATCCGTATTATCGGCCAGAGCCCTCCGCCATGCATCCATTTTTCTTTTCTTAAAATATTTTTCAAAATTCGAGCTACATCTAACAACATCCTTAGAAAAAGATGAGGAACTCCGTAACATTACACTCCTAAAAACCTGAGTTTTATTTTAGCCATACCCAAATTAATTCCCTAAGCTACAAAATCATTCTCAAATGCAAAATTCAGAATCAATTTGAAAAAGAGAAGGAACCCTAATGCCGTCCATTAACATAAAAGGTAAAAATGTATGGACGTCGCGCATCTATGGATCATTTTAAAATAGATGGCAACATGTTAATTCTTTTAATAATAGATACTACTTCAAGTTTTGTTTGTTTTCATTAGAATTATTTGTATCATGTGAAATTGGGAATTGGAGCCATTCATGGCACTGCTCACAAAACTCTAAATTTTTCTCCGTTAAAATGTGGCAAAGCTGCTAAATTCAACCAAATTATCGTCAAATTTGACGAAACTCACAGTTCATATTATGGAAAATAACACAAATCAAAACCAATAAAAATAAGAATTAGGGATTCAGTATCTATTGAATATAGCCTACGGTTTGAGGTGGTCTCTACACATTTCTTACCAAAAAACTACTCCAAATCCGAACAATTGCCAAACTGCAGAACATGGATAAATTCATAAAAAAACAACGCTGGAAACAATCTAATAGTCCTAAATTATGCACCAAAACCAAAATTTTATAACAAAATCAGCTAAAAAAAGGCAAAATTGGTCCGATTCTTAGCGTTTCACTAGTGTCTAAATCGCATTACCTAACCGGATCCAACGATAATGTTGTTGATGGGGATAAACATGAACTTCACGAAGAACCCCACGAATCCCATCACCACGAATCCGAGAGCGGTGCGAACAGCGACCTTGGTGAACTCTACAGTGAAAAATCGATCAAACATATGAAAATGAACATAGAATGAAGCATTAAAGCCCTAAATGGATCGACCGCTGAATCTAACGCATCCATGGATGGGGCGAGATCGAAGGATCGAAACCCTATTTGAGATTGGGGATTTTGGGGAACGCGAGCGGAGGAGGAGAGAGACGAGAGATTGAGAACGGTGCAGTAAAAAGAAGCAGCGAGAAAAGGTAAAAATACGGAGAAACCCCTGCAAGTTACGCTATTAATAAACCAACTCTTAACTATGAGAGGTAAAGTGTAGAGAACACCCAAAACTATAATTCAAATCATTTGGTGTCATATTCCTTTTCCCTTTTAAGCACTAACGTTCTCGTCAAGTTCAAACACAATCACAAATATCAGGCGATGTGAGACTAATCTCGCTAAGTCTTAACCGATCTTGTGGGGAGCCACGCTCCACCTATAGCGGTCATCAGTTGGGGAGCCATGCTCGCCCGCTGTATAATTCTGGCTCAGTAGAGGTTCATCTCACACTTTCGGCTGATAATTGACTTTGATACCAACTGTGATGCTCCAGTTTTTTAGAAAATCACATATCTTAGAACTACTTTAATTCTAACACGCTTAACCCTTTTAATGTCATGGATAGTCACTGTCCAAAATACTATAATCAGACTAAAATTTTTAATTCTATTTATATTTTATACTTGAAACTAATTTAAATTCTAAGTTATCACACATAGGCCTCAGATCCATCCCATTTACATTCCTAATAGGGAGGCTTTAATTTCCCCTGCATAAAAGAGGGACCTTGATGAGAAAAATAAATAAATAAATAAACAAATAATCTACGGCTGTAATTGAACTGGGCCTAAATAAAATCCGGCCCATTAAGTCAACCCAGTATGGGCTTATCTTTGCCATAGTTTAATCATTGGGCTTTGCCTGTTATTCTTCTGATTTCTGATAAAATACGTAGTCTCCGACGAGAAAGTGCGATAAAAAAATATTTCGTTTACAGAATATTTAGCAAACTAAGGACATTGGTTCAACCCTGCAACTTACGCACGTAATACCCTTCCGAAAAATAAAATAATAATAATAAATTGTTCTAAGCTAAAAAAATATTCTTTCGTCCTGAGCTGGAATTTGTTACAGAAAGAATAACATGTTGTGCAAATTACACTAGTTTGATTAAAATATAATTTAATAATTTTTTTAGTTCCCCGCACATTAGTCATTAACCCGTTTGGTATTAAAATTATTTGGGGATAAGGAGGATATCATCTTATCCTTTCAAATACATCAAGAATTACGGGAATACTGTATACTGTTCTCAACCACCATCTTTCTCTTTTTTTAAATATCCTTCCACGTCTTCCGAGGTACTATCTCTCACCTCATTATTACATAATAAAATTTGAAAATAAAAAAATCATTTAAAATAATTAATACTCTTTATTCTTCGTATTCATTATTATCATACCAAACACAAAATCTCTTATCACTGAAATTATTTCAAATATTTTTTTTACACTAATTCCGTACTTTATATTTATTCATAAAATAATTAGTTCTATCTTATTCCGTTACCAAACCGGCTAAGGAGCTTTCAATACTAAACAAAACATAACTTAACGTGAAAGTGATGCGATAATATTATTATTGATGATGCGTTAACAATTAAAATATTATATAATTTTTATGTCAGTAATATATTAATATTTAATTAATTAAAATTGTGAAATTAAGTTGATTGTAATAAATTAGAAAGTTAAAATAAAAATTATAATAAATTAAAATATTATGTGCATAATACCAGCTGTACAATTTATCTGAATTATTATATAAAAAAAGGAAAAGAAAAAAAAACAAGTCCCATCACCTTAATAAATGCTTCCACTGTGGGACTAGGAATAAAAACAATACAAAATAATTATTTTGTTTGGTGTCTTATTATTAAATAATCTATCAAATAATTAAGATGTAACAGTTATTACATATGTATAACACATCACATGATGGGCTCAATTAACTACATAATTATTAGC
This sequence comes from Tillandsia leiboldiana, assembly GCA_029204045.2. Classification (NCBI taxonomy): domain Eukaryota; kingdom Viridiplantae; phylum Streptophyta; class Magnoliopsida; order Poales; family Bromeliaceae; genus Tillandsia; species Tillandsia leiboldiana. Next base: position 1,386,286 of record CM055060.1, read on the forward strand.
TAGCTAAGTATAAATTCATAATTTGATAATGTGATGAAATAGAAGGTTGAAATTGATATATTTTTGTATATTTTTAAATTTATGTTGTTTTTAGAAACAACTTTTCGATTCAAAAATGTTCTTTTCAAAATAAATTATAATCAAAATCTAGAGCTAAAATAAATTTGGTAGCTCTATTTTTAATTATTTTTAACTTAAGTAGAAACTCCAACTAAACCAAGTATATTCTAGTCTTAACAAAATAAACTTAAATTTTTTAAATATTTAAAATTAAAAATTACAATGAAAGAAGAATACGACAGATACAGATACGACATCACAAATTTCTCAAAAATTATAATTGAAATGACCTTAAAAAATGAAATATAACACTAGCACCCTACTACTATCTCTCATTCATTCTCTTCTCCTTTTCTTAGGTCTTTTTGTTGTATCATTTATCCCTAATGCTGAAGTACAACAAAAGAGTTAGAGGTACACAAACTTCTAAAAATATCAAATCTTTATATTATTTGTTGTAGCTAGCGGACGTGTACGAAATAGGGGTAGTAATTCAGCTTGCTGTTTGCGAGTCAGCTCATGTTCGGCTCGAAATGAGTTCGAGATCGAATCGCTCGTTTAGTAAACGAGCTGAACACGAGCCGAATTTTTCAGCTCATTTAATAAACGAGCCGAACACGAGCTGGGGTTCAGCTCGCTCGTGTTCGGCTCGATAACAGCTCGAATATATATATATAAATTTTACTATTTAGATTTTAGGTCATCAATTTTTTATGAATTTTAATTATTAGATTAAAATTTTATTTTTTAATTTTTTTTTAAACTTTACACCTAATAGTATGAATGAAAATTAAACTTATAGTTCGGACTCGATAACAGCTCGAATATATATATATATATATATATATATATATATATATATATATATATATATATATATATATATATATATATATATATATATATAAACTTTACTATTTAGATTTTAGGTGATCAATTTTTTATGAATTTTAATTATTAGATTAAAATTTTATTTTTTAAATTTTTTTTAAACTTTACACCTAATAGTATGAATAAAAATTAAACTTATAGTTCGCGAGCCAGCTCGTGTTCGGCTCGTTAATAAACGAGTCGAACACGAGCCAAACTTTTCAGCCCGATATTTAAACGAGCCAGCTCGTGTTCGGCTCGTTTATTAAACGAGCCGAATACGAGCCGACCCCAGCTCGCTCGTGTTCGGCTCGTTGCACCCCTAGAACGAAATGAGGTTATTAAATCATACCAAAAACGTAATAATATTTTAACTTCAAAATATAAATATATTGTTTATCTTTACATATTTAGTTAGTATATTTTATATAATTTTTTTAAAAATTTTGAAGAAAAAGATGTACGCTTAGATAGTATAAAACTATATATTTTGAATTCTGAAAATGTTAATTATGAGATATAATGTAAGTATTATAAAACCTGTGTTTATTTGTTAAGAGCCCTTAATAAATTCCAAATGTTGATATGTAACGTTGCAAAAGGTGTAGATTTGTAGATCTTAATGAGTTTTTTATCATCCCATTTGTTGGCCATATATAATAATAATATTATTATTATGTTTGAAAATGAGCTGTATGTATCATGGACAACTAGAACAACAACCCATTCACACGTTCACATGTAAATATAACATTTGTAATAGCGTGCACATCAAGAAAAGGAAAAAAAAATATATATATAAAGGGCTTTGCTATGTGTACACCTCATAAGGAATGTACATCCTACACTCCATTCCATTTTGGGGTGGAGTTAATTTTACTAGTCACATCAAAGTGACCAGTAAATAAAGTCTCATCCCATAATAAAGTGGAATGTAGGATGTACACCTCCTCATGGGGTGTACACTTATATATACCCATATATAAATTATACATTATACATTTGTATCTGTTATGTGTCACAAAAAGAGTACCATGTGGAGCACATTAGTTTGCTGGATATATGTGGAATGTGGCTAGAGAGCTTTGTCATTCAAGAGAAGTGCTAGGTGTACACCACCAAATGGGGTGTACATTCTACACCCACCCATCCTAGGGTGGGTATTTATCCACTCGTCACTCGATGTGATGAGTGAAATTCACCCACCCCTAGGATGGGGTGGGTGTAAGATGTACACCCTATTTGGGGTGTACATCTACCATTTTCCATATATATATATATATATATATATATATATATATATATATATATATATATATAGAGAGAGAGAGAGAGAGAGAGAGAGAGTAGAGCTTATATGTTTTTAAAAATATAAGTCTATTCATGCTTGTAAATTTTTTATTATTAGATTTGCATTGAGATTTTTGCTTTTGTAAAGTCAAATAAAGAGAAAAAAAGAAAAAGTAAATAGTACAAATCTTAATGCAAATCTACTAGCAAAAAATTCACAAGCATATATTTGTTTGTACTTTTGAAAATATATAAGCCATACTCATATGAGTATATAAGTCCTACTTATATATTTTTGTTTGTGCTTTTGAAAGCATATAAGCTCTCTACTCATATATATATATATATATATATATATATATATATATATATATATATATATATATATATATATATATATATATATATATGCTTTTAAAAGTACAAGTTCATTCATACTTGTGAATTTTTTATCATTAAATTTGTATTGAAATTTGTATTTTTGTAAAGTCAACTAAAGAAAGAGAAAGATAATGTATAAAATACAAATCCCAATACAAATTCAATGATAAAAAATTCACAAGTATGAATAGACTTGTGTTTTTAAAAACATATAAGCTCCACTCTATATATATTTATAATTAAGCTCTTAAAATTTTAAAAGTATCATATTATTAATGCTTATAGATTTTTAGTATTTGAATGAAAAGATGTGCAGTTAGGATGATAGTGGCCCCAGAGATGAAGTCAGAAGTTTAATTCTGGGGAGACCAAAAATATATTATACAAAATATATTAATCTTTAAAACTTATTAATAAAATAAATTATATATAAAAAATTTAAATATAAAATATGAAAGAAAATTGAAAAAAAATTGGGTACCATTCAAAAGTTAGAATAGTGCTCGATGTTTAGGCTACCGCTTACCTGACAAGCTACGTGTTGCATTGTTGCGGGCCTTGCGGGAGGGTTGGGAGGCGGCGCAGCAAGGAGCGGGGGGGGGGGGGGCTATCATAGCATTTCAGATGACTTGGCAAACAAAGTAACATAGTTTTTTAAATACAATTACATTTTAATTCTTATAATTTATAATATTTTAATTTTTATAATAATTTATAATGAACTTTTTTATAATTTTAAAATTTCTGCGGGAGTCATGGCCATTGTGGGCCTATATATGGCCTCATCCCTGATTGGCCTCTTGAGTTTAGTGGGTGGTTGGTGGAATAGTATGATCTAAGGGGTGAAATTAGTTAAAAAAAAAAATCTAAACTACTATCTATACCTCTATATGATTTTCCCTATTTTTTGCCACGTGTCAAATTTTCTTTCACTCTTCTCTTTTTCAATTCTCAATGAATCAATGATAGACTCTTCACATTTCTAACCCCCAACTCTTCTTATTCCTAGCTCTCAATGAATTAATGATAAATTCTTCCCATTCCCAACCTCCAACTCTTCTCACTCCCTACTTTCAATGAATTAATTATATCTCCCCATTTTTGAGTTCTTATTATATATTATTATTCTTCTTCTCTCCCGCTTTCTCTAAGCCTCCTTCCCGTCGTGGAGAACCTCCAAATCTCCTTGCCCTCCTCTTCCTCCTCCTCCAAGATCAAAATCTCTATCGTCCACTTCATGACCACCTTCGTCTAATCCAACTCTCCGTTTTTGAAAATCGTCCACCCCCGACCTCACCGAAAATCTAGACCCGATCCTCGCCTTCTTTAGCCGCACGGGGGGCATCGCTCATGATCAACTCCTACCTATCGCCGCCACTGCCACCGCGACCGCCATCGCTGATAAGAATCCTCCACTTCTCCGCCTACTCCTCCTTCTCCTCCTCCGCCACCGTTGTCGCTGTCACCGTAGCTCATTGAACGTGAGCTATCTCTCATTCTCTCTCTAAATTTCATTACATTCCTATATATGTCTTAGATTTTAATCCTGAGTGAATAAATATTTTGCTCTGATTGTTGCTGATAGATTCTTATGTTAGGGTTGAGAATGATTATTATTTTTTTTTTTCTAATAGGTTGATACGGGAGTTTTAAAATAAAGTATTTTAAATTTTTCTATATAATTTTTTATTTTTATTTATATTATGAGAAAAAAAATATATAAAAAAATATTTTGATAATATTTACCCGCCGCATCGCGCGGTAACTACACTAGTACTATTAATAGCACCAAATTAGTGGTGTATATATATAAACTAAGTTACTATAGTACTATTAATAGCACCAAGTCATTGGTGTCATTAAGTTTTTGAAAATTTTATTAAAAAATGTGCTATGATAGTAGTCCCATAATAGGGTTTAGTGGTTGGTTGGTGGAATAGTATAATCAAACAGATGGAAATTGTCGAAGAGGTCAATCCAACGACAGAAAACTTGATAGTACAAAGTGCTTGATTCTATTGATAATATAGTAATCAGACTATATATATATATATATATATATATATATATATAATTGAGCTCCTATACTTTTAAATGCATAAAGTCATTGGTGCTTGTGAGTTTTTAGCCATTGGATGAAAGAATAGATTGTTAGGATGATAGTAGGATCCTAAAGTTTAGTGGATGGTTGACATGATCTAAGAGGTAGAATTGATTAAAAGAATAGATCTAACGGTTAAAAACATACAAGCACCAAGTAATTGGTGCTTTTAAAAACACCGTAGCTGTGTGTGTGTATATATATATATATATATATATAGAGTCCGGCTATGATGCTTTTAAAAGCATCAGCACTTGATACTTGTAAATTTATCACCGTTAGATCTATCCTTTTAATCAATTCCACCTCTTAGATCATACTATTTCATCAACCACCCACTAAACCCAAGGGAACTGCTATCATCCTAACAGCACATCCCTTCATCCAATGGCTAAATACTCACAAGCATGAATTATCTTGTGCTTTTGAAAGCATATAAGCTCTACTATATATATATATATATATATATATATATATATATATATATATATATATATATATATATATATATATATGTGACACCCCCGGAATGTGTATTAGTCATATATATAAATGATATAATAGGACTAAAATCTCTTAACCCGGCTATAGCATTTTGGTGGTAGCAAGACCCAAGAGGTTAAGAGAGTTAAGCGTGCTAGAGCTAGAGTAGTTCTAGGATGGGTGACCCCCTGGGAAGTGGGGCGTCACAATTGGTATCAGAGACATTCACCAGCCGGAAATGTGAGATGAGTCTCGGCTGAGCCAGGGTTATATAGCGGGTAGAGTGAGGCTTGGAGTGCAGCTCCCCACAAGGTCAGCTAAGGCTAGCGAGCTAGCGAGACGAGTCTCACATCGCCTGGTGCTTGTGAGTGTGCTTGAGCCTGACGTGGACGTCAGGGCTTAAAGAGGGGAAGAATGTGACACCCCCGGAATGTGTATTAGTCCTATATATAAATCCTGTGACGCCCCACTTCCCAGGGGGTCACCCATCCTAGAACTACTCTAGCTCTAGCACGCTTAACTCTCTTAACCTCTTGGGTCTTGCTACCACCAAAATGTTATAGCCGGGTTAAGAGATTTTAGTCCTATTATATCATTTATATATAGGACTAATACACATTCCGGGGGTGTCACAATATATATATATATATATAGTCCGGCTACTATGCTTGTATAAGCACCAAGCAATTGGTGCTTGTAAGTTTTCTACCGTTAGATCTAACTCTTTGATTAATTCGACCCCTTAGATCATACTATTCCACCAACCACCCACTAAACCCAAGAGGTCCACTATCATGCATCCTAACCGCATATTCCTACATCCAATGGTAAAAAACTCACAAGTACAAATAACTTTGTACGTTTACAAGCATATATAGGAGCTCAATTATATATATATATATATATATATATATATATATATATATATATATATATATATATATATATATATATATATATATATATATATATATATATATATATATATATATATATAGAGAGAGAGAGAGAGAGAGAGAGAGAGAGAGAGAGAGAGAGAGAGAGAGAGAGCGTTATCCTTTTAGGAGGACAAAGCCCTTTGTCCTCTCAAGTCGTTTTACATGATAGGGATTCTGAATCGATAATCGAAATCGTTAAAGTTGATTTAGAGTATTAAAAATGTCTAGAAACTAAATTTCATAAATTTTAAAAATTATTTACATAATGATCAAAGGATCACAAAATCGATAGTTTTGACGACCTATATGAGCCGATTGCTAGTTTAACGGTGTAGAGCAATTTAAATCGCCTGAATTTTTGATAGAAAATTTTTTATACTATTTAGATAATATTTGATAACTCCGATCATAAATTTAGAAAGTCTAACCTCTATTTTCACAAAGTTATTCATTTTTGACTGTTTATTTTTTGACTCTTTTATAAATTTGAAAACGAATTATAAAATTTATAAAATTTAGTTTCTAGATGTTTTAAATACTCTAGATCAACTTTAATGGTTCCGATCATCAATTTAAAATTCCTATCTTGTAAAACCACTCACCACTTTGACTAATTTAAAATACCGTTAGATCTACCACTTTGACTAATTTTCTTTCTTAAATTATTTTATTCCACCAACCACTCACTTAACCCAGGAAGCCCACTATCATCTTAACTACACATCTTTTCATCTAAGGACTAAAATCTACCAGCACCAATGGCTTGATATTTTTAAAAGTATAGAAACTCAATTTTATATATATATATATAAAGTACGACTCTTATGCTTGTACAAGCACTAAGCTAGTGCTTGTAAATTTTTTACCGTTAGAACTATTCCTTTGACTAATTTTATTTTTTAGATTATTCTATTTCACCAACCACTCACTTAACTCAAGATGTCTACTATTATTCTAACCACACATCTTTTCATCCAATAGCTAAAAACTTATAAAACCAATAGTTTGATACTTTTAAAAACATATGAACTCAATTATATATATATATATATATATATATATAGGGCTTATATATTTTCAAAAGCACAAATTCAAATATATTTGTAAATTTTTTATCAGTAAATTTATATTGAGATTTGTGCTATTTATTTTTTCTTTCTCTCTCTTTTAGTTGAATTTACAATAACACAAATTTCAATATAAATTCAATAGTAAAAAATTAACAAATACAATTTGATTTGTACTTTTAAATATATATATATATATATATATATATATATATATATATATATATATGCTCTACTACATATATTAACACTTTAAACAAAAAAGTACGAAGAGTACTAATAGTTATTGCAGTAAAATAATCCTAAAGCTTTTAGAATAAAAAGAAAAATGGAAAGTGTTATGGTGTAAAGTATTTAATTTTTTTTCTATTTTATAAATTTATATTTTGTGAAATTAAATAGACTTGTTAATTGACGAACCTCTCTAATCCTCCCAAGGAGAAAGAACACGGGAAATTAAGAACACTTGAAACCGATCGAGTTAGAAAAGAAACATACAAGGAACACTTATTCGAAGTTTTGATGATCATATATTTTTAAATTTTATTAACGTTGGTTAGTTTTAAATATACTCTGATTGGATACCAAAAAAATATATATATATATTTTTTATTTAAGATTATGAAGAAGTGAAATAAATTAATTTGGCACCTAAAATTTATCTTAATTTTCAAACGAAAAACGCAAATGCACGGACGAATAAAGCAAACAAACCGTCGTATATTATTAATTCGTTCAAATCATATTTTCAAATAACCTTAACAAAGTAACATTGCACGAGGTCAAAGTTTTCGATGTAACGTACTATGTATTGGTACAATTACAAAAAAGTTGATATTGACATTTTGTCCTATTTAATTATTTTTTCTAAATTTTAAGAAAATCAAAATTGTCAATCATTTGTTTGTTTTTTTTTTTTTTTAACAAATATCAAGTAGTAGAGAAATTTTTACAAAATTTAAATAATTAGATCTATTCTTTTAAAAAAAAATTGATTTAAATATATCTCTGCTAAAATTCTAATTCGTTCATATATATATATATATATATATATATATATATATATATATATATATATATATATATATATATATATATATATATATATATATATATATATTTCTGTTATTAAACTTACTGTTAGATTTTGTACGGTCGATACATAAAATAACTATTTTTATATTTACAAATTTTGTCTCTATAGAAATTTATCTTTTTTTCTCTTTCCACTCCTTCGCTGTGGCACGTATGACATACTTTTTTACCGCAGTCCACGTCGTCGCAGGTCTCACCGTCACTATGAATAAAAAGAAAAAAATAAAAAAAAATGATAAAAATTAATATTAAAATACAAATTATATATATATATATATATAAGGAATAAAAAAATTATTTTATCTCTTAATTAAAATTAGCTTTTTTAACTCATAGTTATCTAAATTTTGATAATATATAGAAGGATATATTTGCAGACAAAAATACTTTTAAAAGAATAAATATGATAACTTAAGTTTTGTAAAAATACATTTATTATTTAATACATTTACAATGTACAGTGTCATTGCAAACAAAATGGCTTAATCAGTAATTATTGTAAAATAGGATAATTTTTGGATCCCTTCATAAATTTGGAGGCTTTTTGTGTTTAATTAGCTAGGGTGTCCAAAAACACCACCAAACCCTCTATATATGAATTAATGCATGTATGTATATAATTAATAATTAATAATTAATGCATTGGGTCCATGATGCATGGATTGCATGTGACTTCTCTATAAATGGTGACCTAACAAACAAAAACGAGGGGGATGCTCCGTGATCCCTTAAAAGCAAAATATATTACTAATATTAATTATAGCTTTTTCATAGAGTGCTTGGACTAAGCAAATTAAGCTAATTAAACACTTAATTCTCAGGTATATATCTCACATTAATTAAAAGATCCTCGATCAACAATGGGTTCTAAATTCAAGTGAGAAGCAGCAGGAACTTCAACTTAATTGAATCTACTGTTTTTAATTTGTGTACTCCCAGGTTTAATTATTATTATTATATATTTTGTTTGGTCAATTGTATTTACTCAAATCTAGATATCTTTATTGTAGAACTTTCACTCTCTCTCTCTCTCTCTCTACAACAGGAGACGGTTTAATTAATCAACCATCCATTTTGTGCGCCACTTAAATCTTCTATTAGTACAGAAAAAAAAACTATTTCATGAAAATGAGAGTTGATCTGATCTGTTTCTTAAAATGACGCAGAAACTGAAATATTGAAAAAAATTTAGTCTGAATGTGACACTTTGAAATTTAAAATATATAGTTCTATATATAAAATATAATAGGACTAAATATCTTAATCCGGCTATATTATTTTGGACGGTGGTTAGACTCAAGAGATTAAGAGGGTTAAGCGTACTAGAGTTAGAATAGTTCTAGAATGAGTGACTCCCTGAGAAGTTGGGACGTCGCAGTTGATATCAGAACCAATCACGAGCCGAAAAATGTGAGACGAGTCTTGACTGAGCCAGAGTTATACAACAGGCAAAACATGGCTCCTCCGGCTGATGGCCGTTGTGGGTGGAGTGCGGGATTTCTACAAGGTCGGTTAAAATTAACAAGATAAATCTCACATTGTTTGGTACTTAGTGAGTTTGTTTGAGCCTGACGAAAACGTTAGGAATTAAAGAGGAAAAAAATATGACACTCCAGGATTTGAAATAGTCATATTCATTTTGGACGGTAATTAGATCCAAGAGGTTAAGAGGATTAAGCGTACTAAAGAGAGTAGTTCTAGATGCATGGGTGACCACTTGAAAAGTTGGGACGTCACAGGAAAGCTCCCCAAAGAGTTTAGGAGGCTTTATCCTCGCCACATATTATTTTTATCTCTATCCCAAAATTATAATTATTCCTTCTAGAGTTATTATTTCTTTTTTTTTGTAGATTTTAAAATTAACTCAACCAATGAATGATTGAATGGTAGTAAAACTAATACGTGGCACCAGGCTAAAGACTCGTTGCGAAACTCCAAATTAAAAATTTATTCTTAAATTTTCGCATTGAGTTTTAGATAAAAAAAAACCTTATAAAGAGTTAGAAATGTGGAAGGTCAAGCTCTAGATTTTCAAAATCAAAATAAATAAAGTTGGTTTACAAAGAGTGGTTGGAGAGAGAGTGATAACAAATTAGGACAAGAACATGAGGCAGGAGAAAGGTATCAAAGGGTTCCAATACACAATTACTCAAATTAAGAAAAAGGTGTCACACAACACCCACCCCCACCAAAAAGCCTTAACTCCTCATGTGACTCTTAACCAACAAAAATTTCCAAATGAGTGCCTCCCCATTAAAGCAGGGCTCCTCATAATTAAATTTCCCAAATTACCCCTGTAGCATCCCTAAAAGTGAATACATTAACTCCCACAGCCTGTAACCAAACCCCCCCTCTCCCTTTATTTTTTTCAGCAATATTTCTCTGCCATGCAAACCCTATTAATAACAAATTTATGATGTTGAAAGAGAGGATAGCTAGAAGAAGCAAAAGAGGTGGAGAAGCCAATTTGAAATTTTGAATCTCTTCTCCATTGGGAATCTCCTCCTCACATTACATGAACATTTGTACTGCGAAAATAAGTACTCAGTTTGTTTCAATAAATGATATCAAATTCACTACAACAAAATTAGGCTATAGCGATATTTTTAAGTATTTCTAAAATCTAAAAAAAGTGTCGCTGACAAAAATACAGACACTTATTGTAAGTGTTGCTATATGTGCCGTCGCTAGGGTGTATAGCGACACATTTTTGTAATGTGTCCCTATAACCTAATTTTGGATATAGATGGAATATAGATATGACACTTATACAAAAGTGTCACAAACATATGTCCCTATAACCTAATTTTGTTATAGTGTTAAACTACTTAGATCTCAACAATTTTTTGCCTCCTCTTTGAAAATTTCTATTGTGCTCTAGTTTAAGATGTAAATGAGTTGTGAGCATCAAATTGGATAAGATTGATAGTTGAATAAAAAAAAAAACAAGTTTAAAAAAGGATACTAAGCCAAAAAAGAATGTACAGAAACTAACTATGAGAAATAAAAAAGAGCATTTCATGATCTCAGAGAAAGAGAAAGGGAAAAAAGAAAAGAAGAAGAAAAAGTACATGATGAAAATGAAATAAGTAAATCATTTACCTCCCATTTGTTGTTTGTCCAATCACACAATTCCCCTTTTTTTTCCCTTTCCAACTATATAAGAATCTTAAACAAAAAAGTAGTCCTAGGATGGTTCTCATTCTGAGGATGCGATTTTGTTGATCCAGTTTTCAAAGATGATTCCCCACTCTATTTTGCCTCCCCACAATCCAGTTCAGAGTCCTTCTGGCAAATGAAGGAGCCTCATCTGCTCTTGAAGTCAGGCTCTTGCTGCAGCTGCCGGACTCCAAATCCAGCTCCAGTTCACCCGCAGTCTTCCTCTTGGACTCGTCGGCGGCGGCGCGGTGGAACGGCAGGCGGAACGACGACGCCCGCCGCGCGAAATCGTCGGCGCTGCCGATCACAGGCCTGCAGTCCTTCTTCTGCCGCAGCCATGTTTTGGATATCGAAAAGCTCTCCCTTTTCTGAATTGCGGTGCTGGATCGCGCGGTCTCGGCGTCGCAGATTCGCAGGGCTTCGAATCCTTTGAACCCTTCCCTTCGGGAATTGCAGTCGCACTCCGACATGGCGAGGCGGTGGCCGGGCTTTTTCATCGCCGCGGCGGTGGCGGCGGTGGCGGCGGCGGCGGCGGCGGTGGTGGTGGGTTTCTTCTTCGGAGGCTTGATGGGCACCTTGAGAGAGGAGCTCTCATCCATCACGTACTCATAAGACCCCATGGAAAAACACCTCCTTGGATCCAAATTAGTGTTAGTGTTAGTGTTAGTGTTAGTTTTACTGTTACTGTTACTGTTACTGTTACTGCTGCTGCTGCTGCTGCTGCTGCTGCTCCCTTCGCCCTCTCCTGATCCACAAATCTCTACACTCCGGAACTTGCCGAGCTTAACTGGGACAATTTTGGCCTCAGAGGCATCTGAAACAGCAATACCCATGTCCTCTTTGGCCCCAATTTCCCCTGCTTTGGGGGGAAATTCATGGCTCAACGGGCCCAACTCATCATCTGCAGCAAAACCCAGGAGGGAATTGGGCCCAAACTCCATCCTCTCGGAGCCAATCTCCCTGGAGCTCTCGCTGCCTGATTCCAGCACGAGCAGCATGGGGCTGCAGCTGCTGGCAGGGGAGTAATCAGGCAAGAGGCTGCTGCGGCAGAGAGGGCAGGTGGAGTGGGACAGCAGCCAGGTGTCGATGCAGTCTACATGGAAAGCATGGCTGCATTTGGGGAGGAGCCTGAGCTTGTCGTCGCCTTCGAACTCGCACAAGCACACGGCGCAGTCGAAGGGGTCTTTGAGGCCAATAATGGCCCTGTAGAGGAACACAGGGAGGGTGTCAATGAAGGATTGGTCCACCCCTGCATCATGGAGGTGGAACAGCTGCTGGAGCTGCCCCTGGAGAGCTGTGCCATTGTCGAGCTCATCTGGGTCTCTGCTTGTGGGCCGCAGCAGGTATCTAACAAGCAGGTGGAGGAGGCCAGAGATGAAGAAGATCACTGCTAGGATCACTATAATCAGAAGGATACTTGGGCTTATCTTGCTTTGGAAACCGCTGCTATCATACAGAGCAGCAGCTGCTGCTGCTGCTGCTGCTGCTGGTGCTGGTGGTGATGGTGGTGGTGGTGGAGAGGAAAAGTTGCTTCTTTTGATGGTTTCATGAGAGACCACCCAATTCATGGTTTGGTGTCAAGCAAGGCATAAAGAGGGAGGAGTTGTAGATGGAGGGGAACTCAAAAACTCACCAAGGCTTTCTCCAAGATGCCACCTTTTTCTTTTCTTTTTCTTTTCTTTTCTTTTCTTTTCTTTTCTTTTTGCTGCTGCTGCTGCTGCTGCTGCTGAAGGCCTTCTTTTGATGATGGTGATGTAGAACAAGAGAGGAGGTGTGAGATTGAGAGAGAGATTTGAATTCTCAGAGAGAGAGAGAGAAGAGGGGTCAAAGTGAGGAGGAGGAGGAGGGGAGGAGGAGGAAAAGAGGGGGGGGGGAGGTGAGATCCTTAATGGGTGGAGAAATAAATGGGCTGCCAGGAGATGTGTAAAGAGAAGTAAATGAATGAATTGAGTGCTGTTAGCTAGAGAGGGAGAAGGTAGAGGATATAATAATAATAATTATAATAATAATAATAATAATTATTATTATTATTATAATAATAATAATGAACCTTTTCCAGCTGGGTAAATCCAATTCTCTGCCTGGGGATGTTAATGGATACCCATTCTTAAAACTTTATCCAAATTCAAATCCCAATAATTTTTTTTTATTTATTTATTTTTAAAAATAATATATTATTTGTTTCATTCATTCTTTTCATTAAGAAGATACATTAAACTATATATGAAGCTAAACATATATAAATTTTTTTTGTATTCAATTTTAATCCAAATTCAAATTATATATATAAATTTTTGATGTTATATTCTAATTTATATTTTAAAATTTTATATTTTTAATATAATATATTTTTAAATATGGTAAGAAGAAGTAATTGTTTTAAATTTGAATTTTTAATTTTGAGTTTGAGTTTTGGGCTAGTAGTAGGTTCGGTTTTTGAAAATCCGCCCCGAATACAATATGTTAACATTCTTATTCTTTACTGCCACACATATAATAAATAACAAAAAAAAAAAATATAAAATTAGGGTAAAAATATTTGGAACTTATCTGAACTATGCACCTTTTTGAATCATTTGTCTGATTTTTTGAAATTTTGATTTTACTATCGAATATTTTAATTTATTTGATTTGAGTCGGTTAATAATATTTTGATTTTAAAATTTAAATAAATTAATTATTTTAATAAATTTATAGTTGCGAGAATTGTATTAAGTATACTAACTAAAGTTGTAAAGATAAATAATATATTTAAATTTTAAAATCAAATGTCGTTGAGTAAATCAAATCAAATAAATTGAAAGATTGAATTATAAAATCAAAATTTTGAGAGATTACGTAGTCAATTAAAAATAATTTATCGTTAAGATAAATTCGATATATTTTTACCAATTATAATTAATAATTTTAAAAATCAAATTTTACGATATTATTTGTCCAGTGATCATTAGGTGGCGTCAAATTCGTCTAACATTAGTTAGAAAAAAAATTAAAATTTTAAAATAGACTAAGCAAATAATATGAAAAAATTTATAAGATCTGAAACTTAAAAAGGGTTGAAATATTCTAGAACATGTTTATTATGCAAAGACAAAATAACACCATGATGGATTAATTTATAAATTTTGAAGAATTGAAAGGATATATTTTTATATTTTACAACTAAAAGTTTCATGGGGCAACAAATAATTAGTATATTGGTAAAATGGGAGGTGAATTAAACTTAGTAATTAACATGTTAAACTCTAAAAATTTAAATTAGTAGAGAATGATAGAGAACCATATTTTTATATTTAATATTTTTACTCACGTCTAGACTCGAGATTTTTTAATAAATTCATGACATGTACTTGAATTAAATGGGAGAAAATCAGTAATATCTAGAGTTTGGCATAACTCAAATTCAGAACCTATTATTTAATACCAAATTAAACTATATAAAATCACTATAAAAGAAAATATTTAAAGATTTTTTTATATATATTTAAAAATGCTTAAAAGCGTGGTCACATTTTTTTTTTTTTTTTAAATCTTGATGTTTTAAAGCATTGAAAAAATAAAAAATAAAAATAAAAATTATTATTTAATAAATTAATTTGATACTTATATAATAATATTTTTTGAAGCATTAATATTTACTTATATTGTAAGAACATTTGAAAGCATTCTTATATTAAAAAATTTTTATATTAAATAATTATTATAATCTAAAAATTTAAGTTAATAAATCAAACATACTTAATCAAATAAAAATAAATAAATAAATAAGTAAAATCTTAAATAAAAAAGCATTCTCTCTCTCTCTCTCTCTCTCTCTCTCTCTCTCTCTCTCTCTCTCTCTCTCTCTCTCTCTTCTTTGTATTTGACTTTCCAGAAGCGCTTTTGCAGCAAAGCTCGAAGCCCCATTAAATTCCTCTCCTCATGCAACACGATAAAATCATAGAATATATACATCGCGTGTTGCCTCCCTATATACAAATTCTTATTCCAATGTGAATGAAGTGTCTCTCTCACACTCTTAATTTTGCGTGATAGAGACCCCATAATCAACCCAAATTATATATATGTTTTTTTTTTTCAAAAACAATTTATAGGCAAATTTATTGAAATTTGAAACATTACAGTAATAATATTACACAAGGAGAATCATAACATAGTTTTTTTTTAAAAAAAAATTGAAATCGAAATCGCCACGTGACAAGAGATACGGTTAAGATGACCGAGTTCACATAATCAAATTTAAAGACGACACATGATAGGAAGAGTAGTCAAACGGATCAATCGATCTGGATGAATTATGAGCCGATGAAAGACACTTAGGTTGTAACAAAGAATAGACTTGGATCAGCTGTCTGAGTAAACGTTTGATTATTGACTCTTTTAGCCAATTGATTACAATTTTTCGGATTAGAAATCGATCCTCTGCTCCCTGAGCCGAATAGAATATGGATCAAAATCTAGAAGGAGTAATTCCGAAAATGGAATAGTGCTGAATTATAGCGAATTTCATGGCCAATACAATTTTGGCAAGTAACGCTATGTACCAATGATTACCGAGGATCACATCATGATTTGTAAATGCGCGCAATGTTCGAGAATGAATGTGGTCGGAAAAGACGCCACTGCCTATTTAAGGAGAGAAATTTTCAGAGAGAAAGTAGTCGAAAAATACACCATTATCCAAAAAATATGCCATTATCCAAAATGACGATTAGTCCTAAGATAGGTTCGCATATGTATAAATAAACAAACTTTTTTCTAAAAAAAGAATTCTGCAATCGTGTAAGTCAGTGACCACAAATTTTTTCAATTCCTTCAACTCATGCATCTAATGCTTTCTAAACTAGCTTTACCACTTTTCTAAAGTAATTTTACCGCTTTTTTTACTGTTTTTATAGTAGTTGTAATTCTATAACTAAGCCTTATAATCCTTTTCATCTCGAGCAATACAAAACGATTCAGCTGGTTTGGCCAAGTCAATTTCTTGAAACATTTCGAGCTCCCGTATGTATGATAGATAGTTCGGCTTCACAGGCCGAACTTCGTTTCGTTTCGTGTTCGATTGTGAAGGATTCGACTGAGCAGATCTATTCTTAATCCGATCGTTTGATCTTATGGCACACTCCAGAAAGTCATCTCCGAAGCCGATCAGAAATCGGAGCATGTCAACAGTCAACACAAGTTCAACAACCAACAATATACCAGCACAGTAGCCGGACTATATATATATATATATATATATATATATATATATATATATATATATATGAGTAGGGTTTATATATTTTTAAAAGTATAAGTCCAATTAGGCTTCTAAATTTTTTATCATTAAATTTGTATTGAAATTTGTACTATTATAAAATCAACTAAAGAGAGAAAAAAAAAAGTACAATAGCACGGATCTTAATACAAATTCAATGATAAAAAATTTATAAATATAGTTAAACTTATATTTTTAAAAGTATATATATATATAGAGTCCGACTACTATGCTTGTACAAGCATCAATGATAAAAAAAATTGATGTAAGCTTTCTACCGCTAGATCTACCATATTGATTAATTTCATCCTTTAGATCATTCTATTCCACCAACTACTCACTTAATCCAAAAGATCTACTATCATTCTAACCACACAACTTTTTATCCAAACATTAAAAACCTACAATCACCAATGACTGGATACTTTTAAAAACATATAAACTCAATTTTATATATATATATATATTAAAAACATATAAACTCAATTTTATATATATATATATATATATATATATATATATATATATATATATATATATATATATATATATATATATATATATATATATATATATATATATATGCCGGAATACTATTGATAGCAACAAGTCATTGGCGCTATCAAATTTTAGCTCTTGGATTAAGAAATGTACGATTAGTATGATAGTGGTCCCCTAGGATTTAGTGGGTGGTTGGTTGAATAGTAAAAATTTTAGGGGACTACTATAATACCAACCGTACATATTTTTATAAAAACTTGATAACACCTACCAATTGTTTGATACTATCGATAGTATTCCAACCCGACTATATATATATATATATATATATATATTGTGTTGGTCCCACCATAATATTTTATAACTTGGCCCGGTCCCTGGGCAATCTGCGGGGACTTCAACCTTACGCGCTCCCCGGCCGAGAGACAGGGCCGCCGCTGGTGTAATCGCCTCATGTCCGTGTTCTCCGCTCTGATCAACGAGCTGGAATTGGTGGACCTCCATATGCTCAATCAAGGCTTCACGTGGTCCAACATGCAGAACCCCCCCACCCTTGCAAAAATTGACCGCTTCTTGGTCTCAACTGAATGGGATCTAACTTTCCCTCTCTCCTCGGTCTCGGCGCTCCCCAGAATCACTTCGGACTACTCCCCCTTCCTCCTCAAATCGCAAACAAACCGACCCCCTTGCCCCTTCAGATTTGAAAAGGTCTGGCTTACTAGGACCGACTTCATTTCGCTGGTTCCGATCTGGTGGCAGGAAATCCAAGCCAAGCAAGGGAGGCAATGGAGTATCCTCACCTTCACCGCAAAGCTCAGACACTGTCGCAAGTGCATCAAAGAGTGGCGATCCTCCAACTTCTATAGCATCAGCAAAGCCAAGAGGGCAACTGCGGAGGAGATACAGAGGCTCGACTCTCTTGAGGAACTTCAATGCCTGACCCCCAGCGAGCAAGCATTGAGGATTAGGCTCAGAAGCAACCTAAAAGTTATCATAGAGGAGGAGGAGATACTTTGGAGAGCCAGAGCCAATCAACACTGGCTTAAAAAAGGGGACGACAACACAAAATTCTTCCATGCTATGGCCAACGGTAGGCGCATAGACAACCGGATCGGGACCATCAAGGATGAGGGTGCCACGCTGGAAAGGGAAAAGGATAAGAGCGTCTACTTTTACCAGAAGTTCAAGAATCGCTTCGCACCAGATAATCTCCCCTCCCCCGAGTGTGGAGATTGGAGCGACCTCTTTCCCGACAAGACCGCGCTTAGCTCGGAAAACCTCACCACCCTCTTCTCCCTTGAGGAAATAAAAAAAGCAACTTTTCAGATGAGCGGGGACAAAGCGCCGGGGCCTGACGGCTTTAGTATGGCCTTCTATCGGAAGTTCTGGGACGTCATCAAGGCCGACCTCAAAATATTCGACGATCTCTTCGAGGGCTCTTTAAATACGGGTCCCATTGATTACACCCATATCTGCCTGATTCCCAAAACTAAAGGGGCGAGCTCGGCAAACGACTTTCGGCCCATCAGTCTTCTCAACTGCATCCAAAAGATTATCTCCAAGGTGTTTACGAACAGACTCCTCAGCGAACTGGACAAGATCATCTCTCCGGTTGAGTCGGCCTTTGTCAAAGGTAGATTTATCCTCGACTTCTTTGTCACTGCCAGCGACCTAATCAGCTGGGGAGTCAGCAAGCACATAGGTTGCGTTGGAGTCAAGGCGGACTTTGAAAAGACTTTCGATAGCGTGAGTTGGAGCTTCCTCAAACACATCCTCATCTGCCTTGGCACTAACCACAAATGGTGCGGGTGGATTGATCAGTGCACGGCCAACGGTAAAGTTGCCATCCTTGTCAACGGCAGCACCACCAATTGGTTCAAAATGAAGAGGGGACTCCGGCAGGGTGACCCCCTTTCACCTTTCCTTTACCTGCTGGTAGCTGAAGGCCTGGCGCGCATGATTAACAGAGCCATCCGGAGCAAC
This sequence comes from Tillandsia leiboldiana, assembly GCA_029204045.2. Taxonomy (NCBI): domain Eukaryota; kingdom Viridiplantae; phylum Streptophyta; class Magnoliopsida; order Poales; family Bromeliaceae; genus Tillandsia; species Tillandsia leiboldiana. Next base: position 1,405,474 of record CM055060.1, read on the forward strand.
CTGCTCACCGGCGTTGGACCTTCGAGGGACTCAAAAACCTCCCTCATCCAGTTCGCGGACGACACTATCTTCTTTTGTCTGGCCAAAGCCAGACAAATTCGCAATCTCCGCTTTTTGTGGCTGATCTATGAATGGGCCTTTGGGCTCAAAATCAATACATCTAAGTCGGAGCTCCTCTATTTGGGCAATAGAATCAATATTGGAGAGCGACTTGCAGCGATCCTAAACTGCAAGCTGGCCTCGCTCCCAATGTGACGCCCCACTTCCCAGCGAG
>CM055060.1:1413247-1437962 GCA_029204045.2 Tillandsia leiboldiana
TATCAGTTTATATATATATATATATATATATATATATATATATATATATATATATATATATATATATATATATATATATATATATATATATATATATAGTTTCACTACTTATTAAGTCGGTTATGGAATTTGGATACATCTTCTTCTAATTTCCTCGTCGTAATTTCGCCTTTGGTTGGCCAAATGCTAAGCGCGAGGAGCGCAGGATTTTAAAAGGGTTTTGTAAGGAATGTGGCGAGCTCCAGTTCTGGTGGCGAGCAATGTGGCGAGCTCCAGTTTTGGTGGTGATTGCAGCAAGAGCCAGAGTGGGAGAGCAGATTACGGTCGCAGAACCAGGGCCCAAACTGATGACTGTGAAGGCATTCATGGAGCTGAGAGAAATTTTAAGAAGGTAGTTAATGGTCTATCGGGGGCGGGTGATGATGATAGTGTGCCGAGGAAGGCGAAGATCCGCCCCAGGGATTCGAAGGCTCTCTTAGGAAGGGGTTTAAAGAGAAGGGAAGATGGTGGAGTTAATGCTAAGCTTGAAGATAGAAAGAGGCAGGGCTCAGCACTTAAGGATGGGCAGGGCTTTCTGAGCTCGAAGGCTGGCATTAAGTCGCGCAGGGTTACCTGGGCAGATCAGCACGGACAACGGCTTTGCCACTGCTTTCCTCGGCTTGGGGTGCGGGAGAGAGGGGATGCCGGTGTGAGGCCCTCTTCCTATAAAGAGGCTCTTACCAATGGAGTACCTTATCGGAAGCCGCCGGGGCCTCGTATCCGTCGAGCTGCCTCCTTCCTCGATCGCAAAGACAAGTGCTTCAGGTGTCTTTCCAGCGACCACAAGATCCGGAACTGTAGAGATCCACTCCGCTGCGCGGCGTGTCTGCGCACTGGACATCGGGCGCGACAGTGTCGGTCCAGAGCGGTGCCTCCGCCTTCGAAGATGCTTCATGCTAGCGACTTCCGTCCCCACCTGGCTAAGGTCTTCATCCCCCTCTCGGAGGACTTCCGCAAGCGGCAACTTCAACGTAACTCTTCGGTGCTGGCGGATGTGATCGGCAGGCCTCACCTTGGCCACTACCCCCAGGACAACATTGCCGAGGACCTTGCGACACGGTTCGGCGGGTACCCAACGGACTTCTTGGTGGCGAAGGCCCGGGAGCGGGACTTTATCATCTTCCTGCCGGACTGGGTCCGACCGGAGGACCTTATCCGCAGTGAGCTTATCCGGCTTCCACACTGCAAGCTTCAGTGCTATGCGTGGGAGCCTTACCGGCATGCAAGCAACTCTAGATTCTGTTACAAAGCTCGGATCAGGATCAACAATCTTCCCTTCGAGTGTTGGACCGAGCCCTGTGTAAGGGCTATGGTGCACGGCTTCGGGCGCTTTCTTGGTGCGGACCCGAACAGTCTTGCCGTGGCGGACCTAACCGGGTTTAGGTGCACGATCGCAGTTGATGATCTCGCCGAGATTCCGGAGCACCTGTCGATCTCGATGGGCGATATTGTGGTGTCTGTATCGGTAAGCATCGAGAGCACGGCTCCCTTCGGCGGAGACGACCACGGGATCCCGTTCGTGGGCGGCGACGGGAACGAAGGGGGAGGTCAACATGATCCCCGGGGGAGGGAGCTGGCTCGGAGGTTCCGCCCCCCTGGGGCTGCTTCTGGAGGCGAAAGCTCCAGGGAGGGTGCCCGATCGGGCGGCGACACCTCCTGGTTTTCGTCGGAGATTCGTGATAGGCGACGCCTCGGGAGCGTGCAACCGCCGGCGGCGAGGGCGCCGGCGGCCCAGCCGGCGCATCTTCTAGTGCTGGGCAGGGCCATCGCTCGGCCCGACTGCCGCCCTCGCCCATCGCTCCCTGCTGCTGCACCTCGGGGGGCGTGCGTTCCCTCTTCGGGGATCGGCAGGTCAGGGGGGCAGAGCGGGCTCCTTGGGAGTCGGCCGCGGCTCTCTTCTGGTAAGTTTTCAAATCGGCTTTCCTGCTTGGGGGGGCTGCAGTCTGCGTGCGGCAGAGCCCTACCCTCGGGCCCTTCGGGTTTGTCTCTGGAGTGCAAGGGTCCGCGGTTCGAGGGCCCATCGGCCCTGTCTTTGCAGTCACCGGCCTTGACCTGGGTGCCCAGTCGCGCAACGGCTCCCACGGGGCCCATGGGGGGGCCGGTCCCCCCACTTCTCGCGCGTGTGGGTCCCTCGGGTGGTTTGTGGGCCGGTAGCCAAGGGCCCGCTTCTCCTCCCCCCAGACTGCTCGGGCCACCATCTCCTGGGCCAACCTTCCCCTCCCCGTCGCTTTGGGTTGTGCTCGGGCCATCCCTGCTTGGGCCTTCTTTCTTCTACCGGGCCCCACCGATTGCCATTCTGCTGTTGGGAGCCTCCCCACTGTTCCCCGGGTCCGTGGGTGGGCCACGCCCAGGTGCAGACCGGGTGGTCCCAACGCCCAAGTTGCAGCTCATCGTCGTCGGTAGGCCCGGCCTGCTGGAGCCCGCGCTATCCGATCCACTCGGGACCCTGCCGACGGAGCCCACCTCCACCCGTGGGTTGCCCCCGCCGGCTGTGGGTACTGTCGCCTCATCCGTGGGTAGCCCCACTTCGCCCGATCTGCCCGTGTTGGTCTGCTCCTTCGACCGGGGCTGTGGGGCTTCGCTCACTGCCGCGGGTAGGGGGAAGCCTTCGCCGCGGCTTTCTTTGCTCCCAGAGGATGACCTGGTGTCGTGCGGTTCCCCTGTCGTCCTGCAGGCTGCGGGGCTACCAGTGGTCCGCGGGACGTCGTGTGCTGAAGAGGGGGTGGCCCCACCCTTGGAGATTCGGGAGAGCCTGGTCTCGGCTTCTCCGGTTGTGGGGACCGGAGTCTCTTCGAGGAGGAGCCCTAGGCTAGCGGGGCGGGCCGGAGTTTGCATCCTGGAAGCAGCGATGGTGCGCAAGGAGTCGCTGAGGGCAGGTGTCGGCCCTGTGGGCCTGGTGGCGAGAGGGATGCAGGTGGGTTTGGCCGGTGATACTCCCCCTGTCCCTTCGGCACTCAGGGCGATCGTCGCTAAAGCAGCCAAGGTGGGTATCAGGCTCTCAGGGGAGGAGGCAGCTAGTTGGTCGGACTTCGGGATGACCGTGGGTCATCTTGCCTAGTTTGCTTTAGGTCCGCTTGGGTGTTGTTAAAGGTCTTTATGTTTAACGTACTTTGTTGGAATGTTAGGGGGCTTAACGACCGTTCCAAGAGAGCGGTCGTCAAGTCGGTAGTTTCTAGGTGTATGAACTCTATCCTCTGTTTGCAAGAAACGAAAGTTTGTTCCATGTCCCGCTCGTTTCTCACCTCCTTCGCCGGGCGGCGGATCAACAAGTGTCAGTTGATCGGTTCCAATGGCGCCTCCGGAGGCATTGTAACCTGTTGGAACTCCGACACCTTCTCCTGTTCAGAGGTGCTGGTGCGGGCTTTCTCTCTCTCGCTTCGCCTTATTCATCGCCCCAGCGGTCTGTCATTCTTTCTCACCAATGTCTACGGTCCACCTGGGTGGGACCAGAAGGAGGAATTTTGCTCGGAATTGGCGGCGCTCAAAATCCATTGTCTTGGTCCTTGGTTGGTGTGTGGGGACTTCAACCTTACTAGGAGCCAGGATGAGCGCAGGGGCAGGAATTGGAGCAGTAAGCTAATGACAATGTTTGGCAATCTTATCAACTCGCTAGAGCTGATTGACCTCCCGATCAGCAACCAACAGTTCACCTGGTCAAACCTGCAACGTATCCCTACCCTAGCCAAGCTCGACCGGTTCCTGATTTCGACGGAGTGGGATGCTAGCCTTCCAGGGTCCCTTGTCACGGGGTTACCGCGCATTATATCAGACCACACTCCGCTGTTGCTTACGACTCAGACCAAACCCCGTCGTCGTGTTTTCAGATTGGAGAAGGTATGGCTAACACGGAATGATTTCAACCTTCTGGTGCCGGTCTGGTGGAATGAGCTGAGTTCCGCGACCGGGGGTGCACTGTCATTCGCCGCCAAACTGCGCCACTGTCGTAAGAGGATCAAAGAGTGGTGTACCTCTAATTTCTATAGTGTCTGGAACTCCAAGCTGACCACTATTGAGGAGATCCGCAAGTTGGACCTGTTGGAAGAGAGTTCGGGCCTTACCACAGGGCAAATCCAGACTCGGATCCGCCTCAAATCGGAGCTTAAAAAGATTATCGCAGACGAAGAACTGCTGTGGCAAGCGAGAGCGAAACAGCACTGGCTTAAGGAAGGGGATGGCAACACCAAGTTCTTCCATGCTATGGCTAATGGGAGGGCTAGAGCTAATCATATCGGGAGGATTGAGGATGACGGGCGAAGGATAGAGCAGGAGCAGGAGAAGAGTGATTACTTCTACGCCAAGTTCAAGGATAGGTTTACCCCGGAGGTTACCCGCCCCGCTACGTGCGAGGACTGGAGTGACCTTTTTGGTAACGAAGGTTTCCTTAGCGCGGATCATCTCACGGAGCCCTTCACTGAAGAGGAAGAACGAAGGTTTCCTTAGCGCGGATCATCTCACGGAGCCCTTCACTGAAGAGGAAGTTAAAAAGGCCACCTTCCAAATGAACGGGGATAAAGCCCCCGGCCCTGACGGCTTCAGGCTGAGGTTTTTCCAAAAGTTCTGGGGGGTTGTCGCAGCGGATCTGTTGGGTATTTTCGAAGACTTGTTCGCTGGAACGTTGAACACGGGTCCTATAGATTACTCTTATATCTGTCTTATCCCCAAAAAAGAGGGGGCGATTTCTGCTAACGACTTTAGACCGATCTGCCTCCTAAACTGCGTGCAGAAAATTATCTCAAAAGTTCTGGCGAACAGGCTGGAAGGGGTGATACACAAGATTATATCACCCTCGCAGACGGCCTTTATTAAAGGGCGCCTTATACTGGATTCGTTTGTCACGGCTAGCGAGATTATTAGCTGGGGTTCGAAAGTGAGATCTGAAAGTGTGGGCATTAAGGCAGATTTCGAGAAGGCTTTCGACAAAGTGGACTGGAACTTCCTTAGATGTACACTGGCATGGTTAGGTGCAACTGATAAATGGATCGGTTGGATAGACCAATACATTTCCAACGGCAAAATAGCGATACTTGTCAACGGTGAGCCGTCAAAATGGATAAAACTTAGACGAGGACTTCGTCAGGGGGACCCTCTCTCCCCCTTTCTCTTCTTGCTGGTGGCGGAGGGTCTTGCAAGAATGACGGAGAGAGCTGTCAAAAGCAACCTGCTGAGAGGGGTGGGGCCATCTAAGGACGCCAAACCCGCCATCATCCAGTATGCGGACGATACCTTCTTTTTTTGTGAGGCCAAGTCACGTCAACTTCGGAATCTGCGGTTTATCTGGCAGACATTCGAGTGGGCCTCAGGTCTAAAGATTAACCGTAGTAAGTCCGAGCTGTTCTATCTTGGCAGCAGCAGACATCAAGGGCAGAGGCTGGCAGATCTCATGGAATGTAAATTGGGTTACCTTCCGACCAAGTACTTAGGGCTCCCCCTTGGTAAGGGGCGACTACGGAAGGATGACTGGATCGGCATCATCAACAGGATCGAAAACAGGATCGAAGGATGGCAGGCAAAACTCCTATCACAGGGAGGAAAGCTAACCCTAGTTAATTCGGTACTGTCCAACCTGCCCCTGTACTTTTTCTCCGTGTTTTTGGCTCCCAAATGGGTCATTCGACGCATCGACACACTGCGAAGGAAGTTCTTTTGGCAGGGCCCCTGTCTGGTTAATTGGAAGGCGGTGTGCAGGGCGAAGATAGATGGCGGGCTAGGGATCTTAGAGTTGAGAAATCTGAACCTAGCCCTGCTGGCGAAGTGGTGGTGGCGTTTCTTCTCAGCGGAGGTAACCGCCTGGAGGCATCTTATTCTTAGGATGTACTACGGCCGACGCCGACCACTAAACGAAGGGAAGTCCTTCAAACCGAATTCCCAATGGTGGAGAGACGTCTTAGGCACGAAAGAGTTGTTCATTTGCAGCACCTCTCGGTCGGTTGGCAATGGGCGGTGGACGAATTTTTGGTCAGACATCTGGATCGGGAATAGCTCCCTTAGTTGCGGTTTCCCACGTATTTACGGAGAGGTCCGCAACAAAGCATGCCGGGTCTCGGACTGCTTTGGTAGCACTGGTTGGCGGAGGTCCTGGACCCTGGCAGGATTCGTTCCATCCTCGGGGGAAGACAGAATGCTGCTTCAAAGTTTTTCAGATACCCTGGCTGGGGTCTGGCTATCGAATGGAAAGGACTTGTTCAAATGGAGATGGACAAGCTCTGAGACCTTCTCGGTGAATTCCTTGTACCGCTTCCTTCAGGATTCAGGTGTGCAAAATCGTGGATTCTCCAAACTCTGGAAGATCAAGATCCCGTTATAGGTGAAAATTTTCTGTTGGTTAGTGCTTAACCGTAGAGTGCTAACCGTGGACAGACTGCTCAAATGGGGGTGGGTTGGGAGTAGTAACTGCTCCTTCTGCCCTTGTACGGAGGAATCTGCCGACCACCTCTTTGCCTCCTGCGCTGTGGCGCGTCTATTGCTGGACTGCCTGCTTCCAAATCTTGTGACCCCTGGCTGTCTCACCACCGTCGGCTCGCTTTGGTATGGTTACGTGGAAAGCAGGAGCGCCCGTAGGAAGGAGGAACTAACTGTGATAGCAGCGGTGTGGTGGACTGTCTGGCTGGAGCAGAATAGCAGGAGGTTTGAGTCTGTCTCCCGGAACTCGGGGATGCTTTGCTTCGCCGCCCGCGACCTGGTGGTAGCCTGGTCTACGTTCTGTTTGTAAGATTTTTTTTTTTTTTTTTTTTTTTTTTTTTTTTTTTCTCGAGGCCGAGTTGCCTTGTCTTTTGTAGCTGAATTCACTATTGCAATGAATGAAGCGGCAGCATGCTGCCTTCCTCTCAAAAAAAGTTTCACTACTTATTTAAATACAACATAATTGAGATAATTAAGACCCATACTCTTTTACCGTAAGTTTAACTATTTGGTTATTCTTAATAATTTTATTCAATTTCGGATTGGATTGGCGGGTTAGCGGGTAATTGAGGTTGATACCCGTAAAATATGTTTACATATATATTTTTAAAATCCGTTTGGTAATAAGAACCGTCTAACTTTAGCCGACAGATCGAGCCGAGTTGGGGCAAAAAATCAAATAAGGATATGATTCTCTATTTTTTAATAAAATTTATGCTGAACATTACATTATATTACGTATGAAAATAAGCATAATATTTTTGGATTAGTAAAAAATATATCTCATTTATCGTAACACAATATGCTCGCAATCCCGAGCTGAGTCTTAGTGAGATGCATCTCACACGCAATGAAAAGTCCGCAAAAGAGATGCCCAACTACTTAAGAAGTTGACAAGCTAAGAGTGTGTTTGGTTGGCTGTGAAATGTATTGAAAATTATATTTCGTTATGAAAAATTATTTTTCGCGTGTTTGTTTAGTCATAAAATGATATTTTCAAAAGATTGTTCGTACGAATTTGATAAAAATTAGAGTGTTTTTGTATTCCACTCATTTTCGACGAAAACGAAAACTTCAAATTGCGTTAAACTAATTTCATTCAATTTTTCCTATTGAACCATACAAAAATGATTTTTTTTTTTTTTTCAACCAAATAAGTATTAATGGAAAACTACTTTTCTTCCTACAAATTAAACACTACAAAGGTAAAACTTTTTCCCCACCGAAAATTGATTTCTAAGAAAAATTATTTTTCACAATTTTAGGTCCAACCAAACACCCCTAAGTGGCCTTTTAGAAATCAATGGGGCTATTTTATGTTATTATAAGAAAGGATTTTCCTTTTTGGAAAAAAGAAAAAGTAAGCTTAATTTATGAATTTAGGTTGTGTCTCAATCCATGCCAAATTAGTCCACACACACACACACACACACACACACACATATATATATATATATATATATATATATATATATATATATATATATATATATATGCATGTGCCAAACTTTTACCCAACAAATGGGCCCTTTTTGTGGAAAGAGACACAACACCTTTTAAAAATTTGTGTGCCATTTTTTAACTTGGATCTCTCAAAAACACCTTTTAGAAATGCTTACCTATTTAATTATTGGACTTTAGAAAAAAAAAATAAGAAGAAAAAAAAACACCTTTTTTTGAGGTGCATTGTCAAATGGAGGCTATTTAAGGGCTTTGTAACACTAAACTAATATTATAAATCTTGAAGAAATAAAATCAAGTATTATTAATTACTGTCTCCTTTTTTTTCTTGAGATTTTCAATATCTATCAATTTAGATTTTTATGTCCTATTTTTATTATATTAAGAGGTTTACGGATAGTTCAAAAGAATATTAACATTTTATTATAGATTCAGGTAATCCAGTTGTCGTAATGAAAAGGGTTGTTATCTCACCATTGTTCACAAAAAAAATAGAGAACTCTTCTGATAGTGACCACTATAACAAAATTATACTATAGCGATACTTTTAATTATTTCTAAAATTTTAAAAAAATATCGCTGGTAAAAATACCGACACTTATTATTAGTGTCGCTATATGTGCAATCGTTAGGATGTATAGCGATGCATTATTGTAATGTGTTTCAAAAATATATTTTTATAACCTAATTTTTGGATATAGATGTAATATAAATAGGACACTTGCATACAAGTATCATAAAAATATGTTCGTATAATTTAATTTTGTTGTAGTGTGGTGAGGCGGTCTAATCTACTGCTATTACATACATTACTCAAATCTTAAAGCAGCTTAGATCTTTTACAGCAGGTCCAACTCTAAATAAACTTGAGCAAATATCGGGCTCGATCGTGGTTGGTTTCGGGCTTATTGTAACCCTAGTTCCGGTCCAAAGTGATCAAGCTACATCATCTTACCTTGATGATGAATCAAACTAAAGAAACTAAAAAATCTGAGCCCAGCATACATCATTATTATCAGCACTCTAATTTTTGTACCCGGTCCAATAGCCCGGCCCAATAAACTGGGCCGTACATACTATGTCAAATCGTTGAAATTCGAACTCAGAACCTTCTGTTTTGATATCATGTTATACATAAAATAAAACAATCGCTTTGATATCTCCGAAAATTTAAGCTCCCAAAAAACAATATTTTTAACATTTATATTCAATATTGTAGAGAAACCACAAGCTAATTCTTAAAAATAAGTGGTTTAAAAATAGGAAACAAATCATGTTCACAGCTTACTAATTAATTTACTATGACAATGATTTCCATAGAAGACACATGAGAAACAATTGTGCCTATTAATTTCTACAAAATTATGTTTCATACTTGGTAAAAGTTTTAGAAAGCATTAGCATGTGGTTCATGGTGGTGACCCACTTCTTGTACAATACATAGTTTGGCACCTTGAGCTCGATCTTTCCCTTGTTCGTCGTAATTTCGATGAAATAGGATGCATCCTCTTCGGTATGAGGAGTTTCTGGCGGGCTCGTGTGCACGTCGTAAATGATACCTGCAGTTGTTCAGTAATCAGACGACACTTCGTTTTCACGAACACGATATCGAGGAACTTGTAATGTAGAAGCTTTTGGCTTACTTTTCGTTTTACTCGAAAAGGCCGTCAGCATGCTGGCCTTCTTGATCTTTAGTACAATCTTGCCATCTTTGTTTAGGATAGCCGAAACCGATCGTAACCTGCATTTGCCTGCCAAGTATAGCATGGATGCATGATAAACATATTTGTGGTCATGTTGTTTCATCAAAGGCTTTTGCTAGAAAGATTTCGATTAGAGTTACCGTCAGGCGTCGCCACGAGGATCTCATCGCCCTTTGCTACCGATGCTCTACACCTTCCAAAGTTGAAGTCGAGCTCATTGTATACAAAGCTTGGTGCACTCCATTTTATCCTCGTGCCACGACCCGGCCTTCCTCTCAGTGTTTGTGCACCTCTCAACGCTGAAACATTCGGAAAGAATTGTTATTGTTCTTTGAGAGATTGAGCATACCACCTCTCGGTTATAAGTCTTACTCATAGACCTCTTTTAGGCATTACGAAATACTCTCGTAGAAGAAGCCTCATATGCGTGGCACCTGTTTGGCCCAGCTTGAGCTTCTGTAGAGTTACGATTGACTAGAGTTGTTTGGAGAAGCACTGGGTAGTTACAGTTGATGCAAGCTTACCGCAACAGCAAAAGCTATTGACTTTTTGTTTGCCAACTTTTGCTTCTTGATGTAGCGAAGATGCTCCAGAAGCTTGGCCGAACAGGCACGCAATGTTCGAGAAAAATGAGAGAATTGAGTAAAATACATGTTACTGCTGCAGCAGTGAGTGTAATGATGCCATTCGCGTCGGTGGAAGCCATGGCAGCATTTAAAGCAGAAACAAGCTGTTCGCGCTTAGCTCCGACAGCTTCTGCCACTTGGCCGCAATGTGCTGCGACTAGTGCAGCAGCAGAAGCCACTGCTGTTTCTGTCAGTGAAGCTGTTTCGCTCGCTTCGGCATTCTCTGCTGCTATAGCTGCAAGTGCTGCAGCAAGCCCTGCAATAGATACAGCTGAGTGCACCTCAGCTTTCTGCAGCCTATCCTCCTCTTTTCTTCTTTGCTTCTTTTCCTTCACCCACTTCTTTAGATTGAGGCCATTCGACGGCTTAATCCGTCGAGAGAGCTGCGAGTGACACCCTTCTTTTGTTATGTGTCAAAATAACTACCAATTTATAGGCTCTACATTGTGCGCATTTGCTTATTGTGCTCCTTCAATGTTCTTGCCTATACTTTTTTGTGCTGAAAATAAATCTTGTAATTGTAATTGTATAACAGAGCGAACTTTAATTCAGTGACAGCGCGAACTTGTTCTTATTGTGGCCCTGAGATGCATTTAAAGTTGTTAAAAATTCAATTCGATTTCATGACAAAATAACAGTGAACATTAACAAGGAACTATGATAAACCTCTCGTTTATATTCGCACCGTACCGATTCTGGATGAATTGCATTCTGAAGCCACATCCATGGCTGAAGAAATGAAAAACAAAAAAGAAACCGTATTAATCCAACTGAGCCTATCGTCGGAGTTTTGAGTTTTTCAGATCTCTTTTACCGTCAGATTGTCGAACTTCCACTGCTGCATTGGCATCTCATCGCCGTCGTCGGTCATCAAGCTCTCATTTTTCTTCTGCAAACTGACAGATTCTCATTGCTTCTATTTGTTACAGTAACAGTTATTTCAATTGAAACAAATCAGCACAATGTGGACTAGTTTATCATTTCGCTCACCGACAGAGAACCTCTCTCATTGCTTTGGAACGCAGCGACCGCCTCTTCCATCAGTATCATCGAGCAATCGTCTACGGTCGGATGAAAATTTCGAACTGCAGAGGTACACCGCGTGTTCGAAAGGACATGGATCGACTCGGAGGATTCTTTAGTGGCAATAATTGGTTGTTTTTTTTTTAGTATACAATGAGAGAAATTATCATCCAAACACAGACAATGTTGCAAATACTAATACACATGAAAAAAGAAATTTACCTGAGTACATTGGGCCTTCATAGTCCTCATAAATCTCATTAGTGTTGATGGAGTAATGCTGCATCTTTGAATGGAATTAAAAGCTATTCAAATTCAAAATGTGATGGTTGTGTATGTAACTATGTATGAGAGGGGGATCATTAAATTTATGATTTATTTGTGTGTTTATAACTCATCTTAATCAAATGAGAATTGTAGGAATTATTTAAGATGAGCCCTTGGCACATGCCACCCATGTAATTGTCATGGTTGGTATATATCTTGGTGTGTTATATGCTTGTTATTGTTGGAGGAGATGTTGGGGAGCCACTCCCTTAACACAGCTAGCAATGGAATAGAAAATTTAAGTGGTTATTTATATGATGTTGTGGAATTTTCCCAAGAATTAATTCATGTTATATATATATATATATATATATATATATATATAATAAAAAGGTTATAATTGGGGAAAGTTGACCAAGAAAATGCCCTAATTAATGGTCATTGTTATGATTCCATGATGAAACTGAAATATGTTCAGGTTTTATATATATATATATATATATATATATCTATATCTATATCTATATATATAGTTCGACTAATACTCGGTGCTACCGAATTTTTACGTTGCTAGATCCATCCCTTTGATTATTTTCCGTCCCAGTTCAATTATTTTTCAAACCACCTACTAAATCCTAGAAGCCCTTTAATCCATAATAATATATCTCTTCATCCAAGGATAATAATAGCATCAATAACGTGAGAGACGCCTAACCCCCCTTGACAAAAACTTACCAGCCGTCCACGGTCTTGAGTGCTGGTCCTCCTCGTTCGAGTGAAAACCTTTCCTAAGCGATTCATACTTTTACAAACATCATAGCCAAACTCTTTCTCTCTCTCTGTATATATATATATATATATATATATTATATATATAGATATATATATATATATTATATATATATATATATATATATCTATATCTATATATATATATTATAACAGGAGAGCAGAGAAAGAGTTGGCTATGATGTTTTGTAAAGTATTAATCGCTTAGTGAGAATGTTTTTCACTCGGTGTTTTTTTGAACGGAGGAGACACAAGCACTCAAGGACTGTGGACGGTGGTAAGGTTTTTCGTTAGATAGTGATCACTTTATTGATGCTATTTATTTAATCCTTGAGATGAAGAGATATATTATTAGGATGATTTAAAAGGGCTTATAGATTTAGTAGGTGGTTTGAAAAATCATATGGAACTGGGACGTGGAAAATAATCAAAGGGTGGATATAAGCAACGTAAAATTCTGTCGCACGAGTATTAGTCGAACTCTATATATATATATATATATTATATATATATATATATATAAATATTATAAAAACTGAACTATTTCAGTTTCATCATGGAATCATAACAACTGAACATTAATCTAGGGCATTTCTTGGTCAACTTCCCCAATTATAAACCTTGTTATTCTATATATATATATATATATATATATATATATAACAGAATTAATTCTTGCGGACAATCCACAACCATCATAAAAATAACAATCTTAAATTTTCTATTCCATTGCTAGCTGTGTTAAGCGGAGTGGCCTCCCCAACATCTTCCTCCCAACAATAACAAGCATATAAACCACCAAGTATTATACATCCAATGAACAATTTACATGGGTGGAGGGTGCACAAGGGATCATTTAATAATTCCTACAATTCTCATTTGATTAGATGAGTTACTAAACACACAAATAAATCATAACTTTAATGGATCCCCGCTCATACATAGTTACATACCAAAACCATCACATTTTGAATTGAATTGCTTTATCATAAGATGCAGCAGTACTCCATCAACACTAATGAGATTTATGAGGGGACTATGAAGCCCAATGTTACTCAGTAAATTTCTTTTTTTAATGTGTGTCTTAGTATTGCAACATGGTCCTGTGTTTGGATGATATTTCTTCATGTAACTAAAAAAAAAACAACACGTATTGCCACTAAAGGAATCTCGAGTCATCCTGTCCTTCGAAACACGCGGGTTTGTTACCTCTGCAGTTACGAAATTTTTCATCCGACCGTAGAAGAGGTGCTCGATGATAATGAGGACGAGCGCGGTTGCTGCGTTCCAAAGCAAGAGATAGGTCTATGTCGATGTGAGGAAATGATCAAAATAGTCCACATTGTGCTGATGTGTTTCAATTGAAATAACTGTTACTGTAACAAATAGAAATCATGAGAATCTGTCAGTTGCAGAAGAAAAATGAGAGCTTGATGCGACGACGTGCGATGAGATGCCAATGCAGCAGTGGAAGTTCGACAATAGACGGTAAAAGAGATCTGAAAACTCAAAACTCCGACGATAGGCTCAGTTGGATTAATACGGTTTCTTTTTTGTTTTTTCATTTCTTCAGCCATGGATGTGGCTTCAGAATGCAATTCATCCAGAATCGGTACGGGCGAATATAAACGAGAGGTTTATCATAAGTTCCTTGTTAATGTTCACTGTTATTTTGTCATGAAATCGAATGGAATTTTTAACAACTTTAAATGCATCTCAGGGCCACATAAGACAAGTTCGCGCTGTCACTGAATTAAAGTTCGCTCTGTTATACAATTACATTACAAAGATTTATTTTCCAGCACAAAAAAAGTATAGGCAAGAACATTGAAGGAGCACAATAAGCAAATGCGCACAATGTAGAGCCTATAAAATTGTAGTTATTTGACACATAACAAAAGAAGGGTGTCACTCGCAGCTCTCTCGACGGATTAAGCCGCGAATGGCCTCAATCTAAAGAAGTGGGTGAAGAAAAGAAGCAAGAAGAAAAGAGGAGGATAGGCTGCAGAAAGAGAGGGTTGCACCTCAGCTGTATCTATTGCAGGGCTTGCTGCAGCACTTGCAGCTATAGCAGCAGAGAATGCCGAAGCGAGCGAAACAGTTCACTGACAGAAACAGCAGTGGCTTCTGCTGCTGCACTAGCGCAGCACATTGCGGCCAGTGGCAAAAGCTGTCGGAGCTAAGCGCGAACAGCTTGTTTCGCTTTAAATGCTGCCATGGCTTCCACCGACGCGAATGGCAATTACAATCACTGCTGCAGCAGTAACATGTATTTTACTCAATTCTCTCATTTTTCTCGAACATTGCGTGCCTGTTCGACCAAGCTTCTGGAGCATCTTCGCTACATCAAGAAGCAAAAGTTGGCAAACAAAAAGTCAATAGTTTTGCTGTTGCGGTAAGCTTGCATCAACTGTAAACTACCCAGTGCTTCTCCAAACAACTCTAGTCAATCGTAACTCTACAGAAGCTCAAGCTGGGCCAAACAGGTGCCACGCATATGAGGCTTCTTTACGAGAGTATTTCGTAATGCCTAAAAGAGGTCTATGAGTAAGACTTATAACCGAGAGAGGTGGATGCTCAATCTCTCAAAGAACAATACACAATTCTTTCCGAATGTTTCAGCGTTGAGAGGTGCAAAAAACATGAGAGGAAGGCCGGGTCGTGGCACGAGGATAAATGGAGTGCACCAAGCTTTGTATACAATGAGCTCGACTTCAACTTTGGAAGGTGTAGAGCTCGTAAGAAAAGGGCGATGAGATCCTCGTGGCGACGCCTGACGGTAACTCTAATCGAAATCTTTCTAGCAAAAGCCTTGATGAAACAACATGACCACAAATATGTTTATCATGCATCCAGCTACCTGGCAGGCAAATGCAGGTTACGATCGGTTTCGGCTATCCTAAACAAAGATGGCAAGATTGTACTAAAGATCAAGAAGGCCAGCATGCTGACGGCCTTTTCGAGTAAAACGAAAAGTAAGCCAAAGCTTCTACATTACAAAGTTCCTCGATATCGTGTTCGTGAAAACGAAGTGTCGTCTGATTACTGAACAACTGCAGGTATCATTTACGACGTGCACACGAGCCCGCCAGAAACTCCTCATACCGAAGAGGATGCATCCTATTTCATCGAAATTACGACGAACAAGGGAAGATCGAGCTCAAGGTGCCAAACTATGTATGTACAAGAAGTGGGTCACCACCATGAACCACATGCTAATGCTTTCTAAAACTTTTACCAAGTATGAAACATAATTTTGTAGAAATTAATAGGCACAATTGTTTCTCATGTGTCTTCTATGGAAACATTGTCATAGTAAATTAATTAGTAAGCTGTGAACATGATTGTTTCCTATTTTTAAACCACTATTTTTAAGAATTAGCTTGTGGTTTCTCTACAATATGAATATAAATGTGTTAAAAATATTGTTTTTGGGAGCTTAAATTCGGAGATATCAAAGCGATTGTTTTATTTTATGTATACATGATATCAAAACAGAAGGTTCTGAGTTCGAATTTCCACGATTTGACATAGTCTGTACGGCCCAGTTTATGGGGCCGGCTATGGACGGGTACAAAAAATTAGAGTGCTGATAATATGATGTATGCTGGGCTCAGATTTTTTAGTTTCTTTAGTTTGATTCATCATCAAGGTAAGATGATGTAGCTTGATCACTTTGGACCCGGAACTAGGGTTACAATAAGCCCGAAACCAACCACGATCGAGCCCGATATTTGCTCAAGTTATTTAAGTTGGTGGACCTGCTGTAAAAGATCTAAGCTGCTTTAAGATTTGAGTAAGTATGTAATAGCAGTAGATTAGACCGCCTCACCACACTACAACAAAATTAAATTATACGAACATCTTTTTATGATACTTGTAGCAAGTGTCCTATTTATATTACATCTATATCCAAAAATTAGGTATAAAAATGTATATTTTGAAACACATTACAATAATGCATCGCTATACATCCTAACGATTGCCATTATAGCGACACTAATAATAAGTGTCGGTATTTTTACCAGCGATATTTTTTTAAAATTTTAGAAATAATTAAAAGTATCGCTATAGTATAATTTTGTTATAGTGGTCACTATCAGAAGAGTTCTCTATTTTTTTTGTGAACAATGGTGAGATAACAACCTTTCATTACGACAACTGGATTACCTGAATCTATAATAAAATGTTAATATTCTTTTGAAACTATCCGTAAACCTCTTAATATAATAAAAATAGGACATAAAAAATCTAAATTGATAGATATTGAAAATCTCAAGAAAAAAAAAGGAGACAGTAATTAATAATACTTGGATTTTAGTTCTTCAAGATTTATAATTAGTTAGTGTTACAAAGCCCTTAAATAGCCTCCATTTGACAATGCACCTCAAAAAAAGGTGTTTTTTTTCTTCTTATTTTTTTTTTCTAAAGTCCAATAATTAAATAGGTAGCATTTCTAAAAGGTTGTTTGAGAGATCCAAGTTAAAAAATGCACACAAATTTTTAACAGGTGTTGTGTCTCTTTCCACAAAAAGGGCCCATTTGTTGGGTAAAAGTTTGGCACAGCATTATATATATATATATATATATATATATATATATATATATATATATATATATGTGTGTGTGTGTGGTGTGTGTTGTGTGTGGACTAATTTGCATGGATTGAGACACAACCTAAATTCATAAATTAAGCTTACTTTTCTTTTTTCCAAAAAGGAAAATCCTTCTTATAATAACATAAAATAGCCCCCATTGATTTCTAAAAGGCCACTTAGGGGTGTTTGGTTGGACCTAAAATTGTGAAAATAATTTTTCTTAGAAATCAATTTCGGTGGGGAAAAAGTTTTACCTTTGTAGTGTTTAATTTGTAGGAAGGAAAAGTAGTTTTCCATTATACTATTTGGTTGAAAAAAAAAAAAAAAAAATCATTTTGTATGGTTCAATAGGAAAAATTGAATGAAATTAGTTTAACGCAATTTGAAGTTTTCGTTTTCGTCGAAAATGAGTGGAATACAAAAACACTCAATTTTATCAAATTCGTACGAACAATCTTTTGAAAATATCATTTTTGACTAAACAAACACGCGAAAAATAATTTTTCATAACGAAATATAATTTTCAATACATTTCACAGCCAACCAAACACACTCTTAGCTTGTCAACTTCTTAAGTAGTTGGGCATCTCTTTTGCGGACTTTTCATTGCGTGTGAGATGCATCTCACTAAGACTCAGCTCGGGATTGCGAGCATATTGTGTTACGATAAATGAGATATATTTTTTACTAATCCAAAAATATTATGCTTATTTTCATACGTAATAATGTAATGTTCAGCATAAATTTTATTAAAAAATAGAGAATCATATCCTATTTGATTTTTTGCCCCAACTCGGCTCGATCTGTCGGCTAAAGTTAGACGGTTCTTATTACCAAACGGATTTTAAAAATAATATGTAAACATTTTACGGGTATCAACCTCAATTACCGCTAACCCGCCAATCCAATCCGAAATTGATAAAATTATTAAGAATAACAAATAGTTAAACTTACGGTAAAAGAGTATGGGTCTTAATTATCTCAATTATGTTGTATTTAAATAAGTAGTGAAATCTTTTTGAGAGGAAGGCAGCATGCTGCCGCTTCATTCATTGCAATAGTGAATTCAGCTACAAAGACAAGGCAACTCGGGCCTCGAGAAAAAAAAAAAAAAAAAAAAAAAAAAAAAAAAAATCTTACAAAACAGAACGTAGACCAGGCTACCACCAGGTCGCGGCGGCGAAGCAAAGCATCCCGAGTTCCGGGAGACAGACTCAAACCTCCTGCTATTCTGCTCCAGCCAGACAGTCCACCACACCGCTGCTATCAAGTTAGTTCCTCCTTCCTACGGGCGCTCCTGCTTTCCACGTAACCATACCAAAGCGAGCCGACGGTGGTGAGACAGCCAGGGGTCACAAGATTTGGAAGCAGGCAGTCCAGCAATAGACGCGCCACAGCGCAGGAGGCAAGAGGTGGTCGGCAGATTCCTCCGTACAAGGGCAGAAGGAGCAGTTACTACTCCCAACCCACCCCCATTTGAGCAGTCTGTCCACGGTTAGCACTCTACGGTTAAGCACTAACCAACAGAAAAATTTCACCTATAACGGGATCTTGATCTTCCAGAGTTTGGAGAATCCACGATTTTGCACACCTGAATCCTGAAGAAGCGGTACAAGGAATTCACGAGAAGGTCTCAGAGCTTGTCCATCTCCATTTGAACAAGTCCTTTCCATTCGATAGCCAGACCCCAGCCAGGGTATCTGAAAAACTTTGAAGCAGCATTCTGTCTTCCCCCGAGGATGGAACGAATCCTGCCAGGGTCCAGGACCTCCGCCAACCAGTGCTACCAAAGCAGTCCGAGACCCGGCATGCTTTGTTGCGGACCTCTCCGTAAATACGTGGGAAACCGCAACTAAGGGAGCTATTCCGATCCAGATGTCTGACCAAAAATTTCCACCGCCCATTGCCAACCGACCGAGAGGTGCTGCAATTGAACAACTCTTTCGTGCCTAAGACGTCTCTCCACCATTGGAATTCGGTTTGAAGGACTTCCTTCGTTTAGTGGTCGGCGTCGGCCGTAGTACATCCTAAGAATAAGATGCCTCCAGGCGGTTACCTCCGCTGAGAAGAAGAAACGCCACCACCACTTCGCCAGCAGGGCTAGGTTCAGATTTCTCAACTCTAAGATCCTAGCCCGCCATCTATCTTCGCCCTGCACACCGCCTTCCAATTAACCAGACAGGGGCCTGCCAAAAGAACTTCCTCGCAGTGTGTCGATGCGTCGAATGACCCATTTGGGAGCCAAAAACACGGAGAAAAAGTACAGGGGCAGGTTGGACAGTACCGAATTAACTAGGGTTAGCTTTCCTCCCTGTGATAGGAGTTTGCCTGCCATCCTTCGATCCTGTTTTCGATCCTGTTGATGATGCCGATCCAGTCATCCTTCCGTAGTCGCCCCTTACCAAGGGGGAGCCCTAAGTACTTGGTCGGAAGGTAACCCAATTTACATTCCATGAGATCTGCCAGCCTCTGCCTTGATGTCTGCTGCTGCCAAGATAGAACAGCTCGGACTTACTACGGTTAATCTTTAGACCTGAGGCCCACTCGAATGTCTGCCAGATAAACCGCAGATTCGAAGTTGACGTGACTTGGCCTCACAAAAAAAGAAGGTATCGTCCGCATACTGGATGATGGCGGGTGGCGTCCTTAGATGGCCCCACCCCTCTCAGCAGGTTGCTTTTGAGCTCTCTCCGTCATTCTTGCAAGACCTCCGCCACCAGCAAGAAGAGAGAAAGGGGGAGAGAGGGTCCCCCTGACGAAGTCCTCGTCTAAGTTTTATCCATTTTGACGGCTCACCGTGACAAGTATCGCTATTTTGCCGTTGGAAATGTATTGGTCTATCCAACCGATCCATTTATCAGTTGCACCTAACCATGCCAGTGTACATCTAAGGAAGTTCCAGTCCACTTTGTCGAAAGCCTTCTCGAAATCTGCTTAATGCCCACACTTTCAGATCTCACTTTCGAACCCCAGCTAATAATCTCGCTAGCCGTGACAAACGAATCCAGTATAAGGCGCCCTTTAATAAAGGCCGTCTGCGAGGGTGATATAATCTTGTGTATCACCCTTCCAGCCTGTTCGCCAGAACTTTTGAGATAATTTTCTGCACGCAGTTTAGGAGGCAGATCGGTCTAAAGTCGTTAGCAGAAATCGCCCCCTCTTTTTTGGGGATAAGACAGATAT
Source organism: Tillandsia leiboldiana (assembly GCA_029204045.2). Lineage (NCBI taxonomy): Eukaryota > Viridiplantae > Streptophyta > Magnoliopsida > Poales > Bromeliaceae > Tillandsia > Tillandsia leiboldiana. The sequence goes on from CM055060.1 coordinate 1,433,336, forward strand.
AAGAGTAATCTATAGGACCCGTGTTCAACGTTCCAGCGAACAAGTCTTCGAAAATACCCAACAGATCCGCTGCGACAACCCCCCAGAACTTTTGGAAAAACCTCAGCCTGAAGCCGTCAGGGCCGGGGGCTTTATCCCCGTTCATTTGGAAGGGGCCTTTTTAACTTCCTCTTCAGTGAAGGGCTCGTGAGATGATCCGCGCTAAGGAAACCTTCGTTCTTCCCTTCAGTGAAGGGCTCCGTGAGATGATCCGCGCTAAGGAAACCTTCGTTACCAAAAAGGTCACTCCAGTCCTCGCACGTAGCGGGGCGGGTAACCTCGGGGTAAACCTATCCTTGAACTTGGCGTAGAAGTAATCACTCTTCTCCTGCTCCTGCTCTATCCTTCGCCCGTCATCCTCAATCCTCCCGATATGATTAGCTCTAGCCCTCCCATTAGCCATAGCATGGAAGAACTTGGTGTTGCCATCCCCTTCCTTAAGCCATGCTGTTTCGCTCTCGCTTGCCACAGCAGTTCTTCGTCTGCGATAATCTTTTTAAGCTCCGATTTGAGGCGGATCCGAGTCTGGATTTGCCCTGTGGTAAGGCCCGAACTCTCTTCCAACAGGTCCAACTTGCGGATCTCCTCAATAGTGGTCAGCTTGGAGTTCCAGACACTATAGAAATTAGAGGTACACCACTCTTTGATCCTCTTACGACAGTGGCGCAGTTTGGCGGCGAATGACAGTGCACCCCCGGTCGCGGAACTCAGCTCATTCCACCAGACGGCACCAGAAGGTTGAAATCATTCCGTGTTAGCCATACCTTCTCCAATCTGAAAAACACGACGACGGGGTTTGGTCTGAGTCGTAAGCAACAGCGGAGTGGTCTGGTTGATATAATGCGCGGTAACCCCGTGACAAGGGACCCTGGAAGGCTAGCATCCCACTCCGTCGAATCAGGAAAACGGTCGAGCTTGGCTAGGGTAGGGATACGTTGCAGGTTTGACCAGGTGAACTGTTGGTTGCTGATCGGGAGGTCAATCAGCTCTAGCGAGTTGATAAGATTGCCAAACATTGTCATTAGCTTACTGCTCCAATTCCTGCCCTGCGCTCATCCTGGCTCCTAGTAAGGTTGAAGTCCCCACACACCAACCAAGGACCAAGACAATGGATTTGAGCGCCGCCAATTCCGAGCAAAATTCCTCCTTCTGGTCCCACCCAGGTGGACCGTAGACATTGGTGAGAAAGAATGACAGGACCGCTGGGGCGATGAATAAGGCGAAGCGAGAGAGAGAAAGCCCGCACCAGCACCTCTGAACAGGAGAAGGTGTCGGAGTTCCAACAGGTTACAATGCCTCCGGAGGCGCCATGGAACCGATCACTGACACTTGTTGATCCGCCGCCCGGCGAAGGAGGTGAGAAACGAGCGGGACATGGAACAAACTTTCGTTTCTTGCAAACAGAGGATAGAGTTCATACACCTAGAAACTACCGACTTGACGACCGCTCTCTTGGAACGGTCGTTAAGCCCCCTAAACATTCCAACAAAGTACGTTAAACATAAAGACCTTTAACAACACCCAAGCGGACCTAAAGCAAACTAGGCAAGATGACCCACGGTCATCCCGAAGTCCGACCAACTAGCTGCCTCCTCCCCTGAGAGCCTGATACCCACCTTGGCTGCTTTAGCGACGATCGCCCTGAGTGCCGAAGGGACAGGGGGAGTATCACGGCCAAACCCACCTGCATCCCTCTCGCCACCAGGCCCACAGGGCCGACACCTGCCCTCAGCGACTCCTTGCGCACCATCGCTGCTTCCAGGATGCAAACTCCGGCCCGCCCCGCTAGCCTAGGGCTCCTCCTCGAAGAGACTCCGGTCCACAAACGGAGAAGCCGAGACCAGGCTCTCCCGAATCCAAGGGTGGGGCCACCCCCTCTTCAGCACACGGATCCCGCGGACACTGGTAGCCCCGCAGCCTGCAGGACGACAGGGGAACCGCACGACACCAGGTCATCCTCTGGGAGCAAAGAAGCCGCGGCGAAGGCTTCCCCCTACCCGCGGCAGTGAGCGAAGCCCCACAGCCCGGTCGAAGGAGCAGACCAACACGGGCAGATCGGGCGAAGTGGGGCTACCCACGGATGAGGCGACAGTACCCACAGCCGGCGGGGGCAAACGGGTGGAGGGGGCTCCGTCGGCAGGGTCCCGAGTGGATCGGATAGCGCGGGCTCCAGCAGGCCGGGCCTACGACGACGATGAGCTGCAACTTGGGCGTTGGGACCACCCGGTCTGCACCTGGGCGTGGCCCACCCACGGACCCGGGGAACAGTGGGGAGGCTCCCAACAGCAGAATGGCAATCGGTGGGGCCCGGTAGAAGAAAGAAGGCCCAAGCAGGGATGGCCCGAGCACAACCCAAAGCGACGGGGAGGGGAAGGTTGGCCCAGGAGATGGTGGCCCGAGCAGTCTGGGGGGAGGAGAAGCGGGCCCTTGGCTACCGGCCCACAAACCACCCGAGGGACCCACGCGCGGAGAAGTGGGGGGACCGGCCCCCCCATGGCCCCGTGGGAGCCGTTGCGCGACTGGGCACCCAGGTCAAGGCCGGTGACTGCAAAGACAGGGCCGATGGGCCCTCGAACCGCGGACCCTTGCACTCCAGGACAAAAACCGAAGGGCCCGAGGGTAGGCTCTGCCGCACGCAGACTGCAGCCCCCCAAGCAGGAAAGCCGATTTGAAAACTTACCAGAAGAGAGCCGCCGGCCGACTCCAAGGAGCCCGCTCTGCCCCCCTGACCTGCCGATCCCGAAGAGGGAACGCACGCCCCCCGAGGTGCAGCAGCAGGGAGCGATGGGCGAGGGCGGCAGTCGGGGCCGAGCGATGGGCCCTGCCCAGCACTAGAAGATGCGCCGGCGGCCGCCGGCGCCCTCGCCGCCGGCGGTTGCACGCTCCCGAGGCGTCGCCTATCACGAATCTCCGACGAAAAACAGGAGTGTCGCCGCCCGATCGGGCACCCTCCCTGGAGCTTTCGCCTCCAGAAGCAGCCCAGGGGGGCGGAAACCTCCGAGCCAGCTCCCTCCCCCGGGGATCATGTTGACCTCCCCCTTCGTTCCCGTCGCCGCCCACGAACGGGATCCCGTGGTCGTCTCCGCCGAAGGGAGCGTGCTCTCGATGCTTACCGATACAGACACCACAATATCGCCCATCGAGATCGACAGGTGCTCCGGAATCTCGGCGAGATCATCAACTGCGATCGTGCACCTAAACCGGTTAGGTCCGCCACGGCAAGACTGTTCGGGTCCGCACCAAGAAAGCGCCCGAAGCCGTGCACCATAGCCCTACACAGGGCTCGGTCCAACACTCGAAGGGAAGATTGTTGATCCTGATCCGAGCTTTGTAACAGAATCTAGAGTTGCTTGCATGCCGGTAAGGCTCCCACGCATAGCACTGAAGCTTGCAGTGTGGAAGCCGGATAAGCTCACTGCGGATAAGGTCCTCCGGCGGACCCAGTCCGGCAGGAAGATGATAAAGTCCGCTCCCGGGCCTTCGCCACCAAGAAGTCGTTGGGTACCCGCCGAACCGTGTCGCAAGGTCCTCGGCAATGTTGTCCTGGGGGTAGTGGCCAAGGTGAGGCCTGCGATCACATCCGCCAGCACCGAAGAGTTACGTTGAAGTTGCCGCTTGCGGAAGTCTCCGAGAGGGGGATGAAGACTTAGCCAGGTGGGGACGGAAGTCGCTAGCATGAAGCATCTTCGAAGGCGGAGGCCGCTCTGGACGACACTGTCGCGCCCGATGTCCAGTGCGCAGACACGCCGAGCGGAGTGGATCTCTACAGTTCCGGATCTTGTGGTCGCTGGAAGGACACCTGAAGCACTTGTCTTTGCGATCGGAAGGAGGCAGCTCGACGGATACGAGGCCCCGGCGGCTTCCGATAAGGTACTCCATTGGTAAGAGCCTCTTTATAGGAAGAGGGCCTCACACCGGCATCCCCTCTCTCCCGCACCCCAAGCCGAGGAAAGCAGTGGCAAAGCCGTTGTCCGTGCTGATCTGCCCAGGTAACCCTGCGCGACTTAATGCCAGCCTTCGAGCTCAGAAAGCCCTGCCCATCCTAAGTGCTGAGCCTGCCTCTTTCTATCTTCAAGCTTAGCATAACTCACCATCTTCCCTTCTCTTTAACCCTTCCTAAGAGAGCCTTCGAATCCCTGGGGCGGATCTTCGCCTTCCTCGGCACACTATCATCATCACCCGCCCCCGATAGACATTAACTACCTTCTTAAAATTTCTCTCAGCTCCATGAATGCCTTCAGTCATCAGTTTGGGCCCTGGTTCTGCGACCGTAATCTGCTCTCCCACTCTGGCTCTTGCTGCAATCACCACCAAAACTGGAGCTCGCCACATTGCTCGCCACAGAACTGGAGCTCGCCACATTCCTTACAAAACCCCTTTTAAAATGTCCTGCGCTCCTCGCGCAGCATTGGCAAACCAAAGGGCGAAATTACGACGAGGAAATTAGAAGAAGATGTATCCAAATTCCATAACCGACTTAATAAGTAGTGAAACTATATATATATATCTAATATATATATCTCTATATAATATATATATTATATATATATATATATATATATATATATATATAATATATATATATAAA
>CM055060.1:1438062-1468367 GCA_029204045.2 Tillandsia leiboldiana
ATATATATATAATATATATATATATATACATATATATATGCATGTGCAAACTTTTACCCACAATGGGCCCTTTTTTGGAAAAGAGACACAACACCTTGTTAAATTTGTGTGCCATTTTTAACTTGGATCTCTAAAAACACACCTTTTAGAAATGCTTACCTATTAATTATTGGACTTTAGAAAAAAAAAATAAGAAGAAAAAAAACACCTTTTTTTGAGGTGCATTGTCAAATGGAGGCTATTTAAGGGCTTTGTAACACTAAACTAATATTATAAATCTTGAAGAAATAAAATCAAGTATTATTAATTACTGTCTCCTTTTTTTTCTTGAGATTTTTCAATATCTATCAATTTAGATTTTTATGTCCTATTTTTATTATATTAAGAGGTTTACGGATAGTTCAAAAGAATATTAACATTTTATTATAGATTCAGGTAATCCAGTTGTCGTAATGAAAAGGGTTGTTATCTCACCATTGTTCACAAAAAAATAGAGAACTCTTCTGATAGTGACCACTATAACAAAATTATACTATAGCGATACTTTAATTATTTCTAAAATTTTAAAAAAATATCGCTGGTAAAAAATACCGACACTTATTATTAGTGTCGCTATATGTGGCAATCGTTAGGAGGTATAGCGATGCATTATTGTAATGTGTTTCAAAAATATATTTTTATAACCTAATTTTTGGATATAGATGTAATATAAATAGGACACTTGCATACAAGTATCATAAAAATATGTTCGTATAATTTAATTTTGTTGTAGTGTGGTGAGGCGGTCTAATCTACTGCTATTACATACATTACTCAAATCTTAAAGCAGCTTAGATCTTTTACAGCAGGTCCAACTCTAAATAAACTTGAGCAAATATCGGGCTCGATCGTGGTTGGTTTCGGGCTTATTGTAACCCTAGTTCCGGTCCAAAGTGATCAAGCTACATCATCTTACCTTGATGATGAATCAAACTAAAGAACTAAAAAATCTGAGCCCAGCATACATCATTATTATCAGCACTCTAATTTTTGTACCCGGTCCAATAGCCCGGCCCAATAAACTGGGCCGTACATACTATGTCAAATCGTTGAAATTCGAACTCAGAACCTTCTGTTTTGATATCATGTTATACATAAAATAAAACAATCGCTTTGATATCTCCGAAAATTTAAGCTCCCAAAAAACAATATTTTTAACATTTATATCAATATTGTAGAGAAACCACAAGCTAATTCTTAAAAATAAGTGGTTTAAAAATAGGAAACAAATCATGTTCACAGCTTACTAATTAATTTACTATGACAATGATTTCCATAGAAGACACATGAGAAACAATTGTGCCTATTAATTTCTACAAAATTATGTTTCATACTTTGGTAAAAGTTTTAGAAAGCATTAGCATGTGGTTCTGGTGGTGACCCACTTCTTGTACAATACATAGTTTGGCACCTTGAGCTCGATCTTTCCCTTGTTCGTCGTAATTTCGATGAAATAGGATGCATCCTCTTCGGTATGAGGAGTTTCTGGCGGCTCGTGTGCACGTCGTAAATGATACCTGCAGTTGTTCAGTAATCAGACGACACTTCGTTTTCACGAACACGATATCGAGGAACTTGTAATGTAGAAGCTTTTGGCTTACTTTTCGTTTTACTCGAAAAGGCCGTCAGCATGCTGGCCTTCTTGATCTTTAGTACAATCTTGCCATCTTTGTTTAGGATAGCCGAAACCGATCGTAACCTGCATTTGCCTGCCAAGTATAGCATGGATGCATGATAAACATATTTGTGGTCATGTTGTTTCATCAAAGGCTTTTGCTAGAAAGATTTCGATTAGAGTTACCGTCAGGCGTCGCCACGAGGATCTCATCGCCCTTTGCTACCGATGCTCTACACCTTCCAAAGTTGAAGTCGAGCTCATTGTATACAAAGCTTGGTGCACTCCATTTTATCCTCGTGCCACGACCCGGCCTTCCTCTCAGTGTTTGTGCACCTCTCAACGCTGAAACATTCGGAAAGAATTGTTATTGTTCTTTGAGAGATTGAGCATACCACCTCTCGGTTATAAGTCTTACTCATAGACCTCTTTTAGGCATTACGAAATACTCTCGTAGAAGAAGCCTCATATGCGTGGCACCTGTTTGGCCCAGCTTGAGCTTCTGTAGAGTTACGATTGACTAGAGTTGTTTGGAGAAGCACTGGGTAGTTACAGTTGATGCAAGCTTACCGCAACAGCAAAAGCTATTGACTTTTTGTTTGCCAACTTTTGCTTCTTGATGTAGCGAAGATGCTCCAGAAGCTTGGCCGAACAGGCACGCAATGTTCGAGAAAAATGAGAGAATTGAGTAAAATACATGTTACTGCTGCAGCAGTGAGTGTAATGATGCCATTCGCGTCGGTGGAAGCCATGGCAGCATTTAAAGCAGAAACAAGCTGTTCGCGCTTAGCTCCGACAGCTTCTGCCACTTGGCCGCAATGTGCTGCGACTAGTGCAGCAGCAGAAGCCACTGCTGTTTCTGTCAGTGAAGCTGTTTCGCTCGCTTCGGCATTCTCTGCTGCTATAGCTGCAAGTGCTGCAGCAAGCCCTGCAATAGATACAGCTGAGTGCACCTCAGCTTTCTGCAGCCTATCCTCCTCTTTTCTTCTTTGCTTCTTTTCCTTCACCCACTTCTTTAGATTGAGGCCATTCGACGGCTTAATCCGTCGAGAGAGCTGCGAGTGACACCCTTCTTTTGTTATGTGTCAAAATAACTACCAATTTATAGGCTCTACATTGTGCGCATTTGCTTATTGTGCTCCTTCAATGTTCTTGCCTATACTTTTTTGTGCTGAAAATAAATCTTTGTAATTGTAATTGTATAACAGAGCGAACTTTAATTCAGTGACAGCGCGAACTTGTTCTTATTGTGGCCCTGAGATGCATTTAAAGTTGTTAAAAATTCAATTCGATTTCATGACAAAATAACAGTGAACATTAACAAGGAACTATGATAAACCTCTCGTTTATATTCGCACCGTACCGATTCTGGATGAATTGCATTCTGAAGCCACATCCATGGCTGAAGAAATGAAAAACAAAAAAGAAACCGTATTAATCCAACTGAGCCTATCGTCGGAGTTTTGAGTTTTTCAGATCTCTTTTACCGTCAGATTGTCGAACTTCCACTGCTGCATTGGCATCTCATCGCCGTCGTCGGTCATCAAGCTCTCATTTTCTTCTGCAAACTGACAGATTCTCATTGCTTCTATTTGTTACAGTAACAGTTATTTCAATTGAAACAAATCAGCACAATGTGGACTAGTTTATCATTTCGCTCACCGACAGAGAACCTCTCTCATTGCTTTGGAACGCAGCGACCGCCTCTTCCATCAGTATCATCGAGCAATCGTCTACGGTCGGATGAAAATTTCGAACTGCAGAGGTACACCGCGTGTTCGAAAGGACATGGATCGACTCGGAGGATTCTTTAGTGGCAATAATTGGTTGTTTTTTTTTTAGTATACAATGAGAGAAATTATCATCCAAACACAGACAATGTTGCAAATACTAATACACATGAAAAAAGAAATTTACCTGAGTACATTGGGCCTTCATAGTCCTCATAAATCTCATTAGTGTTGATGGAGTAATGCTGCATCTTTGAATGGAATTAAAAGCTATTCAAATTCAAAATGTGGATGGTTGTGTATGTAACTATGTATGAGAGGGGGATCATTAAATTTATGATTTATTTGTGTGTTTATAACTCATCTTAATCAAATGAGAATTGTAGGAATTATTTAAGATGAGCCCTTGGCACATGCCACCCATGTAATTGTCATGGTTGGTATATATCTTGGTGTGTTATATGCTTGTTATTGTTGGGAGGAGATGTTGGGGAGCCACTCCCTTAACACAGCTAGCAATGGAATAGAAAATTTAAGTGGTTATTTATATGATGTTGTGGAATTTTCCCAAGAATTAATTCATGTTATATATATATATATATATATATATATATATATAATAAAAAGGTTTATAATTGGGGAAAGTTGACCAAGAAAATGCCCTAATTAATGGTCATTGTTATGATTCCATGATGAAACTGAAAATATGTTCAGGTTTTATATATATATATATATATATATATATATATATATATATATATATATATATAGTTCGACTAATACTCGGTGCTACCGAATTTTACGTTGCTAGATCCATCCCTTTGATTATTTTCACGTCCCAGTTCATATTATTTTTCAAACCACCTACTAAATCCTAGAAGCCCTTTATCATCCTAATAATATATCTCTTCATCCAAGGATTAATAATAGCATCAATAAAGTGATAGATCTAACAGAAAAAAACTTACCAGCCGTCCACGGTCTTGAGTGCTGTGTCCTCCTCGTTCGAGTGAAAAACATTTCACTAAGCGATTAATACTTTTACAAACATCATAGCCAAACTCTTTCTCTCTCTCTGTATATATATATATATATATATATATATATATATATATATATATATATATATATATATATATATATATATATATATATATATATATATATTATATATAGAGAGAGAGAGAGAGAGAGAGAGAGAGAGAGAGAGCTAGACTGGAATACTATTAATAGTATCAAGTCATTAGTGTTATTAAATTTTTAACTCTTAAATTAAAAGATATGTGGTTGAGATGATAGTAGGCCCCTTGGGTTTAATAGGTAGTTGGAGAAATAGTAAAATCTAACGAGTGAAAATAATTAAAGGGATTAATCTAAAGGTAGAAAATTTGATAGTATAAATAACTTGATACTATTAATAGTATAGTAGCCTGACTATATATATATATATATATATATATATATATATATATATATATATATATATATATATATATATATATATATATATATATATATATATATATATATATATAGCTTATATATTTTTAAAAGTACCATGTCATTGGTGCTGATAGGTTTTTGACCCTTGGATGAAGAGATGTGCGGTTAGGATAATAATGGTCCCCTACAATTTAGTGAATGGTCGGTGAAATAGTATAATCTAAGAAGTAAAATTAGTCAAAAAAATAGATCTAAGGATAGAAAACTTACCAGCATCATTTGCTAAGTGTATAAAATTCGTCGAAAAGAGTTTTCTGTTGAAAAGTAAATTTATGATTTTAGATGTTTGGTTGCTGGAATTTTTTTTTCTTTTTTTTTATGGTGCTTATCCAAATGATAGGAAATGGTGGGGAAATGAAAAATTATATTGTTTGTTTTATATTTTTACTATTATATATTTATATATAATTATATTATGGCATATATTATTTTATTATTTTTCAAATATATATAATATTATGTTAGATATTAGTATATATTTTCAAATAAAAATATAATATTTAAAATATATATTTAATATAATATATATTCATTATTTTATTATATCTCGTTATGCCTTTTGCTGTAGGCTGCGCTGCAAAAAAAATAATTTTTCCACTAAACAAATAAATAGAAAAATATTTTTCGAGCTGAATATAATTTTCTTGTGGATTATATTTACATCCAACCAAACATATCAAAACTCTTGTAGAAAATATAGCTCGAAAGAGTTACTATCTTTAAGGCTGCGTTTGGATAGGGGGATAAGGGCGGAATACCCCCCTTATCCCCCTATCCATACCCAAACGGGGATGGAGTTGATTAGAACCCGGATTCCACCCAATCCGGGATAGTGGGTATGGACGGTGGAATCCGAATTCCAGGAAATGGGTGGAATTCGGATTCCACCCAATGTGGCGCGGGGTTCGAGGAGAGCTGCTGTCTTCTTCTCCCCATCCTTGCTTTATCTCCGATCTCCTTCTTCTCCCCATACCCACTATACTCTCCGATCTCCTTCTTCTCCGATCTCCTTCCCCGATCTCCTTCTTCTCCGATCTCCTTCTCCGATCTCCTTCTCCGCGCCACGCCCCTCTGCGCACCTCTCCACGCCCCTCTGCGGCCCCTCTGCGCCCCTCTCCGCGCCCCCTCTGCGCACCTCTCCGCGCCCCGCTGCGACCCCTCTGCGACCCCGCTGCGACCCCTCTGCGCCCCTCTCCGCGCCCCTCTGCGCCCCTCTGCGACCCCTCAGCGCCCCTCTCCGCGCCCCTCTACGCCCCTCTGCGACCCCTCTCCGCGCCCCGCGGCGACCCCTCTGCGCCCCTCTGCGCCCCTCTGCGACCCCTCAGCACCCCTCTCCGCGCCCCTCTACGCCCCTCTGCGCCCCTCTCCGAGCCCCTCTGCGACCCCTCAGCGCCCCTCTCCGCGCCCCTCTACGCCCCTCTGCGCCCCTCTGCGACACCTCAGCGCCCCTCTGCGCCCCTCTCCGCGCCCCTCTGCGACCCCTCTGCGCCCCTCTGCGACACCTCAGCGCCCCTCTGCGCCCCTCTCCGCGCCCCTCTGCGACCCCTCTGCGCCCCTCTGCGACACCTCAGCGCCCCTCTCCGCGCCCCTCTACGCCCCTCTGCGGCCCTCTCCGCGCCCCTCTGCGGCCCCTCTGCGGCCCCTATCCGCACCGCGACCCTCTGCGGCACCTCACCGCGCCGCGGCCCCTCTGCGGCCCCTCTGCGACCCCTCTGCGACCCCGCTGCGACCCCTCTGCGCCCCTCTCCGCGCCCCTCTGCGACCCCTCTCCGCGCCCCGCGGCGACCCCTCTGCGCCCCTCTCCGCGCCCCTCTGCGCCCCTCTCCGCGCCCCTCTGCGACCCCTCTGCGCCCCTCTGCGACACCTCAGCGCCCCTCTCCGCGCCCCTCTACGCCCCTCTGCGCCCCTCTGCGGCCCCTCTACGCCCCTCTGCGGCCCTCTCCGCGCCCCTCTGCGGCCCCTCTGCGGCCCCTATCCGCACCGCGTCCCTCTGCGGCACCTCACCGCGCCGCGGCCCCTCTGCGGCAACCTCTCCGCTGCGTCCCCTCGCCGCGTCGCCACCCCCCTCTGCGGCCCCTCTTGCTTCTTAACAGGTTGTGATTCTTTATCACAAAGGTATGCCCCCTATCAGTGCCTTATTCAGTGCTTTGATTCTTCATGTTTTAATGTTGATGGCATAATGTGTGCATGTCATTGCCATAATATGTGCTGGTTCTCATGTTATTGCCTATTTGGTAGATTTGCCTGTGAGGACTGTGTTCCAATGTTGTTGCATTTCATCGCCATAAAATATGGTTGGGCGTTGGTTGACACCTTGTTGCGAGCATATGTGATGTTTGTGTGTATGATGCCTATTCCCTGTTGGCATTTTGTATGACAAGTGTGAGTATGCAGCCTATCCCCTGTAGCTTCAGATATGGACGATGATGATGATTGCCATAGGTATTTGATGGAATGGCATGTATTTACTGCACCCCCATACCAATTGGCAATCAATTGAGTCAAAAAATATTTTATATAAATCATTTAAAAACAGGTGATAGGCATTATACACACGAACAACACATAATTGCAACATGTTGACAACCAGCACACATTATGCCAACAACCTGGCAACAGGGTTTCCACCAGCACAAATCAAACTGGGCATACAAATATTAGGGAAAAATTGTCTGTGTTGGACAATTGCGAATATTAATAAGGACGATGATGACGATTGCCACAAGTATCAGATGGACGGCCACTGGCTTATAAAGCCAATGCTACCCCATACTATGTGGCAATCAAGTGAGTCCAATACTTAATTACAATTTCCCTCTATTTCTACTTTATTTATTACTATCAATGTGCCTTCAAATACATTATATAACTCTTATTCCAGATGCGTCCCTTCAAGAAACACGGTAAGCATCAAGCAAGAAAAAGTGTGGCTTTCGACCCACTTTCTAATTTCGTAGCATCTGAGGAGGGTCCTTGTGGGCAGCGTGCCCAACCTCAGACCCGAACACATAATTGGAGTGATACTATGGACACAATATTCATGTCTTTGCTCATTGAAGAGCATACACTAGGGAATTATGTGAATGGGTCGTTCACTACAGTAGCGTGGGTTCGAATCAATGCGGCATTCAATGCTAGGACCAATTTACAACTCAAGAAGGACCAATTAAAAAATCGGCTAAAAGTTTTAAAACGGACATTCACTCTGTATAACTATTTAGCCAACAAGAGTGGATGGGGTTGGGATTGTATCCACAATATCCCGACACCTGGAGATCCAACCGACTGGGATGATGTGATAGCGGTATTGACCCTATCTTGTAAATCAAAAAATTTGTTCGACACAATTGTTTCGCGTAATATATGAATAATTGACATTATACATATCTTATTCCTATTCAACAGGGAAATCCATCATATGCAAGATGTCGAGATAGGCCATTTCCGCTATATAAGGATCTAGAATTCTTGACAGAAAAAACCACGGCCACTGGCCGATATGGATTTGCATCCAGTATGCCTGCAGCCCAAACTGTTGAGAGTTCATCCTCATCGTCCCCTGGTGAGGATGATACAAATCTTGGAATAAGAATGTCGGGTTTTAATATCTCACAAAATCCATTTGAAGCAGGTGCTTCTGCAGCCCCTCAATATGCACATACAGGGGCGACACAAACCTCCGACTACCCAACTTCAACTCCTGACATCCCCAATGTCGGAGGTACTGCAAGCGGGAGCGGGCATAGCTCAGGAAGCAAACGACCACGCTCTCCACCACCTACAAACCCTCAACCCAAACCTACCGCGTCCTCTGGGGGACGCCGCCGCAAACCAGAAGCCAGTATTAGTGTATTATCTGAACTTGTTGATCTAGGCAAGCAAAAACTTGAACTGGCACGTGAAATGTATCAATATGAAAAGGACTGCAAAAGTAGTATTCCAACAATTTCCATTTGCATGAGCCGAGTCTATGCGATGCCAGGCATGACTACAGAAAAAGCACTGTATGTCGGGGATGCACTCAAAGATCTTAATAATCGTGAACTGTTTATGACAATGAACGACGAGATGGCAATAGCGTGGGTTGAGCGTCAAGTGTCAATGCAATCGTCTGTATATAGGCCATTTTTTCCTGGACATTAGTTTTTGTTTTTAATGTGTATGACTTTGTTTGAATGCAGTTAGATTTACTTTTGAATCATCATGTAATATGCTCATAAGACATTTCAATTATGTTTGAATGCTGTTAGATTTACCTTTGAATCATCATGTAATATGCTCATAAGACATTTCAATTATGTTTGAATGATGTTAGATGTTCTCTTTAATCATCGACTATATTAACAAGCATGCTTGAATTATTGTTATATTACAACGTCATATGTTGCGCTTGTCAATGTTCAATATATATTGTACTTACAGCATTAATGGGTGATACGAGTCATCGTCATGTGTTTTCCTCCAAAATCAATACCATAATAAGGGAGCTTTTAGATGATGATGACGACTATTGGGATGAGGTATTAGCGATGTTGGTGGAGCAAGGTTACTTTACATCTACCCAAACTGTCGATAAGCAACCGTGTCGAACCCGCCCATTCACAGGGCACCAGGTGATATGTGATATATTGAATGGCCATCCTGACCGTGGGTACGACCAGTTTCGAATGCGAACAACGACTTTCATCGCACTTCGCGATGAGCTAGTCCAAAAGGGATTGTTACAAAACACACGCAATTTGACAATTGAGGAACAGTTGGGAATTTTTATGTTTTGTGTTGGACATGGGGTGGCTAATAGGGTAATGGCTGAAACATTTCAACATTCGGGTGAAACTATAAGTCGACATTTCAACAATGTGCTTCGGGCAATTGTGACGTTGAAAGACGATTACATAACATTTCCGGCGAATAATGTGCCGGTGCATGCCCGGATTAGAGATAATGTCAATTTTCACCCATTCAAGGTATGTATGCTTTTAGATTTTTTAGTTCACTTATTTATATGTCACCAGTGTTCATTATAATAATTGCCTGCATGTTGTTTCATGTTTATTGCCAGAATGCAATTGGTGCAATAGATGGGTCACATCTTCCGGTGGTTGTCAGCAAGAGCAAGCAACCGAGATTCCGGAATCGCAAAGGATTTACTTCGCAAAACATGATGGCTGCAGTATCCTTTGACCACGACTTTCTATTTGTCTGCACTGGTTGGGAGGGATCTGCATCTGACATGAGAGTACTCCGATGGGCATGCGAAACTGGAGGATTCACTGTGCCTGAAGGTATATTGTACACATCAATTTTTATTTTGCAAATTTTTATTGATGGGGAATATAGATTTTAACATTGTAAATGTTGTGTAAAATTTATAGGCAAATATTATTTGGTAGATTCTGGCTATGCAAATACACACAGATTTCTTACACCATATCGGGGGGAGCGTTACCATATTAGCCAATTTGAGGGAAGCACACGAGGTCGCACTCATCGAAGTCCGCGCGACCTATATAACCATCGACATGCACAGTTGAGAAATGTGGTGGAGAAAACATTCGGTATTTTAAAAAAACGGTTCAAGATCTTGACTGTTGCAACACCCTTTCCATATAAAGTCCAATGCCAGATTGCGATGGCATGTTGTGTTTTACATAATTTTATTCGACGACACTCTGGTGCGGATGCCATATTTAACGATGTGATGGAGGAAGAAACAAATGTAGAATTAGATGTCGAGGAAACGGTTCATAGTGTTGGTACTACAGAGTCACAAAGAGGCGACGCGGTGCGCACAATTATAACAGACGAGTTATGGAATAATCGCAGTTAGTTATATATTTGATTGCAATGTAAGAAATGTGTAATATATTTGATTGTATGATTACAATGTGTTTGTAAATTTATGTATGAATTCTTGTATGTAAAGGACTTTTCTGATGTGTATTGAACTGAATTATGCGGCATTCAATGGGATTGTAAATGACTTATTATTTTCTGATCTTTATTCATAATGGACTGAATTTTATGTGATTTAATCTGCTAAATATTATGTTTGTCCAATAATTGGGGGAATTTTTATTACTGTAACGTCATTATTTCACACATTTGTTTGATTCGTTATTTACTTGATATCTGGTCATGACATTCTGTTTTACTGTTATTTAACATCCAGATAGTTATTATTACTGCTTGAATTTTTTTCAAATTTTTTACTCACTATTTCACCATTTATGAGTAATTTTAAAGAAGATTCTTTTAATACTGACTATTTCTGTAAAATTATTATTTAAATTTTTATTTTAAAGTTTCTATCCTTGTCAGTTTTTTTTATTTGCCCTCAAGTTAAAAATAAAATAGATAGTTTAAATATTTTTAATTTTTGAATTTAATGTGAGATAATTTAAAAAGATGTTAAGAGCAAATATATTTTTAAATAATAAAAATAAAAAATATATAAAAAATATATTTAAAATAAAAAATATATAAATAGTATTGAGAGATAAATAGGATATTATCCCACATAGTACTCTATTAATAAGACCCACTTCAAAATGAAACTTTTTTAACATAAGCCCCTCTCTCTCTCTCTATCTCTCTCTCTCTCTCTCTCTCTCTCTACATTTCGACTTTTCGAGTGCTCTCGCGAACTCTTTTTTTTTTTTTTAATTTTTTTTTTTTTGGGTTCGTGGGAGAGGGGTTTGGAAATGGCGAAATGCGAGGAATTGGCTCAAATTTTGAGCCCATTTTTCCACCATCTACAGAGAATGGAGACCATTTTTCCACCATTTTTCCACAATCAAACATTTTAAATATTTTAATATGTAATTTTTTATAATTTTTTAGTATTTTTTTTTATTTATTATAGATTTTAAAATATTTTTTACAAATTTAAATAATATTTTAAATTTATTATTAGGTTGATTAATATAATAAAATATTTTATTTATATAATATATCATAAAGGGCAAAATAGTCAATACACAAATTTATCACTTATCAATTCTTCTTATTCCTCTATACTCAACCAAACACAATTTTTACCAATTCTTCCTATTCTCCTTATTCCTATATAATTTACCAAACACAATTTACTTTAATTCCGGTATAACTCATAAAACGAACCAAACGCAAATTTACACCAATTCCTGCTAATACCAGAATCTGTACCTATCCCCGGTATAACAAATTTTTTCTAATCCCCGATCCAAACGCTACCTAACAATATTAGCTTATCCTTATGGTATCGTTTGGTAACGGAATAATCAGAACTAGTTATTCTGGGGATAGGTATAAAGTATGGAATAAGACCGGAAAAGCGTTTGGTTCCAGGGATAAGAGATTTTATGTTTGGTATGAGAATGAGGAATAAAAAGAATAAAGAGGTTGTGATGATGAGAGTGTATTGGGAAGGAAAAGAGAGAGATGAGAGAGAGGGATTTGTGATGATGAGAGTGTATTGGGAAGGAAAAAAGAGAAAGGAGAGAGAGAAATTTGTGATGATGAGAGTGTATTGAAAAGAGAGAAAGGAGGGGAGGAGGGATAGTTTAATAAAAAAAAAAAATTATAAAATAATAGATAAGAACGGTTGTTCCAGCTTATTCTGCTTGTACTAGAACTACTGTACCGAATAATTCTTGGTGCGTTTGGTAGAATAAGGGGGATAAACCTCTTATTCCCGGTTCTAGCCCCGAAACAAACGGTGCCATATGTGTCCTATTTATTAATAAACCAACAACATACACTGTAATAAAATTATATTATAACGATATTTTTAATTATTTTTAAAATTTTTAAAAAATACTGACATTTATTATAGTGTCACTATATGTGGATATATAGCGACACATTATTGCGATGTATTTTAAAAATATATCTTATAATCTAATTTTGAATATAGATAGAATTCTAACACAAAAGTATTTTAAAAATATATTTATATAATTTAATTTTATTATAGTGATGATTTCGAAAAAGATAAAACATGCTTTCAAATAAATAAATAAATAAATATAGTCCGGCTAGAATACTATCGATAGCACCAAGCAATTGGTGCTACCAAATTTTTAACCTTTGGATGAAAATATGTGCGGTTGGAATTATAGTGATTCTCTAAGATTTTTACTATTCAACCAACCAACCACTAAACCCTAGGATACCACTATTATTCTAACCGCACATTTCTTAATCCAATGACTAAATATTTGATAGCACTAATAAATAACTTGATACTATCGATAATATTCCAGTATATATATATATATATATATACCAACAGTAGCTCATAAATTAAGTGACCCAGGACCATCTCCAAAGGCTTAATATCCCTTCTATTGGTCTAACATGTGTTGTCACAAGTCACAACATGTACAATCAACACATCAATGGATTAGAAATGACATGAATAACTGTTAATTAGACATGTTTAACACAAAATTAATCGGCCCTATCTTATAAGCTATATATATATATATATATATATATATATATATATATATATATATATATATATATATATATATATATATTAGAAAGAGAGAGAGAGAGAGAGAGAGAGAGAGAGAGAGAGAGTGTTACAATGACAATTAAGTACAATTATCCAATTCTCTCCTGTTCCTATTCAAGCAGTATGTTTAAATCACATCAGGAATACCACATGGTAATAAAAAAGAGAAATGCTAAGCCTACCATCAATGGCGGAGTTGGAGAAGAGGGATAGAAGCAGATCTTAACTGTAGGGAGGTGTCCAGTAGTTTTTTTACTGAAAAAATCTTTCTTCTATTTCCGACATTCATTTTTCATCTTTTTTTTTCTTTTTTTTTTTTTTCTTGTTTTTTTGCTGTGTCTTTTTTATTTTTATTGTGGCCTTAGCTGTTTTCATATTTTATAGATAAATTTAATTATTTATTAAATAAAACAGATAAAATATATTTTTTTTTAGAAAAAAAAAATATACAATCAATGAGAGTACTTAATTTACAACTCTCCCGCCAAGCTTTGAGAATTTAGTCATTTTTTTTAAGCTGGTAGTAAGATCTTTAAATGGCCAAGTTATAAGATTTCAATCCATATAGTATAGTAGATCTTGCACTCCTCAATTTTTTTTTTTTAAAAAAATCAATTTTCATTTTGATCTACTATAGTTAAATATTTTTTTTAATCATTTTGCGTTCTAAAAAGTTACACTTTATTTTCTATAATTTTATTTTTGCTTCACCTTAAGTATCTATCATTAAATAGAGTGAACTAGGATACTAAAATGATACTTTTTAAAAATCATAGAGAAGTACAATACAACATTTTTCTATACCATAATCTACAGTAGATCTAATAAAAAAATTTGAAATAGTTTTATAAGTAAGATGTAATATAACTAAATCTCTTAATCCGACTATAGTATTTTCGATAGTGGCTAGTTTCAAAAAGTTAAGAGGGCTAAGCGTACGTGTTAACACTAGAAATAGTTCTAGGATGAGTGACCTTATGAAAAATAGGATATTATAGTTGATATCAGAGTCAATTACCAATTGAAAATATGATATGAGTTTCGACTGAGCCAGGATTATACAACGAGCAGAGTGCGGCTTCCTCGGTTGATGACCATTGTGAATGAAACGCGGTTCCCCACAAGATCGACTAAGTTTAGTGAGACGAGTCTCACATCGCATGATGCTTGTGAGTATGCTTGAGCCTAAAAAGATCATCATGGCCTAAAAGGGAGAGAATGTAACACGGTAGGATTTAAAATAATCATATATATATATATATATATATAATAAGACTGAACTTCTTAAACCGACTATACCATTTTGGATTGTGGCTAGATTCAAAATGTTAAGAGAATTAATTATGATAGAACTAGAGTAGATTTTTCTAAGAATTGAGGCGTCACACCAACAATAAGCCTAACGTCTAAATAAATTAAGCCAAGTCCAAGCACATGAGTACTATAGTAG
Organism: Tillandsia leiboldiana; assembly: GCA_029204045.2. Taxonomy (NCBI): domain Eukaryota; kingdom Viridiplantae; phylum Streptophyta; class Magnoliopsida; order Poales; family Bromeliaceae; genus Tillandsia; species Tillandsia leiboldiana. Next base: position 1,452,903 of record CM055060.1, read on the forward strand.
TTGAGCTCTTAAGTGTGATAAATGCATCATTTCTATTAGCGCGTGCTTTTGAAATAATTGATTAGTGTTTACGATTCACAATTTATACCTTTATAAATATTTGTACAGTTAATACTGTTCATAACTTTCTTTATTTTTAATGATTTAGATTAATTTTATTAAAACTGTACCTAGAAAATGAGAGCACTACTGATTATTGTACCACATTCTTGTCAATTTTTCTTTTGATAGCATTGCAGACATCGTGTATGGTACCCCATATGAACAAAACAATCAAGGAGTATTCTGGACAATCTACAACAAAATTAGGTTGAATAAACTGTGAGCTCAATTATTGACATGAAGGTGAACTAGTTTTGTCAATGGCGTCGGAGGTGGCCGAGCAATTACCGCAGGATAGAAAGCTTGGGAAGGTGGCGACGGAGGTGAGCGAGCATTTACCGCAGGATGGAAAGCTCAAAGAGGCAATTGTTTCCGTTGAGCATGCACCTAAAGACGTCGCAGAAGAGGCTCTTCTAGCCCAGGATATCTTTCGCAAGGAGAGCAAGGGCAAGGCGGTGAGCATTGAGGCGAGCTCCAGTGCTGGAGGAGCACGCAGCGAGAGCAAAAACTGGAATGCTAACTTTGGCCGCAGAACCAAGGCCCATTATGAAGGTGTTGGCATTCATGGCGCGGAGAGAAGCTTTAAGAAGGAAGTTATTGGCCCAACGGGGGTGGGTGAAGTTGGTCGGCTGTCGAGGAAGGGGAAGATCTGTGCCAGGGATCCGGAGGCTATCTCTGGAAGGGGTCTTAAGTGCTCTGCAAAGGGAGGGGTTAATGCTAAGCTTGTAGAAGGAAAGAAGCTGGCTGCAGCGCCTTTGGATGGACAGAGTTTTCAGAGAACGGAGGCGGGGAATACGTCGCGCAGGGTTACCTGGGCGGACCAGCGCGGACTAAGGCTTTGCTCCAGCTTGCCGAGGCTTGGGGTGCGGGAGAGAGGGGTCGACGGTGTGAGGCTTTCTTCCTATAAAGAAGCTCTTACCAACGGGGTACCTCTTCTCAAACCGCTGAGGCCCCGCATCCGTCGAACCTCCTCCTTCACCGACCTCAAATCGAAGTGCTTCAGGTGCCTTTCCAGCGACCACTACGTCCGGGACTGTAGGGATCCACTCCGTTGCGCGGTGTGTCTGTGTACTGGGCACCGGGCGCGACAGTGTCGGTCCCGAGGGGTCCTTATGCCTTCAACGATGTATCGTGCTAGAGACTCCCGACCCCATCTAGCTAAGGTCTTTATCCCCATCACGGAGGACTTCCGCAAGCGGCAACTCCAACGAAGCTCTTCGGTGCTGGCGGATGTGATCGGGAGGAGTAACCTGGGCCACTACCCCCAGGATAATATTGCTGAGGACCTCGCGGCTAGGTTTGGCGGGTATCCCACCGACTTCCTGGTGGCGAAGGCCCGGGAGCGGGACTTCATCATCCTCCTTCCGGACTGGGTCCAACCGGAGGCCCTTATCCGCAGCGAGTTCGTCCGGCTCCCGCACTGCAAGCTTCAATGCTTTGCGTGGGAGCCATACCGCCATGCAAGCAACTCTCGGCTCTGCTACAAAGCTTGGATCCGGATCAACGATCTCCCCTATGAATGCTGGTCTGAGCCCTGTGTAAGGGCGCTGGTGCACGGCTTTGGGCGCTTTCTCGAGGCGGACCCGAACAGTCTTTCGGTGGCGGACCTAACCGGGTTTAGGCTCTTGATTGCTGTTGATAATATCGCTGAGATCCCGGAGTACCTGTCGATCTCGATGGGTGATTTCGTTGTGTCGGTTTCGGTAAGCATCGAGAGGACTGCTCCTTTTGGCGGCGCAGACCGCGGGATCCCGTTTATAGGCGGTGACGGGAACGAAGGGGGGGATCAATTTGATCCCCGTGGGACGGAGCTGGCTCGGAGGTTCCGTCCCCCGGGGATGGCTGCTGGTGGCGAAAGCTCCAGAGTGGGAGTCAGATCGGACGGCGAAGCCTCCCGGAATTCGTCGGGGATCCGTGACAGGGGACGCCACGGGGGCGTCAGACGCCGGCGCGGGTGCGACAGGCGGCGTCACGGGGGACTGCTGCCGTCGGCGGTGAGGACGCCGGTGGACGGCCCGGTGGAACCAGTGGCTTTGGGTGGGGTCAACGGTCGACCCTTGCTCCCTGCTGTTGCACCTCGGGAGAAGCGAGTTCCCTCTTCGGGGAGCGGCAGATCGGCGGGGCAGAGCGGGCTTCTTGGGAGTCGGCCACGGCCTTCTTTTGGCTTGGTTTCGAATTGTTTTCCCAGATTGGGAGGGTTACTACCTGCGTGCGCCAGAGTCCAACCGTTGGGACCTATGGGTTTGACTCTGGAGGGCACGGGTTCGCGGATCGAGGGCCCCCCGGCTCTGCCTCTGCAGTCTGCCTTGCAGTCTGCGACCTTTTCCAGTACGCAAAGTCCCGCTCCGCCTCCTCGGGGGCCCCTGGTGGGCCGGGCCCCCGCGCTTCCCGCGCGAGAGGGGGCCCCGGGTGGCTCTTGGGCCGACTACCTTGGGCCTGCTTCTTGTTCCCCCTGCCTGTTCGGCCCTCCCGCTCTCGGGCGGGCCTCCCCATTTCTGACGCTCTGGGTCAAGTTTGGGGCCTCCCAGCTCGGGCCTGCTTCCCCCAACCGGCCCCCTACTTTCGTTCAGTTGTTGCTGGGTGCCTCCCCTTTGTTTCCCGGGGCCGTGTGTGGGCCGGGCCCAGGGGTAGACCGTGAGGCCTCTTCGCCCAAGTGGCAGCTCGGTGTTGTGGGGGGTTCTTGCTTGCTTGAGTCTGCGCCTTCCGTTCCGCGTGGGAGCCTGCCGCTGGAGCCCGCGACCACGACCGCGGGGTCGTTCGCCTTGCAGCTGGTTTCGGTGGGGTTCCCCCCTTCGCCTCTGGAGCCCATCTCGACCTTGCAGGACTGCCCTCGCGACCATGGCCTTGTCTGTGGGGCCCAGCCCTTAACAGTCGGTCGGGGGGGGCCTTCCCCTCGGCTGCCCTCGCCCCACGTGGCTGATCTGGCGGCGAGTGGTTCCCCTGCCGTTCTGCTTCAAGCGGACCCTCCGGCGATTGGTGGAGGGTCGGATGCTGCAGAGTGGGCGTCCTCCGCCTCGGGGACTCGGGTGAGCCCGATTTTGACTGCCCCAGCCGTGGAGTCTGGCGCCCCTGCGAGGAGGAGCCCTAGGCTTGCGGGGCGTGCTGGAATCGACATCCTGGAAGCTGCCAAGGTGCGCAAGGCGTCGTTGAGGGCAGGTATCGGCGCCGAGGGTTTTGTGGTCAGCGGGAAGCAGGTGGGCCGGGCCGCTGCCTCTCCCCCTCTCCCTCCGGCGCTCAGGGCGGTCGTCGATAAAGCCGCCTTTGTGGGTATTAGGCTTTCCGCGGAGGAGGCAACTAGTTTGGCTGGTTTCGGGATGACCGTAGGTCATCTTGCCTAGTTTGCCTTCGGCACGCGTTGGTGTTGTCTCGGGTCTCTATGTTTAACGTTTTTAGTTGGAATGTTAGGGGGCTCAACGACCGTTCTAAGAGAGCGGTCGTCAAGTCTGTAGTTTCTAAGTTTCAGAACTCTATCCTCTGTTTGCAAGAAACGAAAGTCCGTTCCATGTCCCGCTCGTTTCTCGCCTCTTTTGCCGGACGTCGCTTCAACAAGTGCCAGTTGATCAGTTCCAATGGCGCCTCCGGTGGCATAGTAACTTGCTGGAACTCAGACTCCTTCTCCTGCTCTGAGGTGCTGGTGAGGGTTTTCTCTCTCTCGCTTCGCCTTTCGCACCGCCCTAGCGGCTTGACCTTCTTCCTCACCAATGTTTACGGCCCGCCTGGGTGGGATCAGAAGGACGAATTTTGCTCGGAATTGGCTGCGCTGAAAAACATCTGTACTGGACCCTGGTTGGTGTGTGGTGACTTCAACCTTACTAGGAGCCAGGATGAGCGAAGGGGTAGGCTTTGGAGTAGGAAACTAATGTCAATGTTCGGCGATCTTATCAACTCGCTGGAGTTGATTGACCTACCGATCAGCAACCAGCAGTTCACTTGGTCAAATCTGCAGCGTTTCCCTACCCTAGCCAAGCTTGACCGTTTCCTGATTTCGACTGAGTGGGACGCTAGCCTGCCTGGGTCCTCCGTCACGGGGTTACCGCGAATTATATCTGACCACACGCCGCTTTTGCTGAAGACCCTGTCCAAGCCTCGTTCTGGTGTGTTCCGTTTTGAGAAGGTTTGGCTTACCAGGAATGATTTTAATCTGCTGGTGCCGGTCTGGTGGAATGAGCTGACGCCCGCGTCGGGGGGGGCACGGGCATTCGCCGCCAAACTACGCCACTGTCGGAAGAGGATTAAAGAGTGGTGTTCCTCCAACTTCTATAGTGTCAGGGGCTCCAAGCTGAACACTATTGAGGAGATCCGGAAGCTGGACCTGTTGGAAGAGCGTTTGGGGCTTTCAGCAGGGCAAGTTGAGGCTCGGACCCGCCTCAGATCGGAGCTTAAGAAGATTATCGCAGACGAAGAGTTGTTGTGGCAAGCGAGAGCGAAACAGCACTGGCTAAAGGAAGGGGATGGTAACACCAAGTTCTTTCATTCTATGGCTAACGGGAGGGCTAGAGCCAATCATATCGGGTGTATTGAGGACGAAGGGCGAAGGATAGAGCGAGAGCAGGAGAAGTGTGATTACTTCTATGCTAAGTTCAAGGAGAGGTTTACCCCGGAGGGTACTCGTCCAGCTACGTGCGGGGACTGGAGTGACCTCTTTGGTACCGAGGGTATTCTTAGCGCGGAGCAGCTCACGGAGCCTTTCACTGTAGAGGAAGTTCGAAAGGCCACCTTCCAAATGAACGGGGATAAGGCGCCCGGACCTGACGGTTTCAGCCTGAGGTTCTTCCAAAAGTTCTGGGGGGTGGTCGCTTCGGACCTATTGGGAATGTTCGCAGACTTGTTTGATGGAACGCTGAGTACTGGTCCTATAGATTACTCTTTTATCTGTCTTATCCCCAAGAAAGAGGGGGCTAACTCTGCAAACGACTATAGACCGATCAGCCTACTTAACTGTGTGCAGAAAATCATCTCAAAAGTCCTGGCGAACAGACTGGAAGGCGTGATGCACAAGATTATTTCACCTTCGCAGACGGCCTTTATTAAAGGGCGTCTCATTTTGGATTCGTTCGTCACGGCTAGCGAGATTATTAGCTGGGGATCGAAATCGAGGTCTGAATGTGTTGGCATTAAGGCAGATTTCGAGAAAGCATTCGATAAAGTGGACTGGAACTTTCTCAGGTCCACCCTGGCTTGGCTTGGTGCTAATGCCAAATGGATTGGTTGGATTGACCAATACATTTCCAATGGCAAAATAGCGATACTTGTCAACGGAGAGCCGACCAAATGGATAAAACTAAGGCGAGGACTTCGTCAGGGGGACCCTCTCTCCCCATTTCTTTTCTTGCTGGTGGCGGAGGGCCTCGCGAGAATGACGGAGAGAGCGACCAGATGCAACCTGCTGAGAGGTGTGGGGCCATCTATGGACGCCAAACCTGCGATCATCCAATATGCGGATGATACCTTCTTTTTCTGCGAAGCGAAGGCTCGGCAACTTCGGAATCTGCGTTTTATCTGGCAATTGTTCGAGTGGGCCTCAGGCCTAAAGATCAACCGAAGTAAGTCTGAGTTGTACTACCTAGGCAGCAGCAGATTTCGAGGGCAGAGGCTGGCAGACCTTATGGAATGCAAAGTGGGTTACCTACCGACAAAGTACTTAGGGCTCCCCCTTTGTAAGGGGCGGTTACGAAAGGAGGACTGGTTCGGCATCATCAACAGGATCGAAAACAGGATCGAAGGCTGGCAGGCCAAACTCCTTTCACAGGGAGGAAGGCTGACCCTGGTTAACTCGGTCTTGTCGAACCTGCCTCTCTACTTCTTCTCTGTATTTCTAGCTCCCAAATGGGTCATTCGGCGCATCGACACTCTGCGTAGGAAGTTCTTTTGGCAGGGTCCCTGTCTGGTTAATTGGAAGGTGGTATGCCGGGCGAAGAAAGATGGCGGACTAGGGATCTTAGAATTGAGAAATCTGAATCTAGCACTGCTTGCGAAGTGGTGGTGGCGCTTCTTCTCAGCCGAGGAAACCAGCTGGAGGCAACTTATCCTTAGGATGTACTACGGCCGACGACGACCTCTAAACGAAGGGAAGTCCTTCAAACCGTATTCCCAATGGTGGAAAGATGTCTTAGGCACGAAAGAGCTGTTCATTTGCAGTACCTCTCGGTCGGTTGGCAATGGGCGGTGGACAAATTTTTGGTCAGATATCTGGATCGGGAATAGCTCCCTTCGTTGCGGCTACCCACGTATCTATGGAGAGGTCCGCAACAAAGGCTGCCGGGTCTCGGACTGCTTCGGTACCACTGGGTGGCGTAGGGCTAGGACCCTGGCAGGATTCGTCCCCTCCACGGGAGTAGACAGGCTGGAGCTTCAAAGTTTGTCAGATACCCTGGATGGGGTGCGGCTCTCGAACGGAAGGGACTCGATCAGATGGAGATGGGAAAGCTCTGAGACCTTCTCGGTGAATTCCTTGTACCGCTTTCTGCAGGACTCAGGTGTGCAGAATCGCGGAATTTCCAAACTCTGGAAGATCAAGATCCCTTTAAAGGTGAAGATTTTCTGTTGGCTAGTGCTTAACCGTAGAGTGCTAACCATGGACAGACTGCTCAGATGGGGGTGGGTGGAAAGTGCTGACTGTACCTTTTGCCCCTGCTCGGAGGAAACGGCAGACCACCTCTTTGCCTCCTGCGCTGTGGCGCGTCTTTTACTGGACCGCCTGTTGCCCGATCTGGTGGCTCTCGATGGGCTCAGCACCGTCAAATCGCTTTGGTTTCGCTGCGAGTTTAGCAGGACCGCCCGCAAGAAGGAGGAACTTATTGCGATTGCAGCGGTGTGGTGGACTGTCTGGCTGGAGCGGAACAGCAGGAGGTTTGGGCCAGCCTCCCGGAGCCCGGAGTTACTCCGAGCCGCTGCCCGTGACCTGGTGGCGGCCTGGTCTTCGTTCTGTTCTTAAGAGTTTTTTTTTTTTTTTTTTTTTTTTTTTTTTTTTTTTTTTTTTTTTTTCGAGGCCGAGTTGCCTTGTCATTTGTAGCTGAATTCACCCTTGCAATGAATGAAGCGGCAGCATGCTGCCTTTCTCTCAAAAAAAAAAAGTATTCTGGACAATTTAAGATGTATCATCACATAATAATGTTACTATAAAAAAAAATTAATATAAAAATAGTTTTTAGATGACGCTTGAAGAAAGTGTCCCCAAACGTCTTTACAATATAACAATACTAGAACAAAACTATGCTATAGCAGCACTTTAAAGTGTTTCTAAAATCTAAAAAAAATATAGCTAGTAAAAATATCGACATCGACATTTATAATTAGTGTCGTTATATATGCAGTCGCTAGGATGTATAGCGACACATTATTGTAATGTGTCCTAAAAATATATTTCTATAATCTAATTTTGGATATAGATGAAATATAGATAGGACACTTGTACAAAAGTGTCATAAAGATGTGTCCATATAGCCTAATTTTGTTGTAGTGCAAATCTCGACATTTTAAAAAGCGTTGTCACATGAGTATTAAATTAATTTATTAAATGATAAATTTTATTATTATTTTTATATTTTCGACATATTAAAATGTCATAATTTAAAAAAAATAAATAAAAAGCCCAGACACTTTAAATATATTTTATCAACGTTTGCCATAAGCGTTGGTATATACGTGATGACTTTTTATTTGTAAACGTTTTAACTGACGTTTGCAAATACGACGCTAAATTATATTATGATATTTTTAAGTATCATTAAATATAAAAGAAAACATCATTAAATATTAATTTCCAGATAATATGTCAAATTTATTAGATACAATTAATTAAATGTACTTTTGCCTTCTTACAATAATTAGTTAAATTTAAAACAATTATGTATGTGAATTACTTGATGGGTGGACAAATATTTATAAAAAAATAGTTGAGCTATGTGTTACATTTTTAAGTGATGCGATTAACAAATAATGCAGCAAAAGTACAAACTATTTTTTTTTAATTAAATATTATTGATGAATCAATAATTTTATATAATTTTTGAATTGGAGAATAGTTTTAACCTATAAGGACAATATTTTAAGATACTTGGAGCGGCAGTCCCTAAACTTTAAGTTTCATTTTGGTCCTCAATTTTTTAAAAAATTTTAAATTATAAATTTTTAATAAGATTTCAATTTAGTTCATAAACTTTTAACCATATTTCATTTAATAAGATTTCAAAAGTAGTCGACCAATGCATTAATTATGTATAGTTACACTAAAAGTGTAAGCAATAACTCTCTCTCTCTCTCTCTCTCTCTCTCTCTCTCTCTCTCTCTCTCTCTCTCTCTCTATATATATATATATATATATATATATATATATATATATATATATATATATATATATATATATATATATATATATAGGGAAATGATACTTGTACACCCAAAACGGAGTGTATATCACACACCCCACCCATCCAATGGATGGGGTGTGATGATGGGTCAATCGATGTGACCCGTAAAAGATATCGCCACCGTTAAAATGGTAGAGGTGTATGATATACACCCCTTCGGGGTGTACATGTAGCATTGCTCATATATATATATATATATATATATATATATATATATATATATATATATATATATATATATATATATATATATATATGAGTTCTAACTACTATACTATCAATAGTACTAATCATTTAGTACTATTAATTTTTGGACTCTTAGATGAAATAATGTGCGATTACGATTATAATAATTTTTAAAATTTATACTATTTCACCAACAATTCATTAAACCCTAAAAGATCACTATCATCCTAACTGCACAATATTTAGTATAATATTGTACTAAATGTTTACTACAATATTTAGTATAATAGGATCATTATATATATATATATATATATATATATATATATATATATATATATATATATATATATATATATATATATATATATATATATATATATTAGAGCTTATATATTTTCAAAAGTATAAATCTAACTATACTTTGAATTTTTTACTATTAGATTTGTATTGAGATCCGTGTTATTATACTTTCTCTTTTTCTCTTTTTAGTTGATTTTATTATAGTACAAATTTCAATACAAATCTAATAATTAATAAAAAAATTCACAAGTATTATAAGCTCTACTCTCTCTCTGTGGCATCCCCGGAATTTGGATTAATCCTATATATAAATGATATAATATGACTAGATCTCTTAACCTGACTATAGCATTATAACATTTTGGGTGGTAGCAAGACCCAAGAGGTTAAGAGAATTAAGCGTGCTGGAGCTAGAGTAGTTCTAAGATGGGTGACCCCCTGGGAAGTGGGGCGTCAGAGTTGGTATCAGAGCTATTCACCAGCCGAAAATGTGAGATGAGTCTCGGCTTGATCCAAGGTTATATAGCGGGTGGAGTGAGGCTCCCCGGGACCGTTGTGGGTGAAGTGCAGCTCCCCACAAGGTCGGTTAAGTCTAGCGAGACGAATCTCACATCGCCTGGTGCTTGTAAGTGTCTTTGAGCCTGACGTGGACGTCAGGGCTTAAAGGGGGGAAGAATGTGGCACCCCCGGAATTTGAATTAGTCATATATATAAATGATATAATATGACTAAATCTTTTAATATGGCTATAGTATTTTGGATGGTAGCAAGACCCAAGAGGTTAAGAGAGTTAAGCGTGCTGGAGCTAGAGTAGTTCTAGGAGGGGGTCAGGTGACCCCTTGGGAAGTGGGGCGTCTATATATATATATATATATATATATATATATATATATATATATATATATATATATATATATATATATATATATATAAAGACTAAAGCCCTACATCTCTATTTGGTATATATTATTTTAATTTATTTAGAAAATATATATGCAGTATTTGATAGAGGAGGTGTGTAATTAAATGTCAAAAATAAATATCATATTCAGCCTTTTAAGTTGCTTTTTAAAAGTATATAAAAAAAAAATAGAGCATCTCGTGCATAAAATATACTATACGTACTACCAAATAATAGATATCAAAAAATTTCAAAGAGCCAAAAATCAAACTCAAAAAAATTCGTCATACTGAACATATCATCATTGGATATCCAAACATAGCCCGAAGAAAAACTCTCTTAAAAGGTTTATAGAACGGTTACGTGAAATCAGAGAAAAAAAAAAAAAAAAAAAAAAAAAAAAAAAAAAAAAAGCTGGATGAGCGAGTTAAGAGAAAGTTGGCAGAGAGTTTGGAGACTAGTGCAGAAGGAGAAGCAGAAGAGGTGGCGGCAGCAGCAGGAGGTTATCCTGCATAGATACAATGAATGGAGAGAATTCAACAATGGACATTCCATGCACTGTAGGAGCAGTTGTTTCCACGAGGAGGATTGGACGTGACATGAAGAGATATGTGAACAAATGGTGTGAATGGACATGGATTTGCACAGCGTTGAATCCGTGCGTGGTGTGATTTGATTTGATTTAATTTAATTTGATTTTATTTACCCTTCCTCCTTTTGATAACAATCATCATACGTACACACAGTGCTGCATTAACTGGAAGGGAACTATCAACTGTGTAGAGTTGCAACAACTCATGCACTCCAACAACCTTTCAATGTTTCCTCACATGATAGGTTTTTTTCTCTTTTTTTTTTTTTTTTTTTTTTTTTTTTTTTACAATTATATGATATAAGTTATATCTTGAATAAATTTTCTTGTATTATATAAATGACTGATATTTTTAATATTTTATATTCAACAAATGCTGAAGGGAGATTTTCAACCCAATCGATCATAAGTATGTTTTGTCTCGCTTGTATTTCTGATTTCGATAAAAAATTGCTCCGGTAAAGCATGCGAAAGAAAAGCAAAAGATACGGCTGTAATTAGAAATAGAAATACGATACTTAAAGGTCTAATTATATATAGAGTGAATAACCAAACACCCTAATTCTCATATTTTAAAAGATTGAAAATTGTGACAGGTATTTTAATTATGAGCTTTTATATTCCTGTACCATCAAATGGTAGGTGGCTGAATCAAGCAATCAAAGAAGCATCCAGTATTATCAGGGAATTAAGCTGGCATTAGTCGGATGCTTCTGCAAAGGCGGTCATTCAATTCTACAAAGTCTCTGAAACATCGTAGACGCAAGCAAGCAACATCAACCTCTTCCAAACTAGACCTGATCTACACTTTGATATTTCTAATTTACTGTAAATATAATTTACTATTTTTCGTAATAAAAAAAAATTACTATTCAAACAACAGTTGATCAAATATCAAATATCAATAGCTAGAGTTTTGAGAGTGGCAGGGCATATGTCTCGCATGCAATTTGCTTGGTGTAGTTTCTTTCTAAGAAGAGAGGATGCACCCTAGTCAAATGATCTCATCTCTACACCACCAATAATTGGTTTCCCTGATAAAGTTACTGTTTGAGTTGAAACCTAGTTCAATGGCTTTTAATGTGCGCTCTCTCCCTCTCTCTCGAATGAGTCATCCCTAGGGGTAAAAAGCCTGTGTGTCCCACCGGAGTGCACGTGCACGAGATTTAATGCACGCCCACGGGGAGATTGAGACGTGCATGTGCACCTTGTCTCAGTGATCTTACTGATCAAATGGCACACCTAGCCACGGTAGTGATCCTTTTTGGACTTAACTTACATTAACTGCGTAGGGTCATACTACGTAGCAATTCATCATGATACATTCTCTCTCGCCCCCCCCTCTCTCTCTCTCTCTCTCTCTCTCTCTCTCTCTCTCTCTCTCACACACACACTCACCAAGAAATACTATTTTAAGAGTGCAGTATCTCCCAAAACAATCACATCACTCATTTAAAATAATAAAAAATACTATTTACACATACTAAACGAGATATATATCTTACCTTCTATTTATTTTAGAATAAAATAAATTCAATCACATCACTCATTTAAAATAATAAAAAATACTATTTACACACACTAAACGAGATATATATTTTACATCCTATTTATTTTAGAATGAAATAAATTTTAATCTTCATTCTTCAATAAGCATGGCGTACATTGTACGTCCCAAATAAGATGTACAGAAACATGACGTACATCGTACGCCCCAAATAAAATATATAGATATTATTATTCTAAAAAAAAATTATATGTAAGTTGTATGTATTAAATAATCCTACTTTGCTCCGTTGAGTGACAACTTAGACCATTCTGCATATAAAATATTTCTGAATATAATTGACAAGACATTCAGCCAAACTTTATAATTGGTTAAAACACACTATTAAAAATTTGGTTTTAAGTTACTAGATTTACTTTGGTATTAGAATCCTAAAACCAAATTGAAGGGGATGATGAAAAGATTAATCAATGCACATAGCACATACATACATTATTTGGTAGGCCTCAGCACATTTAATAATAGTTAGAAGCAAGATCCAACAAGGTAATATTAGTGTGAGACAATTCATACAAACTTGTTCTACAGGATTTGCTGCTCACTCTTTTATGAAAGCAGTGTTTCAGAGATGGCCCATGTTCATATCCCCCATTCTCTTCATCAGAATGTGTGAACTAGTTGGTCACAATTGATCTCCCATAACTAAGATGAACCTTTCTTCTTCTTCTTTTTTCTTTTTTTAATTAAGAATCAGGAACTTGACCCTCTTAGGTTAAGTAAATTGTACTTACTATATGCAGACAATAAGAAGGAACTAACTGTTCTAATCATGTAAGTATTTTGAACAAGAGAAAAGTAATCAACAAGTGAATTAAAATGGTAATATTATTTTAGCCAACTAAAAATAACCAAATGTTGGGGAGCAACTCAAAGAAAGAAGGATTAACCACAGCAACTAGTGACAGTATCTTCCATCAAAAAATGATGAGGCAAAAAAGTTTAATTTAAAGCAAATTCAACACATTAGCAGAATATCAGTAAATTAGATGGGAATTTAGGATTCAATATATATATATATATATATATATATATATATATATATATATATATATATATATATATATATAGAAAAACAAGATAAATTAATGAACAGGTAACATAGGACGTAGAACATCATTGCTTTATAATAAACAAATAAATCCAAATGTCCCATCACATGCCACAACTATAGAAGGTACATGAAAAACATCCTGAACAAATGCTAAAATTTTCAATGAGAAAAATTTCATACAATTCTTTTATCTGGTTTGAATGATTTTTTATCTCCAATAAGAGATGTTATATCAATGTACTGTTTCCAATTTATTGAAGTGTTTTTTCGAATAAACAAAAGTCATGTTAACATGTACCTTCTACAAGTTTAATATAACATAACAACAGTCACAAGCACATGGCATAAAAGAGAATGCTTTTTCTTCTTTTTTTTTTCCTTTTGAGAAAGTAAGGTGGCATGTAATATACTTTTTTTTTTTCAAAAAAAAATAATTAAATTTAACTAAAAATATAAATTACTAAATTTTAAACTTGAAGCTTTCTTAATTAGTTATTAAACTTTTTACTAATTACGTTAGAGACCGCTAGTTAAAAGAGAGTGCTAATTAAGAGGGAAAATATAATAATTAGTCTCATCCTTTTGAGTTCCTATCTAAGTTCCTTGCGTGGGTTAACTTATCAAGTTTGAATCCTCACTATTCATTTAGCTATTCACTGAAAATTAGTTTGCAATGGTAAAGAACAATGTTTAAATATAATTATATAAATAAGATAATATTCAACATGCGTGTGAGTATACGTAGAGAGAGAGAGACACCAGCTACTATTTTTTTTTTTTTTTTTTTTTTTAGAGGACAGATATTCTCATCCTATCAAGTCATTTTTGATAATACGGATTCTAAACCAATAATAAAAATTATTAAAATTAATCTAAAATATTTGAATTGTTTAAAAATTAAATTTTATAATTTTTAAAAATTATTTACATAATGACAAAAGGAGCACAAAATCGATAATTTTTTATAGTCTATATAAGCCGTTTGCTTGTTTAACGGTGTAAGGCAATACAAACCGTTTAAATTTTTGATAAATTTTTTTTATACTATTAAGATAATATTCGATAACTCCGATCATAAATAAAGTTTAACCTCTATTTTTATAAAGTTATTTATTTTTGGACTCTTCAATAAATTTGACAATAATTTTAAAAAATTATAAAATTCGGTTATTAAAAATTTCTAATGGTGTAGATTAATTCCAATATAATCGATTATCAATTTAAAATTCTGATCATTTAAAATAGTTTGATAGGACAAAAACCTCTACCGTCTTAAGAGAATAGTAGCTGAATATATATATATATATATATATATATATATATATATATATATATATATATATAATATATATATATATATATATATATATATATATAGTCCGGCTATGATTCTTTTAAAAACACAAAGCACTTAGTACACAATTAGATCTACCCTTTTGACCAATTCTACTCATTAAGATTATGCTATTACACGAACCATTCATAAAATTTCAAAAGACCACTATTATTTTAACCCTACAAATTTTTATCCAAAGACCGAAAATCTATAAACACTAATAATTTAGTACTTTCAAAAACATAGGAGCTCTATATATATATATATATAGAGAGAGAGAGAGAGAGAGAGTAGAGCTTATATACTTTCAAAAGCACAAATCCAACTATATTTGTGAATTTTTTACTATTGAATTTGTATTGAAATTTGTGCTATTGTAAAGTTAACTAAAAGGAGAAAAATAAAAAATACAATAGCGCAAATCTCAATATAAATTCAATGGTAAAAAATTCACAAACATAATTAGACTTGTACTTTTGAAAATATATAACTTCATCAATGCTTGTAAATTTTTTACCATAGAATTTGTATTGGAATCTGTGTTGTTATAAAGACGATTAAAGAAAAAGATAGAAAAAATACAACTACACAGATCTCAATACAAATCCTATAATAAAAAATTCACAATCATAGATTTAGTAGATGATTGAAAAAATAGTATGATCTAAATAGTGAAAATGATTAAAGGAGTAGATCTAACAGCAGAAAACTTGATAGCACCAAGTGTTTGGTGCTATCAATAGCTTAGCAGCCGGACTATATATATATATATATATATATATATATATATATATATATATATATATATATATATATATATATATAGTCCGACTACTATACTATCGATAGTACCAAGCATTTGGTGCTATCATGTTTTCTATCCTTAGATCAACCCCTTTAATTATTTTCACCCATTAGATTTTACTATTTTCCCAACTACCTATTAAACCCAAGGGGCCCACTATCATCTCAACCACATATCTTTTAATTTAACGGTTAAAAACATAATAGCACCAATAACTTGGTACTATTAATAATATTCCAGCCTAGCTCTCTCT
>CM055060.1:1468377-1504025 GCA_029204045.2 Tillandsia leiboldiana
GGTCCATGAAGGCACCGAGTATACCCACCTCAGCATTTCCACCTAAGCCTAAGTTTAGACGCTAGTTTTTGCAACATGCCCAAGGGAAATAACTTGTGACTTTATACCTATAAATACCTATGTATCTCCTTTCTCTGCCATCTCTCTCATTCACTACTCTTTCATGTTTAGTAGGGAATTGGAGATGAGGAGACGGCCTGCAGTATCAGTGCGGAGAATTCAAACAATGGTTCCTGTGAAGAAGAAGAAACCTTTCGAACTGTTGGTGCAACGGAAACTTCAGGAGCTCAAGAAGATCATCCCCGAGAGCAGCAACAATGGTGTAGAGGCATTACTTCGCACCACTGCAGAGTATATATGCTTCCTAGAGTTGAAAGTGACTGTTCTTAGGGATCTTGCCAACCTCTATGGTGTGTAGCACTTTTCTTTAAGGTGTTGTGTGTGTGTGTGTGTGTGTGTGTGTGTGTCTGTGTGAGAGAGAGAGAGAGAGGAGGAGCATTACTTTCTACTCTCTTATGTCCAACCTAATGTGTTGTAGTATTATGTGTTACAGACAGTGGGAAGAGTTTTACTATTCTCTTTCCACTTCTATGACTAGTATATCGCCTTAGAAAATTTGGGATCAATATCAATTGTAAGCCTTATGAAGCACTTGGCTAGTTAAGTGTAAAGTGCTGTGTAGCTTCAAACAAGTTCTGTTCTATCAATATGAACTTCTCTTTTTCTTTTTAACTTTTGGTATTCATCACGGCGTACTATGTGGCAAAGAAGAAATTCTCTAATCACTTCATTAAAACTTAAGAGGTAGGATATTTCTTCCAATATATCAATAACAAGGATTGTCGTACCACTAGTATGAAGCGTGCCGGCACACGCATCTCATCAGACCCTCCTTCATAAGCGGCACGATTGACACGATGGGTTCATCGGTGCCGTCACCATAAATTTGGTATGTAAGTTCGCAAACACCTATTTCCTACACACCGCAAAATGCAAAGTAAATTTGAACCATAATGAAGATTTTTTTTTTTAATGGATTGTAACCCTACAACTATTAAAAACAAAAATGACATTAGTAAACCCTTATTAAGCATCATTGGATGAGGGTTTGTAGGATTACAACCTTTTTTTCATTCTAGAATTAGCATTTTTCTAAACGAAAAGATGGGTTTTAAAAAGTACAAGATTAGATGCATAATTATATCAGACACTTTAACGGATTAATAACCAATCAGTCAGAAGTTACTATTGTAACAGAGAAATATTCTTTACCAGAGTGACTTGTACTTGGGGAGCAAACCCTCTGCATCCTCTGCCACATTCTGACAGTCCATTGAGTTCGAATTTTCCGAATTCTTGTGCGCAGGATGATTCAGCCACACACCTACGGAGGGATGAATCTGGGCCATCCACCTGCATACAGGGCTGCAGAAAATGTTCTCCCAAGTCCATCTAAAGAACTGGTTTGTTTGATATGATCAAAAAATACAGTTGATATCCCCTTTTCAAAGAGACCGTTAGATTTCCATTATATTAGTAATGTGCAAAAAAATTTCTATCCACAAGGCCACCAAGAATTTGCTCTTGTATTATCATACATGATGCAGTAGGTTCTTGTCGGAAATAATTCAATTTACTCTACATTTTACATAAAGAAAAACACTTTTCACAATTAGACCATTTAGATTAACTTGTGTACTGTCGATTGACTCAACAATAGTGTAGTTTTTGAGATTTGTCGATAGGATAGTAGTGTTACAACTTATATTAAGTTCAGTCATTTAACAAGTGAGATGGGTTTAACCAACTTCCTTGTACTAGTCATTGACGCGAAAGACTGTAACATAAATACTAAGTTATGAAATTTAACAAAAATGCTAAATTAAAGTATGAAATTGAACAATAGTGCTACATTGAAGAAAGAAATTAAACAGCACTGCTAAATTTAAGTATGGAAGTGAAAGATTAGGTTAGAGTGTTATGTGAAGCTATGATTGCAAACCTATAAAGTATACTTCATGTCATGATGCCAATACTGCATTTATATTATGGTCCACCATCTTCTTATGATTCTAAGATTCTGTACAAAATACATGGTTTCACAAATCTAGGATAAGTTATATATCAAAAAGCAATTACAAGTGGAATGGTCGCACATTTTGATATACATGGGCTTAAACCCCATTTACACTTGAAAAATAGATAGTTGAATAGTTGCTTGGGGATGAGAGATACATCCAAAGGCACTCACCTTACATCATGGGAAGCCACATGGTATCCTTTTAAAAACACTAGAACAAAACAAATCTCTATCTACGGGCACTGAACCTCTCATCCTATGTTAATAAAGCAAAACGAATAAAAAAAGGGATGCTTTTTGCTTAAGTTTGACAAATCTTGCAAAAGAACCCTGAATTTAGGGCACACCGCAACATATAATGCTAAGGTCCCAAATACACTAATCATAGTAGTGCATGTCTTTTAAATAACACATGGAGCCCGAGCATGTGTGGCCATCTATATGGTGTTATGCATGATTTAGCTTGTGGCCAAGCGCCATAATAGGAGCATGTGATTAGTACATCCTAGGCTACTCTCTACATAAGACCTTCTAATTGTACAGGTATTGGTATCTGTGGTCCTCAATTTAGTTACTAGGCAATAATACATACATATATTTGTGGTTCTACAATTTACTAAGACTATTGAACTGAGTCAGCTTGTATTCAAGTCGGAGTCTAAGTGTTGACGAAGATGAATGAGCTGGTCGCGACCAGCCGACATAACTCAAAGGCTTGGAAGCTAGTGTTGACTCTTGACTAGAAAAAAATCTCATATCATAATGGCTGGTTTGGGACAGTTGAAGCTTCAATGCGCGATTTAATAACCAATGCACTAACAACTTACCAATCAAATTAGAACAAGCAACTTCAGACAAAATCTAAACAATTTGATTAGGGAAGATGTTCAAGAAGCAGAATGTTAAAAGTTCATAATGACATGGAACAACAATACAAGCAAAGAGAACCTCTTAATGTTCTATTTCAAAAGATTTTCGAATGTAAGTCCCAAGAGCCGGAAACCCAATAACCAATGACCTATGCATACTATGTTTATGCCTAAAATTAACTCTGAATTTAGGGAGACGATTAATTAGTAACAACAACAGAAATAATAAAACAGAGTGTAGAGTATTGCAACCAAGGAAACATAATAACAATTAAAGCCATAATTCCTACTCAGTAGAAACATAGAGCACAGTTGAAGAACTTCAATACATTATTAAAATTTGACAAGTTGTATTTTTTGTCAATATGTATGAATGACAGCATAGCAGTAGATTTCACAGATAACATGTACTGACAAATATATAGAAGAAAACAGATACAAAGAAGGCACTAATTTCCAGTTCTGAAGACACCATGAACATTAGAAAATCCTGTTATCCATAGACCCCCTTTTAGCCAGCTGTATAAGCCCATGGAAATAAGCAGCACATATGACTAAGGGTAAAAAGATAAAATGATTAACCAGCTATTGCAATCATAAAAAGAAGAGCAAAGTCATCTAGGTCGATAAAAAAATCCCATGTGGCCGCCATGTGAGTTTAATACATCTTTCAGCAATGCAGAACAAGAATAGGAGAAAATAAAGGGGCCGAATAGCCCCACACCAACGAACCATGTTCTCAGGATCCTGTTGAACTACCTTTCTTCTCTCCGCCACTATCAGTTAATAAGAGAAAAACAACATTAAACATCACCAATTGCTTCATGTTTCGACTCCCGCCACGTTCTCTTTCATGACCATGTATAATTATAAAAAGGATCATCCACTTGAACTTTACTGTAGATAGGATACTGGCATTCAAATTTGGCACAGCAAGCTTGCAAAGGTGGGGCTTGGAAACCATGTGCATACATGTGGCGTGTCTCCTCCCTTTAGGGGGCCCCTTCTCACTAATCAACTACTAGAATTTCCTCCACTTCATAGGAATTCATTTTCCTCTATTAGTCTTAGTATTTGATCCTTTACTTGTACATTATAAAGACTGTTTCATTACTCTTTAGCTTAACACCTTCATTTTTCTTCTCATTTCATGCACCAAACTTCACCTACTTCCCCATACTTAACAGCCACTATACTACAATTCCATAAAATTCAAGAAAAAATATTAATGAGAGAGCATATATAGGATATTGAAACTTCAATATACCTGTAAGCTATCTAGTATCTCACCTTACTGTTCCTCTCACTAAGAATGCAAGACTCAGACTCATTCAAGAAATCTCTCCACAAACACTTACTGATAGGACTCCATCAAAGTGGTGTTGCATCTGTAAACATGAGTTTTGTTGAGAGGAAAAGAGCCATTAACCTCATTTCCAACATCGCTTTGGCCACTGCTAGAGGTGGAACAAAATGGAGCAAAGCCATCAAAGAGGATCTTTCCAAGCAAGAAGAAAGAAAATTCCTACTGAGTAGTTTTTTGAGGAAAGAACACGAGAGGTCACCTCGACCATCCTCGAAATGGAGAACGATGAGAAGTAAGAAGATCTTGAGGAGTTTCCAGGTAAGATCGAAAGCAATGAAGAATGAGCATGAATATGGTGGTGCTTCAGGAGGTGTTCTTGCCAAGGCTATGATGAAGAAGAAGATGCATGCTCTAAGGGATCTAATACCAGGAGCTACATTCTTGGATGACTTATGTCTGTTGGATGAAACCCTAGACTATGTTATCTCCCTCAGGGCTCAGGTCGATGTGATGCAGAAACTCGTGAAAACCCTCAATGTTAGAAGATCCAAGTAAGCTGGTCTATCCCATAAAGTAGTTTTCCCCAATGCAACATGCCATGTAGAGATTTAGTCTCTACTATAAAGCAAAATATTAATTTACTTTTTCTCGTATAATTAGAGTATCTCTGGTTTTGTGCATGAGTTGTTTTCAAGCCCCATTTAGGGATGTCACACAAGACCAGGCAAATATTAGCTCATTGTCTGATATGGCTGTGAAAGTTTGAATTTCGTATTTTGAAGGAAATAATGTTCTATGAGATCAATACTAATTTACCCAAAAGAGAAAAGTTCTTAGATGACTAATATTTTCTCCAGGGGCATTTTCTCTTGAGAGATCTGTTCCACCTTATTTATTTTCCCTAATGAAGAGATTATATTCCACCTAAACTATTTGAACCTTAGCTATTTGAACAACTATATAACTATTATATAGTGCACCTATGTTTTCACACAACTTGGTTGATCCTAGAACCTCAATCAATTAAAGGGGACCTCACGCATGGTTTCACTTGACTAGAACTTGTCTCAATACCGAATGAAGGACAAAATGCAGTTTGGCACAAGACAATATTTGGACAGCACCGAATGAGATGGGAGGCACAATTTGAGTACAGCTGCTGCACTAACAACCAGAACACTTGTATTATGCGAGCAAGAGCATGATCAGATTTACAGTTTGTAAACGAAAGTACAATAAGGCCTTGCTTTAAATCAGGTTGACGCATCAGATTCTATGAATGTACGCCCTAGGGTTTAGAGATGAGAAGTAATCTCTAAAGATAACTTCTGAAGATATAAAAGAGACAAAGAAAGACCACAAAACATAATTAATCTGAAGATAATATGCAACCCAACTATCTTGGCTGATTTTCTTTTAGACCCAGAAGAGCACTCAGGGGACCATGCATCACACTAGGATAAAAAATTACCGGCCAATGGATTGAAATAAAATTGGGACAGGTCTGACTCATGTCCATAGTTCAATTCCTATATATTTTTGTAAAAAGTCCATGTCTTCATGTTCAGTTGATTAAAACACTAGAAATGCATGCAAAAAAGATATATACTATTAAGTGAAGGCCATCTAAATTAAGATTAAAACTAGAAGAGTATCATTACAATTTACTACCTCTTATATATTGATAAACTATTTTGCCAAGAAGGATGTTGAAACTATTAACACCACAATCAAGATCACACACCAGTTTCCATCTATTTTCAAGACCACAAATGTGTGCGTAGCAGCTCCATCCCGCACTCACACAAACCGCCCCCACCCCCCAACCCACCCCACCCCACCAACACAACCCAATCTTTTCCTCCCTCAGTACCCTCTACTTTCTTTGCACTCTCCTCTATATACTTTTTTCCATAAAAATAACATGAGTGGGAAGTAGGGAAAAATGGTTCAGAAGAACCAATTATAGGAGAACTATTTCAGGCAAAGCAAAGAGCACAATTTTTTTAGGTACAAATTGTAAAGTAGATTTCAGAACCAAAACAGGATGAAAAAAAAAATAAAGGAGAAAGCACAGTAAACCTGTGGATGAAAGTCAAGTGAGATAAGTTGCAATAGGCACCAAAGTCACCATTGAAATAGTTTCTTTGCTTTAAGCACCACACTTCCCACTAGACAAGAATGTCACTCGAAACAGCACAAAAGAGGTTGAAACACACTTGAACTATTAAACTTACTGAAATATTAATTGGACAAAGGCAAGAGACTCACAGCTTCAATAGCTAATGGAGAAAAAAACCACAATTAAGTCAAAAAAACACAGAATAAAGATAGCTATTTTAGAGAGAAGTGAACAGGCCAAAAAACATTACTGAACGGAATCACATACACCATTATACTAGTAAGTAACAGAAGCAACATGAAAGAAAACACTAACATAGAATTACATAATCCAGATTACAACGCAACTATACTCATCATGCCATATTAGTACCTGCTGCAGGCAAAAAGAAATCACTTCACCAACAACCTTTTGTAACTATGAGCCACAGGCACCCCTTTCTCTGTTACATTATAAGCAGCAGTGTTAGGATTTTGAAAAAAGTTTGCGAAATTCAAAAGAAACTAAAATCACATAATTATGCAAAGGGCATCCATATATTAGAAGATGTGCATTACATAAACTTAAGCTGTCACTAACTCGACAAAACTGATTTTTACAAAATTCTCAAAACCATATCACACACTTCAGGGTCCACAGATAGAAGTTAAGCAAGATATAACACTTTTATACTTTAATACGTTACGGTATTCAACATCTAAATGACTCAATTACGGCTACTTGGAGAAACTGCAATGGACGCCACACTAAATACTTTGGGACAGAGAACCAATTGTACTATATCAAATTGTAGCAGACAATTACGTGAAATTGCAAAGAACTATTGGTAAATGGGCAGCTAACAGTTAATGATTAATGGATTGTTACAATTGATACTTATCTTGCAACAAATATTAGATGAAGGCCACCTTTAAATTGAAACTATCCAGTTACATGTTCTGCATCTATAAACCTTTTTGTCTAGATAACCACAGTTTTTCCAAATTCTCAAGAGTCTCAAGCAGTCAAGCCATACTAGTAAAATGACGACAAGTGATGAGAAAACTCTCAAGAATTACACAAAAAATGACTAAAATTCTCATATGCCTCAAGCAGCCAAGCTATACTAGTAAAATGACGAAAAATGATAAGAGAACTCTCAAGAATTACACATAAAATGACAAGCATTGAGATTTGAAAAAAAAAGTGGACTCCCACTCTCAACATCAGTACTAAGCACCTTGCAATAAGACAAACATGACAGAGCTGCTGAAAGGAAAAGGCCAGTTTGGAAATGGCATTATTAGGTATAAATGTCAAAGCCATATTTCATTTGATAACAATGAAAACACTCTTATCAAAGACAGCAAATCTGCAAGACAATAAATAGTGAAAAGATTAAACCTTGATTGTAATCTGTGACAATAAAGTAACACATGAAGAAATCAAAAACTGCAAAGCAGAGCTGACATTCAGCTGTCAACTCGCATCTCTTCGCGCCATCTTTAATGACACTATCAGATATCTTACATAGGAAATCTAACTAACATACATAAGCTTTAGGCCTTGAGTACTATAATTGGGTCACAACTGGTCTGTTAACAGGAGAAGAAATATAATGTAGTTACATTTGTATCTAATCAGGTCCATTTTGAAAGTTCCGAGATCGAACCTTTATCCATGATTCAGTAACTAAATACAATTTCCACATAACCATGTTTCTAAGGTCCCAATCTATAGGCAATTTTCAAAAAGTGATTTTGTTTCCCTCCATAAGATACTCACATAAGAAATAAATAATATCGCTTGTCACAAGCATCTATAGCTTACATGGGATGAGAAAGCCTATTTAGCGTTTACACAAGATCCTAGAACAAATTAACTTACGTAAAAGCTGCAAACATGTACATATACAATTAGCAGAAAGTTTCAAGATAAATAAACCTCTTACAAAAATTATCTCACCTCCTTGCTTAAGCCAACTTATATAAAATTTATATATTGTTTATACTCGCTTATGTTTTCATCTCTCTCATTCTTTCTCCCTTCAGACCAAGAGTTCCACATTTTATATAAAACTGCTCTTTCCTATTGTGCATATAGTTGCATACATATCAAAGGTTCGCAAATAGAGTACATTAGTCAAACTTAAGTCCTCTTAGGCTTGCAGAACTCCCCCTTACAAAGTTTCAATAGCTCAACAATGATAGACAGAGATTCAATTCAAAAGTAATGTACTCCAACTATACGATATTTGATGTAAATTTTGAAGAGAGGAGTGATGCGGATGATTTTCCTCCACCAGTTTGGCATTCAAAAAAACAATTCATCTTTGCATCCGCTACAAGTTTCTCTCTAGTAGCTCCTTACTAGTTCACCATTTTCCATTCTCAGCAGTCTCTTCTTCAAAACCTGAATAAGCAATACTCTTTAAAATCCTCTAATCCTTATATTAAATCCAAGTGATCCGCTTCTCCGATAAATGGATGTTCACCGTCAACAGATCAAGAATGGGGAAGCAGGAAGCCATTATGAGGGGAAAAAAAAAAAGGAAAAAAAGAAGATAATGGGCAATTATACTAATTCAAGAACCTAAAATCCATGACCATTTTTTAGCACTCTAAAAACGTCCCGAGTCCCTGTATTTTCATCGTACTAGAAAACTTTCCTGGTTCTAAATCTAGTCTGCCACATAGAGATTGATACAATAATACAAGTAGAATGGAATTTTTCTTTTTTAAGGGAACATTAGAACTAGTTTTCAACATGAAGAATGAACAGTACACGAGCATCGCCCTGCAATTAAAAATACTGCAGCAACCATCTCCATTCAGTCAGCTGATTGGCATGAATATTAACAGCATTTTTCTCCCCTTCAAAATAATATTGTGAACAAATTTTGACCTCTCTCCATCGACGAAACGTCCTAATGGCTAAAATATCTCAACAATACCAGAATAACCAAACGACGCCAACTGAGTCTACACATCAAACTGAGACAACTTCAGAGGCACTGTTTAATTAGGTAGATGTCCTTTGAAACTGTAGTCATAATAGTCGACTTAAATTCTTTAATTACTAACTCTTCAAAGTGGTTCTTTTCCAGGGGATGGCATCTTTACTTGTAATTGCACTGCACTAGAATGGCACACAATTGTAATGAGATTGGGGAGCGCCCTAAAACTATTGCACTTATAACTCAAAGGCTTCAAATTGTCTCCTTTAAATTTCCCAATCATAGAAGCTACCGAAATACCATGTATTGCTTCATTTGAAGAACACAATAACTCAAATTAGACCAAATCGACCAAATGCTCCCTATTTGCAATACATACAATGACAAAAAGGAAAATATCATTCCTCTTTTCTTACCTTCATGAAAATAAATTAAAAAAAGAAGCGAGGGAAACAATCTTTTTCAGTGAACAACAACAATTGCATCGATTCGCCCAAAACACCATGCCAAGAATCCTTCTTTTCCAGCGGTTCCCCCAATTTACCATATAAAGATTTTTTTTTTTTTTTTTTTTTTTTTTTTTTTTTTTTTTTTTTTTTTTTTTTTTTTTTTTTTTTTTTTTGTTCGGAGGCCTAGTTGTCACACTCCTATAGCCTAGTTCAATTCTCGCAGCGTCAAAAAAAAAAAAAAAAAATCGACAATTATAGCGATTCCCCCAAGATAGCGATAATTTCCCAAACCAAAAACGATGCAAAAGGATCACAATTCGCAGTGAGGGCACAAACCTGCGGGAGGCAGCGACCGAGCGCCACCGGAGGAAGAAGACGAACCCATCGGCGGCGGCGGCAGCAGCATCGTCGGAGGGTCGATGAGGGGGGCGTACAAGTACGAATCTGAGACGAGGTACTCGGCGACGGCTCTCACGATCCCCGCCCCCTTACTCCGCCGTTTCGTCACCGGTTTCCTCCGCACTCCGAGAGCTCCTCCTCCTCCTCCTCCTCCTCCTCCTCCTCCTCCCTTCTCCATCTCCTTTCTCTCTCTCTCTCTCCTAATCGCCTCTTCCGAAACCCTAGATTCCGATTTGTGAAACCCTAATTCGTAGGAGGTGGAGAAGGAGACGTGTCGAGGCGTGAGGGAAGAGGAGGGAGAGGGAGAGGGAGAGGGGGAGAGGGAGTAGTTTAGTCATTTTATCAGAAACTGAGTCGGTTTCGAGTCATTTCCCGCGCATTTGTAATTGGGCCACGTGGCAAAAACTTAATGGGCCGGTTATTATTGGGCTTTAGTGAGTTTTATATTTTACCTTCTTAGATGATCTAAAATTATATTATAATCAAGATTTTTTTTTTTTTTTTTGAGAGAGAAAGGCAGCATGCTGCCGCTTCATTCAAGACGAGGTTGAATTTAGCACAGGGATGGGGCAACTGGTGACTGCAACAGTGCAGTCCAGCCCAAAAAAAAAAAAAAAAAAAAAAAAGAAACGCTAGCCACAAAAACGGATCCAGTGAGATCGGCAGCGTCTGATATCGGCCAGTGTCTCACGGAGGGGTCGACTCTTGTTATCGAAGATCCGCCGGTTCCTTTCCAACCAAATAAGCCACCACGTTGTTGCGATAGTGGTGAGAGCTCGTTTACCCCAACCCCTTTCTTGATTGCGTGAACCTTCCACAGACAGTCGACGGTTGAGCAATTGCGGATCTCCCTTTTGTTTGGCAGCATAATCTCCATCAGTGCTAGTATATAATCAAGATCTTAATCCAGGAAAACTTATGTGGAACATTGGAGTTCACTTATTTTCTAAAACTCAAAATTATGATGCAAAATGATGTGTTTAATACTCGCGAATAGCTATTAAGAATAATAATTATTCGATCAGATAATGGTGATTAATTAGTGCTTTAAATACTACAATATAAAAGAAGAGTATAACAAAAAGATCATCTCCGCGCAATCATCGTATGAACATAGAATAGAAACAATGATAGCGTTTCAGTTCATCACGAAAGACGAAGTAAAACCAGAAATATAAAATTTGAAACTAAAAGAAAACAAGTAGAATAAAATAAAAGTGTCTGCAAGTGTTTAATTAGGAATATAATTTAGTAACCATAGTATGTTACATGATTACAATAATAAAAAATATATAATAATAATAAGGCTAAATTACAGAAAATTTTATTATAAATATTTATTTTTTTACTTTTTTTTCTAATTTTTAAAAGTTTATATTTTATTCTCTTAAAAATTTAAGTTGGTATATTTAATCCCTCTCCATTTATATCAAAAATATTTTTGAAATGACAGAAATATATTAATTTTTTTTTCATTTTTTTTTTAAAGCGCAAGTACTAAAAATATTTTTTAAAATTTTAAAAGATTAAAATATAAATTTTTAAAAATAAAAAAAAAAGTAAAAAATAAATTTTTATAACAATCTTCTGTATTTTAGCCTAATAATAATAATAATATTATGATGATAATGTATCAAACGGGTTTGAGCCCGTGCTTCAACGCGGCGCGCCAAACGAGGTCGATCCGGTCCACGTCGATGGGCCCCACCTCGTGGTGGGCCCACCCTTCGAGGAAGTGCACCACCCCTCCCGCGTGACACGCGTGCACCACCCCGCGATCCAACGTGTACTGTTTCACACGCATTTTTAATTAATTAAAAATTAAAACTAGTATCTAAAATTTGCTTGAAATATATATATATATATATATATATATATATATATATATATATATATATATATAGTAGAGCTTATATATTTTCAATAGTATAAGTTCAACTATACTTGTAAATTTTTTATCATGAATTTGTATTGGAATTCTATTATTGTACTCTCTCTTTAGTTGATTTTACCATAGCACAAATCTCAATAAAAATTCAATGGTAAAAAATTCATAGGCATAGTTGGACTTATATATATATATATGCTTCACAATACTTCAGAATTATTATTTTTTTATTTATTATTTTAAATATATTTTTTATATATTCCTCTGTTATTCAGAAATATTTCTACGGTTAGTATCCGTTGAGTTATCTCGGTTAAACTCGGGTTAAAATTTTACTAGAGTTTTAAAAAATAAAAATACCTATTTTGACCCTACCTTGAGGGAAATAAGAAAGTTGGTGAATAAGAAAAGTTGGCGATAGTAGAAAAACGTATTTAAAATAGTAAAATAGTAATTTTACATAGATACCGGTTGTTTCTAATAGTTTACTAACATAATATAATTTTAGAAATATATTTGAAAAAAATTAAAATACTAAAAAAGTATTTTTAATATTAGTTTTTAGAGAGCAAGTAAGAAAGTCGAAAACTTTTCAAAAGTATAGACGCAACTTTTGAAATAGTAAAACATAATATATTTCTGCATAAGGTTTAAATTAAAGTAAATGAATCTAAAGAGGAGATTTTATAGTACCTCGCATATTCCGAGCCCTTGTACATCCTCCGGCAGCTTCATCGCAGCCAATTTTCCGTAGGTGCAGTCACGTCGAAAGCCAATGATTGGCGGGACCACAAATTGGTGGAAGTGAGTGCCCGGAGGGGCCCATCGTTGTTCGTGCAGTGATAGCCATTTGCCGACAATCCATGTCTAAAAGATAAATTCACATCGATCATCAAAGAGACGGTAATGAATCATATATAGATAAATAGTTTTAACAAACATATGAGCAAATCATTCACTGACTGAATTTATAACTAGATTTGATGGATCTGATCTGTCTCTAGTTTAAATAGTTTTGTACCTTATAAAAAGGAGTAAATAGAAAAGTAGGGAAAGAAATTGTACCTTACAGTTTTGCGCGGCTCGGTACTTGGTGACCTGAACAAGATATTGTTGGAACTCCTGGGGAGCTTCTTTCTGTATCCTTTGAAATCGTTCCGTCGATAGCGTCAACATCTACATATGCAAACCAATTTCAACACCTAAATCATTGAAAGTACGCATTAATTTTGATCTTTGAATTAAACTTGACTAAAATGTATTGGAGAGAATTGATAGTCTCAACCCAATTCTTCTTGCAACGTTTCGATACCTTCGAATCAGTCATTTTATGTCGCCTCCAAATACAATTTTTTTTATCTAATTCAATTCTAAGTACCAAATGTTTTGATATATCTTGCGTACCAAGACCCGAATTCTTTTGCGGCACAAATAGAGTGTGATAGCTCTCCCCAGCTTAGAAGTTGCGCCCGTCAAGAAGACCTCTTTTGCATCTTTCGGAATCTCGTTGAGTATGACTGCTGCCGTTAAGGTGTTACCATGAACCACACGAACTTTGAGATTCGGGTGTTTGTTCACAAATAACATCCCGCCACCATTGAGTGATTCATTCTGCGTAATAAATCAAATAAATTAAAAAATTAGAATGTAAAATAAAATATCTAAAAATGTTTGGTAGTTATTTCAGATAGAGACATAATGTAGATAATTAATTAATTCCATTTGTTTCTCAATCTTTTCTATCAACATTGGAAATAATATTAGGAAAGTCATTTATAATCAATATATTAAAATGAATTGAGCTCATATATTTTTAAAAGTTTTCGACGTTTGACTAAAAATTTTTAGATTTAGAATAATAATGGTCCTCTAGAAATTTAGTGAGTGGTTGATAAAATAGTATAATTTGATAGATTAAATTAGTCAAAGAGATAGATCTACCGGTGAAAAACTTACAAGCACTAACTGCGTGGTGCTTGTAAAAGTACCATAATCAGACTCTATTAAAATTGTTAAATCTAGTCAAATTTCAGTTTACAAGTTCAATAATATTTCTCTGTCAATAGTAAAATCAGCTCAGCTCAGCTTATAATACAACCCAGCATCAAAGATTGGGCCACATTATTACTGGTGTTGATTTCATTAAAGGCGAGAGATACATCGGACTCAGTCATTATCGGTTTATTGAATGTAATCAAATTCATTAAATTTGATCACTACATAATAAAAATGATTCTATATTTATCTTTGGAGTACTAACAAAAATATAATCGAGACTCTTCTCCTCTACCTTTTTCTTCTTTATTATTTTTTTTCAATTATATGTGCTTGCACTACAACAAAATTAGACTGTAACGACACTTTTAAGTGTTTCTAAAATTTAAAAAAAGTGTCGCTGACAAAAATACCGACACTTATTATAAGTGTTGCTATATGTGCCGTCGCTAGGGTGTATAGCGATACATTTTTGTAATGTGTCTCAAAATTGTGTCCCTACAATCTAATTTTGGATATGGGTGGAATATAGATAGGACACTTATACAAAAGTGTCACAAATATGTATCTCTATAACCTAATTTTGTTATAGTGTTGTTGATTCAGTTATCATCAAAGTTTTTTTTTTCCAAAACATGAGGCCACAGACACGAGTTTCAAATTTATATCACGAACCTCCGAAATCATATATAGTCAGCACTTGGATATCTAACTGGTAGGCTACTAGATATCTAGATTATGTTCGGATGTTGAAATAAATTATTCTTAAATAACTTATTCGGCATAAAATTTTTCTAGAATAACTTATCTCAGTCTTGTTCTGAAAAATTGACTATAGAGAGGTACATGTTATTTCATTCTAAATTTGTTATCATATTTTTTATCTACCGTACGTGTACTACAACTTTTTAAATAAATCAAAAATATATCCAAATAAGATATTCATGTATCCAAACACGACTTTAGTCGAAATTATAAAAAGATCAAGAAAAAAAAAGAAGAACAATGAAGGGAAAGCAATTAAGCAAACCTTATTTAGTGCAGCAAGGCTGAGGACCTTAACACCCATCTTGTCAGCCCTGAGGATGGCCAACTCAATTTGGTCATTGATGCCATCTTTAGTAAATGGTAAGAAGTACTACAAAAGGCATCAAACCAATCCACCATTAGCAATCTACATTTAGTTTGCTAAAACCCAAGTGATCTTTTTTCCTTTTTGAGTTGAAAATGGTTCAATTGATCCCCAGAAAAAGGGTTTATTATTTATTACACAATTGAAAAAGCAACTCTAAAACATGAGCTCAATGAGCAATGTAGAAAGAGGTTACAAATATGTAGTAACCCTCTCAACAATTGTGCATTTTGGATTAAATCCCTTAATTTCTTTTTCAGAAACAAATATATTTGGTTTCGACCTTCTCGACGTAGGATTACATTTTGGTTTACCTGAAATCCGTAACGGGGAACCACCCAAATTTGGTGGACAGCGCCTCGGAGGATGTAGAAGGTGACCAAGAAGGTCTTAGACCAGGCCCACATCAAGAGCATGACGATGAACGCGATAGGCCACAGCAACAACATGAAGGGGTGGAACCTGAACGGGAGCGAAGCGAACGAGCGGAATAGGAACGACACATGCAGCGACTGCCCCACGTCCACCACATGTGCCAGGAACACGAAATCTGGAGCTTTATCATTCTTCCCTACAATTAAAAGGTAATCGATGGCGTATTTATCATGTACAGAGCCTCTACGTAGGAATGTAAATGAATGCGAACACTACAACAAAATTAGATTATAGGGACACATGTTTGTGACATTTTTTTACAAGTGTCTCATTTATAATTCATCTATATTCAAAATTAGGTTATAGGAATATATTTTTAGAACATATTATAGTAATGCATCGCTATACACCCTAGCGACGGCACATATAGCGACACTAATGACAAGTATCGCTATAGCATAGTTTTGTTGTAGTGGAATATCCATATCTGGCATGTTGACGTATATTCCTATCTTCAACCTTTTCACTGGGCCTAGTAAACGGTATAGCAATGAATACGAATACCTGTATCTGATATGTTGACATATATCCCTATCTTCAACCTTTTCACTGGGCCTAGTAAACAGTATAGCGAGACGCGTAAATGTGTGATTTTGCAATGGTCCACCTTTTACAATGAATCTGGTACAAGTTTTATGGCTAAGTAGCCCCACTGGTCCCCAAATTTTGGCCAAGTTGATTTTACTCAGTAATTAAACTTTTATTATGTTTGGTATTTCACACTATAGATTCTAATTAATCCTTATTTACTATAACAAAAAATAAATAATTTCTTCATTTATATGTTATGTATTTAGCAACTCATTTCCATCTCACATGCTAATCCTACCTTCCCATCAAATTGCAGTCTTTTCAATAACCGTAAATTAAAATACGGCTAAAATACGAAAATAAATTATATAAATATTTGTTCTTTTATTATCTCTTCCTGAAGAATTTCAGGTTGACATATTTAGTCTTTTAATAGAACAAGTAAGAATAATTTAATTATTTTATCATTTTTATTAATATTGTAACCCACTGAAAATAATTTTGAAATTTCGAAAAGACAGAATATATTTTTTGAAAATCGGAAAGGAAAAAGTAATAAAAACATATATTAACAAGCATATATTTATATTAAAAGTATTAGATGGATGGAGGGCTGACAGTTTTTGTTGTTTGGTTCGGGTATAAACGAAAACTGATTATTCCGGGAATAGGTATAAGTTCAGGTACAAACAAGAATTATAGTAATTTTGTGTTTGGTTGAGTATAAGAGTTGTACCGGGATAAGAAAAATTATGTTTGGTAAGTTAAAGAGGAATAATAATAATAAACGGGATTAAAATTTATAAAATAAAATAAAATAAAATTTAAATTTTATAAATTTAAATATCTTATAATTTAAAAAAATTTAATTAAAAAAAAAAATAATAAGCAACAGGTGAACTGTTCCACCCTTATACCGGAATAACCTGATATGAAAAACACAGCTGTTTCCTCCATACTTAAATACTGTTTGGATATAAAGGGGATAACTTCCTTATTCTCCCTTATACCGATTGCCAAACGGGCCTAAATATATTGCATAGCTATGTAATTAGGTTGGCTAAGAAATAAATGTGTTGCCACCCTAGGTAGCAATTAATGTTCCTAATTACAGGAATTTTTCTACAATACTAAGTCAAAATATACACCACTCATCTTTTTATATAAATAAATAGGGATTAATTTTTGCTTATTTATTCCTTACTAGTTACTACTATTCAAAAATTTTAAATTTATTTTAAAACTATCAAAATATCATTCTAAAACCCAATCACATTAGTAAATCCTAAAAAATATATATATATATTTGAAGGATTTTTTTTAAATTAATAAGAGTATTTTGGTTTTTTAAAAAATATATGCCTTCAAAGGACACGTGGTCCTTAATTTTAAAGATCCATTTCAAGTTCAAATTCAGCAAATAGAATTTAATGATCCATCTCCCAACTAATCAAAGATTTAAAGGTCTTTAATAATCATCTTGTTGGTCCAAGAAATGATTGGTCGAGTTCACAATAAATTGACACTTGTCAATTACCATGATGTTCGAGAAATGTTGTATCCAAATTGGTTTCACATTAGACATCACTAGCCACAAAACCGCGCATCATAGCGACCGCAAAATAGTTTTACCAAATTTATATAATATTAAATTTATTAAATTTTTACTAGTTTATATTTATTAAATTTAAATGATTCTGTGTTACTGTGATCCTATTTGATATATTACAGAATCATCGCTGCAGTCAATAAAGCTGGGACTTGTTCATTAACAACATCAACCTTTCAATCACTTACGAAGTAATGACGGTATGAAGATAAATGTATAGTTTGGTAATTTTAAAAAAAATAAAATATTAAATTTTATAGAGGGTAAGATGTACACTCCTTTATAGAATGTTACATGTAGTATTTTTTTTTTTAAAAAAAATTAAAGGAGTGTGAAAAGAATATTCCTGTAATCTTCTGCCACGTCATCATGCATGCCATGAGGACAACTGGATACCAATCAAAGTATTGTGTGTTGTTGGCACATTAACATCTAATTAATTTTATTTAATTTTTAAATCTTGGATCTTCTAATTATAATTGCAAATAAAATTTTCCAATTTAACTAAACTATCTCCAAAATAAAGGCCGCAAAAACTCTATCATTTATTTGAATCTATTTGTATATGAATGAATATTATTATTAATTTCACTATAATCTACAAATTTGGATATTATTCATACAGCACAAATTGCGCAGGTGAACGGTTAATTTTGCTTGTTATATATTTAAGAGTTTTAACAAAATTATAAAGGGTATGTTTAGTAAATTCATCTTAACTTATTTGATAGAATATATACAAAATTTTAGGATTGTATTTGTAAATAGTTAATCTCTAAATGCAAAAGAGCTATGCTTGATGATGTAGACCCTAACCTTTCAAATGATCGATAGGATTCGCTCAGTTGTCTCATTATTTTTTTTTAATATTAATAATTAATCCAAGCAAGTTTTTCAAACTCTTAATGTGAGTGTAAGATGTACAGTACTATATACCCTACATAGTTAACATTTTTCAATGCAAAAATAGTAAATAGACGGGTAGGTAGGTGATGCAAAATCTAAGCAAGGGTATTATGGTAATTTAATGTTACATACTTATAAAACTATTCTTATGATACTTTTGTATAAGCGTCTTATTTATATCCTATCTATATTCAAAATTAGATTATAGGGACATATTTTTGGGACACATTACAAAAATATATCGCTATACATCCTAGCGACGGCACATATAGCAACACTAATAATAAGTGTCGGTATTTTTACTAGCGATATTTCTTTTCAGATTTTAGAAACACTTAAAAATATCGCTATAGCATAATTTTATTGTAGTGTATATCAGCTAGGGTTATTTATGTTGCAAATTTGCTCAATTTGTTCATGTGTTTCATTTGTTGAAATATTGTTGGTGTTCATTAAAGATGTTGGTAGGAGTAATTAATTACTTATGCCCATAATATGTTTGACCTAAATGATGAAGTGATAGGAAGTGGACAATCCAACTACTTGGATTATCATTCTAACTCAAGACATGAATTCTTGAAGTTGTGGAATAATCTTTCTTTGTTGAGATAAATAAATGAAAATGAAAAGATATGACATGCTTGTGCTCATATTAATTGCAATTATATCGCACGCTGTTTAAAACAGAAGAAAATGTACTCTCTCCTAATTTAGGCGGATGAGTGATCGAAAAACTAAAGAAAATAACTCTCGGATTATTCGCAATTACGCAAGTCAACAACAAGTTAGATATCTATTATTTTCGGTTTGACTATTTGTTTAAAACATAAGATTATGTATAAAGAATTCGTAAGGCTTATTAATGTAGGTAGATGGATGAAAACAAAAGAAAAGGCACCTGATCAATTGCAATCGTAATTTTCGCTACGAGAGTTTGGATATCTACTAGCTGTTTTCAGTATAATTATCTGAAAAAACATGAGATCATGTATTAAACTCATTTCGACTTTCTGTCATAGAAGTCAAATGCATGTATATATGCTACCTCATAAGACCAACAGAGATATATGTTTAATATAACAGGATTATTATTATTTTTTAATATATATTTGAAGATTTAGTGATTGCGTTGAATATAAAATAATTAGAAATATCATTCTTTGTGACATTTAGTTTTTAGAGAAAATAATTATTTTATATAGTATTAAAGCAGGAGGTCGTATGTTCAAATCCTACGAGATTCTTAGTCTGATTTAATCTACTCTTACTTAATTTAAATTCGTGACTTTGACCCTAATAAAGAGTCTAGCATCCAAACAAGTTTAACAAAACTTGTCGAATCGTAGGCGCTAATCATTAATTTCAGAAATTCGAGCCGTTAGAAATACGTAACTAATTCACTTAAAGCGTATAGACACAACGTTTACGGATTTCAACCGGACTCAACCCATCTGAACATTAAGTCTATTGCAGGGTGACTTTGACCCTAATAAAGAGTCTAGCATCCAAACGTACTTAATAAATATGTCGAGTTTAACAAAAGTTGTCGGAACGTAGGCGCTAATTATTAATCCTAAAAATTCGAGCCGTTAAAAATACGCAACTAATTCACTTAAAGCGCATAGGCACAGCGTTTACGGGTTTCGACCGGACCTAACCCATCTGGACATTAAGTCTATTGCTGGACCTCTTACTGTTAGGTCTATTGTGGACGCAGTATCACTCAACTTAATTATTAGACTCATCCAACTTAACTTATTTATTTTCTGGACCTATCGTCAAGAGACAGAAAATTAAACCTATTTTTAATTTATAAATAAATAAATAGCTAACAATTATTTCGCGAAACGGAAAGTATGACAAAAAGTACTTGTTTTAATTTTGATGATCATAATATTAATGATATTACCTGCACATATCTCCCCATGTAGCTCCCAAGATTTGGGGTGAAGTGTTCCACCCAACAGATCAAATATAGGCATAAATAGACAAAAATTAGAGTTCTTCTCCACATGGTGAATACTATGATACCTGAAAATAAAAATTTAATAATTAGTAACTTTATTTATTTTTTCACTAATGTTATTAGTTTTTAAGAAAAAGATTAATCCAATTTTCTTTTCTACTTAAAATACTATTGAACAAATATTTAGAGAAAAAGGAAATACCGCGAAAAAGAAATAAAAGATCTTAAGCGGTAATTTCACCTCTTCATCTTTGATTGTTTCGTATAATTTCAAATTTGATGAGATGTAAATTTATGAGATAAAAAGTACGATATATCTATCACTATCTTAAATTATATGAAACAAGTGATGATAAAGTCGACAATTCACACTGAAAATAAGCGCATGTTTTTATGCCTTATGAAGTAACTCTATATGTTACTAAATTAGAATTTTTATTTTCAGCTTATGTAAAAAATTATATATAAAAAAAAACTTTACAAGAGAAAATTATTAAATTTTTCAATAAAGTTCGAGGTAATATTTTTGTGTCACTGTCCCATAAAACAAATCGATTATTAATTTTAAAATTTTAATCCTTCTTATTCTCATACGATGCGAAGTAATAGATAATTCTACGTAAGCGGTTAGATAATGACATGATCGCTTACGTTGGAGTGTAGATGAGGAATCTAAGGGTGGGGAAGGCATCGAAGATCACACGTGGCACGATCTCAACATTGCTAAGCCCCATCCCTCTTAGGAAATCAAATAGCAACACATATCCAAATATGAGTCCATAAGATCCCCACCCCAATAAGCAAGAGCCAAAAATGGGCACACCCATGACAATACTCAGCACAATGCTCTCCAATGGTGTGACAAATCCAGCTGCCATAAAAAAAAAAAAAACAAAAAAACAAAAAAAACAGAAAAGAGAGAGAGAGAGAGAGAATAAGACAAAATCACACAACTCAGCATCATTTAAATTCTAATTTGGATGGATTTGTGAATAGGAGATATATAAGACAAGGAGAAATTATTGACTGCAGCTGCTGTGTCCTTACATGCAGGGAATTGACATTGATAGAGTTTTCTTTGTCACTATAAATCAGACACAGATTAATTTATAAAGTACTCTAATAAAATCAATTCTTATAGATGCTAGGTGTACACTCTCTAACGGTGTACATCCTACACCCCACTTTATTCTGAAATAGATATTATTTCATTCGTCACATCGAGTGACGAGTGAAATTCACTCCATCCTAAAGTGTAAGATATACTTATATATACCCATTTATTAATTGCAGACATATCAATCAGTAGAATAGCCAGTAGGTATATTTCTTATGGGTATATATAAGTATACACCTCATTTCTTATTTTTAGACAAAAACAGAGTGCATGCATAAGAGCCTACAGATGGACTAAATTAAAAGATGAAAAAAAATAATGAATAATAAACTGCCAAGTAATATATACTGGCCGTTAAAAATGATTAATTTTTAGAACTTTTGATCGTAAGATAAATAATACTGAAAAATTATAAATTTTAATTTCTATAACTTTTAAATACTCGAATTTGTATTTAATAGTATATATAAACCGTCGATTCAGAAATTCTATCATAAAAAATAACTTATGAGTACAAAAACGATCGTATTCATAAAAATATAGTAGTAAGACTATATATATATAGTCTTACTTATATATTTATATAGTTTATGAATATAAATTAAAAATTATATTCATAAACTATATAGTTTATGAATATAGTTTATGAAATTCTTAGAAATAAAATTTTAATATTTTTCGACATTGTTTACTTAGTAAATAAATCATGTCAAAAAAAAAACGGTGGAAATTAAAAAAAAAATAAAATTTGATGATAGGACTTTTGAATTCAAGATCAAGAATACTGGTATTGATTTATATAGTTTAAAGTGAACGGTGGAAATTAAAAAATTTGATTTATATAGTTTATGAAATTCTTAGAAATAAAATTTTAATTTTTTTCGATATTGTTTACTTAGTAAATAAATCATGTAAAAAAGAACGGTAAAAATTAAAAAAAAATTAAAATTTGATGATAGGATTTTTGAATTCAAGAACAAAATACTGGTATTGATTTATATAGTTTAAAATATTTTCTATCAAAATTTGAATTAATTTAGATTTTTCTATACCGTTAAACTACAAACTCACCATAGTAGTCATTAAAAATTAATAATTTTAAAATAATTTGATCATAAAGTTAAACTATGTTGAAAATATATATATATTTTTTAAAAAAATTTTAAATATCTTATATCAGTTTTAACGATGTGAATCGTTAATTTGAACACTCTAAAATCGAAAATACGGAAGCTCCATAAATAGTATAGGAGCCTAGAGAGAGAGAGAGAGAGAGAGAGAGAGAGAGAGAGAGTAGAGTTTATATATTTTCAAAAGCACAAGCCTAATTTATTTTATCATTAGATTTGCATTAATATATATGATATTGTATTTTCTCTTTCTCTCTTTTTAGTTGACTTTTCAATAACACAAATCTCAATACAAATTCAATAATAAAAAATTTATAAATATAATTGGGTTTATACTTTTAAAAATATATAAGTAAGTATATATATATATATATATATATATATATATATATATATATATATATATATAGAGAGAGAGAGAGAGAGAGAGGAGAGAGAGAGAGAGAGAGAGAGAGAGAGAGAGAGAGAGAGAGAGAGAGAGTGAGTTAGGCTGGAATACTATCGATAGCACCGAGTCATTGATGCTATCAAGTTTTTAGCTCTTGGATTAAGAAATGTGCGGTAAGGATGATAGTGGTCCGGGTTTAGTAGGTGGTTGGTTGAATAGTAAAAATCTTAGGGGATCACTATAATCCCAACCACACATACTTTCATCCAAAGACTAAAAATTTGATAACACCAATTACTTGGTGCTATTAATAATATTCCAACCGGAATATATATATATATATATATATATATATATATATATATATATATATATATATAAAGCTTATTTAGCATTTTAATACCTGTAAGGGACTGAGGCACCTTTGAGGAGTGGTGGAGAGAGTGGTGGAGAGAGAAGAGGTTGCCTTTGTGGAATTCCTTATGCACCCAATAGAATAAAGGCTCTGAAACTCCCACATGAAGAATAAAAGCCATGCAAACACCTCTCAAATCCCTTAGAGGGAGTTCCCTTAAATAAGGAAAGCAATACAAAGCCATTGCTCCAATGAAACATTGTAGTATTAGAAAATTATCCCTGCCCCCCCAAAAAAAAAGAGAAAATAAAGTTAAATTCTATCAAATACCCATGAAAAATAATATTGGCCTAAAGTTGATCACCATACACATTAAAAAAAAAAAGAAAAAAAAGAAAAGAAAAATCATATATACCAATCCCACTCTTTGTCAATTTGATCAAAATCAACACCATCCTTATAAATCCGGCGCCGCCGAGTGAGGAACAGCAGGTTGCTAAATGAGCACAAGTGTAGGTAGGTGAGACATCTAAGGGAACATAGAAGAAGAAGATAGAAACACCATTTATGTGAGCTGTTATTCTCCCATGCCTTTGAGATTATAACCTTTGCTATAAGTGGCCCATATAGAAGATACTGCAAAAATAAACTTAAACAATGTTAAATTAATATAACACACACACACACACACACACACACACACACACACACACACACACAAGAACAAAAAGACAAAAAAAGAAAAAAAGAAAAAAAAAAAGAAGTAGTGAAAGAGAGTGTGTATGAGATAGAAGGATGTATATGCCTTGTAGTCACCAAAATTTTCCCATGGCCAAGTAGAAAAAGGAGCACCCATTTTTCTTGTTTTGTTTTTTTCCTCTCACTTAGAGAAGAGGAGGGGAAGGGAAGGGTCTAGTAGTTTACTTTGTGTTTGTATTATGAGGATGGATGTGGCTCCAAATTAACATGGGTATATGTGTGTATATATATATATATATATATATAGTTTGTAAAAGAAGCCCCCAGGTCACTTCTTAATAAATAATGGGTGGATGAGGAATTAATAAATAAATGAAATGTTTCACCAAATAAATTGGTTGTGTAGTATTTGGTGAACCATTTTTTGGTCAACATTGGTAAATGGGAATTGGTCTCTTGTCATTGTTTAAGTTGTTCAATTTTGAAATTACACTCAATTGGAACATTACTTGGAGTTTATTTTTGCTTTATTTCTCTTTTTATTTTTAGCTGCAGTTATATATAATATAATATTTTGCAATTGGAAAGGTGAAAACGTAGGAGAATGATTCTTAGGAGAAATCATAATCTTGTAGGGTTTTTTTAAAAATATTCTACATATAGAGATTTTACTCTAGCTTGAAAAATAATTTGATATTATGCTAGTTTTTTAATTAATATACTGTATCATATTATTAGCATTAGAAAATAGCATCTAATCGGTTCGGCTCACGTGCCTTAGCCCATGTGGACGAATTGTAAGATAATATATGGTATGTTAGGAGCCCACTACAACAAAATTAGACTATAGCGATATTTTTAAGTGTTTCTAAAATTAAAAAAAATGTCGTTGACAAAAATACCGATACTTATTGTAAGTGTTGCTATATGTGCCGTCGCTAGGATGCATAGCGACACATTTTTGTAATGTGTCACAAAAATGTGTCTCTATAATCTAATTTTGGATATAGATGGAATATAGATAGGACATTTATACAAAAGTGCCACAAACATGTATCCCTATAATCTAATTTTATTGTAGTGGCCGTAAAAGAGATTTCCGAAGTCGAACAATATTTGAACAAAAATGATTGAGAATGTAGAGATACTTTCGTATTCAGCAAGTAATGAGCTAAAATGCATCCCACGATATAAGAGACACTACAACAAAATTAGGTTATAGGGATACATGCTTGTGACGCTTTTATATAAGTGTCCTATCTATATTCCATCTATATCCAAAATTAAGTTATAGGGACATATTTTTAGAACACATTACAAAAATATGTCGCTATACACCCTAGCGACGGCACATATAGCAACACTTACAATAAGTGTCGGTATTTTTGTCAGCGACACTTTTTTTAGATTTTAAAAACACTTAAAAGTGTCGCTATAGCCTAATTTTGTTATAGTGAGATTGGTCCACAACTTTGATTTGATCATCGTTTTAGCATAGTCAACTGGTCCAGAGAACACGATTTGCACCGAAACACATATAAACTGCCGGTATATATTTTTTTTTGTCTTTAATGAGTCGAGAAAATAAAACAAAAATTACGTGCCACACACGCAAAATAAATTACGCAAAATAGAAACTAAGAAAAAAGAATATTTTCTATTTATGATTAAACAATTTTATACAAAAATGAATTCATGCTATTATTGCAATTAATTACAATCCTTTCAACAAGTAAACATTTTTATTGACCAGCATTTTACAAGTAAAATTGCCTAAATAAAAAGCTTATATATATCTTGGTAACATTTGTCTCTTTCAAAAAAGA
The DNA here is from genome assembly GCA_029204045.2 of Tillandsia leiboldiana. Classification (NCBI taxonomy): domain Eukaryota; kingdom Viridiplantae; phylum Streptophyta; class Magnoliopsida; order Poales; family Bromeliaceae; genus Tillandsia; species Tillandsia leiboldiana. Next base: position 1,494,515 of record CM055060.1, read on the forward strand.
AAAAAAAAGGAAAAAAAGAAAAAAAAAAAAACAGTCACGTGCCTTTTTCCAATGGTATAATTTTATAATTGTAACAACAGGGTTGGTCACATACATCATATTTGTGAAAAATTCTATGGAATGATTTAGTAAAATTATCATTATAGTTAACAAAATTTTTAATTTAATTTATAAAAATTACTTAAATTAAATTAATCAATAGTTAAAAAAAAGGTGTAATTAAAAGAATTAGTTGAGGGGTCTATTCCAAAACTCTCTATAATTGTGTGGAACAAATTAAATCCAAAACCTGTATTTAACAGGATTAATCAACAAAGTCCGGGCAATTCTTGCTGATGGAAAGGAATCAAGGACAATGTCAAATTTGCACTAGATGCTCACAATGTTCTGATGTTACAAATAGGTCCCCGCGCGAACTTTAAATTTGCGCAATTTCACAAATAAATACCTAATCTTTGGAATTAATATTGCACCATCACCTTTCTAACTTATTGCCAATATTTTCACCTTGATTCCTAATCCGGCCTAATAACAATAATAACTCGTTGGACCCAAATCGCAATCCAAAATACTTAAATTCAGTTATTATTATTAGTATTCATATCTTTTATATGTCCAATCACAACTCATTTTCATCAGATGTGAGACTATTCAGGTGTCACAGATTCCTCCCATTTATGCCGGGCAACGTCAGTCCAAGCACACATACATTTCAAAATCATCAGATGATGTGAGACTTGTCTCGCTAGCCCTAGACCCAGTCACACACTTCCGACTGGTGATTGGTTTTGATACCAAATGTAACGACCCGACCCACTAGTAATAATAGTTCGTTGGGTCCAAACCACCGGCCCAAAATCGCTACAACAAAATTATGTTATAGCGACACTTTGAAGTGTTTCTAAAATCTGAAAAAAGTGCCGCTGACAAAAATATCGACACTTATTATTAGTATCGCTATATGTACAGTCGTTAGGGTGTATAGCGACACATTATTATAATGTGCCCCTATAATCTAATTTTGGATATAGATGGAATCAAGGATTTAAGTGCCGTGGCACGGAATCGTGCCGAAAACTTGCCGGCACGGTACGGCACGGTGCGTGCCGAGCCGTGCCGATGAGTGCCGGTCACAAAAAATACATGCGTGTCGACACATAATGGCATGAAATATTTAATTTCTTTAGCAACAAATTTTTTTAATTGCTTATTATGTATCTTTATCAAATATTTTGAACTTTATTAAGAAAATTACTTAGTAATTTTAAGAAAAAAGGGTTTTGAACTGTGTCATCGGCACGGGAGCTGTATCGTGCCGGTATTTTGTTGGCACGGTATGGCACGGTAGATACGGCCCGTGCCGATGGATACTTAAAACCTTGGATGGAATATAAATAGGACACTTGTACAAAAGTGTCATAAAAATATGTCTATATAACCTAATTTTATTGTAGTGAATGTTTAAGACCAGTTATATTCATATCTCTTATATATCCAATCACAATTTATTTTTATTCGATATGTAACTATTACTAAAACAAAATTAGATTATAGAAACATATTTTTATGACACATTTGTATAAGTGTCTTTTATTTATATATATATATATATATATATATATATATATATATATGCATTTAAAAATAGATTATGGTGATATATTTCTGGGACACATTATAATAATGTGTCGCTATACAACCTAACAACTGCATATATAGTAATACTAATAATAAGTGTCAGTATTTTTATCAGCGATATTTTTTTCAGATTTTAAAAGTATTTAAAAGTGTCACTATAGTATAATTTTATTGTACTATAGCGACACTTATACAAAAACATGTAGTACAATATATTATCAAATAATATAATAAATTTTAAATAACATAATAGTATGTCATATTATTTTACAGTTATTACACGTACTTATCAAATAGTACAATATATAGCTACATTGTGTAATATTTATTATCTTTATTGAAAAAAAAAAATAAAAAAAAAAAAATAGAAGAAAAAAATAAGGACATCCACGTATTCTTTCTCTCCCTCCTTTGCCGCCTGCATAGGTCACAATCTCAACCTCCTTGACCTCCACCTCCTGGCAGTCATCAGAAAGAACCCTTCCGAGATCATCGCCCTTACGTCCGCATTCCAGATCCGCGATAGAGGTGACGGAGGAGAAGAAGAATTAAATGAAGACGAATCGGATAGGTGGAGGAGGAAGAGTGATCGGAAAATGACTACAAAGGCGATCGAAGGAGTTGAAACGAATGTGTGACATCCTAATAGTTTCATATCGGATGGAATTAAATTTGTGATTAGATATATAAGAAATATGAACACCAGAAATAATAACTGTGCTTAAGTATTTTGAATTGGGGTGTGAGTTTAACGAGTTATTATTGCTAGTGGATCGGATTGTTAAATTTGGTATTAGAGCCAGTCACTAGCCGAAAGTGTCTGAGCCTGAATCTAAATGACACGCTTTGTCTGAAAATTTTGGACTGTGTGTGTTTGGACTAATATTAAATTTGTGATTGGATATAAAAAATATGGACATTAGTAATAATAACTGGACAACGAAAATATAGAAAAAAAATTTTCTTCGAATTTCTAAAAAGTTAGACATGCAAAATTCGGAAAAGTAGCTAGTCTGATTTTACAAGAACATAAAACTATTAATTTTTTTTTATAAAATTAGCCGTAAATATATCATCTCCTTTCAAATACTCCCCCCCTTAAGAAAAAAAAGCCACATTTAGTATTATTGAAATACAAGTAAATGTATATAAAAATAAAAATAGAAAGTAAAACCCTTGTTGATCAAACAATCATTGTTCATTAGGATCAAATCAATTAAATAAAATATATGTGCATGCACAGTATATATATATATATATATATATATATATATATATATATATATATATATATATATATATATATATATATATATATATATATATATATATATAAAGCTAAATATATATTCTAAAAAAATGTACATCTCACACCTCCACCCATCTAAGGGTGAGGGTGTGATGAGGGATCACTTCAGTGACTCCTAAAAAATATTTTCATTTTTAAATAAGTGAAGATGTAGGATATACATCCCTTTTGGATTTACATGTAACATTCATATATATATATATATATATATATATATATATATATATATATATATATATATATATATATATATATATATATATATATATATATATATCATTGATCAATAAATCAGGTGGTTGTTCCGTAAACACAGGCCCAAATTAATTAATAGCCACATGACAAAGTGTTATTCACCTGCACACACAGTTTCAATGTGGCCACCTATGGTGTGTGTATATATATATATATATATATATATATATATATATATATATATATATATATATATATATATATATATTATAATAAAATTATGATATAATGATATATTTAAATACTTTTAAAATTTTTAAAAAAATTTCGATACTTATTATTAGTATTATGACATGTGCGTTAGAGTGTATAGCGATATTTTATTATAATATATTTTAAAAATATATTTTTATAATTTATGTTTTTATATAAATAAAATATTTGTATAAATATACCACAAAAATATTTTTTTATAACCTAATTATATATATATATATATATATATATATATATATATATATATATATATATATATATATATATATATATATAATACATGGAGAATATGAAGTAGATAGAGATAGATCTAACACTAGAAGATTCGAGAAGGTTCTATAAATTCCACATACGTTGTTTTATCTAAGTTGCCCTTCTTCAAAATTTATATTTTTCATCCAGAAATTGATAAAAATTTTTATTCTGATATTATATTAAAAAATTATATTAAATAATTATTATTTTTAAATAATAATCTGTTACAGAATGATATGTTAGAAATCCTCTGTCATCCAACACATATATATTTAAAAAATAAAATAATAAAATAATAAAATAAATAAATAAATATAAAAAGAAGAGATTAAAATTAACGTGATTCTAAAATAAGATACGTTTACGGAAATAAACAGAAATACGAACTTACATTTTATATATTTTTCAGATAAAAAATTAAGAATCGTACGATGAATCTCATATTTTTTTTTTTTATTCTAACAAATATTTTAAAATATAATTAAAAAATATATATTTTTTGTAAAATAAAATTAGAGAAAATTAAATTTAAGAATATAGAAATCTCTAATCAAACTTTCTATATCATTACTTCAAAAAAAAAAAAAAAAAAAAAAAAAAAAAAAAAAAAAAAAAAAAAAAAATCTAAACCACTTGACAGAGAACAACAACAACTAGTTGGGAACCTTCCAGCGTTGACGACTTAAATTCCAACATGGCATGCGAAGTTGCTACTTCTCTCAGCTGCCGTACATGCCTCCAGGGTCTGCCAACCTTCTTAATTAATTTGCTTCAACATGGCTAATTAATTTGGCCCCTCACGCGTAGGGATGTCAACGGTCGGGGCGGATTTTTAAAAACTTGAATTCGAATCTGAATTCAAATTCGATTATCAAATTTGAATTTTCAAATTCGAATATATGGCTTTACCTTTTCGATATTAAACAAAGTAAATGTATATAAAAAAAAAAAAAAAAAGCTAAGTTTATCTTCTAAATGGGGTGTACATTTTACACTTCATTCATTCAAAGATGAGATAAATTTTATCGATCATTTCGAAGTGACCGATGAATAAGTCTCCACTCTTTGATGAATAAGATGTATGATATACATCCTATTTGGGATGTATATATAACATCGCTCTTATAAATTGGTTAATGTATTTAGATATAGTCTTCGACTCATTTACTATCAAATTGATTTTTTCTTTATATAATATGATGTAGAGCTAATTTTAAATTGCGATTGTTGATTTATAACTTTTGAGGTATTAGCTCAAAAATGTATATTATACGTAATTTAAAATTTCAATGTGAAGACAAAGTAAAGAAGTTTTTTTTGAAAAAAAAAATTCTTGTAATAATTTCTTTAAATGGTTGATAGCCGAATTGTGATTCAAAAAAAAATTAAGAAATAAAAATATTTTGAAAAATACAAAAATTAAGTTTCAATAATGGGATTGTAGAGGACTAATCAATTAATGCATCTTTTCCTAATTATTTTGCCATCCATTTCTTGAGAGAGGTGTTAATTATTGTGCACAAACATTAATTAAGACAAGGGACTAAACACCTAAAATCTCAAGCATAACTTTAAGAACCCAAACCATATAAATTAAAGAGTAAATTAAAAAAAAAAAAAATTCTCGTACACTCTAAAAAAAATATACATCTTACACTGCACCCATTTCAAAGTAGGGTGAATTTTACTGATCATTTCGAAGTGAACAGTAAAGAATCCTCTACCTTGGACTGGATGGGGTGTACGGATAACATTGCTCAATTAAAAAAGATAAATTGCACCCCTAATTCTTGAAATTTCGTACACCGAGTGTATATGTACATCAATGCATCATGCATTTATCGACTATTTTATGCATCATATATTTCATTACTACTGCTCATTGCGTTAGGCGCAGCTAATAGTTTTCAATCTAAGGTAAAGATCAAAATGAAACATTTCTAAAAATCTAGCTATTAAATTGAAACCAAACTAAAAATTTAGGGTTTTAAATATCAAATCGAAAGTTTGAGGACCAAAAGGAAATTGACTTCAAAGTTTGGGGAGAAGTAAAGCAATATACGCAATAAGAAAGAAAATAGATTTTTTTTTAAAAAAAAATGTACGAATTTAATGATTTATTAAGAAGCTACCATTAAATTAAATTGGGCCGTGGGCTTAATTTGGGTCCAAACCAAGCCACACGACTTGGGCTCAAATGGATTTCGGGTCGGGTTTAGTTTCATCTTAGTTCGACCTGAACTTGGTCCACATCTCTAATACCTCGCTTATATATTCATTTCAAAATAAAAAGAAAATAAAAAGCAAAAAAAGAAATCCTAAATGTTACCTTTTGTTTAAGAACACCAATTCTACAAAAATTATAAGAACATAAACAAAGATTCCACGAGAGAACGAAATATCAAATAACCATTAGCCTAGCCCAGTGATTATTATCGAGGATATTAAAATAGGAACTAGGTTATTATACTATTAATAGCACTGAGTCATTGATGTTATTAAGTTTTCGACTTTTAGTCTGTGTTTGAAATGGGAATAGCTTGGGGGATAAGAGAATATCCCCTTATTCCCCTAAACATATCAGGAATTATCAGAATATTTTGTTCTGGTATTTCTGGTATAAATAAAAATTACTGTTCCAACAGTAAAATACCCCTATATTTTTCTTTCCAAATTTATCCCTAGCACGCTACCCGAGACACAACTTATTCCCTCCTGGGTATCCGAGCTTGTCCCTTCCTTGCCTCGCGTCTTGTGGCACTGCTCCTCCACCTCTATCTCTCTCTCTCAGGCCCCCACTGTACCCAAGCTCCTCCTCTCTATTGTTGAGAGCTTCTCCTCTCCACTGGTACATGAGGCCCCTCCTCTCTCCGTGCACGCTCCACTGGTACCCGAGGTAATATGAAATTTATAGTAGACAAATAGCATATAGCTTTATTCAAGAAAAAAATATTTTCCTAAAAATATGATGAATATTTTTATTTTTTAAAAAAATTAGAGCAAATAAAATATTAAATTAAATATTATTTTAATAAAATATAATTTGATTTTGATTTTTATTTATCTTATTTTTTTGTAAAGCTTTAATCCATTAATTAAAATAAAAAAATTAGAATTTAACAAGTTTTATCACATAATAAAGCTTGAGGGCAAAAAAGTTATTTACCCCAACTAAACCTCTTTATTTCTCTTATTCCTTATTATCATACCAAACACAAAATCTCTTATCCCTGGAATTATTCCAAACGTTTTTTTACACTAATTTCGTAATTTATACTTATTCCTGGTATAACTAGTATTGCCTTATTCCGTTGCCAAACGGTACCTTAGATGAAGAAATGTGCAGTTAGAATGATAGTGGTCAACTAGAGTTTAGCGGGTGATTGGTAAAATAGTATGATTTAAGAGATGAAAATGATCCAAATAGTAAATTTAACAATAAAAAATTTGATAGTTTTAACTTTTAAGTGCTTGATATTATTTTTTTTGATTAAACAGGGTTAAACCCTATTTGGAAGAAAGTTACAAAGAGAGGAAGAGAACTCCCCCCCTGACAAGCAGGGATTAGGACCCCCAAAATAAAAACTCCTAGGCAGCACCCATACAAAGATGCAATTTCCCTCTCAAAACGAACAAGCATCACCAAAAGGCAGAAAAATGATAAGGCCGATAAAATCCAACCACAGATTTTTGGGAATGATCGCCCTAATAGCACAATAGCCGCACGATGAAGCGGGAAATTGAACGGCGAGTATGCAGAACCCGAAGTGAAGGACGGGTAATGAAGATCTGAACAAGCTAACTGAATTAAACAGCAACAACAACCGCTGAATGTTGGCACCCAGACCTGCCTCGGCAACCAATGCCAATGAAATCTCTCTTGTAAAAATTGTTCCGCATCTGCTTGATGGCCAACCAAGACTGCGATGCTATAATTCCGCCAAATGCATTACCATCAGAATTTTTAATTTTACTGACACCAGAAACCAGGGTCCAAGACATTGAAGTCCAAACAAGATTACCCAAAAGAGCATCTTGAATTCTGAAACGAATTACACCAAACCTGAAACTCTAAGCAAAATAACAAAGCTAAAGAAAAAAAAGGCAGTCGGAGCAGAAGAACTGCGATGAAAAAGGCTACTTCAAAAGCATGCAGATCCAAGCGGGACCCACTCCAATGGCAGCCCTTGATGCCCATGAGTCATGCCAAAGAGAATAGAAAATCTCTCCAAGGAAGGCAGCAGAGGGCGCCAGAGCCTCACGAGTCAAGATGCACCAACTAGAATCAATCAAGAACTAGGACATTCAATCATTCATTCATTGACCAATTAAGAAGAAAGAGTCCAGATCCATCTTCCCAAAATCAAAGAATCATGCGTTGAGTAGCAAAGACGTGCCATGGTGCCCTATGTCAGCTGATTGTGCCAGAATATCAATTTCTGAGAACAATAGAAGAAGCAACCAAATTTGAAAATAAAATTCCTTGACCAAGCAGTAAAACCTCAAAACTACTCCAGCTGATGGAACCAATTCATAGTCCACCCTTGGTGTATAAACAACAACAAACCACCCGGCTCTCGTTGAAAGATGCTAGAGAAATCCAACACTCATACATATTTCGAGGTTCCGTACCAGAAGTAAGCTCAAATTATCCGATTCATCATCCCAGCATAAGACCACCCAATACCTGAAGAAATCCAAGAGCTCCCAGTATACACTCAGATCAGGGACCAGTCAGTGGATTCAGCCACTCGCCGCCACGATAACAGAGTAACGTCCTCCTTCGACACAAGGAGAGAAGATCATTCAAACCGTAACTTGATCGCCCAGCGCAAAGATCCAGAAATTCGCAGTGTTGTCCGCTCTTCTTCCGCACTCTTCACACGAAATAGAGGAGTTGTCAAAAATTCTCCTATTCCGTTCACTCCAAATTTCCCAACACGCCGCTGCAAACCAAATATCAAAAGTACCTTGCAGACTATCCGGCAGAGACAACCTGGCTCTCCTCCATCTTTGAGCTAGGTCGCCTGTGTCGAAGCATAGCCGCTGCCTAGAGATCGGAAAATTCTGGAGGAGCCTATCCCACATAGATTTTGCAAAAGAACAACGGAAGAAAAGATGATCCAGGTTTTCTACATCGGCGCCACAAAGCGCACACATCGAAGGGCCGTGCCAACCACGTTTAGCTAGAAGATCCGCAGTTAAGAGCCTATATCTCCCAGCCGACCAAAGAAATAATTTGATTCCCAGCCAACCAAAGAAATAATTACAGTAATGACAACCGTTTTATTTTTTTTAGCTAATTAAAGTTCAGTGACTACTTCGCATACTAAGTGAAAATCATGTATGAATCATTTAAAGATAAGAACAATATTAATTGTGTATGATATAACTAAGATGACATTTCTGAGTCATTCTCCACTTGTTTAGTAACGTACTTGAAATTAATCTATGCTGATAATTTGCTGAGTCATTGCCTCAATTCCTTATAATTAGCTACCTTAAATACCAATGATTTACAATAGAAACAAGAGTTTGCTTTGAAAACAAATTAATAAAAGATAAGGGAAATATCGAAACAAAGGGTGTTTATATTTTCATTGGATTTGGTATAATTAATTAATCAGTAACTTATTGAGGTTCTTATTGGATTATATTCACCTTGAACTCCGGTAGAAGTGTTAAATGGTTCGATCTAATAGCTAGACGATTCGAAAATTATATTATTAAAAGTAATTACTGCGAAAACTTTCATACTGCAGATATTATAATAATTAAAAAAAATTTAATCTAAAGATTAAAAATTTAATAATACTAATGATTTAGTATTATCGATAG
>CM055060.1:1504035-1549035 GCA_029204045.2 Tillandsia leiboldiana
GGGTTTTTGAAAATCCGCCCCGAATCCGACCCATTGACATCCCTAGGTGCATGGTTGTGAACGTGCTTGGGGCACTGAAATCGAGTTGTTGGTATCTTTAGCCTTGGGGGATTTTGAGTTGTGTTATGGGGTTTTTGGTTTCGAGTTGCTGGCGATTTGATATATCGTCATTTTGATCATAATCTGCATGCCACATCGAGCTTGATTGAGATTTATCGGTTTGGGGCAGTGAACAGGGATGATAGGACGCTACCGGTAGGTGGGCGCACTAGCCGTAGCGTAGCCCGGACGGTAGAAGAAGGTAGGTTGGCGTCTACCGTAGAGAGAGAGAGAGAGTTCAGCTACAATGCTATCAATAACACCAAGCACATGGTGCTACCAAGTTTTTCGCCGCTAGATCTACCTCTTTGACCATTAAATTTAATAGCATCATTAAACTAATTTTTGATTTAATTTAAATTCAAATTTATAATTAAATTTAAATTTAAATTTATAGATCAAACCCAAAATACTTGATTGAATTTATATTTTAATTTAATTTCTAAATCAAAATATAGAATTTAAATTAAAATTTTAAATTTAAATTTAAATTTAAATTTAAGTTAAAAAAACAAATTAAATTTTAAATAAAAAATAAAAAATATAATTGAAATATTTTCGTAAAATATATTTTTTTCGCCTGAATTTAACTTTTAATTGGAACTAGAAGGCATGTTTGAAAAGGATACGATTGGGAGATATCCATTCACTCAGAAATCAGAATCGAAATGAGACTTCCGCAGATAGATTCGTTCATTTCTATTTCGATTCATGAGTGAGAAAAGAGTAAACCAAACACGTTCTAAATCCCCATAAAATATTGTAGTTGGTTTAATTGGAAGAGATTATTTATGTAAAAGCTCCAATAGATTGTGTGTGTGTGTGGGGTGAGCCAAGATATATAAGAACAAAATAAAATAGTACGTTCCTAAAATTAAAAGCCAATTAGAACTAAATTTAGGTGATCATTTACCTAAACCACATGAATCACAGTTAATTAAGGACAGGGTAAGCTAACTATATATGCAACGACCATGTGAACACAAGCATATATATATATATATGCAACGACCATGTGAACACAAGCATACATATATATATATAGGAAAATGCTAGATGTACACCCCAAATGGGGTGTACATCTTACACCCACCCCATCCTAGGGGTGGGTGAATTCCACTCGTCACATGATGTGACGAGTGGATGAATACCCACCCCAAGATGGGGTGGGTGTAGGATGTACACCCCCTTTGGGGTGTACACCTAGCACTTCTCATATATATATATATATATATATATAACGACCATGTGAAACACAAGCATATATATATGCGACGACCATGTGAACACAAATATATATATATATATATATATATATATATATATATATATATATATATATATATATATATATATTTGTCTCAATTGTATCTCTTCCATGCACGTCCTGAACATAGTCATCACCCATCGTCACTCGGCCTTTAACAGATTTATCTAAATTAATAAAGTTCTCTTCTTTTCCTGTCATGTAACTGCTACAACCACTATCGACATACCAAATACTGTTAGCAGCTTTTTCTGATGAACGACATGCAAAAAGTACATTATCGTTTTCATTATTTTCTTGAGCAAAATTAGCGTTTTGCTGTTCCAATCGACAAAATCGCTCGATATGGCCAAATTTCTTATAATAATAAGATTAAATATTTTTATAATTATGGGGCTGATCATTACCTCTGTAGGTTTTTTGATTTTGATTACTTGATCCTTCACCGTTTCTGTTATTGTATCCACTCGATCTACCGCCGCGACCTCTACCACGGCCACGACCACGACCTCTACCATGGTCTCCAGAAGTTGAAGCTTGGCGATTAGAAGTATCTGCTTTATCTTTTTCATTGCCTTTCGATTCACTTTGAAAAGCATGATCAGAAAAATGTTCTGTTTTATCTTTTCGTTCCTCATGTGCTAAGAGAGAACCAAGAAGTTCGCTACAAGATAATTTAGATAAATCTTTTGCTTCTTCTATAGCAGAAACTACATCACCGTATTTTTTCGTCAAACTTCTTAAAATTTTTTCAACTACTATTTGATCAGAAATTTGTTCACCATAGGTACGCATCAAGATAACTAATTCCATAACTCTAGAATAAAAGGTATGTGTGACACCCCCAGAATTTGGATTAGTCCTATATATAAATAATATAATAGGACTAAATCTCTTAACCCGGCTATAGCATTTTGGATGGTAGCAAGATCCAAGAGGTTATGAGAGTTAAGCGTGCTAGAGCTAGAGTAGTTCTAGGATGGGTGACCCCCTGGGAAGTGGGGCGTCACAGTTGGTATCAGAGACATTCACCAGCCGAAAATGTGAGATGAGTCTCGGCTGAGCTAGGGTTATATAGCGGGTAGAGCGAGGCTCCCCGGCTAATGACCGTTGTGAGTGGAGTGCAGCTCCTCACAAGGTCGGCTAAGGCTATTGAGACGAGTCTCACATCGCCTGGTGCTTGTGAGTGTGCTTGAGCCTGACGTGGACGTCAGGGCTTAAAGGGGGAAAGAATGTGGCACCCCCAGAATTTGGATTAGTCCTATATATAAATGATATAATAGGACTAAATCTCTTAACTCGGCTATAACATTTTGGATGGTAGCAAGATCCAAGAGGTTATGAGAGTTAAGCGTGTTAGAGCTAGAGTAGTTCTAGGATGGGTGACCCCCTGGGAAGTGGGGCGTCACAGTATGAATATTTTCTTTTTCTTCCATAAATGAAGTTTCAAATTTTCTTTTTAAAGTTTGAATTTTAATTCTGAGTACCCTGAATTTTAATTCTGAGTACCTTTTCGTTACCTTGGTATTCCTTTTGTAATATATCACATACTTCTTTCGATCGGGTAGCGCCGGCAATGTGGGAAAATATTGAGTTGTCAATAGATTGTTGAATAAACAAAAGCGCCTTCGCATCTTTTTTTAGATTCTCTCCGGTTGCTTCCTTACATCCTTTTTCAACAAAATCTCATAGATCTTGGGATCCCAGCAACGTCCGCATCTTCACACACCAAAAATCATAATTGTCTCCTTTGAATATTGGGAATCCTTGTGCAACTCTCCTTTGAATATTGGGAATCCTTGTGCAACTCCATTGGCACTGCTAAATGCCATCCGTATCTTCTTCTCTTGAAAACATGGGACTCCAAATATTTTCTATATAATTGTTATGGTATATAGAAATCTCCACAAAAATAGAATGAAAAAGAGAAGAGAGCAAGACAAATAATAAAGAATCCGGATTTATTATTTAAAATAACTTCATGTCCTCGCGTCTTTCTTTGGCCTCACTAATTAATTAAGACGACTTCATTCAATCATAATAGCCCGATCTATCTATTTATAGATTATTATACAAAATACTATTCTAATTAGATATTCTATCTAATTAGATTTATCTTTATCAAAATTTAACCAACCAAATACCTTAGATAATTTAATTCTAACTAATTAGCATTATCTCTAACAATTACTTATTTTAATGGACTTCTAATTATGAGAATTGTATAAATTATGCAAACTAAATCTGTAATGATAATTAAATAATGCGTTCAAATTTTAATATCATATTTTTATTGATCCACTTAGATAAGATTAAGTAATAAAATCTAAAATTTTAAAATATTGATATATAGTCAAATACAAATTGTTCATGTCCATAGTTCACATAAGTTTCACACGTTTTAACCTTTTCATTTTGATTCTCAAAAGTTCAGGAACTAGTGGTCCAATTTGTACTATATGTATATGGGTACATGACCCTTCCTCATAATAAATCCAAAATAAATAGCATGGTTTCCAGTGTGAACTAAGCTAAGCTCCTCTCCTCTTCTCCTTCTTCTTCTTCTTCCTCTTCTTGCTTTGGGGGTATAGCCATGGGTGACCACTCATGCTTTGAGGAGTACAAACCTGGAGTGGCCATGGTGACCGTTCAGTGCATCTACGCAGCCATGGCGCTCACGGCGAAGGCCGTGTTTACGGAAGGGATGAGCCCCATGGTGTTTGTGGTCTATAGGCAAGGCATAGCCACCCTAGTATTGTTTCCTACTATCATTCTCACAAAAAGGTTCTCTCTGATCTCTAGAGATCTCTCTCTCTCTCTCTCTCTCTCTCTCTCTCTCTCTCTCTCATGTTGTTTGTACTTTCCTACATGATCAGTTTGTATGTTCATACACCATTGGTCAATTCTTTATCACATCAATCTCACAAAAGGACTCTCTCTCTCTCTCTCTCTCTCTCTCTCTCTCTCTCTCTCTCTCTCTCTCTCTCTCTCTCTCTCTCTCTCTCTCTCTCTCTCATGTTGTTTAATACCTAGCACATTAGGTTGTACATTTATTCGACTATTCGTAAATCCTCTATCACATCTTATATTTTATTTTCACAACAAATTCTCTCTCTCTCTCTCTCTCTCTCTCTCTTTCTCGTGTTGTTTGCATCCATTAAATTACTTCTACTTGTTTGTTCATACACCACTTGTTGATCCTTTAATACATCTCGTGCTTCTCGTTGAACTAGTTTGCTTTAAGCCGTACATCAAATAGTTGTAATTAATTTACAGTGCGATTAATAAAAATTATTATTTCTCCTATCTCTTATTATTGTCTATACCTAATGCATCCGTCCATTGTGGTGCACATTTAATTTCTGATCTATCTAATTTAATCAATTTATTTTATTTTTAAATAAAGAAAAAAATACAGTATATGACTTATTAGATAATAAAGATTGAATTACAAAAAAAAGATAAATAACAGATAAATATATATATATATATAGGAAAATGCTATGTGTACACCCCTTTCGGGGTGTACATCATACACCCCACCCATCTAAGGGTGGGGGTGTGATGATGGGTCACTCGATGTGACCCGTAAAAAATATCGGCACCATTAAAATGGTGGAGGTGTATGATGTACACCCCTTCGGGGTGTACATGTAGCATTGCTCATATATATATATATATATATATATATGGTACATAGATGTTCAAATTAGGTACAAACAATAATCTTTTTCTCTCTAGATCTCTTAGCTATTTGTTGATGTTTGTGTAGGGGGAGGCTAAGTGAGATGGCAATAGGAATGAGGGCATTTGCTTTGGTGTTTGTGACCTCTCTTGTTGGGTAAGTAATTAATTAAAAATTAAAGATCTCCTTTTTTTGCATGGATTCTTTTTTTCCCTTTTTCTTTTTTTTGAAAATTTTTATTTTTTTTAAAATTTTTAAATTAACAGTGGCACAATGAATCAATTCTTCTACTATCAAGGACTACAATTGGCCTCCTCATCACTGGCATCAGCTATGGTCAATCTCACCCCAGCAATCACTTTTGTTATAGCTGCTTCCATTGGGTAATTAAGTCCTTCACATTATTAATTTTATTTTTTCAAAATTTAATTTAATTATTTCTTGTGTTTTTTCTTTTGAGAATTTTTTTTTTTTTAAAAAAAATAGGATTAATTTCATACAGTTTTTTGTAAATATATCAAAAAACAAATATATTTTTGTAAAGTTTAATTTTTCATATTTATTTTTTCAAAAATCTTAAGTCATTCATATATATATATTCCTATCATTAATGTCCGTTAGACAAATGTAATTAACCATAGATTAAATACTTGACTATAGTTAGTGAGTGAGATAAATTTATATTTTTATCCTTTTAAATATTATACTTAGCTATAAATATATTTTTTAACAGTTGGGATTTTTAGAGGGACATGTTTATAAGAATAAAATTGATATTTCACTTATATTCGGTTAAAAAATAAATAATTAGCTAACAGTAACAAATCAGAAGAATGTATATGAACAACTTAAAATTTTTGAATGGAATATATCTGTTATTCTGTTATTCGATAAATTTACAATGAGTTGTATGAAATTAACCTTTTTTATTATTATTATTTTTATCAAGACTTCTAGAAGATTCTTTAGGTTTGCTATGGCCTTTTTGTCTTTTAAGTGCCCTAGGCTAATTGGCTAGAAGATCTACAATCAATGTTTTTTTGCACTTATTACAATAATTTGTTGTTAAGCTCATTAGCATGGTTTTTGCACTTGTTTTTTTTTTTTTTTTTTCAAAGGATTTGTGTACTTGCAAAGAATTTATTTTTTTGCTAAATCCTTTTAAGGAGGGATAAGGGGGTTATCTCAACCCCCTTATACCCAAACGGCATTTTAAGTGTGGGGGGAACAGCTGTTCCCCCCATACCAGGTTATTCTGGTATAAGGGTGGGGGTGGAACAGCTATTTCACCTGTTGCTTATTATTATTATTTTTTAATTAAATTTTTTAAAATTATAAGATATTAAAATTTATAAAATTTAAATTTTTTTTATTTTATTTTATAAATTTTAATCCCCTCTATTATTCTTATTACTTTTTAACTTACCAAACATAATTTTTCTTATCCCGGTACAACTCTTATACTCAACCAAATACAAAATTACTATAATTCTTACTTGTACATGAACTTATATCTATCCCCGGAATAACCAGTTTTTGCTTATACCCGAACCAAACGAATTTTAATATTAATTAAAATTTAATTAGGATTTTTCTAATAACTTTGTGTGTTTGTTGAAAAAAAATTAATTGGGGATTGCAACAATTTACAAGATGGTTAGGATTTGGGTGTTTTCATCTATAATTTATTGGATAAAATGGACAAGTGAATTGGTGAAATTTATTTTTTTTCACCTAGCAAATTGCTACCTATCCACTATTTTTAGATATAGAGAAGTGTATGTAAAAATAGCATTACTCTTAAATAAAATGTGATAAGAGATATTATATATGTTGGAAAAATTCGGTACTCGCCCCGGTACCAGATTCTCTGAATCCGCTACCCGCTTCGATACCGCAATCCGCTCTGGTACCGCCTAGAGTTCGGATTCCGCAGCGAAAACGTCAAATCGAATTTTTACCATAAACCCGTCCTCTCAACAAAAACTGAAACCAATACAACCACAAAGAGAAGAAAACCAAAACAAGGAAATATGCGGATGAAATAAGATTCATTAATTAAGAAAAGAATTACACCGACTGCTCTTTTCTTCTACCTCCTGAATCTCTCTCACCATTCTCTCGTATTCTATAAACCTAGAAGACTTCTCTCTTTTTCTCCTTTCGTATCGTTTCGATCCTCATCAAGATCATACGTACTTATATATATGCTCTCTACATTAGAGATATATATAAACTCCGCTCAAGATAAACCCAGATCTACTTAAATTAGGATTATACTCCAATTAATATTTAAATCTAAATTAATTTATCTCTAACAGATTTAAATATTAATCCTAATCCAATTAAGATTTAATTACAAAACTAACCAAATCTTAACAATCTCCACCTTGGTTTGATTTGTAATCTTTAACTGCTACGTCGAGCTCACCATGCAAGTTCCACCTTGAGCTTGTCTCCGCCGCTCGATGTTGCCGTATCCTTCGCTCCATCTTGAGCAATTGCGCCTCCGCGAACTTTTGGAACCCAAATTGCTTTTGCTTCGGTTCTGATTGTTCTCCCGTTCAGAACATACAAAGTTCCCGCGCTTGTTCGCCACGCACACGACTCGATCTCGTTTTTGCACCCTCATAGCTCCACCTGAAGCTGAAATTTTACAACCTTTTGAGTCCAACTCACCTAACGAGATCAAATTCCGCTTCAAAGCAGGAACGTGTCGTACACCTGTCAGCGTCCTCACGACCCCATCATACATCCGGATCTTCACCGTGCCGACTCCTAAAACTTTGCACGCCGTTCCGTTCCCCATAAGAGCTTTTCCACCTTTTATCGCCTTGTAGGTAGCAAAGGACTCCTTTTTTGGGCAGACGTGAAAGGAACATGCCGAATCGAGCACCCATGCATCATCCGAAATTTTAGTATCACCGGTCACCGCATATAGCACGTTAGAATCGATCATCTCCGATTCTGCCTCCTGCGCCATCGCTGACGTCTAATTGTCCCGATCCGCGACAGTTTTTTCTTTCTGCCGCTTTAACTCATTCAAGTCATCCTTAAGCTTATGACAATTGCGCTTAATGTGACCTCTCTTGCGACAATAGAAGCACTCCACCTCAGATAACGACTTCTTTTGTCTATTTTCGGTCGCCAATATTTTTACATCCTTCTTTGCTTTTACTATCAAAGCTGTGTCATGACTCTGCATGCCGGACTCCTGAGTTATCTTTCGCATCTCATTCGAGAGAAGCGCCGCCGTGATCGTCTCCACGCTTATGGTCTCCTTACCATAAAGCAACGTGGTCACAAGATGCTCATATGTCACTGGTAACGAGGAAAGTAAAATAAGCGTCTTATCTTCATCATCCAGTTTGACTCCGATACTGGTCAACTGGTTCACCACCTTATTAAACTCATTCAGATGCTCATGTAGGTTAGCCGCTTCTTGCATCCGCAACGTGAACAGTCGCTGCTTCAGATACAATCTGTTCGTTAGGGATTTGGTCATGTACAGATCTTCCAATTTCTTCCACAACTTCGCCGGTGTTGACTCGTTGACTATGTTGTAAAGAACATCATCTGTTAATAATGGATGAAGCGTACTCAACGCTTTTCGCTCCATCTTCTCCCATAGGTGTGACCACGTTAACACCTCCTTGATGTGGATACCACTATATGGGTGTGGCTAAATCCTAGCCCCCACCACCTCCATGGGTATTACCATCATCGTGGGTATATCCTCCTTAACACCAATTAAAATAATAACACATATGCTATATTTATAGCTTACATCAAAAGCTATCCAAATCCTAGTCTAAATAGATTTTTACTCTAATTAATATTTAAATCTTAAGAAACTTATCTCTTTAAGATTTGGATATTAATCTTAATCCAACTAGGATTCAACTACAAATATAATCAAATCCTAACAATGATACCAATTGTTGGAAAAATCCGGTACTCGCTCCGGTACCAGATTCTCTGAATCCGCAACCCGCTTCGATACCGCAATCCGCTCTGGTACCGCCTAGAGTTCGGATTCCGCAGCGGAAATGTCAAATCGGATTTTTACCATAAACCCGTCCTCTCAACAAAAACTGGAACCAATACAACCACAAAGAGAAGAAAACTAAAACAAGAAAATATGCGGATGAAATAAGATTCATTAATTAAGAAAAGAATTACACCGACTCCTCTTTTCTTCTACCTCCTGAATCTCTCTCACCCTTCTCTCGTCTTCTATAAACCTAGAAGACTTCTCTCTTTTTCTCCTTTCGTATCGTTTCGATCCTCATCAAGATCATACGTACTTATATATATGCTCTCTACATTAGAGATATATATAAACTCCGCTCAAGATAAACCCAGATCTACTTAAATTAGGATTATACTCCAATTAATATTTAAATCTAAATTAATTTATCTCTAATAGATTTAAATATTAATCCTAATCCAATTAAGATTTAATTACAAAACTAACCAAATCTTAACAATATATTTCAAATCTTACTATTTCAAAACTCAAACATTATTTTTTTTTGTTCCTTTTTTTGACACATCTACACAAAGTGATGCCCTATAAATCCTACCTTTGATACATCTACACATATCATACATTCATTTGAAGTTATTCTTATTACTTTGAATAGTGTTAATGTGTGTATATATATATATATATATATATATATATATATATATATATATATATATATATATATATACATGAAACAATTCTTAATACTTTTACATGAAACATTTCTCTTTTTTCTTGTTTTCTTTTAACTCAATCCTAACTAAAAATTGTTCTACCAGATTAGAGAAAGTGAATCTGAGAAGCTTGAGAAGCATGGCTAAGGTGTTTGGGACTATAATTTGTGTCGGTGGAGCGATTTCGATGGCGTTTTTTAAAGGTCCAAAGCTTCTAAATGTGGATTATCACAAGCTAATCACATTTCTACACTCAGCGACCGATAAATGGGTCGCAGGCAGTCTATTTCTCATTGGAAGCTGCTTTTGCTGGTCACTTTGGCTCATCTGGCAGGTACTAGATTTTGCGTTACGCAAAGTATGCATACATTTTTATAATATTTTGGTTGTATATTTTGCGTAAACGAAAAAAGAAAACCTCTAAACATCTTTGTATTTTTGTTCTACCAGGTGCCAATTTGCAAATCGTATCTCGACCCGTTATCGCTGTCGGCGTGGATGTGCCTCTTATCGACTTTTCAATCAGGTATACTCACATTCTTCCTGCAACCAGATTTGAGTGCTTGGCGAATCACTTCTCTTGTCGAACTCTTCGCTTGCTTATTCGCGGTAAGTTTTCATTAATGAAAAGTTTCTTTGTTTTGAAAGAAAGAAAGAAAGAAAACATGTTAATCATCTACAAACTACATGTGTAGGGTATATTTGGATCAGTTACCTATTGTCTCCAAACTTGGTGTGTGTCGAAAAGGGGGCCTTTATATTCTGCAATGTTTAATCCCCTTTGCACCGTAATTACTACGGTTTCGGCTTCCTTTGTGCTTCATGAAGAGCTTCACATAGGAAGGTACACTTTGTTATCTGTTTACTTCTTTTTGTTTCAGAATGTGATAAAAAAATATCATCAGAGAAAAAAGAAAATTATTAAAACAGATCGAAATCTAATGCTTTTGCTGCATTTAACAAGTGATGTATGAAACAAAATTGAACGCTGAAACAGCGACGGTTCTGATTTTACTTTTTTTCCCATTTTTCTGTACTGTCGCAGCTTGATCGGAGCTATTGCGGTTGTTGGAGGGTTGTATGTAGTGTTATGGGGTAAAGCTGAGGATCTGAATAAGATTCAGCCAATTCCGAGCGCCGATCGGACGGCGATCGCAGTCATTGTAGATGCGCTATCAAGCAGTGGTGAGAGTGATGTCAGAGAACCCCTCATTGCAGAAAAAGCGCTGGTCGAAATTTAGGTGAAAAATGTGTATCCATGAGTGCATTTTCTGTTCATATCTCATATGATTCGCGAATTTGTTCTCTTGATTATTGAGTTACGGGAATTTACCAAGAAAATCGCGGAAAAAGTAGCCTTATGAAGATATTGGCCCCAAATGACTAAACATTCACTTTCTACACTAAATTTTGTAGATCCACTATAAAACAAACTCACCATTGAATAAGCTCCAGCAGTTTACAAGCGCGCGCGCCTCAAAGATCACAAAAATAAAATCTCTAATTTGAATGTTCTACTTCTACTTTAATAGTTTCTGCTTTCTTTTCCTCCATATTCATTGCCTGATACTGAGAAATCAATTTACAATGATATTGTAGCTATTTCGAGACATTTCAACATATGCAAAACTCTAAATCATCTGATTACAACAGAAACACAATGATTTGCACGGCGCCGATCGTCCAAATCGTAGAGTTGTTTCTGAAAACGTAGATTTCTAGTACCATATGTACTGGAAAACGCATACAAGAAAGCGACATGAAAAAGGAAAGAAAAGAACACAGAACTGAGGCCCGCCGCCGACCACTTCATACAATACCAAGTCCTCCTACATTAGCTCCAACGGATACAGCGATAACAACTGATACACAACTAATGCGCCACGGAAAATAACATAGATACAGTATCTGGATATGTACTAAAGCTAACACGTTAACGACAAATCGATTCCATCTACGATGTACAAAAGTTACGCGACAATACTAGTAAATCCACATAGGAGGCGGAGAAGGGAACACCTCTAAGGATATCTTCCTTTCCATCCGCCATAGCCATACGAATTGTCGCGCCGAATGTTACGGAATGCGCAGCACCCGACCGAGTAGACGATGACGAGGAAGACGAGGACGACGATGTTTATGATAGCGACCTTCTTCCAGTCGTTCTTGATGTTGGCGAGCACGCCGGCCTTGCAGGACTGGCAGCCATAGCAGAGGGTCGACGCGTTGTTGCTCCACGCCGAGCAGTCGGTGTTGTTGGTCGTGGTGGAGCTTTTGGTCCACACAGTCGGGCTCACGTAGGTGAAGCCACACTCGGTGGGCGGTTTGCAGCATCCGGACTACAAAGAAAGAGAAGCAAGTAAAAAGGATGTTAGGGGGGGAAAGAGTACTAAAAATAGTATATGAGCAATGGTCTTATGATTTAGTTTGGATTGTTAGTTATACAATAGCCTAGAGTGATGAGAAAAAAGTAGTATCAGAAGCGTAAGTGTTAGGAGATGATTAAGATGATTAGAAAAGGATGTTACCAAAACACTCGTAACTGATATTGTACTTAGACTGCAAATAAGCTAGAAAGAAAATGGTGTTCTTGAGATGGCCTCTGAGATGACGAAAGATGCAGTTTAGAAGTAGAATTTGAAAATTATTTGTGTCAATTTCGCCGATCAGAATTTAAAAGCAGAGTTGGAAACCCAAACAGAAAAGTAAAACTAGGATCAACCAAAAGAGAAAAGATAAACCAAGATAACTCAAAAAGGTACTTTTGATTAAAGAATCACCTACAAAGTTGAGAGGACCTGGTGACCGAATCAAGAACTTTAGCATAAACGAAAAATATCGCTAATATTAAACATTGCTAGATGATCAAAGGCATAAGATACCGAGAATCTGATAATGAACAGAAGTTCAATTCAATTAAATGTACAATTGATGCCAAATTTACCAGATAAGGCAAACTAATTGGAGCCACTAAGTTAAAAACAAGCTGGAAATGATCTCTCTAGCAGTTATAACAAGTTCCAATATTTAGAGCAGTAAAATTCAAGTGAACAAAAGTAGAAACTAAGAAAGGTGCAGAGTAAATTGGAAAGAGAAATTAGAGTACAAATTTGATCAGGAAGAACAATCTCAGAAGTAGAAGCATCAGGACATAATAATAAGGTAATTTATTTACAACCTCAAGAGATTTACCAATGGGACCACAAACCTGATCAAAATGAGAGTACAATCTATGGTCCATATGAACAAAGAGACATGTAACACTGGATTAAACAGGGTAAATTACAAGGGCAATTTAGAATGGATTTTTAGAGAACATTTCGAGAAATAAAAATAATGTAGAAGTAATATGCGAAAAAGGACTCAACCATAGATAGCAGATTTTAATGAAAATACTACAACTAGTTATACTTTGAATCAGAAGAAACAAAAACAAGAGAATGTTTTGAAGAACATGGTTCCTAAGATACATAAAATTCCATACAAAGTTCTTTGATAACGTATCAAATCAAACAATGTTAAATTACTAATCAGAACAGTAAATTGTATGTAGCTTCACAAAATGACACCCAGTGTGGTACCAAAAGATAACAACACAAAATTCAATAATATAATTAACAAATTGTTAATAAGAGGTAGCACCTATATATAATAAGGAATCAAAAGATAAACTTAGGATCCATTAACAAAAAAAAAAAAAAAAAAGGTGTGCTCAAACCCACATAATATATATCATTAGAGTCTAATTAAAAATTAGCACCAAGAAATATTTTGCAATAGAAAATTGTCGAATTTTGCACATCTAAAGAAGTACAAAAATAAATATTTAAATTTAAATATGAAAAAAGGTGCAAATAAAAAAAAAAAAAAAAAAATCTAAAACGAGTGTAGACATTATGTAGACGGTTAATCTACAACCAAAACCACCTGGTAAATAGAAATTTTGAAAAAAAAAAAAAAAAAAAAATTCTCAAAGATGCCCCAAAAAATTCAAACAACAGCAACAACAACAACAATGAGATGATCTACAATTAAGCCTTTCGAAGCAATTATACCTGAATCGGAGAGAGATTGTCCCTGTTGAACTGATCGAAGGTCTCGTTGCCCTGCTGAAGCCTCTCGCAAATCTTCGCGTCCTGCAAGCAGCTCTGGATCTTGGCCCAGTTCTTGGAGTTGTCGACGCGCTTCTGGAGCCAGTTGGAGTAGTCGCCGAGCTTGTACTCCTTGAATCCGCGGCCGGAGACGGCCTCGCCGGCGCCCTTGTTGGTGACGAGGAAGACGAAGATGGTGAAGGCGAAGAGGAGGAGGATGAGGAGGAACATGACGAGGAGGTAGGTCCAGAGGAGGAAGGAGTTCCTGCAGCAGGCCCCGACGAGGCCAGCGAGGGAGACGATCATGAGGAAGGCGCCGAGGGCGATGAGCGGCCCCGTTAGGAAGCGCTCGCACTCGGTCCCGGAGCCACCGCCACGGGTGGCGAGCCACACCCCACCACCGAGCACGGGGACTGAGAGGAGGAAGGTGAGGACGTTGAGCACCCCGATTAGGTTGTTGCTGAGCCTAAACATGGCGATCGATCCACCCAACGACCACAACGACGACGACGACGACGAGGAAGAGGTGGTGGTAATGTAGAGAGAGAGAGAGAGGAGTGGGGACGAAGACGAAGAGGAAGAGGAAGAGGATGAGGATGAGGATGAGGAAGAGGGGGGGTTTATAAGAAGGATACGAAGGTGGGGGGTGTGATTGGGTGGTGCGAGGAAGGAGAGGGAAAAATGTTCACGTACGGTTTCTGAGGGACCCACTGACTGCTATGAGATTCGTGCTACTTTATGTAATTAACGATGGATGCCATGGTGGGGACACATCCTCACCCAATTTTTATTTTATCCGGAGGAAAGAGACAGGGGTAGAACCGTAAAAAAGGTAGCGAACGTTACACACGGGAGTTGGTGGGGGCCGGAGAGAGTTCCCCCTGTTATTTCACTCAATATATATATATATATATATATATATATATATATATATATATATATATATATATATATATATATATATATATATATATATATACTTTTAAAAATATAAGTTAATTTATCTTTATAAATTTTTTATTATTGAATTTGTATTGAAATTTATGTTTTTGTAAAATTAACTAAAAAAAATAAAAAATAAAAAATATAAATTCCAATACAAATTTAATGATAAAAAAATTATAAGTACGAATAAATTTGTGCTTCTAAAAATATATAAACTCTGCTATAAATATATATAAAATATATTATTAGAAAAATAGTTTTAGTTTTGATTTATAAAATTTGTATCCTTGAGTATGATCAATTTATTTACAGTTTTAATTATTACAATTAAATTTTCTTATGCTATCAAGTACAGTAGTTAAATTTAATTATATTAAATTTAAATACCGAATTTATATTTATATAATTATAATTACAGTTATAAATATATATAACTAAATAGTTCTTTATATCTAAATATAAAGATAGTATTACTTTGTAAAAAAAATAAAATAAAAAATAATATTAGTGTAAATAATTTATATAATATTATTTTATATTATTAATATATTGTCAACTCGATATATAATAAAAAATTATTGATCCTCCACAGCATGGTACGAATACATCAATAACACTGTGGGTGACCAAAACATTTTGGGAAAAGTGTCAGTTGCACACGCAATTGGATTTAGGTATTTTTTATACAAAAAAAGCAAATAGTATATAACAAACACTAAACACCAACACTTGTAATATCAAATTTTTTGTTTTAATATTAATCGTCTGGGTGATAAAATATTTAATAATTTATATTTAAAATTTAGTTATTATATATATATATATATATATATATATATATATATATATATATATATATATATATATAGTTCGACTACTATACTTTTATGAGTAAAACTCTTTCGTACTCATAAATTTTCAGTTATTGGATGAAAAAATATGCGGTTAGGATTATAGTAGTCCCTAAGATTTATACTATTTCACCAACAACCAACTAAATCTTAGAGGGACCACTATCATTCTAACCGCACATTCCTTCATCCAAATCTTAGAGGGACCACTATCATTCTAACCGCACATTCCTTCATCCAAGGGTGAAAAAGTTATGAGTATAAAGGGGTCTATACTCACAAGAGTATAGTAACCCTACGCTATATATATATATATATATATATATATATATATATATATATATATATATATATATATATATTGTAACGATCCGGCCCACTAGCAATAATAACTTGTTGGGCCCAAATCACAGCCCAAAATGCTTAAGCCCAGTTATTATTAATAGTGTCCAAGTCTCATATAAACCCAATTACAAATCCATCCACATCCGATGTGGGACTATTGGGGGCGTCACAGACTCCCCCCGTTTAGGCCTGACGTCCTCGTCAGCCCAAACACACACACACAAGCCCAAGATCACCAGGCGATGTGAGACTCGTCTCGCTAGTCCTGTCATCTAGACCCAGACTCAGCCGAGACTCGCCGCACACTTCCGGCTGGTTATTGGCTCTGATACCAAATGTAACGACCCGGCCCACTAGCAATAATAACTTGTTGGGCCCAAATCACAGCCCAAAATGCTTAAGCCCAGTTATTATTACTAGTGTCCAAGTCTCATATAAACCCAATCACAAATCCATCCACATCCGATGTGGGACTATTGGGGGCGTCACATATATATATATATATATATATATATATATATATATATATATATATATATATATATATATATATATATAAAGTTAGGCTGGATTACTATTAATAGCACCAAGTTATTAGTGTTTTTAACTTTTTAATCCTTAAATTAAAGGATGTGTGGTTGAGATGATAGTGGGCCTCTTAGGTAGTTGGAAAAATAGTAAAATCTAACGGATGAAAATAATCAAAGGGATTAATATAAGGATAGAAAACTTGATAGCACCAAATATTCTAATAGTTTCACATCGGATGGAAATAAAATTGTGATTGGATTTATAAAAGGCAATAGGCAATAGTAATATTAACTGGAGTTAAATATTTTGGGCTCCAACGAGTTATTATTGCTAGTGCACCGAGTCGTTACCTTTGGTATTAGAGCAAATAACCAAATGTGTGACGAGTTTCGACTGAGCATGGGTCTAGATGACAGGGATAACGAAACAAGTCTCACATCGCGCCTGGGTCTAGATGACAGGGCTAGCGAGACAAGTCTCACATCGCCTAGTGATCTTGGGGTATGTGTGTGTTTCTGACGAGAACGTCAGGCCTAAACGGGAAGAGTTTGTGACACCCCCACATCGGATGTGATCCGGGACGATCAAAATTCTGAATAAGTTTATACCATTGAGAATAGGAAGAGGCGGTTACAACTACTCCGGATAAGTCTCAACCATTGAGGATATGGCGGAGGCAGTTACAACTACTTCGGTTAGGATAAGGATCGAGATAGTTTTAGATAGATCGGGTTGTAAAACCAAATTGGATAAAGCCAATTTGATTAAAAATAAAATTATTATTTTTCTTATCTTTTGAAAGCCTATGGGTTATAAATAGGGGTCTATTGGTTTTTGTAAAGGCATTCCAGTTAGAGAGTAAAAATAGAAAACTCTTCCACCTAAAAATATATTCTTCGTTTTTTCTCTCATCCGGTTTCAGATATCCATCGGGGAGGCGCTGCGACATTGCCTCCTCCTCCAACGGATCAGGATGGGTTTATAAGAGTCGACGTTAGGCCTAAACGGGAAGAGTTTGTGATACTCTAATAGTCATACGTCGAATGAGAATAAGATTGTGATTGGATTTATAAGAGGCAATGGACAATAGTATTAATAACTGGAGTTAAGTATTTTAGGTTGAACGAGTTATTATTGCTAATATACCGAGTCATTACATTCCATCATAGTACTACTCTCGCCCAAACACGATTAACTGCGGAGTTCTATGGGATCCGGTGCTTTAGTGTTGATATGATTACAAAGAATATTATCACAATTCTTTGATACTAATGGGCCGAGCGATTACACCCGCTTCATTTATTGGGACAGATTGGAAGCTAGTTAATTTCAATCCTTTTTTTTATTGCCCCCACTTACCACTCTACTTAGGACGGATTGAAACGGAAGCAAATTTTTAATAATTTTTTGACGAATCAAAGAAAGAAAAGATTTTTCTACCTCTCGATTCATTTACTTGGCAGATTAAGACGGATTTAAAACAAATTATATTTTTGTATATTTTTTATTTTCACTTATCGCTCCATTCAGAATAGATAAGAGCAGCAACTCCACCAACCTTGATTCATTTGTATTCTTAATAATACCGAACAAATTTACACTCAGAAATAATATTTTGTTGGAGAAAAAATTAAATAAAATAGTAAAATAATAATATAATTTCTCTATTAATAATTTTATAGGAAAATTTATATATCTAGCTCTCTTTTCAAAAGTTGCCCTCATTTTTTCCTTTTTTCTACATAAAATTCAAATAAAAAAATTTATTATTTCTCAATTTTTTTTAAAAAAATATTATATATTCTATAAATTTTATAAATATTATTTTATATTTTTAACTAAATTTATTTTTAAAAATAAATAAATGAAAAATAATAATTTATTCGCTGAACTTGTTATATTTTTGTAACTTTTCCAATAGAGAAAAAAATAAAAACAAAAACAAAAAAAGTAAACAAAAAGGTGTTGGGTGTGAAAGTGCTTAATGGACCCATTAAACATTTCTAGTGTTAGGTTGAGTAGTTATTGACCTTTTTAACTGTGCACTCATAAATTAAGTAGAAATTTATTTTTCTTTTAATTTTTTAGTGCCAAGTAGATTCTTATTCTAAACAACATAAGCTTTTCGAGATATATATATATATATATATATTATTTTTATGAGTTGAGCTGAAATGCTATTAAGTAACAAATAAATTTCGTTAGTATTTATTTATTTTTAATGATAGAGCTTTCAAATCGACGATCAGCACCGTTGAATATGATATAAATGTGACGCCCCCAATAGTCCCACATCGGATGTGGATGGATTTGTGATTGGGTTTATATGAGACTTGGACACTAGTAATAATAACTGGGCTTAAGCATTTTGGGCTGTGATTTGGGCCCAACAAGTTATTATTGCTAGTGGGCCGGGTCGTTACATTTGGTATCAGAGCCAATAACCAGCCGGAAGTGTGCGGCGAGTCTCGGCTGAGTCTGGGTCTAGATGACAAGACTAGCGAGACGAGTCTCACATCGCCTGGTGATCTTGGGCTTGTGTGTGTGTGTTTGGGCTGACGAGGACGTCAGGCCTAAACGGGGGGAGTCTGTGACGCCCCCAATAGTCCCACATCGGATGTGGACGGATTTGTGATTGGGTTTATATGAGACTTGGACACTAGTAATAATAACTGGGCTTAAGCATTTTGGGCTGTGATTTGGGCCCAACAAGTTATTATTGCTAGTGGGCCGGGTCGTTACAATAAACCACCGAAAGTATTTATAAATTATTGATGAAGAACAAGACGCGTTTGATTATCGATGAAAACAATAATACTCGTCTCTCTGAAGTAAATTACTATAAGTTTAAAATTATTGTTCTACTATTTTTACTAAATGAAGCCGGTTCTGAGAAAACTTAATTAAAGTAAATATAATTTTAATTAATCTAATTATTTTATTAATTAATTATCTAACTATTAAATAATTAACTATTTAATTTACTAATTTATTAAATTATTTATAGTTAATTAAATTATTAATTAGCAAGACACATTGTTAATTATTTTATTAATTAATATTTAAAATTATCTAGTAATAATTAATTAAATAAATTAAATTATTATTTAATTAATATTTTATATTAATTAATTAAATAAAATAGTATTATTTTAAAATTATAATTTTAACTATCTAAACGCTATTTTTTTTATACTCGAAAACAATCTAATTTTTATTCCGACATTTATTTATTTCAATAATTATATTTATATAAAAAAATAAATAATTTTTATTTATATCCGAATCATACGTAATATTTAGTGCGGTGTACGGAATATAAGTGTACACCCAGTGCAGGCAAAACTAATACAGCAACTGTTTATTTTTATTTTTATTTTTATTTTTATTTTTAATGTTCTTAATTAACCACGTTTTGGTTTTCGCACGTCGGCTCCTGGAGACAGCGCCACGTGTCACGTACGGTGATAGAGGAGTAAGCGAACGTACGTCCGCATAGAGAGCACCGTGTGGAAATTAACTGCTCGCCGTGTGGGTTGGTGGGAGCAACGCGTGGTCAAAGTTCGTGCGTACACGCGGCGGGCTCGGATTGGGCCAAATTGGACGGTCGTGGTCAACGCGTCTGCGAGGATGCGAAAACGCTACGAATATTCGTGTAAATGGAGCCACGAATAATTTTATCAACAATTAAAATTATATACAAATTAATTGTAGCGGTAATATATTAAGGAAGTGTTTGATTTAAAATGAAAATCAAAATTATTTGCACTTTTATCTATTGTAGTTGAAACTACGCGAAAAAGTTTAGTTAAAATTATGTACAAATTGAT
This sequence comes from Tillandsia leiboldiana, assembly GCA_029204045.2. Taxonomy (NCBI): domain Eukaryota; kingdom Viridiplantae; phylum Streptophyta; class Magnoliopsida; order Poales; family Bromeliaceae; genus Tillandsia; species Tillandsia leiboldiana. Next base: position 1,524,384 of record CM055060.1, read on the forward strand.
AGTAATTTCCACGTTCAAAATAAAAATTGAAACCAGAATAAAAATTAAAATAAATCGAAATAAAAAATAAAATGGTAAAACTCTTAATTTGTTTGGCTCACAATATAATTTAGAATCAAAATTAATTTTTTATTATTATTATTATTATTTAAATAAGATAAATTTAATATATTCTCTAAATTTGTAATTATAATTTAAATTCAAATTGAGATTTACAATTTAAATTTAAAATTTAAATTTAAGTTCAAAGTTAAAATATAAAATTATATTTAAAATTTAAATATCAAACTTATATTAAAATTTAAAAGTTAATACATTTTGAATTTATATATTAAATTTAAATTCAAAATTATAATTTAATATAAATTTAAGTTATATGCATATTTGAATTTAAATAATTATTATTGAAAAAAAAAAGCTCTTTTCTTAATTCCTTCTTGAATCAAAATTAATTCCCACGGTAACCAAGTTAGGTCCACATAGCCCGATGTAAACTTATTCCGGTGTGAACTTATCTCGCTAGTCCTGTCGTCTAGACTCAGGCTCAGTCGACACTCGTCATACATTTTCGACTGGTGATTAGTTTTGATAACAAATATAGTGATTCGGCCCATCGTTTAGGTCTGACGTCCTCGTCAGCCCAGTGTGAACTTATCTCGCTAATCCCGACTCAGCCTCAGCCGAGACTCGTCACGCACTTTCGGCTGGTGATTAGCTCTGATAACAAATGTAACGATTCGGCCCACTAGCAATAATAACTCGTTGGACTCAAACCATAGCCGAAAATATTTAAATACAGTTATTATTAATAGTGTTCGTGTCTCTTATATACCCAATCATAATTTTCTTTTTATTCAATGTGAGAAAATATCACACCCACCTCAGTTTAGAGAAATTCAATTTTCTCCGGAATAAAAAATAGAAATACTAATTTTTCAAACCAAATACTAATAATAAAAATGACTAAATCCTTCCAATCAAATGTGACCTAAAGAGTTTTTGTTGTTTGATTCATCGTACACCAAATTCGCATGTAACTCTATTTTTTTTAAAAACAAAAACACTGCAATTGACTTTGCAATTGACTTCGCTGCGATGGTGTCCATGTCATTTACGAGAGAGAGAGAGAGAGAGAGAGAGAGAGAGAGAAAAAAAGAGATGCAAGATAAAACTAGTGTAATTATTCGCGCGATGCAACGGATAGATATTATTAAAATATTTTTTTATAATTTTTAAATTATATATGATAGAAAGAACACATACATACATATACATATATATATATATATATATATATATATATATATATATATATATATATATATATATATATATATATATATATATATATATATATATATATATATATATTACATCACATAAGTAGACAAATTTATGTTCCTTTTAGCATATGAATTTCATTGATTTAAGTCAAGATTAAGACGACAACTCGATCTATAATCTTTGTATATTTCAGAAGCAGTTAACATATACTGAACATCCCTAATGCTTATACTTCCGATCGCTTTAAAGTATTCAAAACATCTTCCATAATATCTCCATCACCAAACCTGTGAACTAAACAATAGAAGGACTGTCCAAAGAATTTCATAACATTTCTCAAACTCAATCTTGAAGTTTAAAACTACTCATTAAACAATCATTTCATTCGTCAAAATACTTTATAAGTCATCAATTTATTTTTAATTCCTAATACACTTTTTCTACTTTTCTCTCAAAAAAAAATACACTTTTTCTACTTTTAGAAACAACCTATACATAATACAATATAAATGTGCAATCCAAAATCAACATAATTTTATGCTTATTGCCAAACAAATCAAAATTATAAAAGGAACTTGCATGTAGCACAACTTTCATAATACTTCCCATACTCAAAATGGGAAAAGAAATACAAACTACAATCTAACAAATAAAAGTATATAATTTTGAGTTTTATTATCTGTGATGAAGTTTTTAGTCCTATCAATTGAATCCAAAACTCTACATAATCGGTAGAATTCTCCTTACACCTCCAACCGTTCTCCTTTCCAAAACTACATCAATATTCACATTTCAAATTTTCTAATCCCTTTAAATAGTGATATAAATTTATCATTATTTTTAACAATATATAAGTCAGTTTTAATTACAACTCTATTTCGAATAAGAGTGAAGAGATGATCAGGATATCATTAGCTGAGATTTAGTTGTATCTTTTAATCCGGTTTATAACTGGTTGAATACCGATTAAGAAGACATAGGTACCTTCGAAGTCGATCAGCTCCTTGGTTCCTGCTTGGACCACATTAGCATTAGATTGTGCCGCAAAAGCTTCAACCATGGAGAGTAGGCCAAAACCCTAACACAAAAGGAAGGGAATATTATGTCTCACTAAAATAGTCTATGAAAAGCTTAAAATAATAAAGTGTACGGAAGCATGCAACTATATATGAAATGCTAATCACTTTAAAAATTAAAGACAAAATCTGATAAAAATTTATATTTAATCAGAAAACTGATGCCATTATCCAACCTAAATAATCATGAACAATAGAACATTCCCTAATTACATGGATTCACAATGAGAACTAAATAAAAAATAAACAAAAAAAGGGTGCATACGACCATACAAAACGTATAATTTACATTTCAATTAAGCCATGACAAAAGAAAATGATCGAAAAAAGAAAAAAAAAATTCCCACGAAATGCTTTTGTTCCCTCTCCTTCTCAACTAACAAAGATGTGATTTTTACTAACGAACAAACTTATTTAGGTGAACATCCCATATGCAAACAAAAGTACATGCGAAGAACCTCCTCGGCAACCTCCACCACCTTGTTCCCTACCTATAATTTTCTTTATATGGAATCAAACATTACCTTATAATTGAATTCATGAATTAATATTTTTAAAAATTATAATACAAATAATGAATAATAAAATTCAAAAAAAAAATAGTAATTACTAAAAAATTTCATAGGAGAAAACCCATTCTTAAAGCAGTGGAAGCGACTCCAATTCTTCAGCACAATCCCTATTAATTTCTTTATATGGAATCAAACACTACCTTAATTGAATTCACGAATTAATATTTTTTAAAAAAATAATACAAATAATGAAGAATAAATTCAAAAAAAAATTATAATTACTAAAAATTTCTACAGGAGCAAACCCCATCCTTGAAGCAGTTGAAGCGGCTCCGATCCCTCGGCACAATCTCCTCGCGTAAGTTTGGCGACCTCCTCCACGACCACCAACACCTCTGCCTCCACCGCCTCGTACCCCTCATTCCTCTCTCCTCCCTGTTGCTCACCTCCGTCGTCTCTGTCGCATCAGCGAAGGTCCTTCTCGTCATCTCTGATCCGGAAACCGAAGATTGCATCGAAGCCCTGATCCAATCCATCTCCTTGTCGCTCACCTTCGTTGCATCCGCAGGGCTCCTCCTCGTCGTCGCCGATCCGAAAACCGGAGATCACATTGAAATCCTGATCCGAGGAGAAGTAACGACAAAATAGTAGGGAAAGTAATAGTCGGAGGATAGGAAAGTAACGGTCGGAGGATGAACATTGGGAAGAGTAACAGTCGGAGAATGACGTTAGGAAGAGGAAGAGTAACAGTTAGATAATGGTGAGAAGTAAGGTGGAGCCCACACCCACCCAACAGTGAAAGTGGAGTTGCCACGTGGTTAAAAAATATAGGGATTAATATAGAGTTATAGATTAGTTATTGTAATTTTGTATCCTCTTATTAGGAATTGTGTTGATCTTTACAAAAGTATGAAAAATAAGCTTTTTTAATATATATATATATATATATATATATATATATATATATATATATATATATATATATATATATATATATATATATATATATATATATATATATATATATATATATATATATATATATATGTTAGAATACTATCGATTGCAGCAAGTCATTGGTGCTATTAAGTTTTTAGTCGTTGAATGAAAAAATATACGGTTGGGATTATAGTGGGCCCCTAGGGTTTACTAGGTGGTTGGGTGAATAGTAAAAATTTTAGGGGACCACTATAATCCCAACCGCATATCTTTTCATCCAACGGCTGAAAACTTGATAGCACCAATTATTTGGTGCTATCGATAGTATTCTAGCCGGACTTATATATATATATATATATATATATATATGATTGACAAAAAAATAGCTTTTTTAGAAAAAAAAATTTTCCAATTTTTTTAAAAATTAGTGTTTTTATTTTCTGAATCTTTTTTTAGAAAAACGAACTAAAAAGAAGAATTCTTAAAAATTAATTTTTTTTTCAACATTTTTTCAGAGAATCAAACTATCCCTTGAAAATTTTTAGTAAAATAAAAATAAAGTGGTATGATTACAGTTTCGAATATATTGACTTTTTATCAAATAAATAATAGTGGAAGAAAATTTTACTTGAACTTCAGTTTAATTAAAAAATAATCTATCAAATAAGATATATATATATATATATATATATATATATATATATATATATATATATATATATATATATATATATATATGGAAAATGCTATGTGTACACCCCTTTCGGGGTGTACATCATACACCCCACCCATCTAAGGGTGGGGGTGTGATGATGGGTCATTTGATGTGACCCGTAAAAAGTATCGCCACCATTAAAATGGTGGAGGTGTATGATTTACACCCCTTCGGGGTGTACAGGTAGTATTACTATATATATATATATATATATATATATATATATATATATAGCTAGTTATTATACCCCCAACTATATTATATTTATAATTATATTAAACTAAACAACATCTTCATTTATATATAAATGAGAGATATATATAATTTTACATGTTTTTAGAAAAACTAGAAAAAAAAAATTGCAAATACCCACCAACAATAGAGTCAAATTAGAAAAACTAGGAAAACTTTTACATATTAAAAAAAAAAATGTAAAAATAAATCAATCAGACTCTTCTTCACCCTTCACATAAAAATAAAATAAAATAAAATAAAATCTCATCAAATTATTAAATATTACAAAAATAATAATAAAGTAGGCCTATGTGTTTATTAAAGTATACTAAAGCTAGAGGACCATTAGTTAATGTTACCAAAGGCAGGTTAATACTAACAAGCAGTGTAAAAACAAAATTATAATAATGGATTCATTGTGATATATGCAATATAATAATACATAATAAATAAATAAAATATATTTTAATCATAAATCTCAAACATAATTTTTTTTAAAAAAAAAAAAATTATATTTTTGTTTTTTTAAAAAAATTTCTTTTAATGGTTTTGTTGCGTGCCGAAAGTGACATTGGCCGCTGATCTGCTCCGGTCTTCAATCGGCTTTGGAATTGATCTTTTGAAATGAGTCGTGGATCAAATGATCGGGTCGAGGAGTGATCTCCTCAACCGAATTCTTCTTAATTGAACACAAAAAGAATTCGGCCTAAGGCAGCCGAACTATTAGAATGTACTCTTTAAGTGTGGCTAGACCAGATAAGTTTTAAGCTTCGAAGTGGATTGAGACCTGGTTACTGTTAGAACTATTTTTAAGAAAGCTGTAAGGAATGATGTAAATCTATGCTAGGAAAGTAGGAAAACTAGTCTAAAAAAATGTAGATACGGAAATTGAACGAATTGAAATGTTTGTGGTCACTAGTTTACACGATTATAGGATCCTTTTTTAGAGAAAATTTTACTTATTTATGTTTGTGTAAATTTCTCTTAAAATCAATCGTCGTTATAGATAATGGCGCGTTATTCGGCCATATTTCCTTCGAAAATTTCTCTTCCCAAACTATAGTGGCGTCATTTTCGGTCACGCTACTCTCGAGTATTACGCGTTATTGCTGATCGTGACGTAATTTTCGGTAGTGAGTGACGCTAGATTTCTTTGGCCGAAATCGCGTCGACTGCAGATTTCGAGTCTTATAATTTCGCATTGTTTATTTTAGAAGTTAATCATTTTAGATTTCAGTTCATATCTCTATTCGGCTCATGAAGCCGAGAACCAATTTTATTTCTAATTCTTATTATCAACCTGTCGATGATCAACTTTTTATTTGGACAGTCGATCCCTACTTTTTCTTTGTCAAAGCCTAAGTGTCTTTTCATCGGTTCATAATTCATTCAGATCGATTTACTTATTTGACTCACGCGTTACTCTTTGATTTAATTCGATCAGCTCGATCATCCTAACCGTATCTCTCATTTTTTTAGTTTCATCATGTTTAAAAGCATTATTTTCATAAAGTTTAATTCTCTATACGTAGTGGTGATGCTGTCCTGAATTAAATTTGGCATCATCCCCTTGTCACTTTTTATTATTCCCCATTATCATTATTCTCCTCCATTTCACATGTTATAAACCTTTATTATAATAAGTGGATGGGACCATGATTCATTGTACCATTCCTCATAGGTCTTTTTCTGGGCACTTCTTTTTCCCAACAAGTACCATCCCCTGAGATATAAATTACCTTAATCACATTATAAGGTCCTACTTCATAATCATTTGCTCTTTTTTTAAAATTATTATTATTATTATTATTAGATACTGTTTCTTTCTTATTAATTACTATTTTTATTTTATACACTGATCTATTCACACCAGCAGTTAAAAGTGTCACATAAAGTTACTCATCAATTAATAAACCACAACTCTCCTGGGAAAAACAAAGTATTGAATATCATTTCTGTAGGATTACATGATTCACTAATCTATTCATTATTACTCATTAATTTATCAATTAAGAGCTTTTTTTTTATATAGTCTTGGCCAAAAGTGTAGATCGTAATCACTAATCAACTATCTCAAAAGCACGCGTTGATAGAAAAGATACATCTATCGTAGTTAAGAATTCGCGCTCACGAATTTCGACTAAACTTAATTCAACTAAACGTTGCAATCTATTGTTGGATTTTTTGTCATTAGGTCTATTATGAACTGCAATTCTACTCAACTTAATTTTTTGTGCTCATTCAGTTCAGCTTAATAATCTCTTCAGTTTATTATCACGAAACAAAAAGTTAAATCTATTTTAGCCAACGATAAATAATAAACAAAAAGTAATTAGAAGAAAGTATATTACGACATAATTGAATTATTGCGATCTACAAAAGTTGCACTATTTTTATCGCACATATGAACTTTCTCTACCATCCTAAATTGTACCTACAATCAATTATTCGATCAATAAGGAATGAAAATGGGCCAAACAGGCCTACTGGACCAAGGCAAACTTTTGATCTGTTTTAGTACTCAAAATTATTTGGTAGTGGGGCTCATCTAATAGCACTATTAGAGAAAACAGAATTAGGGCAAGCATATAGGGATAATTATTTTTATTTATTTTTAGTGATATTATACAAAATATATCATAATCAACTCACTACGACAATGAATCAGAGAATCGGAGTTGGCTCGAATGCCAATGGATTAAAAACTTTTTTTTTTTTAGCCTTTTTTTTATATGGAACTGAACAAGTACTGCTATATATTTATTTATCATGTTCAATTCTAAAAATAACTTTAAAATAGAGAGAATGAGAGATACAATGTCATTAACTTTTATTTTTGGGCTACAAAACACAACTCATGACCCAAAAAAGACCAAAATTAAGTAGAAAAAGAGGGAACCCAAGAAAATTAAAGATGGAGAGAGAAATTAACACTACTCATAGTAGATGTTTAATGCCCCTACTTATTCAACATCCCACACACGCATTTACTTATTGAGATCACAACCTCAGAGTCTGGCGCCAAACTGGTCCTCCAATATTCAGTGGCGTCCTCCTGATCCGGACCCGGATCCTGACCCGTATCCCTCGCCATAGCCCGACCCGTTACCGGACCCGCTGCCGTATCCCCTTCCCTCGCCCTGCCCCTCTCCATAACCCGACCCGGAACTGCCTGACCCGGAGTATGAACCCGCATTAGACCCTGCGTACGAGTCCGAACCCGAACCCGAACCCGAACCTGAACCGGATGCAGAAGCCGAACCAGAACCAGAACCGGACACCGAGCCAGAGCCCGACCCGGACCCAGATGCAGATCCCCCATCACCAAGACCGAGCCCGAGACCGAGACCGAGACCGAGCCCAAGCCCTTGCCCGAGTCCCGGACCGCCGCCGAGGCTCACGCCAAGATCCTTTCGAGCTGCGGGGCGGCTTTCGGTGCTAACCATGGCCAAGCACAAGAAGCAAAGAAACAAAGCCAAACCAGAAGCGCTTCTAAAAGCCATTTCTCACACTCTTCTATCAATGCTACTACTCTTAAGGGCTCCTACAATATGTTCCAAGTGTTTTTGACTCAAATAGCTACATAGGAGAGGTATTTATAGGCCATTTTGTGCATCTAAAACCTGGGGACAACACCATGCATGCCAAGTATATATCTTCAACCGAAAGCAAAGTGCATGCGCCATTTATTTAAAGTTTGTGGCTATGAATAATTGTACGCACAAAATTAAGTTGGTGGCGCACTAATAGTTAATGGTTTAAAGAGTCAGGGAAAAATTCACTTAGGTTGACGTACACATGTATATATGTACGTACATGAGAATGAGATCCAGGGTTTGGGTTACATCAAGTTGAGTAACACTAAAATCTTGGGATTTAATTTGCACTTGTATATATGCACGAGAAAGAATTTTTGTTTTTGGTGTTAGGCAAAATAAGCTATATATATGTTGCATGTGCTTAATACAAAAGCTTAAAAATGCTAGTTCTTCTTGTAAGAAATATGATAAGATATATAGAATCGAGAAAGAAAAAAGAAAACAAAGCATAGAAACAATTACGAGATCTGCACTTTTAATTTCATCAAACTTTTAATAAGTTTAGACATAAGGAATAAAAAATGTTTGACTTAGAGGCATATATTAAATCCCTATACACACAAAAAATCTACAATTTTAATTTCATGCATGGTTAGTAATAAAGCATATATTAGAGAACCACATGTAGTGGTGATATTGTTTTTTTTTTTTTATTGGGTGGGGGAAGGAGTGCATGAGCATTATACATAGCATGCATTGTTATATATGATGACACAACCATGATCGCTAGGTTTCTCAACTACTCCCACTCCTTGTTGTCACCATGTCCATGAAAGTTCTAGTACTTTTTTCTAAGTAAACAGCTAAATTTGATCACATCAAAAAAATTAAGATTTCGCTTAGAATTATAGAGAATATAAAAAGGTAAAAAATATATATATATTACATATACATTACAATAAAATTATGTTATAACAATATTTTTAAGTATTTCTAAAAACTAAATAAAGATACTGCTGGAAAAAATACTGACGCTTATTATTAGTGCCGCTATACCGGCACATTATTGTAATGTGTTTCAAAAATGTGTCCCTATAACCTAATTTTAGATATAGATGAAATATATATATATATATATATATATATATATATATATATATATATATATATATATATATATATATATATATATATATATAAATGAAACACTTACAAAAAAAAATGTCACAAAAATATTTTTCTATAACCTAATTTTATAAAAAAAATAGCATGTATATGTATATAGATCACACAAACTCAATTAAAATATAATTTTTGCGACTCCCATGGAAAAAATGAGAAGAATAATTCTATGTATTTTTTTTCTCAATTTTTTTAAATTTAATATCACTAAATAACCCTCTCTAGCTAATTATTCCTCCAATCATTCTGGTTAAAGCCTTACTAGTGAAAGATTTAAAAATTAACCATAAATTTGGTAAATTGAAGGGTTAACACAAGTTTTGCGATTCAAATTCGTGGCTTGGAATCTATTTGGTCCTACTATAGAACCTAAATTTAGGGATCGATGCAAATAAATTTGGATTGGTGGAGCTTCTGTTCGATCAATAAAACCTATAGTAGAGATCAATGGTAAAGAAAAAAAAATTACTCTGAATTTGCCTTGATTAGCTAAAGAAATAGAGCACTTCAATCCAATCATCCCGAATAAATTAAAATTTAAAAAAAATAAAATAAAAATTACTTAATTCATTTCGAGTCCAGAGTAATGTTGTTGAGAAAAATATTATTTAAATAGTATTGAAAAATACACTTTAAATACAGCTATTTTGATGCTTTATAAATCCTACTTCTCCATTGTTAAATACATGGTTTGAATCACCTCTCCCATGTAGGCTCCTACAATATATCATTTTAAAGTATCATAGAAGTGGTGTTCTAAAGTACTTTGAAATTTCTTTGTATCTCTAAATTAAGCATCAAAACAATTGCTTTTTAGAAAATATATTTCAAAACTAAACAATAATTGTGTCACCCCAATATTATGTACAGAAATATATATAAATTAAGGCCAAAAAGCTCTAGTAATAATAATTAAACTTAACTCTTTTGAATTATTTGTTTAGACATAAAAAATTATTATTATTAGCAGGATGAATAATTATTATCAACGTTTTATAATTTAATCATATTTGGATTTAGGATTGACTTTAATATTGTGTTATATATTTATCAATAAAATTAATATTATAAAAAGCAACCTCAAAAGTATCTTCCAAATTAAACAACTTAGGGCATGATCAAACATTTAAATATTACTATATGCACATATACATAAAATTTAAATGGCTCGAATTTGAATAGATATATAATCTACAAACTAATTGCTCTTATTCAATTAATTTATATTTATATTTAAGTTAAGACCCTGGTGCACCAGGTGCATGCATGCACGTAATGAAAATGTACACGTAGCCAATGGGGAAGAACCTTCTATAGTGGCGCTGTGGCGGTTACGCACACACGCAGAGAGAATCGTGCTATTCAGTTAATACTTAAGATTAGATCGAATAGGCGAAAAATACGATAATTTAACTAATCATTGAAAAGATCAATCCAACAAAAATGTCCCGCCCAAAATTACTATATTATATCTACCCAAAAATCTCCCCCACAACACTCCCCCCTCTATAATTGATTAATGAGCACTCCACTCCCCTCCTCTTCTTCTACCGCGCTCACACCTCCTCCTCCTCTGCAAATGAAGCGAATCCTACGCTTCCTCGCCGTCCTCTCCTCCTTCGTCTCCCTCCCCGCGCTCGCCTGCGGCGTGTGGCTCCTCGTGACGCGCGACTACGACTGCGAGGACCTGCTCGCGACGCACGGCGTGCGCATCGGCGTGGGGGTGGGGCTCCTCGGCGTGTTCGTCGTCAGCAACGCGGGCGGGTATGCGACTGAGCGGAAGGGCGCGGTGCTGGCCGGGTACGCGGTGCTGGCGGTGGTGCTCGTGGTGGCGCTGACCGTGGGGCTCGTGCTCGTCGGCGTCTACAAGATGGAGGCCCGCCGCATGCCCGCCTCGCCCGGGTGGTTCCAGACGCGCCTCGCGAGCACCGGAAACTGGAACGCGGTGAAGTCGTGCTTGTACAACAATCACATCTGCAGTGACTTGGCGTACCACACCGGCGGCCTCTCGGCCCACGAATTCGGCCAGATCAAGCTCTCTCCGGTTGAGGTATAGTATACGTTATCCATGCATGCATGCATGCATGGAACATACGTGACTCGCATGCAATGTTACTTTTTCGTAGGTTTTAGGCACATTTTTGACTTGGCTTCTGTTCAAATATCTATCCACAAAATAAGTACGGACTTAAAACTTAAAAGCTACTAATTTGTGACATCCGATAGCTTCACATCGGATGAAAATAAAATTATATTTGGGTATATAAAAGACCAGGAACACTAGTAATAATAATTAGAGTTAAGTATTTTGGATTGTAATTTCGATCCAACGAGTTATTATTATTAATGGCCGGATCGTTACATTTGGTATTAAAGCTAATCTTAATTGAGCCGGACTCTGAATGACAAGACTAGCGAGATAAGCTGAATGTATGTGACGGCTCTCGATTGAGCCGGACTCTGAATGACAAGACTAACAAGACAAATTTTACATCGTCTGACTGAAGGTTGTGGTTTGATGCTTCCTCCGTACTTTTTCGTAGTTAATTTAGGTGCATTTTTGTCTTAATTTCTGCTTAAGTATTTACCCACAAAATAAGTAAGTACTAATTTAAAACCTAAAAGCTATTATTTTTTGTCCCAAAGAGTTATTTATTTTTTCTTTTTGTTGATTTATTCAGCATCAGAGTTATCACTTTTGGCAACTACAATGTTGTAGATAGAAGCACTGATCTGGTGCTGTTTATTTACTTTTTCATGATTTAGATACATTTTTGCCTTAACTCCTGAACAAATATTTATTCATAAAATAAGTAAGTATGAATTTAAAACTTAAAAGCTACTATTTTTGTCCCAAAGAGTTGCCCTTTTTGTCCTTTTTGTTGATCCATTTTGCGACAGAGTTAGTGCTTTTCACAACTGCCATAATACAGTAGATAAAAGCAATGATCTGATACTTTATGTATAATTTTTTCCGTACGTAGTTTAGGCATATTTTTGACTTAACTTCTGCTCAAGTATGTATCCATAAAATAAATAAGTACAAATTTAAAACTTAAAGGCTTACTAAATTTGGCACAACGTGCATTTTTGATCTATTTATATGTTGTAGATAGAATGGGTCTTTTACATATTTACAGCATTTTGTACAATAAAAGTGTCTTTTGCCCTACAACAGAAGCGTGACCAAATAAGCCCTAAATTTTACTCGCGAACTAAGTATCGATCTTTTTCTTTTCAAAACTTTGTTGGTTATGAAAAAGGCGGGATGCTGTAAACCGCCGGACGCTTGCGGGATGGCGTATGTAAGCGCGACCGACTGGATATTCGTGGAGGACAACAACTATGCAAAAAACGGCGGTGGCAAGTACTGGTCGGATTGCCGTGCATGGGGGAACAAAGCCGATCAGCTGTGCTACAACTGCGAGACGTGTAGAGACGGTTTCGCAAAGGCCATCACGAGTCGTTGGAGGAAGATCGGGGTCTTCCTTGTCGTGATTTCGGTGCTCTTGATCGCAGTACACGCGGCACGATTCATCATCTTGATGTCAAAGAAGTAGAATAGTAGAATTTTTCTTTTTTTTTGTCTTTTTTTTTTTTTTTTCTTTTTTCTTGTTTTAGCTATGGTTTTGGTGGAAATTAATGTAGTGTGATCATCACTTCAAATATTTGTAGCCAGGTAGGTCATTTTTCTAGATAAATTAGACACCTCCTCAATTTGTTGTTTGTTTTGATTTATATATATATTATTTCAATCAATTGAAAAATCAATTGAAAATTAATCAGTGATTTCATCAAATTTTATGAATTGATTAAAATAACTTAAATCCGAATAAATGAAAGTTCAGGAGACTATTTAATTTACATACATTTTCACCCTTCTTATTTTTTTCTATTCTATTTTTTATGGTATTTTTAGTGATTGTTTGACCAGGAAATTAATTATTTTAGAGGGAATAGGGTATGTTTATATTAATTAATCACACTTGGTAGCTGATCTTTTAACTATTTATTAATTTTTTTTTTTTTTTCTGAAGGGTATAAACTGTGTGTTGTAATCTGCATCTTTTGTGTATTATTTCTCATATCTTTTGTGCTTCTTATTAGTAAATGAAACTATTGGTTTAATTAATTCTCTAATATATTCATTTGCTTATGGACTCAAAAAAAAAAGAAATGAAGAAAAACACTAGGAATATCATATTACTTAATCTTAATTAAGAAAATATATAACACAATTATATTAGTCTAATTCATGAATATAGAATCATTTGTATTTCCCCAACAATATTTAATATTAGATAATATATTGTGGTTGCGTTTGGTTCGGGTATAAGAAAAAATTAATTATTTCTAGAATAGATATAAGTTTAGATACAAGCGGGAATTAAAGTAAAATTGTGTCTGCTTAAGTATAGGAGTTGTACCGGAAATACTATCAGGAATAAGAAAAATTGTGTTGGGTAAATTAAAGAGGAATAAAAAAAATAAAAAAATAAAAAATTTTTATAAATTTAAATATCTTATAATTTTAAAAAAATAATTTTTTTAAAAAATAAGCAACAGGTGAAACAGTTGTTCCACCCTTATACGAATAACTTGGTATGGAGGGAACAGCTCCCCTTCTACCCCTGTTATACCCATTGCCAAACCTTGCCACTATGAGTATATAATTATATAGCAACTTAGAGAAAAAAAAAAAAAAAAAAAAAAAAAAAAAAGTTTCAACACATGTATACAGCAAATTAAATTGGTTATTTTATATTTTAACTTTTTATTGTTAATAATTTACCTTAGAACTATCCCTATAACTTCCCACATTCCACTTCATCTTCTCTATAACTTCCAAGTAACTAAATTAAAAATTCATGCTTATCTAGTTATCTAGTGTGTGTGTGTATATATATATATATATATATATAGAAAATGCTATGTGTACACCCGTAAGGGGTGTACATCTCACACCCCCACCCATCTAAGGGTGGGGGTGTGATGATGGGTCACTTGATGTGACCCGTAAAAAATATCGTCACCATTAAAATGGTGGAGATGTATGATGTACACCCCTTCGGGGTGTACATGTAGCATTGCTATATATATATATATATATATATATATATATATATATATATATATATATATATATAGAGAGAGAGAGAGAGAGAGAGAGAGAGAGAGAGAGAGAGAGAGAGAGAGAGAGAGAAAGAGTAGAGCTTATATATTTTTAAAATATAAACTCAAATATGCTTGTAAATTTTTTATTCTTAGATTAGTATTGAAATTTGTGCTATTTACTTTTTCTAGATAGTATTGAGATTTGTGCTATTTACTTTTTCTTTCTCTATTTTTAGTTGGCTTTACAAAAATATAAATCTCAATACAAACCCAATAATAAAAAATTGCCAAGCATATTTGAGCTTGTATTTTTGAGAATATATAAGCTCTACTCTCTCTCTCTCTCTCTCTCTCTCTCTCTCTCTCTCTCTATATATATATATATATATATACACCAAAAATAGCAACAAACAAAAATTTTAAAAAATTTTAAAAATTAGTTATTATGGAGGGAATCCGATTGAGTTGCAATGTGCATTAATTTGGTAACTGTTTGATTAAATTTCGTTTGAAAAAACAAACTGATTCAAAATAACCAAGTTTATGCTTTGAATTGAAATGGTGTGAATAGAAAGAAAAAAGAGAAAAAAAAAAAAAATATCAAATAGGGCCATCATGTTCGGCTCGGTATTTGGCTCGCTCGAGCTCGGCAGATAATTAAATAAACCGAGCTTAAACGGAAAACAACAGCTATTCCACCTGTTGAACTGTTGTTTACTTTCTTGTTTTTTTTAATTAAAATCTTTTAAATTATAAGATATTTAAATTTATAAAATTTAAAATTTATTTTTTTTATTTTATAAATTTTAAAATTTTTAATTTAATTTTTAATAAATCTAAAAATATATTTTTAAATTTTTTTAAACAATTTATTAATTTAAAATTTTTAAATTTATACAAATTTTTTTTATAAAAAGATAATTAAAATTAAAATTTTTAACATTTATAAATTTTTAACTTTAGAGAATTTTTAAATATTATAGCTTTTAAAATTTTTAACTTTAATTTTTAATAAATTTACAAATTTATAAAATTTTAAAATTTGTACAAATTTTTATATCTTTAATTTTAATTTTTAATAAATTTATGCCAATTTTTTAAAATTTTAAAATTTATACCAATTTTTATATACAAAATTTTGAATTTTAAAAAATTTATAAAATTTCAAAAACCAAAATTTTTTTAAGAATTTTTTTTACATATAAGTAAAATATAAATTTTAATACTTTTTTTTAATAAATATTTTTAATTAAATATTTAAAATTATACCATACAAATTTTTATCTTAAATTTAAAATTTAATCCGCTCTATTCTTCTTATTCTTCTTCAACTTGTCAAACATAATTTTTTTTATCCCCGGTATAATTCTTATACTCAACCAAACACAAAATTACTTTAATTCTTAATTGTATCTGAACTTATATCTATTCCAGAAATAATCAGTTTTCGTTTATATCTGAACCAAACGCAGCCAAAAATTTAAATGATCCACACACTGTTAGCAACGAGCGCACAAACTAAACAAAATCAATTGGCGATCACGACAAAGAAGTAAATCCAAAATTGCACGACAGAGAATTAACACACACAGATTTACGTGGAAACTCTTTGCAGGAAAAAAAATCACGGGCGAAAGAGGAGAGATTTCACTATGTAGAAAAGAGGGAATACAAGTGTTCGTGATGATACAATCGCTCGATCTCTCTATGGCAAAACAAAAGAGAAATTAGGGTTTTTCCTTAGCGGATCGGATCCGTACAGACATTCACAAAATTTTCTGTCGCACCGCGAAGCCGTTGGCGAATCTGAATCATAATATCGAAGCCGTCGGCGAATCTGATTTTGAGTCACATCTAACACACACTATGCATAATATTATAGTGCGCAGGTCCAAATGATAAAAAGGATCCTTGAACGTGTCACAAGAAATAAAGAAACTAAGCAATCAAAATTGCTCCACTATAGAAAAATCCAATATCATCCACAAGAAGTGTTTTTGGCCACGCTAACCCAGTTCACTTTTTTAGAGCACCAATTCAAATCCCCCACCAACTCAAACACTTAAATATGGCTCCTTTTTGAAGCCTATTTATAGCTTCTTAATTTCTCACAATCCATAACATAGAGATCACAAAAGAGACATGCATATTAATTGTCACTTCGTAAACATGGCTTCTGTGAGAGTTGTTCTAGTCCTTGCCATTGTTGTTGTGGCTTCTTGCGTTATACATGCCGAAAGCCGGGTCGCGAGGAAAGGCCTCGGCGTGAGCATCGGCGACGGCGGCGGAGTCGGTCTCGGTGCTGGAACCGGAATCAGTGTGGGCATAGGAGATGGTAGCGCCTCCGGTTCTGGTTCGGGCTCGGGGTCTGGGTCTGGGTCTGGTTCTGGCTCTGGTTCCGGAGCTGGCTCATCTGCCGGTTCGGGTGCTGGTTCATCTGCTGGATCAAGTGGATCTTATGCTGGGTCCGGTGCAGGGTCCAAAGACGGTTCGGGTTTGGGCTCGGGTTCGGGTTCGGGTTCGGGTTCGGGGCATGGTGAAGGTTACGGTGAAGGTTATGGCCAGGGCCAGGGTTTTGGGTCAGGGTCCGGGTCGGGTAATGGATCTGGATACGGTTACGGTGAAGGGCGCGGATATGGGTCTGGAAATGGTAAATAAAGGCCTAAGTTTACCATCCATTTGTCTTTGGGCCGCCTCCATGTACTAATAAATAATGAAATGGTGAATAAAAATAAATAGTTACCAAGTTAAATTTTAATAAATACCATGAAATTTATATTATTTTTTCAACAGAAACTGCTTTAATTCACTATAAATTTTTTTTAATATAAGAACATTTTTTAGACATCGAGGAAAGTGTCTCCAAATGTCTCTATAATATAACAAATATCGACGCTTCAAAAAACATCGTCATATAAATTCTTTATTATATTAAATTAATTTATTAAATAATAAACTTTATTATTATTTTAAAAATTTTTGACATTTTAAAACGTCAGAAAATATTTTACCGATACTTGGTATAAGCGTCGGTATATATATGACGACTCTTCATTTAGCGAAATTTTAATTGATATTTTTAAATGCGTCGCTAGACTATATTAAGACGTTTTTAAGCATCATTAAGTATAAAAAAAATATATTCTTAAATATTACTTTTTTTGGTAGTGATTGTGATCCTCTTTCACTCTCAATTTTTCATAATTAGATGATTTTAGTTACAGAAACTACAAATTTTATCAAATTAATTGATAATTCTATCAAGTACAAGTGTTATAATTTTTTTTTTCGGCGCATAAAATATAAACAGTTAATTCCAAAAAGAAGGAAATCAAAAATCGAATAAATATTAAAATTCTAAAAGAAAAAATTTATGTGTACAATATGTGCATAAAATTTGGTTAGAGTACTAAAGTAATTAAGCTTCATTTAAAGAATTAATAAGCACAATATTGTACACATAAAAATATTTCAGAGATCTGATTCATCTGAACACTTGTTATTTATAATCTCAGAGTCCTGGGCTTATAAATTAAATAGGAGTATTTGGTACATTAGATTATTATAACTTATTCAGAACCATATATGGATAAAGTACAAATTATAAATTATTATCATAAATAACATTAAAGTGCATAACACTAAGTTATGCTCAATAATAAAAACCTTTATTATTTTATTCATCCTATACACTGTGACACCTAATAAGGGTCTGTTTGGCAAAACACTCGTACAGAATAATAAGTTAAATTATTTTATTTTTTTATAATTTTTTAGTTTTTTTTAGTTTGTCCATTCAAAAAATTAATTAAGTAAAAAATAATATTAATCTTACATAATAATTTTGAAATAAAAAAAATTATTTACACATCTTTAAAAAAATACTCTATTTTTTCTCTCCCTTTACTTTCGCTGCTGCCGACGCCGTTGCTAACGATAATGACAACGCCACTTCAGGACCTCCTTTAACTTTTATTATTTTTTATTTACATTTTTTATAGTTAATTAAGTTAAAGTATTAGCTATTAGTAGCTAATTAAGTAGTTTTATTTAAGTTTAAACAATTTTGATAGAATTATCAGCCAATTTAGTACTAAAAATTTTTTTCTTTCTCATGTGCTTCTTATTGTAAATATGCCTTTAAAAAAAAAAAAAATAATACTATGCATACACCCCGTTTAAAGTAACGAGTGAAATTTCACTACAACAAAATTAGATTATAAGAACATATTTTTATGACACTTTTGTATAAGTGAGCGTCCTATCTATATTCCACCTATATCCAAAATTAAGTCATAGTGACATATTTTTAGTATACATTATAATAATGTATCACTATACACTCTAGCGACTACACATATAGCGATACAAATAATAAATGTCGGCAATTTTATCAATGATATATTCTTTTTAGATTTTAAAAATCTTTAAAAATATCGTTATTAATTCTATTCTAAAATGAATGAAATGTAAAATGTAGATCCGTTTAGAGTGTACAAAAAAAAAAATTTCTTACAACAAAAGGGAGGGGGCCCACATGCTTGTATAAAATTATGCAGGGATAAGTACACTTAATAAAAGATATGAAGAACACTCATTTAGGGAGTCAAAGGACCAACAAAAATAAGATAAATAAACAATAAATAAATAAAGCTCTTTGAAGATAGGGTTGCAGATTTTCTCTCCCACTGCAGTTTTAACTGCATATAAATTTAAATACAATTAATGTTTGTTTGTGTTAGAGGGTTTTAAATTCAGGGAAGACTCGTATGAGCTTAAAAATGTGACATATCTAATAAAACTCATTTAATATAAGAGTTTAAGCTATGATTAGATCTGAATCCACTAGTGTATATAAATTATTTATATTTTTCGATGGGATCTAGTCATATTTGAAGTGGTGGAAAGTCGGATTAGGCCAAGTCACAAATCGACATCCATAAATGTTTATATATATATATATATATATATATATATATATATATATATATATATATATATATATATAAAGCTTCGAGTAAATTAATTATATTTTTTACAGTTTGAACTTTTAAAAGTTATAGTTATATTTTTCTAACCGCTCGAATATCTTTCTCTTAAAAAATATATATAGCTAACGCAAAAAAAAAAAAAAAAAAAAAAAATCAGTACCCTCTGTTTTGCACATACCAAAACTTTCCTTAAATCTTTTATCTGTTGGCCAAATTACTGATCATGATTGCACAGTTATATTTGACTCATCTTCTTGTCGTGTTCAGGATCGTCGAACAGGGAATTTGATTGGACAGGGCAATAGGCAAGATCGCTTGTACTACATGGATCATCTGCATCTACCATCCAACCATGCCTTCTTTAATGCCGCCACAATCTCCACCACCTCTAATTCCACCACCTCTAATACTACTTTATGGTATCGTCGCTTAGGTCATCCTTTTTCTGAACATCTTAATGTCTTAGTTCATCGTAGTGTTTTAGGCAAATTTTCTATTTCCAATCATTTTAGTTGTATGGGTTGCAAACTTGCTAAACATACTACTAAACCTTTTCCTATAAGTAATTCTATTTCTCATGCTGCTTTTGAATTAATTTATTCTGATGTTTGGGGCCCTGCTCCTATTTCTACACAAATTGGCAATCAATACTATGTGATCTTTGTTGATGATTATTCTCGTTTTACCTGGATATATTTAACGAGCAATCGGTCTGAACTGGTGCAAATATATAAAAATTTTACTATTATGATTCAAAATCAATTTGGTACAAATATTAAAAATTTTCGTTCAGACTCTTGGAGGTGAATATACCTCTTATGAATTCATAAATATTCTTGCAAGTCAAGGCACCTTACCTCAGCTTTCGTGCCCATATGCCCACCAGCAAAATGGGGTTGCTGAACGAAAGCATCGTCATATTATGGACACTGTAAGATCTCTTCTTTTTGATGGTTCTGTGCCAGCACAATTTTGGGCTGATGCTGTTAATACTGCTATTTTCTTAATCAATATTATGCCTTCTAGTGTCCTATCAGGTGTCTCTCCTAGTGAGCGGTTGTTTGCCAAACCTCCCTCATATGATCACTTGCGCGTCTTCGGTTGCACTTGTCTTGTCCTGCGACCTCCTCACGAACGAACTAAATTATCTCCTAAATCTGCTATTTGTATCTTTCTAGGGTATAGCCTCGAGCATAAAGGATATCGCTGCTATGATCCCAACACGAGACGTCTTCAAATTTCTCGTGATGTGATTTTCTTTGAGCACCTTCCCTATTATGCCCAACCCGTACCAGCCACTACAACATCACCATCCCACAATGTTGATCTTTCCTTTTTGAATGATTCCTTTTTCCAAGAAAATTCTCTCTCTCCTGTCACTTCTCCTGTAGATGACACTGAAGTACATGCACCTTGTGATAGCCCCTCCATCGAAGCTCCAATCGACGATCCTCCGACATCCGTGCGTCGTTATCCTCTTCGAGAACGCCGGCCTAAAAGGTTCTTTGATTGTATTACCTCACATTCTCTTTCTCCACGATTTCATACTTTTCTTGCTACTATCCATACTCACTAGGAACCCCGAACGTACCGCCAAGCTGTTGCCATTCCTGAGTGGCAAGATGTTATGTATGAAGAACTTAAGGCTCTTCATCACACTCGCACTTGGAAACTTATTCCCCTTCCTCCAGGAAAGGTTCCAATCAGCTGTAAATGGATCTACAAAATTAAGACAAAGTCTAATGGCTCTATTGATCCCTATAAGGCTCGCTTAGTTGCTCGTGGTTTTACTAAAGAGTATGGCATTGATTACGAGGAGACACTTGCTCCAGTTGCTAAAATGATATCTGTTCGCGTACTTATAGCTGTTGCTGCTTCTCGTGGATGGCCGTTGTATCAACTTGATGTTAAAAATGCCTTTTTACATGGTGATCTTCATGAAGAAGTTTACATGCAACCACCTCCTGGCCTTAATCGCCCACCTGGCCATGTATGCTTACTTCGCAAGGTATTATATGGTCTTAAACAAGCTCCTCGCGCTTGGTTTGAGAAGTT
Organism: Tillandsia leiboldiana; assembly: GCA_029204045.2. Lineage (NCBI taxonomy): Eukaryota > Viridiplantae > Streptophyta > Magnoliopsida > Poales > Bromeliaceae > Tillandsia > Tillandsia leiboldiana. Next base: position 1,546,026 of record CM055060.1, read on the forward strand.
CCCGGCTGCCGTTATTTCTGCATGTTTTCATCAAAGTGAAAATGATCATGCGTTATTCATTCGCTCTTCTGCTCGTGGTATTACAGTTTTACTTCTTTATGTTGATGATATGATCATCACTGGTGATGATCCCGATTTCATACAATTTATCAAGTCTTACTTTAACCGTCAATTTGAAATGAAAGATCTCAGGCCCCTCCGTTATTTCCTAGGTATTGAAGTAGGCTACGGTCCTAAAGGCTATTTGCTATCTCAACGAAAGTATACAGAAGATCTCATCCTTCGTGCCGGTCTTACTGACAATGACACAGTCAATACTCCGATGCAGCTCCATCAGAAACTAACTCCTACCATGGGTGAGCCGCTTCAAAATCCCACACGCTATCGAGAATTAGTTGGAGCTCTCGTTTATCTCACTATCTCTCGTCCAGATATTGCTTATGCCGTCCACATAGTAAGCCAGTTTGTTCAAGAACCAACTTCTGTTCACTATGCTGCCGTTCTTCGCATTCTCCGTTATCTTTGAGGTACTATTAATCAAAGTCTTTTCTTTTCTTCCACCTCGAAACTTGAACTTCGAGCTTATTCTGATGCTGATTGGGCTGGGGACCATACTGATCGCCGATCTACCATGGGTTATTGCATTTTTCTTGGTGATTCTCTTATTTCATGGCGAGCAAAAAAACAGAATATTGTCTCCAAATCCAGTGCCGAAGCTGAGTATCGTGCTATGTCTATTGCGGCTTCTGAGATTGTTTGGCTTCATCGTCTTCTTAGTGATGTTGGCGTTACTTGTTCTACTCCGACACCTCTAAATTGTGACAGCCAAAGTGCAATCAAGATTGCTAATAATCCAGTATTTTATGAACGCACTAAACATATTGAAATTGATTGTCATTTCGTTCGACATCATTATCTTAATGGCACACTTGCATTGCCATTTGTATCATCTCGCCTCCAGCTTGCTGATTTTTTTTCAAAGTCTCATACGACACAACGACATCAATTTCTTTTGTCCAAACTCTCGGTGTTTAACCCACCTTAAGTTTGCAGGGGAGTGTTACTATATATATTATTACCCTATATATTATTTCTTTGTTAGGATCGTAATATTTATATTACCATATATTTTACTTTCTTTACATAGTATACTACCATATATATTTCTTTATTGTTATGGTATATTATCTTTCTTTACATGGTATGCTACCATATATATTGTTATGGTATATTACTATATTTTCTTTATATAATAGGATACAATCCTGTTCTTTCATGTAAAACTTTTTTCTTCTCTCTATATAAGAGAATGGATTTAGATGAATAATATATACAAAATTTTTCAATTCTCTTGTTTCAGAGCTTATATATTTTTAAAAGTACAAGTTCATCCGTACTTATAAATTTTTTACCATTAGATTTGTATTAAAATTTGTATTTTTGTAAAGTCAAACTAAAAAGAGATAAAGATAAAATAAAAAACACAAATCCCAATACAAATCTAATGATAAAAAATTTACAAATATGAATGTGATTGTGTTTTTAAAAGCATTATAAGTTCTACTCTCTCTCTCTTTCTCTCTCTCTCTCTCTCTCTCTCTCTCTATATATATATATATATATATATATATATATATATATATATATATATATATGAAAATGCTATGTATACACCCTGAATGGGTATACACCCCACCCCATTCAAGGGTGGGGTGAATTTTACCGGTCACTTGAAGTGACCGGTGAATAAGTCCCTACCCCTTGGATGGGGTGGGGTGTATGATATACACCCCATTCGGGGTGTATAGGTTGCAAAACCCATATATATATATATATATATATATATATATATATATATATATATATATATATATATATATATGGTTCGACTATTATATTTTAATGAGTAAAAATTTTTCGTATTTATAAATTTTTTATTTTTGGATGAAGAAATGTGCGGTTAGAATTATAATGGTCTCTTATTATTTATACTATTTCACCAACAATACAGTAAAGTCTAGGGGGACCACTATTATCATAACTATACATCCCTTCATCCAATATCGAAAAAGTTATGAGTATAAAAAGATTTATACTTATAAGAGTATAGTAGCCATACGCTATATATATATAGTCCGGCTACTATACTATTAATAGTACCAATTTATTAGTGCTATTAAGTTTTATACTCTTAGATCAACCCCTTTGATCATTTTTACCCGTTAGATTTTACTATTTTTCCATCCACCTATTAAACCCAAGGGACCATTATCATCTCAACTATATATTTTTTAATCCAATGATTAAAAATTTAATAGTACCAATAACTTACTACTATTAATAGTATTTCAACCTAATTTTATATATATGAGAAATACAAGGGGTGTACACTTATACATTCCCATATATATACTGTGGTGAAAAGCTGTTGGACTCCAGTATCTGTACAAACCAACCAATGACTCACTATCATCACTAAAGCACGTGGGGGCCATATAAAATATGGAAACTTTGTCTACAAACAAATTAAAGATAACATCTACTTTGGATGTACCAACCCCTCAAGATTCTGTCACACTACATCTCCTCTCTCTCTCTCTCTCTCTCTCTCTCTCTCTCTCTCTCTCTCTCTCTCTCTCTCTCTCTCTCTCTCTCTCTCTCATACTTTTTTTTTTTAATAAAAAATGTTACTTACACATTCTAAATCTAAATAAGATGCTCATTCATTCTAAACTGAAATAAATTTTATCGATCGCTTCAAAATAATTGATAAATAATTTTTTATTTTAAAATAAATAAAATATATATTGTCCATTAATTTTTGAGTATAAGAATTGTATTGCCTTTTTAAAATTACCTTTACCTTGGCTTTTATTTTCAACAATAACAACATCAAAACTCATAATTAGTTGGGTACTAAATATTTGATAATTTTTAAGTATTTTATAGTTATACTTGTATTCATTTTTTTAAAGGAAAAAAATATAGAAATGTCCATTACTTGGTTACA
>CM055060.1:1551535-1721535 GCA_029204045.2 Tillandsia leiboldiana
CAAAATTGAATATGAGCTCCTAATATCTATCGTATTTAGATTTGGATTCGAATTCGGATTTTGAATTTGGTAATTAGTTCTGGTTAGAGTTTTTAGAAATAATTATTTTGGATTCGATTTCATATGAACATAAAATTAATTTATTTTAAATTCATTGGGATCCGATAATATGGAAAATCCCCCAACCAGATCCGCCTTGTCTGTATCGTTGTGCAAATCTTGAAATGGCATAGGACATAGTTTCCTAATAACTTCGCTTACAATAAAATAAATATAATTTTTAAATAATTTAAATTATTAAAATTATATTTATTTTTGAAGTTCAATTATCGAAAACGAATGAGTATTTCAATTTAATTCTAAAATTAGTATGAAATATGAGTTTTTGATCAGCACAGTAATAAGATGTGAACTCACTTTTGCATATACAAATAACACCCCTTTATATTTAATAAATTTAATACTTTTAAGTAAATAATGTAAACTAATTAGTAGTAACATATAACAACCAAAGTTACTAAATTTACTTGAATTTCTAATTTAAAACTATCCGCTATATTCGATTGTAAAATCAGTCGACTAAATTTAAATATTTTTAAAAAAAATTATCAAATTTCAATAAAGACATGTTGATTAAGGGACATCACTGTATTTTCATTTATTTAGTTTTTAACAACTTTTATTTAAAGTGTTAGATATAGTACCCGTTATTTTAAAGTAATAAATAAAATTTATTTTATTTAAAAATAAATAAAATATATATCGTATTCCTAGGAGTATTTTTTTTTTGAGCATTGCTATCTGTACACTCCTTGGGGGTGTACATTTTACATCCCACTTTATTTTAAAATGGGATAAATTTTAGAGCAATGCTACATGTACATCCCGAAGGGGTGTACATCATACATCTCCACCATTACCATTTTAATGGTGGCGATATTTTTTACGGGTCACATCAAGTGACCCATCATCACACCCCTACCCTTAGATGGATGGGAATGTGAAATGTACACTCCTTACGAATATACACATAGTATTTTCCTAAATTTTATTCGTCGATGTAGACTCTTAATAAGGTGTAAAATGTACTCCTTAAAAAAATGTACATTTAGTTTTTCCCTTTTTTTTTTATTTTTAACTACAGCGGACGGAGGTAAAAAAGATGAGGAGGCTCAAAATTTGGGCCGCTCCTCGCCAACGCATCCCACGCGTTTCCTCCCCCTCCCCCTCTTCCTATTTATATCCACCTCCTATCTTTCCTCCTCTTCTTAGCAGGCGCAAAATTTACAAAACAAAAAAAAAAAAAAAAATTCTTTGCCCTGCCTTCTTTCTTTATCTTTCTCCTCCTCCTCTCTCTCTCTCTGACTCTCTCTTTTTCCTACCTATTCATTCGTTCGTTCTCTATTTTTGTATGAATTAATAAAAAGAATTATTATTATTATTTTTAAAAGAAAAGGAAGGAAGGAAGGGAAACAAGAAAAAATATTATCTAAGAGTGAAAAAGTGATACCTGGAGGAGGGAGGGAGGGAGATGAGGGTGGGGAAGGTGAGCGGGGAGGCGGAGGAGGAGGGGTTTCCGTCGACGCCGGGGAAGGTGAAGATGGAGCGCGGGGGGCAGTACAACCGGCAGCTGCAGCGGTGCTTCGCGTCGACGAGCAGTCTGTTCCTGTGGGCGCTGTTCCTGGTGGCGCTGACGGCGTCGTACCTGAGCTTCCAGAGCTTCGTCGACACCTCCTCCCGCTACCTCACCGCCTCCTGGGGAGGCCTCCACTGGGAGCGCCGACTCCGCGCGTCGGCCCGACCGCGCCGACCAGACGGGCTGTGCGTGCTGGTGACCGGCGCCGCCGGCTTCGTCGGCTCCCACGCGTCGCTCGCCCTCCGCCGGCGCGGCGACGGAGTCCTCGGCCTCGACAACTTCAACACTTACTACGACCCTTCGCTGAAGAGATCGCGCCAGGCGCTCCTCGCCTCCCACGGCGTCTTCGTCGTGGAGGGCGACCTCAACGACGCGCCGCTCCTCGCGCGCCTCTTCTCCGCCGCGCCCTTCACCCACGTACTCCACCTCGCGGCGCAGGCCGGGGTGCGGTACGCGCTCGAGAACCCTTCGTCGTACGTCCGGTCGAACGTCGCCGGGCTCGTCGCGCTCCTGGAGGCGTGCCGCGCGGCGGACCCGCAGCCGGCCGTGGTGTGGGCGTCGTCGTCGTCGGTGTACGGGCTGAACGACAAGGTGCCGTTCTCGGAATCGGACCCGACGGATCGGCCGGCGTCGCTGTACGCGGCGACGAAGAAGGCGGGGGAGGAGATCACGCACGCGTACAACCACATCTACGGGCTGTCCGTGACGGGACTGAGGTTCTTCACGGTGTACGGGCCGTGGGGGCGCCCCGACATGGCCTACTTCTCGTTCGCGCGGGCGATCCTGCAGGGGAAGCCGATCACGGTGTACCGGGGGCGCGACGGGGTGGACCTGGCGCGGGACTTCACGTACATCGACGACGTGGTGCGCGGGTGCGTGGCGTCGCTGGACACGGCGACGCCGAGCACGGGTAGAGGGGGCGGGTTGAAGAAGAAGAGAGGGGCGGCGCAGTACAGGATCTACAACCTGGGGAACACGTCGCCGGTGACGGTGCCGGCGCTGGTGGCGATACTGGAGCGGCAGCTGAAGGCGAAGGCGCGGCGGAACGTGGTGGAGATGCCGGGCAACGGCGACGTGCCCTTCACCCACGCCAACATCTCCCTCGCCCGCGCCCAGCTCGGCTACAAGCCCACCACCAATCTCGAGGCCGGCCTCAAGAAGTTCGTCAAATGGTACCTCTCCTACTACGGCTACAGCCCCCGTGGCTCCGGCGGCCCCAACAACAAGCCCAACAACAACAACAACAACAACAACAACAACGCCGTGTAATTTTTTTTTTTTTTCCCTTTTTTAAAATTTTTTTTATTATTTGCTTTGCTTTGTTTTGTTTTTTTTTTTTTTAAAAAAAAAAAAAAAACAAAAATTAAGTAGGTATTCTTTTATTAGTAATTATTATTATTATTATTATTATTATTATTATTATTATTATTGAGAAAAGAAATTCTTTTCTTTGAGAAGAGGAGAAGTGGTGTTTTGGGGGGAAGGGAGGAGGAGCGCCCTGATAATGTTGTGACTTTTTTTTTTTTATTTTTTTTTTTATTTTTTTATTATTATTATCATGTAAAGCGAATGAATTATTTCCCGGATCTCGGGTTCTAATTGGACGGCGGAGATTTGTTTGAATTTGAATGATTTGTTTGTGAATTTATTTATTTTATTTTATTTTGATCCACGTGAGAAGGGTGGGTGGCATTTCGGTGAATTCCCCAGAAATCTTGGTCGGTTTTGTTGGGGTTTTTTTTTTTTTTTTTTTGAATATTTAAATAAGTGGGAGGGGTATCCAAAGAAGGGCGCGCCAGCTGTCGCCGGCAGCTGTGATGACGACACGTGGGCGATCATCTATCTCATCTGCGCCGTCCATTTGGTTGAGGCGGTGCTAACAATAATAATAATAATAAATATATATATAGCCCGGTGGGTCCCACGGCGTGGTTGGGTGCGAAAAGGATGGACGGTTCGATTATCGTGCCGAGCCCATGTGGACCGCATGATCTTGTTCGGAATATTCCTATTCCTAAAAAAATAATAATAATAAATAAATAAATAATATATATATATATATGTAGTGTGAACGTTGGAGTCGGTGAGCTGTAAAATTTGTGCGCTCAATCAACGCAATAGTGGTGCTTGTACACCTGCAGTATGGTTATGTAATTTCTTTTTCAATAAAGTAAATTTGTCATTTTGTTCAAAATTAATAAACGAATTTATTCGATACCAAAATTAAATTAAAATTCAACGAATTTGAATTTGATTATAATTTTTTTCTTATATTCGTACTAAATTTGAATCAAAAATATATAATGCTATTTCTTAGAAAAAGCTAGTATTAAAAATATTTTTTTTTATCGTCATCAATTTTTTTTTATTTGCTATTTTAAATGTAAGTTAAGGATAAAATAAATATTTTAATTTTTTCAATTCAAATAAAAATTTAAGTCGAATTTTATGAGGAATATATAAAGAGTATATTTGAAATAAAATAAATAAGAATAATAAGATATTGTTTTTTAAAAAAAATTACTTATTTTAATAATTTAATTTAATATTTAGTATATTAAATAGTTAGGCTAAAATTTTATTTCAAATTTAATTCCAAATTTAATATTCAAATTTTAATAATTTGTCATAGTATTTTTATTCCGATAATTTTGATTATTATAATTAAGTCCTATAGTAATATACATCATAATTCAATTAAAATGTTACGTGCGTAAAAATTTGAGGACTAAAAATGTAATTTAACCTAAATTATTTAATTAAAGCTATTATTATTTTTTAATTAAATTTTGGATTACACGGTAGTGATTGTGCCACGTGGGCACTCAATCATGAAAAGTTCATCTTTAATAAAGCTAAGAAAGTAATTTTTTTTCTTTAAAAAAAAATTCTCTTTTTTCTTTCTCTTCAATTATAAGCAAAGAATAAGAATATTGTAAAGTATAATGTACTCATCCAAAAAAATTGTAAAAAAGATAAGAGCTTTTGCTTTATTTAATCCTGATTACTATTTTAAATTATTAAAATATAATTTAATTTAGAAATATTTAAAAATATTTTAATCAATTAGAAATATATTAAATATTATTTTAAAAATTTATAAAATTATATTATTATTACTATATATATTATTAATAGTACAAAGTAATTAATATTATTAAATTTTTGTAATTAAATATTTTTTATTGATAAAATAATAATAATAATAATAATAATAATTGTTGAAGGAAGAAGAGTATATATTATAAGATGTCTGAATGTAACGATGGATATTATTTCACACGTTTATGATATGCATATATAATTTTTAACATAAAATAAGAAAATTATAATAACAACCACTGATCAAAATTTTAACTAATCTCTAATGTCCTAATCAAATGATATTAAAATATAAAATTGATTAATTTAAATTTATTGAAAATATTAAGTTATTTATGAATAGAAAAAAAAATGCATGATTAGCATGATAATAATTTGAGAAGTGCTAGGTGTACACCCCAAAGGGGGTGTACATCCTACACCCACCCCATCTTGGGATGGGTATTCATCCACTCGTCACATCATGTGACGAGTGAAATTCACCCACCCCTAGGATGGGGTGGGTGTAAGATGTACACCCCATTTGGGGTGTACATCTAGCATTTTCCTAATAATTTTATAAAATTTAATAAATAATTAATAAAATAATATAATTTAAAAAATAAAATTAATAATATTAAATATTTGATATGATTGATAGTACAGTAAGGAGACAGTGCAAAAGTTAAAAGCCATAAAAGTGGAGGACAAAGAGTAGTAGGAGTCCTTTGGTAGTGAGTTGGGTGATATTGTTGTGTGGGACCCACTAAGGGCTTAAAAAAGAAAAAAAAAAAAGAAAAAAAGAGGTGGGTAGAGAAGTCCAGAGGAGATGAATGAACAAGTTGTAGAGTGCCAACTATAAAGGGAATGTGAGTGTAGGTAGTAATTTGGTAAAAAGATGGTACTAATAATGCAAGAGAATGGGGCATATCTTAGCTTTTAATGGTAATAATAAATAATAATGTGTTGGATCCATGTATTGATGTGTAATTTCTAGAGAGAGAGAGAGAGGATGCATGTGGTATTAATGTATATATATATATATGCAATGCTACATGTACACCCCGAAGGGGTGTACATCTTATATCTTCACCTCTTTAATGGTGACGATGTTTTTTACGGGTCACATCAAGTAATCCACTTTTTACGGGTGTACCAGTAGCATTTATATATATATATATATATATATATATATATATATATATATATATATATATATAAAAGAGAGAGAGAGAGAGAGAGAGAGAGAGGATGCATGTGATATAATGGCCATATCTGTATTCACATAAGGGGTGGCATGTTTTGTGCAGTTGATTAATTAAAGTCTAGGTGGTTAATATATAAGAAACTAACAGTTTATTTTTAAAAATTGAAGAAATAGTATATTATTATGGCTAGATCTATTTTTTTTTTTATCATCATCACCATTTAGATTATATTATTTTATCAATCACTTACCTACTCTAAAAATGTTACTGTCATTCTATTCATATATTATTTTATCTGAAAATTAAAAATCTAATAATATCTAAGTTGTTAGTACTATTAATAGTATAGTTGTCTAGTTTTATATAGTCCAGCTACAATGCTATCAACAACATCAAGATTTGGCGCCACCAAATTTTTTATCGTTAAATTTATTTCTATTATTATTTTTATTATTTAGATCATACTATTTTATCAATTATCCACTAAATTCTAAAAAAATCACTATCATAGTAACCGCACGTTACTTCATTCATGGAGCGAAAACCTAATAATATCAAGTTATTGATACTATTAATAGTATAATAGTCTAGCTCTATATAATCCGGCCACAATACTATTAATAATATGAAGAACTCCACACTATCAAATTTTTTTATAGATATATCTATTCCTTTGGTCATTTTCACTATTTATATCATACTATTTTACCCATCACGAACTAAATTTTTAAAAAGTACTATCATTCTAACCCGCATATTATTTCATCCAAAAGTTGAAAATCTAATACCATCGAGTTATTGGTGCTATTAATAATATAGTAGCCTAGTTATAGTTATAGTTATTGTTATATATATAGAGTAGGATTTATATGCTTTCAAAAGTATAAGTTTAAATATATTTATAAATTTTTTACCATTGAATTTATATTGAGATTTGTGCTATTTACTTTTTTTCTCTCTCTCTTTAGTTGATTTTATAATAGCACAAATCTCAATGCAAATCCAATGGTAAAAAATTCACAAACATAATTGGACTTACTTTTGAGAATATATAAGCTCTACTATATATATATATATATATATATATATATATATATATATATATATATATATATATATATAATTGAGCTCCTATGCTGGTAAAAGCACCAAGTTATTTGTGCTTGTGAGTTTTTTATCTTTGGATGCAGGAATGTGCGGTTAGGATGATGATGGGCCCCTTGGGTTTAGTGGGTGGTTGGTGGAATAGTATGATCTAAGGGGTAGAATTAATCAAATTAAGGATTAGATCTAACGGTAGAAAACTTATAAGCACCAATTGTTTGGTGCTTGAACAAGCACAGTAACCGGACTATATATATATATATATATTTGAGTTTATATATTTTTTAAAATACAAATCTAATTATATTTATAAATTTTTTATCATAAAATTTATATTGAAATTTATGCTATTATAAAATAAAAAAGAGAGAGAAAAAGATGAGATGAGATGGATGGCATCTAAATCAAACAATCCACAACTTAAGTGGTGAACTATTCGGTATTTTGCCTTGCATCTCTAAATTAAAACAAACACTGAGCATCACTTTTGTCAATTTTTAAAAAATAAGATAAATTATTTTTTAAATAAAATACATTGTTCTCGATAATCATAAGGTGTCATTGTTAATATATATTAGTAGAGCCTCGTTTCTTATTAGATTTGATCTTTTGAATAATATGGTATCAAAACCAATTCAATTTTAAATTTATTAATTCTGTAAAATTGTGGATTCAATTCTCATCTTTGATATTTATTTTTATATTTATTTTTTAGATAATAGAATAAATCTAGTAAAATAATATTATAATAATGATAATAAAAACAAAACCCCTCAAAAAGTAATAATTAATCTCACTGATGTTGGGGGCTGTATATCCAAAATTGAAGATCAAACCAAGCAATTAATGTGCTGCCTAATATTACATATTGAAGTGTGTGTTCAAATTTGTTAACTGCAATGCAGGCATTTATTTCTGCTTGCAATGGCCCCAATTTTCCAACAAACTGCATCTTTGTAACTCTAAAAATAGCAAAAAAAAAAAAGAAAAAAAAAACATCAAAAGAGACACCACAGTTGTCACACTAATTATGTTGAGTGTTTTGTCACTTATACTCGTGGCCCACTTGGTTCGGGAATAAAGCCATAACAACGAAGAGCAATGCTACATGTACACCCCGAAGGGGTGTACATCATACATCTCCACCATTTTAATAATGACGATATCTTTTACGGGTCACATCAAGTGACCCATCATCACACCCCCACCCTTAGATGGGTGGGAGTGTGAGATGTACACCCCTTACGGGTGTACACATAGCATTTTCCAACAACGAAACTTATTTTCATAATTCTGTCAAAAGAAATATTTTTTTGTCAAAATATTTTATTTTGATTAAATTTTATTAATTTTAGTTATTCTGAAATGGCTTGGAATAAATTATTTCATCCTTTTGATAGAATAGTATTATTTCAAAATTTAATTCTAAATATTATTAAAATTATAAATTAATTTAAAACTGAATTATACAAACATAATATCTTATATATTATAATAAATTATATTAATACATATTATTTATATTTAAATATTATAATAAATTATTTTTCTTAAATTTAAGTTTAAGTGAAATTTTATAAAAAATATTGTTATTAAATCATAATTTATAACACATTACTTTTATCAAATATTATAGTAAATTACTTTTATAAATTATATTTTATATTAAATTCAACCGTCATTTTTTTTTATTATCCTCAATTATTTTATAAATTAACGAAACATAATTTTTTTAGTTATTCTTAAAAATAGCTGACTACTTCAAAATATTAAGTTATTTCAAAAATAAATAAAAGATTATCTCAATATTTATTATTCTCAAACCAAATTGAGCTAATATTTATTATACACACACTTTAAAGCAGAATTTTTCATGAAACGATTTTGTACCTTCATTATTAACGCGACAACTCAACTAAAAAAGCATGTACATTTGAACAAATATAGTAGTTCATTAATATGGGTATAATCTAATACAAATGGCATATTAGATTCGCAGTATTTTACTGATTACTACATAATTGGATACATTTAAATCCTTAACCATTTTTTTAAGTTAAAACTATATATTATCTGTGTATAATTACTATTTTGCCCTTTCAAATATATCTTAAACCCTAAAACCCTAAACCCTAAACCCTAAACCCTAAAACCCTAAACCCTAAACCCTAAACCCTAAAACCCTAAAAAACCCTAAGCCCTAAAACCCTAAACCCTAAACCCTAGAACCCTAAGAAACCCTAAACCCTAAACCCTAAAACCCTATAAAAAATTCTAAACCCTAAACCCTAAATCCTAAACCAGGGCAAAATAGGTATATCTGATAGTTTTCAACTCCGATTATTATTTAACTCTAATTTAACCCTAGTTAAGTTAACAAAGGAAAACGGTAGGGGTATTTTTAATAACGGTGGAACGTATGAAGGGTATATTGGAAAGAAAAAAATAAGAGGGGTAAATCAGATATTTCTTCATATTTCAGGGGTACACAGGCAATTATCCCATATATATATATATATATATATATATATATATATATATATATATATATATATATATATATATATATATATATATATATATATATATATATATATATATATATATATATATATATATATATATATATATATAAAGCCTTCAAAGGTAACTATTTTTGTTTACTAATTAGTAATTACCACATAACGGGTACTTCCTATCTATACCAATACATTAAAGGGGGAAGCCTAAACGGAATGGAGGCTTCCCCGCGTTTGGCGCCGTCGCGGCTACTTTTCCGTATGCTTGAGTAGACAACTCAACTTTTCTTCCTCTGCTCTGACGCTTTGCTTGACTTCTCTTCAGCTCCCTCTATCTCACCAGCTCCCTCTATCTCACCTCACCAACTCCCTCTATCGCTCAGCCCTCTCTCCCACCCACTCCACGGCATGGCGAGTCCTGAGACCGCGGAGTTGCCGCCCTCTCTCCCACCCACTCCGCGGCATGGAGACTCCTGAGACTCCGGCGGAGTTGCCGCCCTCTCTCCCACCCACTCCCTCTATCGCTCAGCCCTCTCTCCCACCCACTCCGCGGCATGGCGAGTCCTGAGACCGCGGAGTTGCCGCCCTCTCTCCCACCCACTCCGCGGCATGGCGACTCCTGAGACTCCGGCGGAGTTGCCGCCCTCTCTCCCACCCACTCCGCGGCATGGCGACTCCTGAGACTCCGGCGGAGTTGCCGCCCTCTCTCCCACCCACTCCGCGGCATGGCGACTCCTGAGACCGCGGAGTTGCCGCCGCGGAATGCCCGCTCCCTCTCTGCTCTAAGGGGGGTTTCGCACCTGCCTCCCACCCACTCCCCGTCATGCCGACTCCTTACTCTTGTGAAGAAGGTCTGTCAGCCCTCTCTCCCACCCACTCCACGGCATGGCGACTCCTCAGTCCGCGGAGTTGCCGCCGCGGCATGCCTACTCCTGCCATACCCGATCAATCTCTCCCTCTCTCTCTCTCCCCTTCTCCCCCTTACTTTATCCGGGTATATATATACTGTCTCACTGGTGAGCTGAATCTTGCAAGCGTGGATTACATCTAAAAAAAATATTTCATCTTCTTATTGAATCTTGCAAACGTGGAATTTTGAAGGTGTCTCAGTTCTTTATTTCTCTGATTTATATTGAATCTTGCAAACGTGGAATATTTGCATCTAAATTTGAAGGTGATTCCATTTTTCCTCTCTCAGTTCTTTATTTCTCTGATTTTTACTGGTCCTCCTAGGTTTTGACCATGGTTAATTAGGATAGTGTGCTTGCTAAATTTTGATTTGCTTCCATTCCGTTTAGGCTTCCCCCCTTCTTTTTCTTCAAACGTACTATGTTCTGTATAAAGTCGTGTATGTGGCACATTGTACTTCCCCCGCCAGCATGTTTAATGGCTATATATATATGTATATATATATACACGTGTGTGTGTATGTATATGTATAAAGTTTTTTCAGTTGTATTATTTTTCTCACTCTCTCTAATTTTTCTTACTATTGTTGCCTACTTCTCAGGTGGGAACACTCCAATTTCATGTAAGGATAGATGGATCTCTCTATTGCTTGACTCACCTTCCTTTATTTCCTTTGGTTTGCTGCAGTTTGGACTATTCCTGCATTTGCTTACTTATTTTATTCCATATTTTTCCCCTATTCTATTTTCATACTTACACTAAGTTCTCTCCTATGCTGTGATTATACTTGAATGATTTAATGATCTACATTGCTATGGTTGATATTATAATCATAAAGCTGACTGTGCTTTGCCAAAGACGGGGAAGCAACGTTCGCTTTTTTTGAATTAGGCATGGATGGTTTCTTTGATCATGCAACTACGGTGATAACTGCCTCTCTTCTTCCTCTCTACTTCTTCTTTTTTTTTTTATAAGGCAATGATGATGCATTTGCAAAAAAAAGAGTAAGAAATGGTTTGCTAATTGGCCTTCAAAAATTGGTGAAACGTTTGTATTGGAATATTGCACGTGCATTATCTGGATGGTCTATAATGTATGCAACCATTTTGTGCGTAGCCGCCGGGCGTGCATTATCTGGATGGCCTACAATGTATGCAACCATTTGTGCGTTGCCGATATACTCCGTACTAATCTGAGCCTTATACTATTTTTTAAACCCCCCCCCCCCCCCCCCCCTCCCCCTTTTGTTTCTGTATATTTACTCTTCGTTTCCTGCTTTGGTTTTCTTTGATTTTCCTTTGGTTTTCAGTATTAGATGTATTTACGTTCTAAGATAATTTAAGATGCTGTCATCTTAGATGCAAATTTGAGTTGCAGTATTTTATTTGTCCTTAACTGAACAGTTTTCTGTCTACATGCTGTCATCTTAGATGCAAACTGTTGGAGTTAAACTGTTGGAGTTAACATTTTTCTACTTATGTTTCTCTCTGTATTCTTTTGGTTTTTTCTTTGATAGGAAGCTTACTGTACTATATACACAGGTTTCTATTATACACAGGTTTCTATTTAATATCCCTCCATTGTGTCAGTATATTTTTCCATTCTTTGTTTTTCTTAAGAGATAAGATGGTTCTCTGCATTAATTGTTGGATTGCATTGCATTAGTATTTTATTAGTCCTTAACTGAACAGTTTTCTGTCTACATGCTGTCATCTTAGATGCAAACTGTTGGAGTTAAACTGTTGGAGTTAACATTTTACTACCTTATGTTTTTCTCTATATCCTTTTTGGTTTTTCCTTTGCTGGGTAGGTTATTGTGGTATATACACAGATTTCTATTTAATATCCCTCCATTGTGTCCGTATATTTTTCCGCTCTTTGTTTTCTTAGGAGATAAGATGGTTCTCTGCATTATTTGTTGGATTACATTGCATTAGTATTTTATTAGTCCTTATCTGAACTGTTTCCTGTCTATATGGTGTCATCTTAGATGCAAATTTGAGTCACACTGCATGTTCAATTTATGTCAAACTGTTTGGGTTAACATTTCACTAGCTTATGTTTCTCTCTGTATCCTTTTTGTTTCTTTCTTTGATAAGTACCTTCTCATAGTCCAGAGTTGGGTACCTCTCACTGATGAGAAACTCTGCTTGCATATATATATATATATATATATATATATATATATATATATATATATATATATATATATATATATATATATATATATATATATATATATATATATATATATATATATATATATGTCACGCCCCGGGTCGGAACTGCGACCCGGGCCCGCCAACAGATCCGCCGCCCATACGGGAAGCCCCGTATAGACGTAGCGACTAACCTGCAAAAGAGATCTACACTAAACAGATATCAGAGCTGAAAGTAAAAGCTGGATAAAATAAATACAACTCTCATAAAATATACAACCAGAGTCCTCACCAAAATACAAATATCTCTCAAAATAAGAAGAGTACAACTCAATCCTCACTACAAGGTCACTCGACAAGAACTCTCAAAAAGTAGGGAGGTACATCTACTCTCAAGCGACATCTGGTAGGGATCTATCTCGCGACTCCCTTACCTCGATCAGTCGGGTCAGCAACAGGTGCGGCAGGAACTGGAGCAGAAGAAGAAGTCCCTGGGGAAAAACACCACGACGGGTGTGAGAACTACGTCCCAAGTAGTTCTCAGTGGGTGCCGCCAACAAGCCCGACGGTCTGCCCACTAAGTCCACTAGAGGCAAAAGTAACAATGCAGTGCGGAAAGGGAAAAACTGGTAAAGTAATCTCTACAGCTACTATGCCTCTATCTAGATGCTCAAAAGTGGGACAGAAAGAACATGATGCTACAACTAGCTCTCGACTCGAATCACCCAATCACAACTGACTGCCGCATAGGGTCCAGTCAAACCTGCGCCTACCTACTGCCGTCACGTCCCGGGGGACCGGACTTACGTAGGGCGTCCGTGACTGCCACTAACTGGCCCAGCCAGAGGGACTGTGTCCGTGACTGCCACTAACTGGCCCAGCCAGAGGGAACACTGCGTCGACAAGTCGCGATAGAAGAACAGGCCCAACTCCGGAGTGGCTCTCGAGGGGAGCGACCCCACCGAGGAAAGTATCCGCGCATCTCTGTCGAGCTCAAATGTGGCTCATGCAGGCTATAATCCAAATCCTCGATCAACAAGATCGGCTGAAACCGAAGGAACACTGTCTCACACACAGGCTGGAAAACTGCACAGCCGAGACTCACTGTCACTCAAAATAGCTCTCAAGATCTCAAATCTACAACCCAAGTCACTTTCCCAAGGAAACCTGGTCTACAGACTGCTAACAACTCCACTCGGTCCCCAGACACGAGTGTAAAAGCATCCCACAATAATCCGACCTCTCGACCCACTACTTGGGCGAGGAGAACTCTAAGTCCAGAGTGATATACAGAAAAGTGATGTGGGAATGTCTAGAGCAATAAAACCTAGCCCAAGTTGAGGTCTTCTACAGTCTGGCTGAACATGCAACATGTGACAGTGGTGCTAGGTCAAGTTCCAAGATAAATAATAAACAACAGCATGTAGGGAGCAAGATAATAATAATTAACAGCTTAGGGAGCAAGAATAATAATAATCAACAGCTTAGGGAGCAAGAATAATCACAGGATCATCTAACTATAACAGGAACATCAATTCACGCCTTCTAGCATGCTGGACATCAAACATTAAAACATGCAAGTCCCTAAAGTTAGAATTAGTCCACAGTCCGCTGATCTTGAAAAGAGGTCACCCACCTGATGCGCTGATCAGTCCAAGTCCTACAGCTGATAATACCAGGAAAACTGCAACACCAAATCTAACAGGTCCAGCACAGCCCAACAGCCCCTGGGTACATCACAAGGTTACAAAAACGCTTAACACCCAAAATCTGCCAAGAGAAACCATGCTGAAAATTCAGCCGCAGAGATGCCAGTAATTCACCTGCAGAAAGTGCTCGATAAATTCCAGATAAAATACCCCGGTGTTCTACGCGTCGATAGCTTCGAAACAAGTACCTGCACGTCCAAAACGGAGTCCTCTACACTGAGATAAAAATCCGGCAAGGGGAGCACCCCAAACCAAACTGTACCAAATTCCTGTAACAACAAACCGCAGGAAAAGGAGATTCTCACCTTCGTGCACAATCCAGAAAAATCTGAGAAAAATCCAGGAGATTCCTTGCGAAGAGTAGATGAATTTTGCCTTTTGAATCGCCTTGATCCGATGCCTGTGCGCAAAGCTACAGCAAGAACACCGCAGTGCTGTCCAAATATCCGCGAAGAAAAAGGGGTCAAAAGGGAGCTCGGAAAACTCTAAGATCATCACGGAAATCGAGGTAGCTCAAAACACAGGAGTTGAAGTCCTACCTGTCTAGAATCCGATGGCGCGAAAATCGTCGAAAAAGGAGGTCGGGGTGAGTCGGGAGAGCCCAAACACTGCAGAGGGACGAAGCGGGTCGAAGATGAACAAGCGTCGCGCCGCGCCGTAAAATAGTTAGCCTCGGGATGCGTGCCTCCGAAAATCCTCAAATTCCTCCAAAGAGTAAAGCTCGGTGTGGGGAAGAATTCCTCTGAAGGCCTCACAGGGAAAAGAAGAGAAAAAAAAAGCTTAGAAGAAGCCCAAGAAGCCTATTTATAGGCTGGGCCCAAGCACAAGTGGGCCGGGTTTCCGGGCGCAGAATTCGGGCGCCTTGCGCCCGGAAATCCGGTCGGACAAGCCCCGTCCGACGCGCCCGAAACCCCCAGGTGACGCCACGTCACCCCGCAACAGGGAACAGCGGCGCCGACGACCCGCAGAGCGCCACGTGGCCGCCCCGCGGTCAGCGGGGTAGGTACGGCCCCCCAACCGCACGCTGACGCGTGGCGCACTCGAGTGCGGCCACCACTCGCGTCGCGACGCGTGGCGCACTCGAGTGCGGCCGACAGCCGCGTCAGCGCCCCCCTGTGCGCCTACAGTCCCGAGGCGGGTCCCCACGCATTGCGTGCGCCGCGCGAACTGAGCCCGCCACTCAGCTGCCGCCACGTGTCCCTGCGCCGGGTCTATGCACCCGCGCGGGGAACTACGTGGACCGAGCCCCCAGCGCCCGCCAATCGGGGACCGACACGTGGTCCCGCCCAGGATTCCTGCACCGGCGCTCAAACCGTGCACCCGCCGGTCAAACCCAGTGAACCGCACAACCAAGGCCAGCGAATCCCCGCCTGCCACGTGTCCTGCGCCGGGCTCATGCACCCGGCCGCGCCGCTCCGTGGACCGAACGTCGCGAACCGGCCAATTACAGGCCGCCACGTGGCAACCGGCGGTCCACCAACACCCCCGTGCACCAGAAAGTTCCGAAAACTTCCGGAAGCCCGTTTTTGGTCATCCGGACTCCAAATTTAACAAGCAAATAGCCGTTCTCAAGCGTTTTTCCGTGCTGAATCCAATTCCAACCTCTGTTTGGCCAAAATCCTTATAAAAATTTCGGCAAATCCAGCCGAAAGCCAACACAGTAAAAGTTAACACACTGGGTCCATCTGTGGCATCCCCTTGATGCACCATGGACCAGATACACCAACACCAGGTGTTGTAAACAGTGGATTCACCAGGAAAGCTGCACGGGGTTTAGGGTCTCTACAATATATATATATATATATATATATATATATATATATATATATATATATATATATATATAGTTTCTACGGGTTGGGGACTGTTGAATTATATATATACAGTCTGCTGGGGACACTCCCTCAGCCTGCAGATTGGAACGACAAGGTTGGATTAAAATACAAGCTAAACAGTTGTATATATATATATATATATATACAGTTCCGTGAGTCACACTGCATGTTCAATTTGAGTCAAACTGTAACAGTGTAAGTAATTAGTTATGGGACCCTCTGTCATTGATTCTTCATATCGGGTTAGATCGGAGGCCGTTAGGTTATGGGCTACATCGGCTTTGTGCAGGTTTGATTCAGCTTTTGTAACATATAAGCTCATAATTGTATCTATTTTTGTATGTATTTGTCCCTATTTTTTAGACAGCGCTCAGCCCCAAATACCTTCAACAGTTCAGTGGTTTAGCTCAAAATCAGCAAAGAATGTACTTTTTCTGTCGTCATTCTGTCGTCTTAGTTTTTTAGATGATAACTTTTCATCTTTTATTGGTTTTGTGCTTTTTATTATTTTTCTCTGTCGCGGCAGATTGCTGTTTCTTTGAACAATCTTCTAATAATGTTGAATGCCAAATTCCATCAGCATTTTCTACTGCAACTAATGAATGCGGAACTGATCGGATGCTAAACAGTACATATGCATTTCATGCTTCATTACTTTACAATGGACTCTATCCAAATATCGCTCCGAATCGGAATTCATGGTCTGATCACATGAGAAATCCTTGCAATACTCTCATAGAAACCTGTCCTTCAATCAATAGCAGCAATCTTTATATGGAATCAGGTATTAAATCCTAAATGTGTTTTTTTCCACATATATATATTTGAAGTCAATATTCTATTCTTTGTTGGGCTATGGACAAAGCTGCTTTTGTTCAAATTTTAGTGTTTTATTGATAAGTTTCCATTTTTTTACCAAATTTAGCTCAAAGAATATGTTATATGTCTTTGTCCATAGATATATATATGTATATATATATTTGAAGTCAATATTCTGCTCTTTGTTGTGCTTTTGACAAAGCTAATTTTGTTCAATTTTTTTTTCATAATAGGTTTTCATCTTTTAACTGAATTTTAGCTCAAAGGAGATTGTTCTAAAGACTTCATAACAATAGAGGAGCTATATAATGCAGAACAAATTTACTAAAAAGACCCGCGCTGTTAAAACTGCAACTTTTAGGACGGAATTGAAACTACGATCAAACTATAGGAACGAAATTGAAGTAGATGGAAGTTCAAGGATGAAATGAAAATCACGGACAAGCTGCAGGGATCAAATTTTAGCATCGGAAACTCTTGGGGAGCAAATTGAAATTGCAGGTCAAACTTTTATTGAAGGACTTAATTTGTGCTAATCCTACAAAATATATACCTTGCCAAGCACGTTCCAGATGACATTTTCAGTGCATGGAGGCGTGGTGAGGGACCCAACATATCTGAAGAACTTGCGGGAGCGGCGCTTGCTCATGCTCATAACTTCCAAACTGCCAAAGATGCTGGAGGAAGCCGTGTTCTCAAGGCTTTTCTTTCTTCAGCTGTCTCTACAAAACTGAAGCTCAAAGTAATTGTGAAGTAAGCAATTGTTCTGCATCCAATCTTTACACTCTTTCTGTGAAGTAGGCATTATTCAATTTGGAAATGTGTGAGTGTTAATCTTTGTGTTTGATTGGGGAATGAGAATGCAACTTTAGAATTTTAAGACTTTATAGCTGCAATTTGCTAATTTAGGTGCATTATTCTATTTGGGAATGTGTGAATTCGTACTTAGCTTATAGTGTTAGTATTTGAGTTTGATTGGGAATGAGGATGGAACACTAGATTGTAAGACTTGATAGCTGCAATTTACTAATTTAGTTGTGTTGTTCCATTTAGAGATGTGTGAATTGCTTATTAGTTTGCACTTTGATTTGGAAATGTGTGAATTGCTGATTAGTTTGCAGTTCAGTTTGGAAATGTGTGAATTGCTGATTAATTTGTAGTAATTGAATGCAGAAAGGTGAATAAGTTTATTTATCCAGTAATAGCTGCTACATTGTGATGTAATTATGGTCTTGCCAAACTAAAATTAAACCCTGCTTAGTGAATTAAGTTATAAACAGTCAGTTTTTTAATATCTTTCTGATATATTTGGTCATTTTTATCTGTGAATTTCAGGGTGAATCTTTGAGTTTGATTGGGAAT
The DNA here is from genome assembly GCA_029204045.2 of Tillandsia leiboldiana. NCBI lineage: Eukaryota > Viridiplantae > Streptophyta > Magnoliopsida > Poales > Bromeliaceae > Tillandsia > Tillandsia leiboldiana. The sequence continues at coordinate 1,569,877 of CM055060.1, forward strand.
GGGAGTGGATTCCTAGATTTTAACTTTTGATAGCTCGAGCTTGCTGATTCACCAGCATTTTTCGAGTTGGAAAAACCCTTTACGGCAGGATGCATCACTATATAGAAGTAGGTAGACTTTTGACTTCTGCTGCAGAGAGAATCCATAGTGATGAACTTTTAATAGCCATAAGTGCTTCTTCTTAAGAGTGAACTCTCTCTTTGACTATGTTAGTAAACAATTAACTAGACTACTTTACGTTTTAATTATGCATATTTTTGGGGTTAAATTTGAGGTGATGCTATTTGTTAGTAAACAACTGTTATATGTATTAATTGTACTTTTGTGCTCTTTTTTTTTTTCTAATATTGAGAAATTTAATACAGAAAAATACATTAGTTAACATTCATCTTACAAAATTTGGGGTTCTTTAGGCTATATCAATTGAGATTATTCTAAGACTTTATTATTTGTTTGTCGTACAAAAAAACTTTTTGAATGCCCAGTGGAAACCGATTTCGCTAAAGAAAAAGTTTTTACTGCAACTAAATATTCCTTTTTCTTCCAAATATTTCTACGAATACGTTTTTAACTTATAAATTTGAAAATTTTATAATATATTAAATAATTTATTATTCATTGCTTAATAATTATTAATTATAAATATTAATTTATTCGGCCGCCGCGAAGCGCGGGTTATTTAACTAGTGTATATAAATCCTGGACCATTTTGAAAGTTAAAAATACAAATTAAACCCTTTAAAAGTAACTATTTTGGAGAGTTCAAAATTTTTTAAGAAAAAATAAAAATTCCGTTGCCGGGACTCGAACCCGGGTCTCTCGGGTGAGAGCCGAGTATCCTAACCAACTAGACTACAACGGATTTTCATTTGTATAGTATGCATAAAATTTTTTATATAAATATTTTACATAACTTAGCTTTTTTTTCCCTAACTTAGAATAGGTGATATGAATTTGATTGTAAAATTAGTAGGTATTATGAGTTGTTCATTAGCGAGAACTACAATCTAAACCGAAGCAAACAAAATATATGCAAAACTACAGTAGTCGTTCCTCACTTACCATCAAATCTTTTACGGTAGTTCCTTCATCTCTTGAAAAAATCATGTGCAACTGGAGCAATTTTATAGCAGCTGTTCTATGCATGGCGTAAAAAATGCTTACTTTCGGCGCACCCCTCTACCCCCGTGTTTCTGCCGATAGAGGGACGAAAATAATCACGCCGCTATTCTATTTTACTCAACGACGACGACCGATGTTGATTATTGACTTTGACTTTGCCGGAGCATCGGTCGTTCATTTTCTCATGGAGATTTAAACCGAAATTAACATGGCTTTTCAGGAAAAAGGACAGAAAAAAGCTAGTGTGGCTTGAACAAGCTTGACGGAACCTACGAAAGATCACGAGTGGAGCAAAGAGAGGCTTTCACTAAATGAGAACATCTTGAGTTAAATCCGAAATGAGTGAATCAAGAATCGTTACCTTGACATGATGGGGCATGATCTTTATATCGCAAGGCGCGTGAAGCCATGCATCGGGAGTATATAACATGAAATTCTCGGGCTTGCTCGTATAAACATCTGCATATTGATGAATATGATAGGCGAATGCCGATTCCTGACCAGTGTCTGTGAGGAAGGTTGCGCCGAAAGAGCTATTGAACAGGCTCCGCATTATATCCCGGCAGTGCCGCCTGTGCATATTCAGATCATCCATCAGCTTTTTGTATTCTTGTCCTCTCTCGGTGCTGACTACCGTAGCATGAACTTTCCCAAGCAATTCTTGAATTATATGAAATTGAGCCTGCAATCCAGGACACAGTCAAGACATCTAAAGCAAATGGTACCTCGAGTTATCTGCACGACTAACTTAAGGTGTAGAAGAGAGTTAACCAAACTACAAAAAGTTCCTGATTCTGAATGGTTCCATGATCATAAATTTTCTAGAAGATTGTCTATTTCATAGATGCAAAAGTCGAATCTAAGCTTGGAATTAGTTTTGAGCCAAACTTTTCGGGAGGTAGACATCATCAAACTTAGATTCATCTATAAGCCTAACTGTAACCAGTAGGGGTCACCATACACCTAAACAGTACCTATAGCCAGTACTCAATCTGGGTCTATGCACTCATTTGGGTGTCGGGACTACATACAGGTGTGTAGAAAGTTACCAAATTCCAAACCAGATCAACAGTAACTGTGGTTTGTGGTTTTAAAATCTTTAAACTCTTACCTGGCCTGTACATAATGAAAGGCTTGGGCAGGCCAAAGTTGGGATTCAATATTGGGGTCAAGTACTAACTTTAGTTCGCATCAAGCATAGCTGCATTTATTTTCTGATAAAGATGTTGGATCCAATACGCATTAAAATACAAGGCATTAAAGGAAAGACATTGTACTACTAATTTACAGATTATACTTTGAATCTTGTATGATACTTTGAATCTTGTATGAAACTGTGTCGGACTGAGAATCTAGACAATAATGGCCCTGTATACAACTCAAGGAATTAAGTATCCATCCGCGCCTTACGACACGGAGCGATATATATCGTACTACCAATTAAGCGGCACGATACAGAGGGGGTCTTTCTTGGCCCTCCTGTATTGCGATACCATCTGAGTATCGAACAAGACAGAGCGATACCCAGAGAGTATCACGATACGTGCCGCTGTGTGCCCACAAAGACACTGTTTTTTTTTTTTTTTTTACTTCGACCTTTTATATTTTTTAGTTTCTTGCATAGACCTTTATCCCTCTCTCATCTATTTTCTTCTTTTCATTTCTACCTTTTCTTCTATTCTACGCTTTTTTTTTTTTCCTCTCACATCTCTTACTTCTTTTTTTTCCTTTCTATTTTTGTCTTCCCTTTTTTCTCATAATTTTTTTTTAAATTTTTTCTTTTAATCTCTTATTATTTTTTGTTCACTTCGATGTTAAAAGAAAAAATAAAGAAATAGTAAAATCGAATATCTACTTATTAGGTAAGTCAATAAATTTACAACTTAAATTTTTCTTCCACACATTTAAAATATATTTAACTTGTAAAGTTTCTTTTGTAAAGATTTATGAAATTATACAAATTTTTATTAACAATTTACAAAAATCTGAATATATATCCACTTGATTTAATCATTATATAGTCAATTTTTATTTTTTTTGTACGGATTTAGAATTTTGTGCGAGATTTAAAATATTCTTAACTTTGAAAATTTTATTATTAGATTTAGAAATATAAGAATTCCAATAAAATCAAAAACTATATAGAAACAATTGATATTTAAATTTACTTAATGTATATGTCATATGGTTTAGTGTTAAATTTTTATAAATAAATTGCACAATTTTTCTTATTTAAATTTAAGAAAAAATAATTTTCTTGGATAAACTTGCAAATTTTTAAAAAATTAATTTTCTCGAAATTATATTTTATAATTTTTAAAATTCTAAACAATAAAAGATAAATAAAAAAAATAAAGTTAATCAATTTTTATTATTGCCTAATTTATTCATAGTATGGTTTATTATTAAATTTTCATGGATAGATTTTATAATTTTTAAAAAAAATTTAGAAAAAATAAATTTCTTTAATTTTTCATAAATATTTTATAAAAATTTAAAAATGAAAAAAAACTATCAGTGCACTTGGGATCTCATTCTAGTTTAATCTAGTAATCATATGATCTTTCATCGAATCAATACGAATGGATCTTGCAATTTTATAAAAATTTAAAGAAAAAATTATTTTCTCTATGAGTTGTAGTTGTATTTAACTTCACCTATAAATAAGACTACTACTATATTAAACTATTAACTAGTAAATTAGTGAGCTACTATTGACATTAGATCAAGACAAATCAATACATAGCCAAAATTTATAAATATTACTCTAAAACTTTTAAATAACATTCTAAAACCTTATTGGACAGAAAAATCTAAAATAAGACCGTATCAAAACGTGCCACTAGGAGGTTGTGCGTGCCTGTGCCGTATCGTGCCAGGCAACGGCCGGCACACCCCCGTGCCACGACACTTTAACTCTTGATACAACTGAAGGGTTCTACCGGAAATAAAAGATAACCAGTGATTTTCTACCATCCTCATGCACCAATGGTGATCCAGAAATTGCTTTTGTGAACTATGAAAAGACGAAGTTCAAAGAGCACAAAGCAAAAACTGCTACAGACATGACTCATGAGTGAAAACCACACTTGAAAACAAAGCACAAAGAGACCATATTTAATGCAGACATTAAAACTAAACATTCAAGATATGAAGAGTGAAGTGCCAGCATAATAGTCAACATTTCTACCTGTTTCGTTCGATATCTCTCGTCATTTTGGATCTGTATTTCGTTCTGCATAGATAAAGAGAATATTCACAAGTTAACATTTTGACAAGAAAAATGGATTTGACCAATAAATCTATCAATCAATGTCAACAAAGGTACACTATTTAATAGCATAATCACTGGAAACTTAGTCCATCAAAAACAACATGCTTTTAGTATCAGCAGTCACTTCCCCGTGTATGTGTACAGACCTCTCAGTGCCAAAGAAATAACAGACGAAAATTAACCTTGGCCTCTACACGTATTGCATGAAAAATAACAAAGGCATGTTACTAATGAATGATAGCTTACTTCAGTATCTACCTTTTGCACTGAAGAAGAAAATCTCATCAAATCTGCAGAAAATCCAACCTAAAGTAGAAGGCATCATCTTCTATTTGGACCAATATAATGGACGCTAAATATGGATAATTTGTGGACAGACTTGGTTAGATTTTCTAGAATCCGAATCCCATTAAAACTAACTTTTCCTTTGAAACCAGCCAAAAGAAAAGGGATGAGCAGAATACAATTTGATATTGGTGGGAAAAGAAATCTAGAATCATCAAAGTGGAGAGAGAATGAGAAATCTTTAGAAGTGGCATTTGTTGGAGAGAGAGGTCATCTAGGCCTCCAAGGTTCTTACTGTCTCAATAATCTAGATCGAAATGAGTCACTTGAGTGATAAAGATGGGATGAAAATTGAAAAATACTTTGGATCTTAATCTTTGATAGATTCTAGAAGAAAAGGAGGGATCTGAAAGGTCAAGTCTCGAAATTGTTTAGCCAACTTTGTGTGAGATAGTGAAATACATTGAAGCTACATCCATCAGTTCTGTGAATCAAGCTCTGAAGGAAAGAGAAGGGGGAACATTTTGGAACGAAATATAACCTCCTAACTAGCATTTTTATATAAGTATAGATGTAGAAATAGAAACTACTATAGATAAACAGTCTCTCATAAAGTATTACCAAATCAAAAGAAGAAAAGGAGCAAACCTCAAGTTCATGAATAATGGCGGCTGTTCGCCAACCAGATTTTGAAGGTCCTCTGAGGTCACTAAACAAATGATCACCAAAGTATATCACCTAATACAGGTTAAAAAAAAGTTTTTTAGCTGCATGTATGAGAGGATAGATCAGAATAAAAGCAAACTAGAAGCAACCCTAAGGAACGCCAATCATGCTGAGTTTCCTGTATACCCCTTTGCAGACATAATTACTTATTATTATTATTTATTTGAAGTTAAAATGAGTTGATGTTTCACTTTCTAGCTCATGCACTTGGATGAATGGTCCTGAATTTTTTGGCAAATAATCATTTGAAGATAAATATCTTTGGATAGCATGCCTTAGGTATTAATGTATATTATTTATTAATTAGAGGTTTGCCATTTCCATTTACAAACATATAGTTCAAGTGGGATTTGTCAATATAACCATGTTTTGTGTTTAACAAGGGAGCATGCCTGGGGAATGGTTTGCCAGCAACAAATTTTACTGGAGAAAACAATATGGTATGTCTGTTCCAACAAGACTAAAAAGATGGTCCAATTATTTTTCATGCTCCGCATGATCTCACAGCCAGTTTCTGCGAACTTGTGCTTTGCATTAAGTGTACAAAAAAAGTAATAACTTGAGATTCAAGTGCCAACAGGCTCTTCTAATACCAACTGTTATCCTATTCGCAATTATTAACTATTTTTAGTGAAAGCCTGCCTTTGACACAGACAACTTGCACAGGATAAAGAAAACTTCCCTACTGACATCTTTATGACAGGATACTAAAAACCAGATTCAGATAGGGCCTAGGGGTCTAACAATTTGAAGGATGACTGCTGATGGTCAGCATTATATATATTACTGCAGTATGACTAGTGTGAACTATCAGCATTATAAATAGCTGTAATATGCCAAAATGCACAAGATCACCAGTTGGCAACTTCTCTAACAGCATTAAGGGGAAAAAAAGAGGTTTAGAACTCATAGCTATTCAATAAGGCCTTGATTGATAGTTTGAGGCCACCTCTTCTTTTTTTTTTCTTTGTGATGGCATATTAGAGTAATTTTTACATTAATGCGTGCATATATAATGACACAGCATTTGATCAAGCGCTTAGGTCAACATATTTAAGTTGATTTCCACCAAAAATCAATGTAACATCACAAGGTCATCTTCTAAGGGTGGATAAGACAGAACAGACAAAATTTGCTCGCTAAAGACAACACCAGATGAAACAATTAAAATTGTTTTTTACTAGACTAAGAAGAAACTCTCGAATGCACAAATTAACCAAAAACTCCACTTGAAAATTATCAATAGACATAGTCTAAGCTTATTTGTTGTTTTGAATTGCTTCATCAAAATTATTAGAGTACACAAAAGGAAGATTGAATATCCAGTATATGGAAAATAAAGGTCATTAAAAATTGGCAAAATTTGTTCATTGCAAGCATGAAATCTGGGCAATAATCGGTTAAGAGAACGGCAGACAACCAACAGGAAGAAATAAAAGAAGAAACTAATATGTTAGGTGAACGATAATAATGAAGACAAGTCAAAGTTATTGTATTAGCTTTGCGAACCTCCGGGCCTTTCCACTTTGTGATCTGTAGAAATGATTTGAGGCAACCATGGTAATACACTTCATTCGGGAGAAACTTACTAACTGCAGTGAAAGCTAGAGTATCCCTCTCAATATCATAAGACCTACAGGAATTCATTCAGAAGGTTAAATTCAATATGGCACATTCGAACAAGTATAGAGTCAGGGGATTCAAATTATTGATGCTTATTTTCCAACAGGATATGGATGCAAAATCATTATTTCTGCATTTTCTTCTATTATATTAGCACTTACTGCCTGAGAAAATCTAAAAAAACAAAGAAGTAAAAGAAAATACAGGTCATATCTCAACTGACGTACGGGCCCTCTGGCAATAGTAATCACAGAAAAGATACAAAATTATCAAATTCAAAGTGAAGACTCATAGTTTCCTTCTAGCAACAATTGATGGTTCAACCGATGACACAAATTAAGTACATAAAGATATATAGAGAAAGATCCAAAAAAAATAAAAAGGAATAAGCATGCAAAAAGTTTCAAAGTACAACCTGAATGGATGCTCTGAAGTATAGAAGCTCGGCTTATTAGCTTGAGCAATGACAACATCAAAAAGCTCCCTCCAGGATTTTCCATCACTGTAGTCCTGTTCAACCAATTGGTCAATAATCAATAGGAGCAATTTGTGGCATCGAACGGGTAATTGAAACAATAGTAATTTATATTTTTCCTAACTCTTGAGAAATTGTTCATAGATATGTATTTTGAAAAAAATACATTGTGATCTTGTTCTTGGAACTTACATATGGACTCACGAACAAATACAGATTTAAACACTGTCAAATATTGCTTACTAAAACAAAAGCAATCCATATTACGTTATCCAGAAATTCACTAGTTATTTAATATAAACTTGATAAAGACAAACCACGGATAAAATATTCTTCAGAAGAACATAATAGATGCCTTTGGTGTTTCTCTTTCTTTAGGGAACTGGGATTAAGCAATTAACCGCAACAAAGAATTGACATATTCGGGATTTAGCATATGTGCTTAGAAGGGTTATTCAAAGAGACAGATACACTCTGCTCCATTCTCGAGTTTCATGCCCATTTTGGATAGGGTATGGAAACTAGCATGTGCAACCAAAAGATTTTATAAAATAAATATAACAACACATAATGGACACATAATGGAGATCATGTTGTTTTTGGGCTCCTAGAGTTATATTGCCTAAAAAACCTGAAAAACCAAAGCACAAGAATGCAGAGAAAATTTACAACTTAATATGTATTATTATGAGATCAACATTCAACGGGCAGATATTCCAATCATAAAAACATCTTTTACAATCCTTAAAACTTAAGAATTAGATACTAAGATATTCAATAAATTAGTTAACCATAGTTCCCAAATTTACACTAAGTTTCAAAAATTAAAAGTTAAGAAGCATCTATTGTGCATCCAAGTAAATAGGTCATAGTGGATTAAAGCTAAAGCAGATACCAGCTTATTTGTGATACCATTCTAGATAATGTGTGGATTATATAAATCATGTTCATGTATGTTGAAAGCATGGCGAAAAGAGCACCCCGCTAGGGTTTTCATTAGTGTTTATAAGCAGCGTACAAGAATAGTCATGTGACAATCAGGTGATTTACTAAACTAATAATATATAAAATGTATACAAATAACACACTCTAACAATGTCTTCATGAATGTATCTATGCAAGAAATTATAAAAATGTACATTAGTATACATATATATAGTTATGTCTAACACATCGTATATACGGTACCGAAGAAACTATGTCACATTCCACAGCCAACAGATGTTAGAGCACAAAAAGATGCACTGAATCAACTTCGACTGGATCGTGCAGAGGGAAAGCAAGTAAATAATAAATTTGGAGACCATAATGAAAGAATATAGTAAGAAATCAGCAGGGAACTTATATTCCATCAAGGTAAAAAGCCATCAAGGTAAAAAGCCATGATGCGCAGGGTATGTTTGATAACTTTAAAAGTGAAAGTTTTAATTGTCAAAAACATACATACATATAAATATCTTCTATCAAAAGAATAATAAGAAAGAGTAGACATATCAATAAGAATATACATACAACGACATCAGCCCAAACATCACTTATACATATAAAATTTCATCTATCATAGTTGTTCTTAATTGCCAAAAATATGAAAGGTGTATATAAATTTAGGTAAAATTGCGGAAGCACCTCTAACATGAAGCGCATTCCACCATCCACAAAATAGAAAGGTGAGTTGGTTAGAAGGAAAAGTTTCTTCCCCTTCTCCTTAAGCTTCCGTAGAAACTGCAAGAGGTGGCTCTGCAGGTCAGATATAATAGTTTAGATTTGCATGCTACATCTTCAGCATAACAGGTGAAATATCATATGCCCGCACATGATCTACAGAAGTTTAAGAAATCAATAACTACGAAATATTTGTCAATAACAATCACAGCGAAGTGGTAGGTATGTGCCACTTACATTTTTCACTAGGTATTTCTGAGGATCAGACAGAATTTTCCTATGTACCAGGCCGCTTTTATGAACATGCTGAATAGCATGGTTTACATCTTCATATACATAGGAAGGATCAAAATCCAACTTAGCATCAACAAAATGCTGAACAATATCAGCAATGAGGCATGCCTGTACACAAGCAAACATTTATTCTTCAGATAGCAGATTAACAATACAATCATGTAATACCTAACCTAATTGGAATGCTAAAGGAAAAAAACATCTGCATAAAACATCTCTGTATACTACAGGCAAGGGTGGTATATGAGCGATGCTCTTGATGATGCTTACTGCCCTAGATATGTGAATGTTAAAGAAACTTTCAGTCGACCGTAACTCCCGCCTAAGACTGCTTAGCCATAAAGATAATATCATTCCATGTAACAGGCTATATAGTATATCCATTTTAAGACAAGTTAAAATACACTTATTGTACAAGCAGTTAGGTGGTGAGTTAGTAAAAGGGGGAACAGGAAACTTCAGGAGCTAAGTAGGTTCTAGCAAAGATGTTTGAGTTAGAGAAATGGAGAGATGAAATGTCGCAAAGTAAAATTCTAAAGATTGACAAAATTAAAACTTGAAACTTACCAGTATTAGAGTCAACTGTTATGAGAATAACTAAACTAACATCCCCAGCTTAATATTATCTAAAACAAGAGTATAAGCTTAACATATACAGTCCTGCAAATCATATGTTAATTTGCTAGTGCGCCTATAAGCCTCATTTCTGAACTGATCAGATGTGTAACACTAGCAAATATACTGGTTTGCAGGACTGTATAGTTTATTATTGCACTGCCATAGTAGAAAAGAATGCAGGCAAAGTTGGATGCCAATGGCATTAATCAAATTGGTGACAGGAAACAAATGGTGAGAGTAAAGTGCTTGCCCGGCCTAACTTCTAGAATAACTTCTCTATTCCAAAGCTTCAATCAAGTGCTTGGTAGAAAAAGGTCGAGAGCTTTTGCTATGGTGGGAAGCTACAAGGAGATTCTAGGCCCTAAAAGAAGCTCCATTATGAAGATTTTTGTTTTTGTTGTAGTTGGAAGCTGTTGCAGCATTAATTATAGAATAGCTGTAAGTCATTAGTGTTTTTTCGAATAAATCTACTAAATAACATTATGGCAAAAGCTCCAGCAGGCCATATAGTAAAGTGCCTAATATAATATTTTATTAATTGGATACTTTAATTAGACACTATTAACAGACTATCAAAACAACTGTCTCCTTCTAATACTTCATTTCTCAGTTTCAAGTCTAAAAGAGGCTGAGCAACTTACTATCTAGAGCTATTGACAGTCATATGATCCAGAGAAAGGAGAAAATAGGTTGAAGATGGGCTAGAAGCAAGGAAAAGGAAGGTACAAAGTCATCATTTACCTCACTAAAGCAAAAAAAATCCATCAGACCCACAAGTCTAAGTGCTTGAACCCAGCCAATATGCCGAGTGCCATAGATTTCCACTATTTTGTCCAAGCTAAGCTGCTCGCAACCAACAGAAACAGAACAGTTAATTAGAAGATAATGGTAAATCAGCCAAATTTCTGTTAATATATCTCAATATATTGATCTTCATTATATAGAAAACCGATGATGTTGAGAAAAGAAATGACATCAGAACTATGTTAAGGTTTAAGGAAACACAAATATATAGGAGCTTCGAAAAACACCACTATGTAGAAGACCCACAACAGGACTGATCAGCAACAACAGAAAGTTTAACTGCAGAAAGATACAGAATGTTTATGCTATTGAGTTTTGAGTATCTATAAGGCATTAAAAAAAATTTAAAAGAACAAGTAAACTTCACTAGGTGCTGAGAAATTAACCTGTAGTTTACTAGTTTTATTACTATGTTACTATTTACAGCTAAATTTCAAGATTAAAGTAACTTTAGTAGATAATACGCTAATTAGCTTTTATTATGTGAACAAATATTTATTTTACATGTAAATTATAAAAGTGTACCTTTACTAGTTGATAAGTTGACATAATTTTATTAGTTTAATTATGTGAACAAATATCTAATATACATAAGCTACAAAAACATGTGCCGGTTGATTCTTTTTAACAAATCTCAAATTGCTTAGCTCAAAGCATTAAATGCCAACATAATCGCAATGCTAATTAATATTTTTTTCTTTAGCAGAAAATTGTAAGATTCCGTATTTCTACAGCACATAAATAGATTTGTTACCTTTTGACGCCCGAAAAAGCAACCATCTAGCTCTATGGATCCAAAGAAATCGAGTTTCAGAAGGCATCCATTGAGTTTATCATAGTACAGACCCCTGATTGGAAATTTGGGATCATACTCAAATCGCAAGCAGCTCTCAGGATACTTCAGCTAAACCAACCAATTCACAGGCACAAGTTCATCAAAGATACAGCAGCAGCAACAACAACACAACTTAAATACTAAAATAAAGAACTTAAATATGGTCAACTAACCTCATTAACAAGGTGCTTCTTTGCCAGGTCATAGATCAGAAACTGGATATTTTCGGAGTAATGGGCTAGTGTGTAGTCATAGTCAAAACCGTAAACTTGTATTGTGTCCAACCTCACATTCTTGTTAACATAAATACCTAAAGCCCCCCCCAAGAATAAAAATTCTTGCGTTCAAGATCCGTTCTTTACAATCTTTCTTTGTCCCAATATCAAGATAGAGAGAGATAGAGAGATAATACCTTCCGGATTCATCTTGGGTATTTCTTTAAGCACCTCTGGGATGTTGTGGAAGTTCCTCTTCGCTTCCTCGAACTCACGCCGAATCCTCTCGATCTCATCGTCGGTTCCAACGGTGCTCGCGGCATCATCCGCTCTCATCTCCGGAACCAGAGTTCCACTAAATCCACGACGAAACTCCCCAAATCCAAACCCTAGTTCCCAAAAGAAAACCATCAAATTCTTAAGAAACCTCTTCAAACCACTCAACGCCACATCAAGGGGCAAGATCCGAGCACCAACCTCTCGGACTCCTCCGATCCGTAGAGCCCACCAAGAACGAGGATCTCTGCGACAAAGAGATGGAAAACAACGTAATCGAGAGACAAATAGAGAGATCGCGAGGTACGAGGAGGGTTTTGAGCTTACGATCATCTGGTTGCAGTGGGCGAGGAAGAGGCTAAGACGAGGACCTCGTAGCATCGCCATTGGAGAGAGAGAGAGAGAGAGAGAGGTGTGGGGAATGGGAGTGAGAAGAGAGGTTGGGGTTTTTATAGATTCAAGCGGGGAGTACGAATCTCGCAAGGGGTAAATTTGCGTTAGTAGTCCATGAACTTCACCTTTATTTTACTTAAGCCCTTGGATTTTTAGCTTCATATTTAAATTCTCTCGCTTTCTAAAATGTTTTCATTTTAGTCCTTATCTAAAGGGACAATTTACTATATACCCCTAAAAATTTCTCTGTCTTTAAATTTATCCTTCTTAGAAGGCTAATATTAAAACTACCCTTCTTACGTTCCAACTTCTTTCTAAAATACCCCTAAAGTTAAACTCTGTTAGTGTACCGTTTGAAGCTGCCGTTATTTGTATGAAATTACCATTTTGCCTTTTCAAATATACGCTTCTACCATAACCAACTTTTTCTTATGTACCTTTAAAATTTTCAATAGTTTTGATAGATAGGGACAAAATAGGTATATCTGATAGTTTTTAACTCCGATTATTATTTAACTCTAGTTTAACTCTAGTTAACTTAACAAAGGGAAACGGTAGGAATATTTTTAATAACGGTGGAACGTATGAATAATATATTAAAAAGAAAAAAATAAAAGGGATAAATTAGATATTTCTTCAGATTTCAGGGATACACAGACAATATTATCTCTTATCTAAAAGTAAATGTTAAGCATGTTTATAATTTATTTGTAATGCTCGGAGCCTCGGACCTTGGTTTTCCATCTATAGGAATTGCAACGCTCACTAAATGGACTCAGATACGTAATTAATTACTGTAAATAAAATATTTTTGTGCACGAATGAACGATTGAATAGTTTGGAACTATCATGCAAAATTTATATTTAAAGTTTTGAATAGTTAATACACTGTATTCATTGGTATTATATTTAAAGTTTTCTAATCTATATTATTTGTTTGATAAAAAATAAATAGCCCAAAATTAAAGGTATGATAATTAATTAATATTTTTTTTTTTCACTTTTTTTTTCACAGTAATTGACTTCAGTCTGGAATACACCAAAGTCAATTACTGAATTTCAACCAAATATAAAATTACGATAAATCAAACAACAAAAATAAGTATAATTTATTTTTGGCGTAACCAATTTTTGAAAAAATCATCCAGAAATTGTAAGGTAAAATTATAAGACAATGTTATCTATATATTCTATAAGTAATTTGTAAATTTTAAAGCTTTTTAATTAAGAGCATAAAAATATATTTTAGATCATTAGTATTAAAAAAAGAGACTAATGAAACTAGTAAAAAAAGTACTTCCTCAATAGAAGAGTTAAAATTAGAAAAAAAAAAAAAAAAAAAAAAGCCACAATTTTTTATTAAATAAATAAATTAAGTCAACTTAGGGCCTACAAAATAGGAATTTTATTTTATTTAAATCATCAAATTAAATCAAATCAAATGAAAAATTAGACCACTTGCACTCATGAAGCCAATTCCACCTTTTGCATCCTCAATAGAAAAGTAAATTAATCAAGGGAAAATAAAAATTGTCACAACCCCATAAACTTTTGCCCAATTTTTAATATTTTTTTTAAAAAATATTTACTAGAATGATTTGTCTGTTTCATTATTTTTTAAAAAAGTTTTAATAATCAATATTGATTATTTATTTATACATTAAAAATAAATTTAATTTTATGTTTAGTTCAAAAGACTAATAAATTAAATTAGATAAATTTAATAAATTAAGTCCGGTCGAAATTCGTGAGCAATGTATTTATACGTTTTAAATAAATTTAAAGATTAATGATCAGCGCCAATTTCTCTTGTAACTTTTTTCGTATCTTACTTTTGTATTAATATCTAAAATTTTAAATTGGCCTTTCTGATTCCATTATTAATTTTAAATTTATCACTTACTTTTCTTTTGCGTTTTCGCAAATGCTAATTAGTGGTGGGTAAATGTCTACGCAATTAGTGGTGGGTGAAAGAATTTATTTAAATTATCAACCATTTTGAATCAACTATCAAATTTTTAAAAATTTTAATTTTATTACCTATTCTTTCAATTTATGTGATTTGAGCCGATTAATAGTATTTTAATTTTAAAATTTAAGCTAATTATTTGTGTTAATAAAATTATAGGTTTGAGAATTATATAAAAATATGCTAGATAAACCTATAAAGATAATCGATACATTCAATTTTTTTAAAAAAATACAGTTTATTGATACAAATAAAAAAAAATAGAAAAATTTTAAAAATAAAAATTTAGATAATCAATTCAAAATAATTAATAGTTTAAATAAATTCAGTAGGTTTTAACCAAAAAATATTAGTACATGTGTTCATGGATTAGGTTGGGACTGGATAGTTGATATACTATACCTGTACTTTAAAAAAATTGATATATATATATATTATCAATTTACTTTCAAGTCGGGTACAGATTTGAATACTTATCAGGTCTATTTGAGGGGATCTGAATAGTGACTAGACTGAATACAAATTGAATCTAGATCAAATACGGATACTTATATACATATAATTTTTATATTTTTTATTAAATAATTAAGTACAAATCATAATTCTCTTATTATAAAAAATTCACGTTCTAATGATTTACACTTAGTCTAATAAAATTCGTTCAAATGAAACAACAAAATATTCCAATACATAAAATATACATCACTTTTCATAGGCCCAAGTATTACAAAAATTTTTATATTCCACTGGATAATATTATCGGGTATTTCACTAGGTACATATTTGAAAACTATTCCAAACTCTACTTATTAAAATGTCTTATTTGAACCATGTCGGATCCTAGTTAAGTACAAGAATAAAGTGTTAACTATTTATTTATATATTAAAAATAGGTTAAATTTTATATTCGTGATAATATTTTCAGAAGACTAATAAGTTGAATTAGATGAGCCCAATAAGTTGAGTTGGGCTGTAGTCCATAATAAACTTAACAGTAAGAAGTCCAACAATAGATCTAACGTTCAGATAGGTTGACTCCTGTCAAGACCCGTGAGAGCTATGTCTTTACACTTTAAATGAATTGGTTCCGTGTTTCTAACCGCTCGAGCTTTGGAGATTAATGGTTAGCGTCAACGATCTATTGGGACTCATACCAAAAACTTTAATGAGTAATTTTTTTTTACTCGTATACAGGGATGTCAATAGGTACGGATATTCAAAATTTTATTTAAATCCGAATCCGAATATAATGAATTTATCCGATATTAAACAGATATAAATTCGAATATGGATATAAGAAATAAAAATCCGATGAATTTAAATTCGGATATAGATTTTGACTCTATCCGATCCGAATCCGAATTAATTTTACATTATATAATATATGTGCATATAAATATTTAATATTATATTTAAATTTTATTTTAAACTTTTAAATTTAATGCAATATGTTTGAAAATATTATAAAGAAAAAAAAAGAAATAATTATTTCGAATTCGGGTTCAGGTTGGAATTCGAATTTGAATTTGAATATGAATTTTTTTAATTCATCAAATTTGAATTTGGATTCAAATTTTGAATTTGATAGTCAGTTTCGAATTCAAATTTTTAAAAATCCGTTCCAATCTGAATCATTGACATCGTATATTACTCAATTTTTTTATTGGATCCGGTTCGGATGCAGCATCAGTGTGGTCCACAGATGACGTGGTACTGCAGGTTCAACGAACAGCCTGAGGAACGAGACAGCTGATGTGGTGAACCCGGTCCACGCTTCACAAACTCCACCCCTCGTCCCCACGTAAACGAACCCCGTCACCTCCGTTCCATGTGGCGCGCTTTTCCCATACAAACGCGCCGCACACCCCACCGCCCCCCCCCCCCCCGTGGTCGCATAATCCCCCATCGCGCGCAACGATAACGAAATACAAAAAAAAGGAGCTCACAGATGTCTCCGCACCACGCGATCCCCCCCCCTCCAACCCTTCACGAGAAAGCGAGAAACCCTCTCCCTCTCTCTCTCTCTCTCTCTCTCTCTCTCTCTCTCTCTCTCTCTCTCTCTCTCTCTCTCTCTCTCTCCATTCCCATCCATTCCCCCTTTCCCCTCCCCATCTTCGATCCGATCGGGCGATTCCGACTCTAGGGTTTGGGAATCGGAGGAGATGATCCCCGATCTGTGAACTCGCGATCGGGCGATTTGGGGTTGCGGTGTGGAGATTTCGATCGAATGGAGAGGAAGAAGTACCCGATCCGGGCGGAGGATTACGAGCTCTGCGAGATCGTGGGGCAGGGGGTGAGCGCGTCCGTTTATCGCGCCCTCTGCGTCCCCCTCAAGGAGATCGTCGCGATCAAGATCCTCGACTTCGAGCGGGATAATAGCGATCTGGTATGGTTCGATTCGGGAATGTGCTTGCTTTGCGTTTTAATTATTGATATGAAATCCAGATCGAGTTGGATTTGAAATCTGGTTATATGATTGATCGTTGATCGATCGACTAGGGTTGGCGCTAAACATTCTTCTCTTAATCTCCCGTTCAAGTGTGTATTAGAAACATTTGAGTATCGGATCCATTTGATCTTGTTACCTCTGGAACAAATTTTTTTTTTTTTTTATCACTTTATTCATGCACAGAGACAAACATACATGTTGTGTTGAGCTTGAAAGAATGGTTGAGCGCATGCAAAGTTGTTGTGTTATATCTTTTTAATGATCAAATGCATGGAAACGTTCTGTTGTTGTATTCTCTATGTCATTGATTTAATATATAATAAACACTCTTATTTTGTATTTGAATGATTGTTTATGGAAGTGGCTACTTCTGAACACAGTTTTAATTTTATATTAGTTAGAAAAATAAATGAAAATTTTGAAAATCAGTAGAATAAGAGAAAAAACAATTATGCTGCTAAATGCATCCTCTGTTTTTCTTCCCTTTTGGCTTTTTTAAAATGTGTTATTTAATCGACTGAACTATCTTTGCCTACATTATACAAATGCTCAACATTCGCAATCATGTGTCACCGTAACTATTATCAAGATGCATATTAATCACGGTAATGTATAGCTTTTCTTTGTTATATTCCTGATGCTTTGTTTCCTTTTTTTTTATTATAAGCTTTGCTGCTCCTTTTTCTTGTGAAACATCATATTGATTGGTCGAAGGCGAGGTCCCAATATCGTTGTTTCTCTGCTTTTAAATACAGCAACATCTTGATCATTTGAATTGAATGCCCATTTTAGTATTCCTTTTTTCCCCCTATTTATCTAACAAAGTAACTATTGAATTATCAATTATTGGACATCGGTTGAATCTGATATTACTTTTTCCTGAATGGTACTGCTGCGATGAGATCCTCCGGATATAAAATGCATTTCCATGAAAGATTTCTTATACTATAGTTCTTGTTTTTAAATGACTTCATTTTTCATTTTTATACAGAGTAACATCACCCGTGAAGCACAAACTATGATCTTGATTGACCATCCTAATGTTCTCAAGGCACATTGTTCCTTTGTAAATGATCATAACTTGTGGGTAGTCATGCCTTACATGGCTGGAGGGTCTTGTCTTCACATAATGAAATCAGCCTATCCTAATGGTTTTGAGGAAGTTGTGATTGCAACTGTGCTGCGTGACGTCTTAAAGGGCTTGGAATATCTTCATCATCAGGGTCATATACATCGTGATGTAAAGGTAAATGAGCATCTATTTTTAAAAGCATCGATTGGTCATCATTTCTTGCTTATCATTTTCAAAGACAGGCGATTACCTGATTTAATTTCTCAACTACCTCTAGCTTCATTGCCATAAGTTAGCCCTGTGAAAAAACATACTACTTGCACTAGCATTATCGCTTGAATGGGTGCATCACATAGTGCATCTCATGCTAAATAGGCATTCTAAACTTAATATTGGTATGCCTATATGTTGTTTTGTGAACTTCTAACTTTGATGATTACAATCCAAAGGGTATTTTGCTTGATTTTGAGATTGTTTAGTGTATACACCATTTTTAAATGAGCATAATGCTTTACTGAATGTGGCTTTTTTCGATTGATTGCGGGCGCCAACGTTGTAATTAATAAAATTCAGCATGCAGTGTGAAATTTGGCTTATCAAATTTCTTCCTATATGGTTTGGAAGCTTTTCTTGAGCACTCAACTCCTGCTTTTGCTATGTTGTCAGCAGAATGTTCAATAGAACTATATCATAATTGATAGGGGAATCTGTTTGCTATCTTGTCTGCCAAGTGTTTTAAGTGTCCTCCTTATTGTCATTGCTACAGTTTTTTTCATCTGCCAAATGGATTGTTCCATACTATATTTTTCATTTTTTCAAGTGATTACATGAGAAAACATCCATTGAACATACGACCATTGTCCAAAGGGGACACAGCTAATTATGTAAGTCTAAAGCGCAAATACGTGGACTGCACGAAATCATGAGCCTGTTGCTTCTTTTTATTTATAGCAGTTGTCCACCTATTAAGCTTCTAAATGGAGAGGAATAGTCATGCTTGAGCTCAGAAGCAGTTGCTTTGAAGGCAGAAGGCTAGGTAAAAGATGCTGAACATGAAGGAAAATGAGTGGCCAAAGATTTAGAGCAAGTTTGAAGCTGTTGTAAAAGAGAGGATAATAGAATGCCAAATGGCTGATACTCCTGGGGCTCAAGCTTCCAAAAACTGATTAGAACAGACACAAGATTGATAAAGATGAGGGTGATGGTTTTAGAACATAAGAAGTGGAAAGCTACCCATTCACAGTGTCCTTAATTCTAATTTTCTCTTGTATTTTTGTATCATAAACATGGCCCCATAGATATTCTGGACAAGCATAAATGATTGTACACTCTATAATAACAAGAAACTTTGTGCCCTTCGAAACCATATAATTGCTCATGGTGCTGTCAATACTGGAAATTTCATGCATTATAAATACTTTTCTGGACTTTTCTTGAATATACTCATTTACTAAGATTGAGATATATTATCTTATCTTGCAGGCTGGAAATATCCTAGTTGATGTACGAAGTGGAATTAAGCTTGGAGATTTTGGGGTCTCTGCTTGCCTTTTTGATTCTGGTGATAGACAACGCACCAGGAATACATTTGTTGGGACACCTTGCTGGTTCTTATTCTAACCTCAGAAGCATCTTAAGATGTCCTTAAATTTATATGTTCCAGATCAAAATCTATTGTTTCTTTTGATAGGATGGCACCAGAGGTGATGGAACAGCTACATGGCTATGATTTCAAGTTTGTCTATTGACATTTCTTTAGCCGCCGCATTATCTTCTTATGCAGAAATCATTGGCATGAGTATTTTCTCATGCATATGCTTTTAATAATTGATATACAGGGCAGACATATGGTCGTTTGGCATCACTGCCTTGGAACTTGCTCACGGCCATGCTCCTTTCTCCAAATATCCTCCAATGAAGGTATATTTTGAATAGAAAATAGGATATCAAATATTTGATATTCTGTAAAGAGTTTATATCCAATAGCTTTTGTATTTTATCTATAGTACGTGCATTCATGCACATTAGAGATGATGTCATTTCAGAAGATTAAATAGTTCAGTCCATGCGAGTTAGATGACTAAAAGGGTCCTTTGTGGAAGATATTGCAAGGAAAGTTTTGCTTTATATTAAGTCCTTAAATCAAGTTCACCTAACAGGTCTTGCTTATGACCTTGCAAAATGCTCCGCCTGGCCTTGACTACGAAAGGGACCGGAAATTCTCACGGGTATAACTCTTTTTTCATAGCAAACACTACATATATTCTGTTTGAACATGTTTCTTCCTAAACATATAGCAATTACTTTCTATTTGAAAAATATTGTATAATGAACTATATATCTTCTATCACAGTATTTTAAGCAAATGATCGCTATGTGCTTGGTGAAAGATCCTTCGAAAAGGCCTTCTGCGAAAAAGCTCTTAAAGCATCCTTTCTTCAAGCAAGCTCGGTCTCAAGAATTCCTAAATCGAAAAATTTTGGAGGGATTGCCTACTCTTGGTGATCGTTATCAGGCTTTAAAGGTTAGAATCATGGCTGATTTTTCATCATAACAGCTAGCAATTAGCTCATGGTTGTAATCAATGTATTGTACACTATAATCTTGATATACAGGAAAAGGAAGAAGACTTGCTTGCACAGAAGAAAATGCCAGATGGAAAAAAAGAAGAGATATCACAGGTTTTGCTATCATTATTATATTCCTCTCCCTGATACTTGTTTCGTATTGTTCATCAGGGCGGAAAAATTCTCACGGCACATGCCATCATCTGTTTAATTTTGTTCATTATTATATTCCACACCAATTCTTTCTGGGATTAGCTGAGAACAGGTAGTGGAAACCATTGCAACATACACATACCGATGAAGAGATTTTAATGGTTTTTTTTTTTTTTTTTTTTTTTTTGAAAGAAAGGTGATGAGAGTACTACACTCTACACTGATACCCTAAAAGAGAAGTACTGCTCAAAGAAAGCAGAATGGGTGCAAAATAGAAACTGTGTATCCCCTCACATAACCAGACTGGCACACCATAATTTGCAGTCTTTCTCCTACTATCCAGAAACTTCTGAACATAGCTTGTCTCAATGAATCCAACTTGTTCACTTCTGATCTTGTCTTCAATCATGGTCATGGATAGTATTCCTTTCAAAAAATGTTCATGGATATAATTAACAGGTACGATAGCTAGGATATTATGTGGGAGAACCTTGTAATCTCAGCCATATATTACCCTTTAGCAAGTCAGTGTACTTAAGAAGGATGCTCTTTATTGTTCTTCTCTTAAATCCTCTTGATAACCCTGAAGAGTTAATCATCTGTTTTCTGCATTCGGCATTCCTAAAGTCACAGTTTTTTATATCAAATGATAATTTTCTTTTTATGGTTGTAATTAGGAGTTAATTTTCTCATTTCACTTTTTGTAGAATGAGTACAAAAGAGGAATCAGCAGTTGGAACTTTGACATTGATGACTTGAAGGCTCAAGCTTCACTGGTACACGTGTGGCCTCACTACTCTTTCCAAGAATTCAGTTGAAATTTCCTATAATAAACTTCATTATTCTTCAGGTGCCAGATAACGAGGATAATATTCCGAGTAAAGATTCAGAAGGGTGTGCAAGTTCTTTGTTTGAGATTGATTCATCACATGAAAGGAGCCAAGAAAGCTCGCTGTTAGCCGCCAGTTGCTCATTGAAATACGAAGTGGACTCAGTAAGTTTCTACTTTCACATAGATGGTGATTTAAGAAGGTAAAATATGTTGACTGTTCTCTAACGGCTAGCAAGATTGCTAGGAAAATGATGATGTGACAGTCCGAAACAAATCCACTCCCATTTCATCACCCGATCAAACTACTTGTTCTCAGAGGTAAGTATTGGCTTCCACCATCTAATTTTTATGATGTTAAGAGATGCCACACCTTGGTTTTTAATTCTCCACAGAGATCCATGTGAAAATAACTTATACTATCTTCCATGAGTATGTCAATAGCCAATATCACTTTATTCTATGAAACAATTTATTTTACATCAAGGTCGTAACCTTAGCCATGGTTTGTGCGAACCATTAGTTGGCATGGCCCAATACCGTTCCGACATGTCGGCATGCATTTTTTGCTGCCGGTATAACAACCATGTGCCTGCCCTGTATCTGCATAGGGGTTCTAGTTATTTCTTCGATATTTTATTCCATTTGTTCTTAAATGTGTTTTATCTAAGATTTTTTACTCTATCAATTGATTAGTTGTTTATTTTAAATAATTTCCATGAAAGCAATATGGGCTGTTATTTTACTTGGAATTAAAATTTGGTGAATGCCAAACTACTCCAAAGTTTATTCTTAATTTCATTGAAATCTTTAATGTAAATGTATTTGTGATGCTTACAATGGATAAAACCAAAAGATCTATCCATTGTGTCGCTAATTTCCTATGTATCACAGACGCGGCTATAAGCCTTGCGTGTCCGTTTCAGACACGTGCATGTCCGTCCGTGTCAGACACATGCTTGTCCGTGTAGGATTCGTGTCCGACGTGGATGTGCCATGGCACCTCCCATTAAAAAGGTATATTTATTTTTTATTTTTCTCTTTTTATTCATATATAATGTAAAATAATAAATATTTTGGCTTTTTGATAAAAAGCATACGCTCTTTTTGAACAATATAAATAAATTATGTATTTCTTTCCTTATAATATATGAAGAATCAATGAGAATTTTATGAACTTTCGTTCGTATGAGAAATATAATAATATTTTAGCAAAATTAATATTTTACGTGTAATTAATATATTAATAATATTATATTCTATTAACAGTGTCCATGTGATGTCCGTGTCCTAATTTTTTTGGAGCAGTCAAGTCGTCGTGTCCGTGATGCCTAGCTAATTTCATCTAGTTATTGTAAAATTAATTGGATAAGGGGAAAACAAGGGAACAAATTGGGAAATCAATTTCCCCCGGGAAAAACTTCCATTTTATCAAACTTGGATGATTCCAAGTGCATGAATAGTAGTATAATGGAGTTCGGAAAACAATTTCAAAATTGTTGTTGAAAATATTGGAAAAGTAATATGGTATTCAACGCTCCTTGTGGAACAGCCACTTAAATCCTTGTTTTACACTGTTCTGCACATGGATGGCTGTGCCAACCATGTCGATCAGCATAGATCAGCATGAACCACGCAGATAGCTTGCAAACATGGTGCAGCATCCATGCTGGCACCCTGTGCTGCATGCCTATCTGTTTATTCGGTGCTGCTGTATCTCACCCAGACACATGAGTAAGCCCTAAGGGCAAGGTGTCGTGTTGCGGTAAGTATGATTTTGGTCAGAAAACCATCACTTGTATAAAGAATCCCTCTTTAAAGTTGAATTAATTGGTATATAGCCAGATAGGCATCCTGAATTATCTCCAACATAGATACACAATCTTGATAAATGAATGCAAATTAAATTTTTTCCTTTTTGGTTTTCAGCACTAAAACTGATGCATCTGATAGTGGGTTTAAGACTAATGGTACAGCTGGTCAGCATGATACTATATCGACTGGAAATTGCAGAGAAAATTGTGTTGCTGAAAGTTGTGAATCAGTGAGTGATGAAAAAAATGCTGCGAGTGCTCTGACTAATTCTTTTCATGAAAGGAGGTTTTCTACAAGCTCTTGCTCAGATATTTGTTCTTTATCAAAAATACCGAGGTATCTTAAATTTCATATGAATACAAAAGGCATTGCATGTGGCAGTCTATCTTTTACTAGGCTCTCATCATATTTTGTACAATATTAACATGGCCTACAATTGAATTTCAAATGCCAACCTTTTCACTAGCTTTGGAGTTTGAAGTATGAATGCAATTTATTTTCTGTTTACAATAGCCCTCATTCTGTGAAGTCTCCATGAGGTTTCGCTCTAACGTGACTTGTCTTTTTTATTTTGAATTTTGAAAGTCAGATTATCTTTTATAATCTACCATCAGGAATTACAGAATTCAAGGAATATAATCTCTTACTTTTCCTTGAACAACATATCTAGCCTATCCACATTTATCCCATTATCGTTACATTGTAGTCATTATTACAATTATTTCCACAATCGTAAGAGTTATCCTTCTGGTTCAAACCAAAAATAAAATTCTCATTTTTTTTATTACCCTGGAATAAGAGGATAAGCCAGGGACCGGAAAAGGTTATCCAACCTAAATTTATCATTGAACCAAGCTGTACCTACCTATATGTATATCCCATTATTCTTAGTGTAAACTAAATAAACAACGGCAGCATGCCGCTTTTTTTTTTTTTTTTCTTCCTCTAAGGCCTAGTTGTCTTGACCTTTGTAGCTGAATTCACCCTTGCAATGAATGAAGCGGCAGCTGCCTTCCCTCTAAAAAAGAAAAAAAAAAAAAAAAAAAAAAAAAAAAAACTAAATAAACAAGCAGAAGTTGTACTAGGGTTATGATTCATGATTTGACCGGCATATTACTGAAATTGGGGAGATAGAAGGAAAAGTACAAGGAAAAGAAAGAGAAAAGAGCAAGTAAATTAGAGAGTAGACCTTCACTTCCTGATTGAAGTCAGTGGTGATTCTTGTGGGATTGTTATTCCCTAAGTAAACTTAACATTGCAAATTTTTAGTGATGCCTGTTTTTGTTTTCATAGATGTGGATCCTCTTTTTATTTAGATTTGCATATTCACGCATTCTGTTGTTTTTTGTTTTTACTTAGACATGATTTAACTATTGTTTAGTTCTTTCAGTTTGAAACACCAACATAGCATGCATGGCATAGAAAAATGCAATGGAGTGCTATCCAATATAGTAGATGAAGAATCTACTGAAGGAATACCTAAAATATCCAAATCAGCAGGTGTACATATTTATAGATGTTGTAATACAAGGTCCCTGTACTACTGTAACCAAAAATTGATTTATTTCTATGACATGCTTGCAGCAGCATCGAATGCTGATGATATTGACGATAAATCAAAACCTCCAGTTGTACAGCAGAAGGGTCGTTTTAAAGTGACCTCTGAGAATGTTGACCTAGATAAGGTATTCTAAAAGCATACTATCTCCTTGTCTGTTCAATTTGGTTTTAATGCAGCTCTTAATTTATTTTTTTTCTCTTTTCAAGGCTCTTCCATCTATTGGCCTTCCAAAGAGCCACAGCATGCAGGTTAGTAGCATTTCTATCTATCATTTCTATGGCAATTACTTTATATGAAAGTGCCATTCCCTGCATTTCGGCGGAAATATGTAAGAGTACTCTGGATAACAAATAGATGCAATACTATAGGATAATATAATTCCGAGGATGTACTAGTTATTGCTTCAGTTGAGACATATATATTTGAGAGGCTAGAATTTTTGCTGAAGAAGCTGTAATAATCAATATCCATTTTATAATTCATCATAATATTTACTATACCTCAGTAGTCTATACTCTGGCTATATTCTGCTTGTCTCTTAGTTTATAATGGGACATGAATAATTTCTGATGCATGTTAGCATGGTTGCAGATAAGTTGCTAATTTCTGTGCAATCAAAGCCTGAAAGGTTGGCAGAATCATTTTCTTTTTCTTGTTTCAAAAACAATTTATGTTACTTATGACACAGGTGATTTCTCAGCTTCCGACAATAAGCATCCCTCCAACAGCTGATTATACATCAACCCTTCCTGGTTATTCTATTTTCCCGCAGCTGCAAAGTATTTTGCAGGCAAATACACTCCAAAGGGTATGTATATTTTTTCCTTTTTTCCTTTTTTGTTGATGTCCTTTTAGATTTCTTATCTTCTCTCTATTTCAGGACAATATTCTTAGTTTGATGAAGCAGTTGAGCATTGGCGAGCAATCACCTGTTTCCGCATCTTCATCGACTCGTTCCATTGAGGGAGTACTACAATCAGTTCCTGCCATTATTACCGAAAAGTCCTTGGTAAGTGACAGCAATATTTGTTGTAAGTTATAATAACTTTTTCTTGATGCTGCAAAATATGCAATCTATTCTTCGTTCTTGCGGGTATGCAAACTACTTAGTAGATTTTTGTTTATGCTTGATACTCGCTTAGCAATGCATATGCTAATATCAGTCAAGCTGTTTTTCCCTATGAAATGTAGATATATCTTTGATATCACATTGCGCTGCCAGGGACCCAATTGGTTTCAAATAGCAGCGGTTTTGTTATTAACACTGAATGAAACACCCAATATCTAGCTTGTTGTAATAACGTCCATTATCTAGAGTTTTTTATCCTGTTTATTTCTTAGTGATCGATTTTGCAAGAACACCTCCTCTCTTGCAGTTAGAAGCAGCACAAGAAAGAGAGAAGGAACTGATACAAGAAGTCACTGATCTGCAATTCAGGTATTGACCTTGTCAAGAACGACCCGAGGCCAATGTAGACGCATCAATGAGTGCCCATTTCTAAGATACATCGGTTTCATTCGTGCAGGCTGATATGCGCGCAGGATGAACTACAGAGGCTCAGAGCCAGGACTGCTCAGTTTTGATGCAGGTACATACATCTTACTATGCATGATGATACGAAGACATCCAAATGTTACGCTGCCTCACCCATGCTGCAACTAAAATAGTTAAAAGAAATGAAACATTATGGAGATGGTGAAGCATTTAGTGCCTTCACTACTAAAACATGAGTTTAAGATCAGATATTAGTATAATGTCATGTACTGAAGTACTAACTCGGACAAAATAAGAATTAATAAGGTAGGAATGTTCATGCTAATGAGAACTAGCAGTGGTAGCTTGCTTGAGGCCTCAAGAGTATTCAAATTTGTGGGTGAAATAATGTATGTGAATTGCCTCAACATATGCAAATTTGTGGATGAAATAATGTACATGAAGTGCTTGGTTTTTTAAAGTTGTCAAAATGTTTGGAGCTTTTATTGTGGTAAGAATTTAGAGTGAGCTTTTTGAACCTTTAAATCAAATGCTCAAACTCGAAATTTGCTATGATGATTTCAATGAGAATTACGGCCCCTTATTATGGGTAAACTTCAATTTGCCTAGCCCTTTGTTACTATGCGGTTTAAAAAATTATACTTAACTACTTTATGGTTTGATTTTTTTTTTATTTTATTGTTATAAGTTACACTTAACTATTCTGTAGTTATCAAAAAAGTTTTATTTGCTATTCTATTTGATAGTAAACTTTTTGAATAAAAATAAAATTATAATTATAGAGTAGTGCAGTGCAATTGTTTGAACCACAAGGTAGCAAAAGTAAAAATTTGCTATGGTAACCATGTGAGTGCAAATTAAAGTTTACCCCATTGTAATATAATTTAATATGTTATGCTTGCTTTTCAATTGTTTTATAGTAATTTTTTGATGAAGAAAAGGGAAGTTGATATATAGAACTAGTGCCGGCAATCTAGTTTGTTGTTCACAGTCAGTTCGTGTTGGATTCGAAAATGAGCTCGAAGTTGATCGTTTGTTTAATAAACGAGCCGAATACGAGTTGAATTTTTTAGGTCAAAATTTTAATGAGTCGAATACGAGCTGAGATCAGTTCGCTCGTGTTTGGAATATAATTAATTTTTTAAAAACTTTTGGATTTACTCTTTTGGTCATTTAATTAAAAGTCAATAATGATGATTATTTATGTGCCTACCATTATGTAAGTATATATTATAAATTTTTACTATTTAAATTGTAGGCCAATCTAAATACTAAAAGATCTATATTTTGTAAATTAAAAATTTTTATTTTCCTGAAATCTTGACCTAATAGTAAGATTCATAATTTTAATTTGTTGTTCGCGAGTGAAATTATTCTGCTCAATATATTAACAAGTTAACTCGTGTTCGACTCGTTTACGTAACGAACCGGACTGGAGCATAATCGAATTGGTTCTGTTTGCCTCTGTTTGATCCGAGTTATCTCTAACGTCGTGTGAACCCCAAACGGCAGGGTCTCAACCATTTCGATTTTTTTTTTTTTTTTTGGTAAACAAATCTATATAATATTATAATTTTAAAAATAATTATTCATAAAATAAATTTATTAGTTTTAACATGTAGTTGAGTTTAGCTATTATTAATGTGTTTTTTCTATTCTCGTGTTTTATGAATTTCTGATTATGATTTTGGATTGTAACAATTGTACCTATTGTTGATTCCTCTTAGCTAGGATGCTTGTGGCTGTATATTTGTACTACTATGCTGTGCATGTATAGAAAAAATTATCTGTTGCAGATTTATGAATATTTCAGATAAGATTTTAAAGGTTTTTTTAAAAAACTATCCGTATAAATAGAGAAAATTCTATATGTGTGACGAACCTATATATATCTCGGACAAAATTTTAAAGATTTTTATTTTTTAAAAAAAATATCATATTATTCAGCAAGACTATTTTAAAAATGAAAGAATTTTTTTAAAAATACTTTTCAAAAGAATTCGAAACGTGGCAGATTAAAATGATATTCTACGAGGATTAAAAAATTCAATGATTGTTTCAAATTAAAAAATTAAAAAATTTAAAAAATAAAAATCTAAGTAAAATGATAAATAATTCATTATTTTTATAGTATTATCAAAATGCTACAGAAAGGGTTAACTTTTCACCCCTAAAGTATTTCTCAAAGATGTAATTTTATAAATAAAATTTTAGTAAATTTAACTTTAAAATAAAATTATTTAAGAGGATTAATATCTCCTCCAGATGAGCTTTGCTACATGTACACTCCATTTGGAGTGTACATCCTACACCTAGTCCATTCTAAAATAGACATTTATTCACTCGTCACTTCGGTGTGAAATGTACACCTCATTTGAAGTGTACACTTAGCTTTTTACGCTCCAGATATAACTTTTTTCAGGTACTCACGGAAACCAAAAAACATACCCCAAAATCTTGTTTGATGGTTCTTATCGAACGGAATCTCTGCGAAATAAAAAGTAAGGGGACGTGCAAATCTCTCTTCAGATCATTTTAACGTCCTTTTTTTCCTTTATTTATTTGTCCTTTTTTCTTATTTTATTTCTTACATTCTCATGCTACATACTTTACTTAATTTTAATCATTAATTTAAAAATTTTGAACTGTTAAAAATATTTAATTAATTCACTTTAAACGTTTATTATGAACCGCATACTCTACTCAACTTAACATTAATTTTTCAAGATCTATTATTACGAAATAAAAAATTATATTTATTTTTAACTTATAAATAAATAGTCAACATCCACCATTAGCATTCTCCGCTACTTCTGAATCTATGTCGAATTTACTAAATTTATAATGCGCACGCGAATTACTTAGAAAAAGAATAATAAAAAAATATTATATTTTTAAGAGACTGCTATTCTGGGGACGAAAAAATTTACAATATAACAAGCGCATGTGATGATGTAGTGTCTCCAACTAATGAAATTATTTTTCTAAAATTCATTCATTTTATTATAATTTTTTAAAAATATTTTTATTATTTATTTAAAATATAATTATAATTAAGTGAATATAAATGATGTGGTGTAGGTACTATATAATAAAATTTTTTTCTCGTACTTGGATCGTTCAAATTTTCAGTTGAAAATAAAGCTAAATTTCGAGCTCATTTTCAAGCTGATCCAGGCCCTACTTTCTCAGTCCAAAATTACCATAATAACCCTCCTATGCTAACTCAGGATGACTCCTAGTAGGATTTTATTTTAAAATAATTTTTAAAAATTTTATAATTGAATGCGAGATGAAAATTTTCTTTAAAATATAGTAAATCGATCATTCTTTTTAAAAAGACTAAATAATTTACCGTTTTTAAAAATTTTTATTAAAATGATAAATCATTTATCGTTTTTTTGAAAACGATAAATAATTTACTATTTCAAAAATTTAAATTATTATTATCATTCGTTAATTAATATAAAAGAGAAGAGAGAAAGCGCGCAAAATAAAAATATGTTTACGGATCAAACAGAATTTTATTAACAATCGTTTTATATTAGTTAGAGAATAGCAATAATATAAATCTTTTAGAACGATTTTTTATTTTTATAAAATTTTATGAAAACGATGAATGATTTATAGATTTATAGCATTTCAAAAATAAATTCAACCTGATACTAAGTAGACAACAAAAAAAAAGAAAAAAAAAAAAAAAGTTACTTTACTAAAAATATTTTTAATAAAATTATTTGTACAATAATAAAAATTTTAGGGTTATTTGAAAAAAAAAATCCCTCGCAAGTAACATGATTGAGGGGTATTTACGTAAATGCAAAAGTCCCAACCAACCAATAAAGTTCGAGCCCACGGGGTGTTCTCGTTCTCCACTCTGATCATCACTCTGATCAAGATCAAACGGTCCGTATAGTTTTTTGGAATAAAATATAAAATAACACACGCATAAAAATAAGAGCCTGTGAAAATTTGAAGCGAATCCTCCCTTTTCACTTTTAATAAAGTTGTCATATGAGAAAAAAAAAATAAAAAAAAAAATAAAAAAGTTATTTGAAATATGAGTCGTTTTAAATTAACTCTCAGACTGACTCGAAATAATTTATAATTCAGATAAGTTACATATAGGGGTAATTTTCTATATACTTTTAAAATTTTTTCTGTTTTTAGATTTACCCTTCTTAGAAGGCTAATATTAAAATTACTCTTTTTAGGTTCCAACTTCTTTCTAAAATATCCCTAAAGTTAAACTCTGTTAGTGTACCGTTTGGAGCTGCCGTTATCTGTGTGAAATTACTATTTTGCCCTTTCAAATATACCCTTCTATCCATAACCTAGTTTTGGTAGATAGGAACAAAATAGGTATATCTGATAGTATTCAACTCTGATTATTATTTAACTCTAGTTTAACCCTAGTTAACTTAACAAAGGAAAACGGTAGGAATATTTTTAATAACAGTGGAACGTATCAAAAGTATATTGGAAAGAAAAAAATAAGAGGGATAAATCAGATATTTCTTCAGATTTCAGGGGTACACAGATAATTATCTCTTACATATATATTTATTAAAAAAAAAAACAATTATATCTCTCTTTACATTCTCTAGAAAAGTAGAAAAAGTAATAATATATAATTAACATAATTAAAAACCAATTTGGAAAATTCACTCACTTGCTAAGTGTTAATTTACTCTACTACGGTGTTAGTGGTAGTGGGCTGAGTCGTTTCGTGTCGTGTCGTGTGAGATTAATTTTTTCTATCTTGGGCCCGATAATTCTATCTCTTCGACCCCATCGATCGATCGGGAATCACCGTCGTTCCAGTAATCATCGTCGTCATAGTGAATCATGTAGGCATTTTCGTATGCACACGGAGGATCGCCGGTCGGCGGTGGCGGCAGCAGCGACAGCGACACTGACGGCGGCCGGTTTGAAGCCTCCCACTTGTCGGCGAGACCGTCGCCTTCGAGCATTCGGACCACCTCCGACATCTTGGGCCGGTGGGCCGGGAGGTATTGGGTGCACAAGAGGGCCACTTGGACCATCTCGGCGACGTCGATCCGGTCGTAGTTTGGACCGAGGTCCGGGTCCACTAGTAGCTCTACTCTCTTATCTTGGTGGGCCTTTCTCACCTACATTTAGAAAAATATAATAATAATAATAAATAAAAAAAAGTAAATTATAAAATCATGACAAATATATTCATAATTTTTAATTTTTTGATAATTTATATCAGATAAATTAAAAATTTTATCAAATTCGTAGATAATTTCTATCAAAATTTAATAATTTTAGTTGGTAATATTATTGAAATAATTTAAAATACTTGCATTTTCATGTCATACATCTAAATTGAGGGATGAATGTAGCTAAATATGACCATTTATGTTTTAAATTTTATAATTTTTTAATATTATTAGCAAGTTTTAATGACTAATAAATATGAGTTGAATTTGGGATTACTTGATTACTAGACCAATAATATTGGGTTAATTGCATACATATTTTTAAAAACATATTAAATAATAAATATATTTCTACAAAATTCAACTTTTTATATTTATTCCTTCAAAAACATAAGTTATATATATATATATATACCGTTTATTTAGAAAAATTTAATTACCGATAAATTAAATGCCTAACTTTGGATTGAAAAAAAAAATTACTTTTTTACTATTTTTATATTATACCCATGATTTTCAGAGGAATACATTTATAAAGATAAAATAGACATTTCATCTATATTTTATTAAAAAATAAACAGTAATATATATATATATATATATATATATATATATATATATATATATATATATAATTAGGCTAGAATACTATCGATAGTACCAAGTCATTTGTGTTATCAAGTTTTTAGCCTTTGTATTAAGAAATATGTGGTTAATATGATAGTGGTCCCCTAGGGTTTACTAGGTGGTTGGTTGAATAGTAAAAATTTTAGGGGACTACTATAATCCCAACCGCATATCTTTTCATCCAACGGGAGAAAACTTAATAGCACCAATTGCTTGGTGCTATCGATAGTATTCTAGCCGGACAGGACAGTCCGGCTAGAATACTATCGATAGCACCAAGCAATTGGTGCTATCAAGTTTTCTGCCGTTGGATGAAAAGATATGCGGTTGGGATTATAGTGGTCCCATAAAATTTTTACTATTCAACCAACCACCTAGTAAACCCTAGGGGACCACTATTATTTTAACCACATATTTTTTAATTCAAAGACTAAAAACTTGATAGCACAAATGACTGAGTGCTATCGATAGTATTCTAGCCTAATTCTATATATGATTTTTGAAGAAATAAATATAAAAAGTTAAATTTTGTGGACATATATTTACTATTTGATATATTTTCAGAATCCTTATGCAATTAATCCTATAATATTATACCCAATCGAGCATTATGCCGCTGCCGCCGCCCTTGTTGGGATGGTCGGCCGGCGGTTGGATGGCACGGCGGCCGGTGATGAGCTCGAGCAGCAGGATGCCGAACCCGAAGACGTCGGTCTTGTCGGAAGACTGCCCGGTGGAAAGGTACTCGGGGGCGATGTGGCCGACAGTCCCCCGCACGGCGGTGGTGACGTGCGACTCGCCGTGGTCCAGCAGCTTCGCGAGCCCGAAGTCGCCCACCGCCGCCTCGCACTGCTCGTCCAGCAGCACGTTGGCCGCCTTGACGTCGCGGTGGATGATTTTCGGGTCGCACTGCTCGTGCAGATACACCAGCCCCCGCGCCGCCCCCACCGCAATCCGCTTCCGAGTGTTCCACTCCAATGATGGCTTACCTATACGTGCATAAATCAATCAATCAAACAATCAAAATCTATCGCATCATATAGCTTAAGTTAATATACCATCAGTCTGCCAAAAAAAAAAAAAAAAAAAAAAAAAAAAAAAAATTAACAAAAATTTAAAATACTTTTTATATATTAGTAATTAATAAAAAATATATAAAAATTATTTAAATTATAATTATTTTAATTCAATTATTTATATAAAATTCTAATTTTACTATCTAATTTTTTAAATTTGAATAAATTATTTATCTTAATTAATTTGCATATTTCATATAATTCTTACAACTATAAATTTATTAAAATAAATAATTAGCTTAAATTTTAAAATTAAAATATAATTAATTGAATCTAAATTAATAAATTTAAAAATTAAATAGTAAAACTAGAGTTTTAAAAAATTAAACAGCGGATTCAAAATAAACTATTTATTCAAAAATAATACTAGGTATATACTTCAAAATAAAATATTAGTTTTACATATTTTTTTATTTAAATATTATTATTTTTTATTTATCACATTAATTTTTTTTATTTTTAATAAAAGTTATTTAAAATTTTGTGACAAGAAAAAACAAAATTAAAAAGGGCAAAAAAAAAAAAAAAAAAAGAAAAAGAAAAGAAGAGCAGGGGTGTGGGGTCCACAACGACGGTCAAATCAGGACCGTGAAAACGATGCGCATCA
This sequence comes from Tillandsia leiboldiana, assembly GCA_029204045.2. Taxonomy (NCBI): domain Eukaryota; kingdom Viridiplantae; phylum Streptophyta; class Magnoliopsida; order Poales; family Bromeliaceae; genus Tillandsia; species Tillandsia leiboldiana. The sequence goes on from CM055060.1 coordinate 1,603,885, forward strand.
TCATTAGCCGTGCGATCACCAACGTCGTACGGTGGTGGCGATAACGACGGTGTACAGAAAAACCGAATATTATGCGCGGTGGGCCCACGTGACCGCTCGAGATTATTATGCGGTACAAACGCACCGACGCGGGGTATTGGGACGAGACTCTGCAAAGTGGGTCCCGCTCCAGGTCCAAAGTACGTTTGTTAAGCACCCCACCCACGCGCTCGTACGAAACTCCCCAGTGGTAGGGCCCACGCTCACTTCAGTTGCGTATAATATAATAATAAATTAATTTTATACATCTCCTTTGTAAAATCTATTTAATAATAAATATATTTCTATAAAATTTATTTTTTAAAAAAAATTAAATTATTTATTTTAAATTTTTTTTATTTTATATCTGATTTTTTAGTATTAGTTTATTATTTATTTTTTAATAAGAATATAAATAAAATACCAAATTTTATCTTTATAAATATATTTTTTAAAAAATTTTAACTATGATTAAATATAATATTTGAAAAAATAAAAAATAAAATTTATCTCACTCACTATTTAAAATTAAATATTTAATCTATGATTAACTATATTTTTCTAATAAATATTGATGGTAGGACTTAGGAAATTTGAAAAAATAAATATAAAAAGTTAAACTGTATAGAAATATATTTGCTATTCGATAAGTTTACAGCGAGCGGTTTGAAGTTAATTTTATAATGTGTATAAGGTTAGAAAATGCTACTTGTCCACTCCAAATAAAGTGTAGATGTACACTCTATTCATCCCAGGGTAGAGTGGATTTCACCGATCACTTCAAAGTGACTAGTGAATAAATCCCCACCCTGTGATGGATGAGGCCTACATTGTACACACATTACTATTTGTCCGAGTAGTATTGCTTGAAAAGAAAATTATTTTTTATACACCTGAAATCGGATGTACATCTTCCATCCCATCTATTCTGGAATGAAGTAGATGTCGCCGGTCACTTCGAAATGACTAGTATATAAGTCTCCATCCCAAAATAGATGAAGTGTATATTGTACACCCGATTTTGAATATATGAATAGCATTATATTTTAAACTTTTAATTAATTTTATAATTTTGTTTTGAATGATTTATACACGTACCCCGCAGACGAGAGGCGACGCTGCCATTAGGCATGAATGGATAGACAAGTAGGCGCTCGCCGGGGGCGGCGCAGAAGCCGATGAGGCGGAGCAGGTTACGATGGACGGCGAGGCTGATCATCTCCAATTCGGTCCTGAATTGCGCCTCCCCCGGCCCGAAGAGCCCGCCGACGTCCTTCAGCCGCTTCACCGCCACCGTCGTCCCGTCCGACAACCGCCCTTTGTACACGTTCCCGAACCCGCCCTTTCCTACAACATTCCTACGGTTAAAATTGTCAGTTGCGTGTAATAACTCTCTAAGCGTGAACTGTCGTAGATTTCCTGGTGCTACCATCACTTCTCCGTCGTCGTCGCATTCCTTCTCTGAAAGAAAATATATATTACCGTCATAAAAATTTATTAATTTTAAAATTATATATATATATTACCATCATAAAAATTTATTAATTTTAAAATTATATATATATTACCGTCATAAAAATAAAATTAATTTTTTATAATTAACTATAAACATAAAAGTCTTAAATTATTCATATATATTTATATGATTTATTACAGTAAAATTACGATTTATTTTTTTACAAAATATGAGTAAGATATTAATTTTGTCCTTAAAAATATATTCCTTCAAAAATTATAAAGACCCTGTTTGGTTTGGGTACAAAGAAGGGATATCCCTCCTTTGTACCCAAACAGGATTGAAATGGGGGGAATGGGATATCCCCCCACACCGGTGGGGGATATCCCATTCCCCCCTCGGAACAACCCAATTCAATGACTCCTTTCCAAGGTTCTGCCTTGGGAATGGGCACTTTAGTTTTTTTTTTTTTTTCTATTTTTTTATTTTATTTTTTTTATGCTTCTTTTGTTTTTTTTTAATTAAAATATTTAAATTTTAAAAAATATTTAAATTTTTAATTTTTAATTTTATAAATTTTAATTTTATATTTTAATAAATTTAAAAATTTTATTTTTTGTTTTAAAAAAAATATTATTTTTAAAATTTAAAAATGTATACAATTTTTTTATAATTTTTTTAAAATTTATATAAATTTAAAAATTAAAATTTTTACTCCTACTTAAAATTTAAAAATTAATTTTTTTTTTGCTCCCACTTAAAATTTTTATAAAAATTAAAATTAATAAATATTAAAATTTGAATAAATTTTAAAATTTTAATTTTGAAAAAAAAAACTAAAAAGAAAAGAATATTTTAGTCTTTTAACACAAAAGTCAACTATCTATTCCTCTTATTCTTCAATCACTATCAAACACTATTTTTTTTTGTACCTGGTACTAACCTAATATCCAATCAAACACAAATTCACATTATACCTAACTTATTTTTAACTTTATATTTATTCTGGTACTACTAATTCTCTCAAATATCCGAACCAAACGAAGCCTAAAAAGTGTTCCCTTGTCCTAGAACTAAAAATATGAAAATATAAATATTTGAGAGGGACAACTTACCATTTATTCTAAAGAGAAAATTGTGCTTCTGTTTTTTCGCGCGCCGCCATAATAAAAAGAAAATAGCGAGCAGAAAAAGCGCAGAGACACCGAGACTTGTCCCCATCGCTACGGCAAGTTTTTGACCCTTTGATCTCCCTAAATAAAATTAAAAAACAAAGATATATTAATAATTATAAAAGAAAGGGTTATTTTGAAATAAATCTCTCAACTTTATTTATTTATTTTTTTACATCATATTCATTCTAAAATGAACATTCATTCACTCGTTATTTCGAAGTTACAAATAAAATTCACTCTATTCTAAAATAGATGAAGATGTTAAGATGTATATCCAAATAGAGTGTATAAAATATATTTTTTTTATTTTTATTGACTCTTTTTATTTTGTGAATTTTTGAAATGGATTAATTTTAGTGACAAATGTAATAATTTTTATTAAATAAAATAAAAATAGATAACAATTAATAACTTAAAAGTTATAATTTTTTTTTAAAAAAAATTAACTTAAACAACTAGAACAATTTAACAAAACTATACCCAACTCTTTTTTTTTTTTTTTGCCAAATTTGTGTAAACAGCTGGGACAAATGTAAAACCCCAACTCAATTTTTTGCCAAATTTGTGGAAAAATAAAAAGTAATAAGAGCACATGTAAGATCCCTGCTCAAAATTTTTCCCAAATTTGTGACAAATGCAAGGGCATATGTGTAAATTTGCTCACTTACTCTGAGATGATTCCAAGAGAAAAGGAAGGGAAATTGGTGTAGGGGTTCTTGAGCAATGTTGTGCTGAGTGGGTCCCACATATCAGGGGATTACCCACAATGCTGTGTAGAGAGAGAAATACCATTAGAAAAAAAAAAAAAAAAAAAAAAAGAGAGAATTTTATTTTGTGACTTGTAAATCATTTTGATTCTTAATTTTTTTTAAAATTTATTTTTAGTATTTAATTTTCTAATTAATTTGATTTAAATTTAAGTTAATTGTTTAGCTAAATAAATTTGTAATTATGTAAATTTTATAAAATATGCTAACTAAATCTTTTAAGATCAGTATCATCAACAAACCGAACACGAACGAGCTGAGATCAACTCAAATTATTTCGTTTATTAAATAAAGAAATATGAACTGGCACATTAAAATATTAAAAAAAAATGACAGTTTAAATAGAGATAGAGAGAGAGAGGAAAGGAGAGGTTAGAGAGAGAAACATACTTGAAAGTTCTTGCAGGAAACAAGGAAACAGGCCCACTGAGGTTGTTGTATGACAAATCACTGGGAAATAGTGACATTTTTAATTGTTAATTAAAAACTTGAAATTAATTTAGACAAAAAAATAAATAAATAAATAAAACCCTCCCATTTTCTATAAAACTTAATTAAAAATGATTAGAAGCATAAAAATGATTAGAAGCACAGAAGAGTCATTTTTTGTTTTCAAAATAAAAATTTTTGCGATACCTCAATAATCTCATATAGAATAAAAAAAAAAATATAATAAAATATATACGAGATCAGAACATTAATAATAACAACTGAATTTAAATATATAAGAGATCAGAACATTAAAAATAAAATATTTAGATCCAACGAGTTATTATTGTCAGCGAGTTGGATCGTTATATTTGATATCAGAATCAATCACCAGCCGAAAGTGTATGACGAATCGCGACTTAGCCATATCCAAAAAACAAGATAACGGACGATGTCAGAAATCTGAATGACAAGACTAGCCAGCTGAGACTTTTTTAGAGTTATCATAACGCAATTTCTTTCATGAAAAAATTCTGCACATTAGATGTTATTGCTACTCATCAGCTAATTAATCGACGGTTTTGATGCATTCTATCACTGATGAGCAGTAAAATTGAGAATAATCAATCTACGCGACTAATGTTCATACAGGAATGCGAGCTGAGAGATCTTCGAAAATGTCGCGGGGAATGCACCCGACAAGCTGTTGTTGTTGAGCCTCCTGATATTGCGAATAAAATAAAATTCATATCAAAATTATAAATAGTGAAAGAGAATAAAAATATTTCAAAATATGTGAGAATTTTTTAAAAAATTATAATTTTTTTTATTGAATTTAATAATTCTATATTGACTATTAGTTATTAGAGATAATTGTCTGTGTACCTCTGAAATCTGAAGAAATATCTGGTTTACCCCTCTTATTTTTTTCTTTCCAATATACCCTTCATACGTTCCACCGTTATTAAAAATATCCCTACCGTTTTCCTTTGTTAAGTTAACTAGGATTAAACTAGAGTTAAATAATAATCGGAGTTGAAAACTATCATATATACCTATTTTGTCCCTATCTACCAAAACTATTGAAAATTTTAAGGATACATAAGAAAAGTTGGTTATGGTAGAAGGGTATATTTGAAAGGGCAAAATAATAATTTCACACAGATAACGGCAGCTCCAAACGGTACACTAACAGAGTTTAACTTCAGAGATATTTTAGAAAAAAGTTGGAACGTAAGAAGGGTAGTTTTAATATTAGCCTTCTAAGAGGGGTAAATATAAAAACAGAAAAAAATTTTGGGGTATATAGAAAATTACCCCTAGTTATTAATTACCCTAGTTTTATTTACCAAAATAATTAAAATTATTATATTTTGACCAACTTCCAGTGAGTAAAATAATTTAATTTTAAAATTGAGAGGTCTGTTTCAGAAAAGCCAAAAGTTGATGGGGGTATCCATACATTCAACAACCTTTAATTTTTTGGTAATTAAATAACTATAATCAACTAAATTAAAGATCTTACTAAACTCATGAATAATTTTAATAAATTCAATAATTTTAATCACTTCTTACTACATAAAATTAAAATAATCAAGAGCCATAAATTAAAGACTAAAATACAAAAAATCTTGCCGTAAAAATTTTCTTTTTTATTTTTTTCCCGTGATTTTTAAAAATTTATATTTTACTCTTTCAAAATTTTAAAAAATATTGTGAAAAATTACGGCGTTAATAAAAAAAATGAAAGATCAAATTATCCTTATTTATTTTATAAAAAAAAATATTAATTTTTAATATATTTTTATCAATTTACAGATATTTTTAATATAAATTATAAAAAATTGATGAAACAGTAAGAAAAATGTATCAATTTATTTTTTTAAAAAAATATAATATAATTTTTTGAAAGCAAGAGAAATAAAAAATGAAAACACAGATATTTACTTAAAAATTTTCAGTAATTTAGCCTAAATTAAATCCAACAAAATTTTTAACTTAACTTATTATTAAAACAAAAACTAAATTTTTGTTAAAAAAAAAAATTGGGCCTATTTCAAAATAGTGTATAATTAAAGGGGATAATAATTTACAACAAATGTATAATAAACTCACAAATATCGAAGGTTCGAGAGGCGACCCAAGGATTCTGGGAGCTGCCCCGAGAAGCCATTGCTGGAGAGGTCCAGGGTCTGGAGCTTTTGGAGCAAGCCCAATTCCTGTGGAAGCTCCCCTGTAATGTTATTATTTTGCAACAAGCTAAAAATAATAAAAAAGAAAAAAAGAAAAAATAATAAATTAGTCAAAATCTTAAAAGCATAGGTATGATATATTATAGGAATAAATTAATAAGATTTGAGTTTAATTTTAGAATTAATTTAATATAGTTTCGAATAAACATATCGAATAATATATATATTTCTGTATAGTTTAATTTTTTATATTTTTTCTTTCAAAAAAAAAAATTTAAATTATTTATATATATTTTTTTCTGATTTGTTATCGTTTATTTTTTAACAGAATATAAGTAAAATATTAATTTTGTTCTTATAAATATACTACTTCAAAAATTAAAAAAATAAATAATATCTCACTCACTAATTAAGATTAAGTATTTAATTTATAATTAATTTTATTTATCTAACGGACATGAATGATAAAAATATATATAAATTTTTTTAAAAAGAATAAATATAAAAAATTAAAATTTAGGAGAATATATTTGTTGTAAGGAACTGTATAACATTAATCTTTAATTTTATTATTTTCATTAAAAATTAATTAATCAATAATTATAATGTTAATGATGCTCACACTTGTTGGAGATTGGTGAGGTTGGAGATTCTCCCAGATAGAGTACCTGATAGGCTCTGGCTTGGTGCTCCACTAAATTAAAAAAAATAAAAAAAATAAAAAAAGAAAAAAAAGTTAAATTACAGAAACTTTTTCTGTAAATATCTTTTTTTTTTTTTTACTTTTAAAAATATATATTTTATTTTTTAAAAAATTTAACTTGATGCGCGTATTTATTCTCCCTCACTCTCGATTTCGTTACTATTTCATTTATTTTTTATAATTTTTTTTTTCAATATTTTAGCCAAAGAAAATTTTTAAAAATAGTTAAAGCCAAATTTAATTTAAGCAATTTATTTTTTTAGCTCAAATATAATTTAATTGTCACTTATAATATCACATTGTAACATATAAAATAAGATCAAATAAAATTTCAGTGAAAATTAAGGTCCTTAATAATAAAAAAAATAAAAAGGAAAAAAAGAGGGGGATGTGGATAATTAATTGAATTATAATGATATTTTATACATGGAGGAGCTACGTACTCACTAAAAATTAATTTGTTTGAATAAAAAAAAAAAAAAACCCTTAATTCAATGATAATAAACACAGATGCGTAAAAGTTAAAGAAGAAGCAAAAAAAAAGAAGAAAAAAAAAAAAAATGAAGCTCACAAGCCAATAACAAGGTTCTGTGAGGAGCAGGTGATCATGGCCCAGCTACAGGGATCAACAGAGTCCTCATCCCAGTTGCTCAAAACACCATGTGGGTCTCTCAAATCCCTCCTCATTGCTATCAAAGCCTCCACTAAATAAAACATCATCAACAAAAAGAATCAAACAGATTATTAGAGAGATTCATCTTAAACACAGAGAGAGAGAGAGAGAGAGAGAGAGAGAGAGAGAGAGAGAGAGAGAGAGAGAGAGAGAGAGAGAGAGAGAGAGAGAGAGAGAGTAGTAGGTAGGATGCACCTTCTGGGTTAAGAGGTTCAGAGGAGAAGGTGAGTGTGGGGAAGGAGAGTGAGAGGAAGAGAGGAAGAAGCCATGAGAGGAGTGTGTAGAAGAGCTTGGAAGAAGCCATTGTTGGAGTAGAGAGAGAGAGAGAGAGAGAGAGAGAGAGAGATGTGTTAAGGAGTTGGTTGTGTTTGTTTTATAGAGAGAGAGAGGGAGAGAGAGAGAGAATATGAATGATGGTGATGTGGAATAATGCACTCAAATGCATTCTCACTCCCGCATGAAAAGAAGGATGGTAAATTTGCATGAAGACCCTTTGATTATAGAATCCTTTTCATTGGCCCCCTGAGTTTCTATCTTATACTTTACAATATTGACTTGTTTAACTAGGGGCAATTTTTTATATATTTCTAAAATTTTTTCTGTTTTTAGATTTATCCATCTTAGAAGGCTAATATTAAAACTACTCTTCTTACGTTCCAACTTCTTTCTAAAATACCCCTGAAGTTAAATTCCGTTTGGAACTGCAGTTATCTGTGTGAAATTACCATTTTGTCCTTTCAAATATACCCTTCTATCATAACCAACTTTTCTTATGTACTCTTAGAATTTTCAATAGTTTTGATTGATAGGGACAAAATAGGTATATCTTATAGTTTTCAACTCCGATTATTATTTAACTCTAGTTTAACCCTAGTTAACTTAACAAAGAAAAACGATAGGGGTATTTTTAATAACGGTGGAACGTATGAAGAGTATATTGAAAAGAAAAAAATAAGAGGAATAAATCAGATATTTTTTCAGATTTCAGGGGTACACATACAATTATCTCTTTTAAGTAACACCTAAGGCTAATTAATTTTAGGCTATCTCAGTGTATATGATATTGTTCATCTAATCTTCGTTATGACCATCAGTAAAAATATTAATATTATTTTTAAATTTTAAATATAAAATATATAAATATTTTTTTATATATATAATTTTATATAGTATCAGAATAAAATGTTCTGAGTTTGAGTTCCGTTAAACTTCTAGTATTATTTAATTAAGTCAACGTCATGAATTTATTAAAAAGTTTCGAGTTCAAATATGATGAAAAATTTTAAATATAAAATAAATATATAAATATTATTTTTTAATAGCTTAAATTTTTGTAGTATAAATTTTATGTAATTTCACATGAATTATTTTATATTAGTAATTAAACAAAATTTAAACCAATAGGTTTAGATTTAAACAAATAAGAATTAGAAAAGTACATCAATAAAAAGGAAAAAAAAAAAAAAAAACACTAATATTTACCAAGAATAATTATGGGAAAGGAGCATGTATAGGAGGATTTCATTATGCATGATGCATGATGAATGATGAATGGGGATCATGATGGGGGGTGCATGACATGAGGGCATAAAGTGAGTATGGCATGTGGATGCAGCAGGAATTCAAAATCAAGAAGTTGATTCTGGTGTCAGTGTAGAGAGAGAAAGAGTTAGAGAGAGAGAGAGAGAGAGAGAGAGAGAGAGAGAGAGTTTGTTACTCACACTCCTAGCATGCACAAGTGTGAATGTGTGATAGCATTACATGGCTTTGGAAATGAGGATAAAGAGAGGATAAAAAGATGAGAGAGAGAGAGAGAGAGAGGAAAAAGAAAAAGAAGAGAGAGAGAGAGAGAGAGAGAGAGAGGGAGGAGATTCTTTTTTTTTTTCTTTTTTTCTTTTTTTTTTTAATGCATTTTCTTTCTTCTTTAGATAAAGGTGAAAAGAGAGATGGGGGACTCTGCTGGAGGCTCTTTTGGGGCTGCAGCATTTTGTGTTTCTTCAAAAAGTTTGAACTTTGGTTTAGTAGTGCTTATCCAAATGTTTATGTGTTGTTTTGTTTAATTAATTTGGATTTTGATCAAACAATATTATCTTTGAATGTTGGATTTGATCCATTTTTGGCTCACTCATCCTGCTTCGAGATTGGTGCAGTATAAGTGGACTTGCATGAAAATGAGTACCAATGTGCCTGTAATTTTTTTTAGTGCATGCACTGATTGATGAAGTACACAGAATTATTATATGTTAATTGTTAGATATGACTTCGAAATCAGAATCGCTTCGATTTTAGATTTTTGATTTATCAATGGCCTCGCGGTGCGACGACAAATTTAATAAATTTATTGAGAAAGGAAAAATGAATGTACGATTGGGCGAATCAATTGTACGATCAAAAACTTTTGTATTTTCTCTTTTCTATATAGTGAAACTCTTCTTTTTTGTCCGTAATTTTTTTGCTGTAAAAAATTTTTCACGTAAATTTATGTGTTTTATTTTTATCGTACTTTTTTAGATCTATATTTGTGTGGTTATCGTATTGAGATTTATTTGATTTTATGCGCTCGTTGCTAATATTAATATATTTCTATAATGATTTGTTTGTTTCATCGGAAGTAGAAAAAAAAAATATTTTTTTGATAAAAATAAATTAATTTTGTTGTTTGATTCATCATAATATTACAATAGTCAAATATTTATTTCATTTAAAATACTGAAATTGATTTTTTTTTTTGTCATTCGATAAAGTCAATTCCGATGAAGTGGAGTGAGTGAAAAATAATAATAAAATATTTAGAAGGAACTAACTTAATTACGGTAATATTTGGGTTATACTCTCTCTCTCTCATTTTATTTAATTTGCATGTTTAAATTACGCTGAAAATTAATTTATTAAATATTAATAATTCCTTAATTCAGAATTTTATTTGTTACATTATTATAATTTATATATAAAAAATTAATATAATTATTTTATAATTGTATAAAAATATAATTATATTATTTTATATTTATTATATTATAATGTATTATTTATTAAGTTATAAAAAAATAATAATGTCATGTAGAGATAGAAACTGAATAATTTTTAATAAAACAAATAGAAAAAATAAATAATTTTATTTTTTACATTATTCATTTTCTACCAAACAAATAGCAGAACTGAACAAAACTTCACTTCTATGATTATCGAAACAAATAACGAAAATAAAGTATTAATTTTTACATTTCAATCCAAAATTTATTTACGTCGAAACACAAACCGATGATATTTTCATGATCGAGCTGTGATTTTGAATCTGCGAGGCTTTGTACAATTTATGGGAGACAAATTATTTTCCTTTTTTCAATAAAACGGTCAACATGGCATATACAAACCATTCAATATGGAAGCCTCACATGGAAATATATTTACTGCAAAAAAGTGAATTATTTCTTTTGAAGGTGATGTTGCCAACACAGTAGACATGTTGGAGAAAGAGTTCCAGAGCAAAATTGAGAAATGGATGCATCATTAGTTGATTGATGAACCGCCAAATTCGCCATGTTCAAACGAAAATTGAAACTCGAAACTGTCGGATCGTTGGCGCTAACCATTAATCCGAAAAGCTCGAGCTTTTAGAAATACGCAATCAATTCACTTAAAGCGTACAGACACAGCGCCCACGGGTCTCAACCGGACTCAACCTACCTGGACGTTGGGTCTATTGTTGGATCTCTTGCCGTTAGGTCTATTGTGGACCGCAGCCCCAACTCAACTTATTAGTCTCCTGTGTCTATTGTCACGAGGCAGGAAGTTGGACCTATTTAATCCATAAATAAATAGCCAACAATCCTCACGGGTCTCGACCGGACTCACGGGTCTCGACCGGACTCAACCCACCTGGACGTTGGGTCTATTGTTGGACCTCTTGCCGTTAGGTCTATTGTGGACCGCAGTCCCAACTCAACTTATTAGTCTCCTGTCCCTATTGTCACGAGGCAGGAAGTTGGACCTATTTAATCCATAAATAAATAGCCAACAATCCCCCTCCCAACACCTACACCGTGTGGAAATTGAACCCGTGCCACTGATACCACTTGTCGGATCGTTGGCGCTAACCATTAATCCCAAAAGCTCGAGTTTTTAAAAATATGCAACAAATTCACTTAAAGCGTACAGACACAGCGCCCACGGGTCTCGACCGGACTCAACCCACCTGGACGTTGGGTCTATTGTTGGGCCTCTTGCCGTTAGGTCTATTGTGGACCGTAGACCCACTCAACTTATTAGGCTTACCCAACTCAACTTATTAGTCTCTTGGCCTATTGTCATGAGGCAGAAAATTGAACCTATTTAATCCATAAATAAATAACCAACAGAAACCTCTGATTGAAATTAATTATGGGTGGCAATTTTACAATCGACTTGACAAATTTCAAATTAAATTTAATTTGAATTTTTGGGTTGTATGTTTGATGGGATCAGAAAGTTTTTCTTGATAGTTTAAGCGTTTAGAACCAAACGGAGTCAAGTTAGTTCACAATGGATCGAGCAAATATATTTGTTAAAGTTTTTAAAGAATAACGATGTTTAGTTAATGAGATAAAATTTTTTTTTTTATTCTTTCACATATTTTTATATTATTTTAATAATTAAAATTTTGAAAAAATATTTTTGAGATGGCAAAATAGTTATTTTATTTATATTTTGTTAAAAAAATAAACAAAAGTTGAACTATATAAAAATATATTTTTATTCGACATATTTATAAAGAGCTGTATAAAATTAATCTATGAAAATTTATCTACAATAAAAAAAATATTCTCTTTATTTTTTCAAATAATTTTAAATATTATTATTTTTTTCTAAACGAATTATTTCGAAATAATTTTTACAGTACAATATTTGTTTCATAAAATTTAACATAATATTAAAATAAGAGGTCTTAAATCCGAATCATATCAGGCTTCTAATATAATATCGTGCCCAAACATTAAAAAGAGTGTTGAATATAAAAATATAAAAATATTATTTTCTATAAGTTTAATTTTTTTAAAAATAACGATTGTTTCGTATAATTTAATAAAAATCGAAGCAACCATGTTTGCGTGAATAGTTTAAATTGTGAAAGATATAAGAAGGAAAAAAAAAAAAAAAAAGGAGAATTGCAAAGTAGCTTAAAAAAAAAGAAAAAGAAAAAGAAAGAAAGAATAAAGCTGGGTCATCACACTTTTTCCCCTTTGCATTTCCCTCTTTAGGTATCTCCAAAGCTAAAGATAATAAGCATGAGGGATTGATGTAGCTACTTTGAGATCCTTTGTAATCTTCAAAACTATGCTCTTGTGGTAACATAGGATCCCAATTATATGTCTAATAAATTGATAATTATTATTATTATTTGGCTAAATTACAGAAAATTCTTCTGTAATATTTTGCTTTTCATTTTGCTCCCCGTCTTTTAAAAGCTTACATTTTGCCCCCTCGTAATTATCGAATTGTCTTTAGGGGGCAACGGGATTAACGGAGGAGGTAATTTGACGAAAATATCCTTACCTTATATTGGAGAGAATAGATTTTAGCTTATTTTTCGTCATTCTTGAAGGGTATTTTAGATATATCCAATAATATTTTTTAAAAAATTGACGGTTCACTTACGGAATGGTGACGGCGGGAAGGTAAATGCATATTTCGGTAATTACGAGGGGACAAAATGTAGGCTTTTAAAAGACAGGGAGCAAAATAAAAAAGCGGAATATTATAGAGAGATTTTTTGTAATTTAGCCTATTTTTTTTTACTTTTCTAATGGTGTTAATATGTAAGTGAATTTGGTGTAACTGCACACTTTTTTTTTTCTTTTTTTTTTTTCACTTTTTGTAAAGTGAATGTAAAATTCAATTTAAGAGTCTGTTTGGTTCACAGTATTTATTAGAATTTGTGTTAAAAAAATTGTTGGAATTGTGAAAACTCGTGTTTGTTTTGTCACGAAAATTTTACGTGGTTGGAATTAAAATTTTTCATAATATTATAATTCATCAAAAAGTTGGGATTTAGAAACCCACCTCCTCCCTTCATAATTTACTTTTTCGAGAAATTTGATTTTAAAAAATTAAAATAATTTTTTTTTTGCTAATTTTATGTCATTCCTAAAAAATTAAATTGAGTATAAGAGATAAATAAAATTATGAATCCCCTAAATTTAGAAATATTTAAATAGATTTTATATTCAAATAATTATGAGTTTTTTTTTGTAATTAATTTATTGTAAAATGATATATAATTTGTGCCTATATAAAAGAATTTTATGGTAATTTTATTAATAGGATAATTTCTGTATTGAACCAAATACAAAAATAATATATTCTTGTATATTCTGATATACGTACTAAAAAAAAAATCATAAGACATGAATTCCATCATAAAAAATAAATTTTTTTTAAATTAATTTTTTAGTAAAATTAAATAAATTTCGCGAACTGATGTTCTATTTTGATGTCTTTCATTGAGTCAATGTGTCCTTGAATCTTTTTAATGCGAAAATGTTAATTAAAAGCAAGTAATTAGGTTTTTAGTACTATTAATCACATTTTCCCCAAAGTTAGGCTCTTTTATGCAATAGTCCAAGAGAGTGGAAGAAGTACTAGCGGGTCGGGTCGACACAAGTGATGTGGCCCGGCCCAAAAATTTGCCCGCATTCGCTTCGTAATTGGGCTGCATTATCTCTCGAGCAATCAACTGATAAGGGTCTGTTTGGTCTAACTTTTTTTTTTGCATATGTAATTAAATAAAATAATTTTTTCCTTTTTTTTGATGGGGGTAAAAATGCATGTTTTATTTTCCTACTTGCATCTAGGGGTGTCAACGAGCCGAACACGAGCGAGCTGGGGTCGTCTCGTGTTCGGCTTGTTTAATAAACGAGCTGAACACGAGCTGGCTCGTTTAAATATCGAGCTGAAAAATTCGGCTTGTGTTCGGCTCGTTTAATAAACGAGCTGAACACGAGGTGGCTCGTTTAAATATCGAGCTGAAAAATTCGGCTTGTGTTCGGCTCGTTTATTAACGAGCCGAACACGAGCTGGCTCGCGAACAATAAGTTTAATTTTCATTCATACTAGGTGTAAAGTTTAAAGAAAATTAAAAAATTTAAAATTTTAATTTAATAATTAAAATTTATAAAAAATTGATGGCCTAAAATCTAAATAGTAAAGTTTATATATATATATATTCGAGCTGTTATCGAGCCAAACACGAGCGAGCTGACCCCAGCTCGTGTTCGGCTCGTTTATTAAATGAGCTGAAAAATTTGGCTCGTGTTCGGCTCGTTTACTAAACGAGCGATTCGATCTCGAGCTCATTTCGAGCCGAACAAGAACTGGCTCACGAACAGCGAGCTGGTCAATGTACAACTTGCATATTATTATTATTATTATTATTATTATTATTTTTTGGTAGTTATAAGACTCAATTGTATGCATGATTTTTAATTACATGGTTCTCAAGTGGCTTTGAGTTTTGGTATATATGCAAATGCATACTTTTGGACATGTTGAACAAGGTTAAGTACAAGACAAAATGGTAATAAATATTCTCTTGCAACATTAGTATTTTCCTTAAATTTGTCAAAACAATTATTAGGTCAACTGATACCTGTTGACTTTTATAAAGAAGAAATCAAAATAAATTTTGGTTCAGCCCAAAAAATATGGTTGGAATTAAAGTTGCTTTCAAGTTGATTGACCCAGTTGAAGCCAATTTTTCTCTCAAAATGGTGTTTTTTTTTTTTTTTTTTGAGAACAAATTTAATTAAAATAAATAAAATTTTTAATTATTAAATTAATTGTAAGGATTCAGCTCACTAGCAATAGAAACTCGTTAGGTCTAAACTATCGGTCTAAAATGCTTAAGTCCAGCTATTATTACTAGTGTCCATATTTTTTATATATCCAATCGTAATTTTATTTCCATCCTATATACGATTATTGGGGTGTCACAGAGTTTCTCAGTTTAGATTTAACATTCTTATCAGCCAAAACATACACAATTCAAAATCACCAGACTATGTTAAACTTGTTTCGCTAGCCTTGTCATTCAGATCCTTGACATAATCCGTCACCTTGTCTTTCACATCCTGGTTCAGCCGAGCCAAGTCATACACTTTCGACTGGTGATTGACTCTGATACAAAATATAATAATCCGACTGAATTTTCGACTGGTGATTGGCTTTGACTATTGGGGTGTCACATTAACTCTTTAACTAATATAATATTTTGGCCAATTTAATTATTTTATTAACTAATTATCAAACTATAAAATAATTAACTAATTAAATTATTAAATTACTTGTGGTTAATTAGATTATTAATTAACAGTATACAATGTTAATTATTTTATTTAATTTATATATTTAGGGTTATCCAACCGTATTCATAATTAATTAGTTAATTAAACCAGATAAATTATTATTTAATTAATATTTTTATATTAATTAATTAGATAAAATATTATTATTTTTAAATTATAATTATTTTTGTTTTTACTATTCTAATTTAACTATGCAAATATTATTTTTTTATTTTTAAAAATAATATAATTTTTATCTAAATATAAAATTGGTCTGATTCCTACTTATTCTAAAAATTATACCTATTACAGAAATAAGCTATTTTTATTTATTTCTAAACCAAACAATAAGCAACTATTTGGTTTCAAAAAATTGTATGAAAGCAAAATATTTTTTTTAAAAAATTGTGAAATTTTTTTTTCTAGTTTTTTTTGCCTATTTGGTTCTAAATTTTTTTAAATTTTGTTTAGAAACTTTTTCCCACATTTCATAAAACTTTTGTAAACATTTATAATCATTAATTAAAGTGATATATATATATATATATATATATATATATATATATATATATATATATATATATATATATATATATATATGAACTTTAAATGACTAGAAAGTGCTAGATTTTTTACAAAAGTGATTACAATAAAAATAGCACTTGTGGTGTGCAATCACACTCATATGTGGCATATTCCTTTATTATCTTGCATTAGTTATTCTTTTCAAAAAAAAAAAAAATGATAAATTAAAATATTAAGATATTGGAAGTTAAAAAGGAATAAAATCTAGCCACTAAAGTCAAAAAAAAAAAAAAATTGAAAATGCTACTACTTTAAAAAAGCAACATTAAACACTAGAGCATTGATTCATTACTATTAGCTATATATATATATATATATATATATATATATATATATATATATATATATATATTATAGGGTGGGTATTCACTCATTATTGCCACCATCTATGAATGGATAGGGATAAGAGTGTAAATTGCACTACTAGTCCCTACACTTTTGGCCTAATTTTATTTTAGTACTTGAATTTTTTTAATAAACCCGTTTGATTATAGATGAAAACAGCAGCCGTTATCTTTTCTATTTAAAAATAAATTTAATTAAAATAAATATTATTTTAATTATTTTATTAATTTTTAATTAATTTAATAGTTTGATTAATTTAATTATTTTATTAATTAATTATTTAATAATTAGATAATTAATTTATTAATGTATTGAATGAAACATTTTTAATTGAATGAAATAGATAACGTGTTATCTTTATTTCAAAAAAAAAAAAAAAAACCCGAGTAAAAGTTTAGGGACTAGTAGTGTAATTTATCTAATAATTAATTGATTAATTAATTAAGAAGAGATTAAGTTGAGCTCCATTTTGTGCTTGGTGATGATGCTCCACATCAGCTTTTCATATAGGTCCAAAAAAGGCCCTCGTGTGTTAATTTAACAAATGCTTATTAGAGTATGCTATTTTTGGATAACCATGTTATATTAAGTTACTTTTAATGTTGAGATTTTTAAATTCACCATCGATTTTATTAGATTTTATTTAGAGTATTTAAAATATTTATAAAATAAATTTTACGATTTTTCGATATTATTTGACTAATTAATGATCGAAAGTGCTTAAAATTAACAGCCGAAAATAAAATTTTTACAAAATATAATTATATGATACTAAAATTTTAAATAAAAAAATATTAATTTTATTTTATATAGTATAACTAGACAGTATTCTATTAGATTTTTGACTATTACATTAAGAAATATACAGTTAGGATGATATATAGTAAATTTTTTGAGTTTAATGTATGGTTGGAAAAATAATATGATTTAAGATGTGGAAATGATCAAAGAAGTAGATATCTGACGACGAAAAATTTGATAGCACCAAGTGTTTGATGCTATCGATAGCATAGTATACAGTTCGGCTACTGTATTATTAATAGTACCAAGTTATTAGTACGTGTTATCAAGTTTTCTACCCTTAGATCAATCCCTTTAATTATTTTCATTCGTTAGATTTTACTATTTTTCCAACCATCTATTAAACCCAAGGGACCCACTATCATCTCAACCACACATCTTTTAATTTAAGGATTACAAATTTAATAGCACTAATGACTTAATACTATTAATAGTATTCCAACGTAGCTATATATATATATATATATATAACACAAATGAGCATAGATCTACACGTAGTCACTATGAAATTATTTTCGAATAAAAATTTTAACTTATTTTATATTTAAAATTAATTTCGAACGTAGCTATTTTCGAGTCTATTTCGAATTGAATACAAGCCGGTTCATGAGCGGGCGAGCTAGACATGCAGCCCCTATACATTATAGAATTAGAGCAATGCTACATGTAGACTCCGAAGGAGTGTACATCATACATTTCCACCATTTTAATGGTGGCGATATTCTTTACGGGTCACATCAAGTGATCCATCATCACACCCCCACTCTTAGATGGGTGGGGGTGTGAGATGTACACCCCTTACGGGTGTACACATAGCATTTTCCATAGAATTAATATATTAATTATTATATTTAACTTGTCCTTATTTGTTTATCAGATAATAACTCATGAAACTCCTAATAATAAATTATTTTACGATTAATTGACTAAATATTAATAAATTATTAATATAAAATAATATAATATCTTAATAATTATTACATCATCAATCATAATATTTTCATATTAATAATTTATTAATTTTTAGCCAGTCAAATTAAATTATGAGACTTAGATCACAAAAAGTTTAAAAATTTAAGTCATAAATTATAATAAATTAAAAATTTAAGAGTCAAGGTATCACACTCCTCATCGATTGAGGACCAAAAATGTAATATTTATTTATTTTACAACTATATATACGTATAGTTAGTATAAAACTTACGTGACATTTTACTCTGATATCATATAAAATAAAATTAATTTTTTATTATCATGTGCGGATGCATTGCTAAGCGAGCCCGAGATATCATAAAGTGTTGATTTATTGCGAATTAAATTTAAGAGCCATTACTTTACACTACAACTACAGCTATTTTATAGAGTTTGCTATAGATTATTATTATTATTATTATTATTTATTTTGAGAAAAAAATAATATGATATTTTTTTTGTTTATTATATTTTAAAAATAAATTTTAACTGAAAATATAAAATAACTTAACTTTGAATTTAAGTAGATCATGTTATTATAAATTGTAACTTTTGTGAGTTTAATTTCATTCTAGGTAGGTAGTGCTTCATCTTTAAAGGCTCCCACAAACCCTTAGGTATTGAAACTAAACATGAGTATAATGCAACAATTCACATGCAATCTTTTTGATAAATTTAAATAAAATGAGAAAATTTGATGAAATTTGAAAGCACTAAGTGTTTGATGTTATCGATAGTATAGTAGTCAGAATGACTTGGTGCTATTAATAATATAATAGCATATATATATATATATATATATATATATATATATATATATATATATATATATATATATATATATGCTATTATACTATTAATAGCACCAAGTCATTCTATAACTACTCTAACTCTAGCTGTTTTATTCTTTTAACCTCTTACATTTTGCTACCATCCAAAATATTATAGCCGGATTAAAAAATTTAATCATATTATATTATTTATATATAGGATTAGTCTAATTTGCAGAGGTGTCACAATTGGAGAAATAGTGGGCCTTTAGAATTTAGTAGGTAGTTCACAAAATAGTATGATGTAAGGGTGTAGATCTAACAACGAAAAATTTAGTAGCACTAAGTGCCATTGACGGAGTGTCTGTGTGTGTCTATATATATATATATATATATATATATATATATATATATATATATATATAGTTCGGCTACTGTATTTGTACAAACACCAAGCAATTGGTGCTAGTAAGTTTTTTACTGTTAGATCTAACCTTTTGATTAATTCTACCCCTTAGATCATACTATTTCACCAACCGCACATTTCTACATCCAAGGGTAAAAAACTCACAAGCACAAATAACTTCATACTTTTACAAGCATAGGAGCTCAATTATATATATATATATATATATATATATATATATATATATATATATATATATAGAGAGAGAGAGAGAGAGAGAGAGAGAGAGGGAGAGAGAGAGAGAGAGAGAGAGAGAGAGTTGAGCTTTTATATTTTTAAAAGTATCAATTCATTGATGCATGTAGATTTTTAGTCATTGAATGAAAGAATGTGCGGCTAATTAGAATGATAGTGTGCCACTTGGGTTGAATGGGTGGTTGGTGGAATAGTATGATATGAAGAGTAAAATTAATCAAAAAAATAAATCTAATCATAGACAATTTATAATCACCAATTATTTGGTACTTTTACATGCATAGTAGCTCGACTATATATATATATATAGAGGGTCCGACTACTATACTTTTATCAGTAAAATCTCTTCGTACTAATAAGTTTTCGGCCCTTGGATGAAAGAATGTGCGGTTAGGATTATAGTGGTCCCCTATTATTTATACTATTTCACCAACAACCTAGTAAACCTAGGGGGACCACTATCATCCTAACCGCACATCCCTTCGTCCAAGGGCGAAAAAGTTATGAGTATAAAGAGGTTTATACTAATAAGAGTATAGTAGCCCTACGCTATATATATATATATATATATATATATATATATATATATATATATATATATATATATATATATATATATATATATATATATATATATATATATATATATATATATATATATATATATATATATATATATATATATATATATTTGAGCTTCTATATTGGTAAAAGTATAAGTTATTTATGCTCGTAGGTTTTAGTCATTAAATACAAAAATGTATGATTAGAATAATAGTGTGCCACTTAGATTTAGTGGGTATATATATAAAGAAAGAGAGAGAAAGCAGGGGTTGAGTTAGTATAGAATTTATAATATATAAATAATATTTATTATCAACTTTTCTATTTTTGATTATTACTAATTCACCAATTTTTACTAAATATTAAATGATTAAAAAGTGGACAGAAAATATTATTTTCATACTATCAATATTATTCTAACTCCATTATATATATATATATATATATATATATATATATATATATATAATATATATATATATATAGAGAGAGAGAGAGAGAGGAATGCTATTAATAGCACCAAGTCATTAATGCTATTAAATTTTTAACCCTTAAATTAAAAGATATGTGATTGAGATGATAGTGGGCCCCTTGAGTTTAATGGGTGGTTAGAAAAATAGTAAAATCTAACGGTTGGAAATGATCAAAAAGATTGATTTAAGGGTAGAAAACTTAATAGCACCAAATCTTTAGTACTATCGATACCATAGTAGCCGCACGCGCGCACACACACACTCTCTATCTCTCTCTCTCTCTCTCTCTCTCTCTCTCTATATATATATATATATATATATATATATATATATATATATATATATATATATATATATATATATATATATATATATATATATATATATATAGGAAAATGCTACTTGTACACCCCCAAAGGGGGTGTACATCACACACCCCACCCATCCAATGGGTGGGGTGTGGTGAGAGGTCACTTCACAATTTGTGAAGTGACCCTCCCCCACCCTTAGATGGGTGGGTGTAAGATGTACACCCCCTTTAATATATATATATATATATATATATATATATTTCGAGCACTGTATGGAGCCGAACACGAACGAACTTATCCCAATTTTTGTTCGATTCATTATGATTTTTGAACTGAAAAATTCAACTCGTGTCTGACTCGTTTATTAAATGAACCGATCGATCCTGAACTCATTTCGATCAGAACACTAGCTGATTCGCGGAACAGCAAGCTGCATTACCACCGCCACCCATAGAGGCTTAAAACAAAATTTATTTTCTTACTAGAATTTTGGAAAAGTATAATTGTTTTGGATTCTCTGCATGTGCATGAGGAAACATTGGCGAGGAATCCGGTTCTTTTGTTGTGTGTCTTAGACTCTAGAACCTACTATCAATGTAATCCAAAAAGGAATAAAAAAATTATTTCTTTCACTTTAAAAAAAGATTTAATATATAAAAGTACACACATGAAAAGTATTGATGAAAAACCTTTTCATGAAATTTTAATTATTTTGTTCAAATTCCATCCAAGTTTTAGATTAAAATCAAATTTAATTTATTGCAAAGGATTTAAAATTAATTTATATAATTGTTATGAACTTTTACACCAAATGCATCTTATTTCTAATAAAAACTTGCATTCTAAATTTGACCAGTAAAATAAATGTGACAACTAGTAATAATACAAAAGTATAAATTAAAATATTTTATTAAAAAAAAATATTTTTATTTGTATAGTAGACTTGTGAATTTCCATTTCAGAATAAAATTATTTAAAAAACTCTTTTTTTTTCTAACCAAAATTTTATCTCAAAATTCTAATAATGTACCAAATATATTTAGGCTCCGTTTGGGTACAAGAACTAGCGGGGGATAAGGGGATATTCCCTCTTTGTACCCAAACAACAAAAAGCTGCTTGGGACAGCTGTTCCACCTAATCCCGGAATTAGAGGGAAATAACTGTTCCAAGCAGCAGGTGGAACAACTCAGTTGTTGTTCCACCTGCAGTTTTTTTTTTTAATTATTTTTATTTTAAATTATAAGTTATTTAAATTTATAAAATTTAAAATTTATTTCATTATTTTATATAAATTTAATTCCCTCTATTCTTTTTATTCATCTTCAATTTACCAAACACAATTTTTTTTATACCTGGTATAACTCTTATACCCACCCAAACATAAATTAACATTAGTTCCTGCTAATATCATAATTTATACCTATTTTCTGTATAACTAAATTTTTTTTATACCCGAACCAAACGCAGGCTTAATAAGAAAATTTGTTATTTTATTTTTTATTTTAATATAATATAATTTTATTTTTTATTCACGCTTCAATCACGAATCAAACATGCTCTAAATATTTATTTATGTATATTTCTAATATATATATATTAATTATTATTATTTGTTATAAAATATTTATAATAAAAAATATTTAATTTTCAAGATAAGCTATGCACCTACTTTATTATTATTTTTTTTTTCTTTTTTTTTTTTATAGAAAAAAACAGATGGTAAGTTCCTTCCCCCCTCCCCCTTCCTTATTTTTGTTTGCATCTAGCCCTAGTAGTGGAATCTAGGCTGGCAGCACTTTGTCATTTTTTGTCGTTGGTCTGCCTGCGTGGGGAATCGCTTCTCCCCAAACTTTCTGCACAAATACATCCCCTCCAACTCAAAATCACACAATAAAACCCTCAAAACTTGGAATCTGAGCACCTGTTTGATACTGAGGTTTGAGATCATTTTGGTTTTGAGGTCCATCTTAAAATATATAAAATGTTATTTTTTAATAATTTAAGTTTTTAATTTTGGGTTAATTGCATACGGCTCTTTATAAACATATCGAATAGCAAATATATTTCTACAAAGTTCAACTTTTCCTATTTATTCCTTCAAAAATTTATCGTTATTCATATATATCATTACCGTCTATCTCTGTTAGAAAAATCTAGTTAACCATAGATTAAATACTTAATCTTGATTAGTAGGGAGGTAAATTTATCTTTTTACCCTTCCAAATATTTCTGTATTATTTTTTAAAAGGACATTTTTTAAAGGACAAAACTGTCATTTCACATATAATCTGTTAAAAAATAAACCGTGAACTAACGATAATAAACCGGAGGGATATATATGAATAACTTAGGATTTTTGAAAGGATAAATATGAAAAGTTGAACCTTGTAGGGATATATCTGCTATTCGATATGTTTACAGGAAGCCGCATGCAATTAATCCTTTAATTTTACATCGTCTCAAAGCATGATGTCCTGAGTTCGAATTTCGTCAGACTCCTAACGTTATTTAATTAAGAAGTTTCGAGTTCAGACGTAAGAGAAAGTGTTAAATATAAAATATATAAAATACCGTTATCTTGCAGTAGGTGACAAAAGTATATAGAGATATATTTTTGTGTTTTTCGTTGGGATCGCAGTAAGGATTTGAATATTCATCTATACGGTCCGTATTTACCGTGACATACAGTTATCGTGCCGATGACACAGCTCAAAATTATTATTATTTTAGTTTACTAAGTAAATTTTTAATAAAATTTAATAAAATTACATAATAAATAATTAGATTATTTTATTATAAAAAAAAATAAATATTTCATCGACAATAACCTGACGTACAAATTTTTGGTACAATCTTATGCTACAGTATTTAAATTTTAAAACCGCAGAAAATATATCACCAGTGACCCATCATAATATTCGATACAAAATAAATATAATATTTTTTCATAGTACTTAATTTCTTACCGTATGTAATGCAATCTTTTCGTAATTTCAAACGAAAACTAATTTTTTTAAATATTTTTTCGGCATTCAAAATTTTTCATACATCAGAGACCGACAAGTAGATATCTTATAATTTTTTATACACAATTTTTGTAAAAATTATAAATTAAAAAATTTATAAACGTAGTACATGTTTCGTGCTTATGCATCCGTGGCAATAATTTGGCTCTTTTCCTTCTCTTCTCTCGTCCTCATATTTCATTTTACACTCCTAATTTAAAAATTAAAATTTTAATTTTAAATATTTAATAAAAAAAGTTGAATTAATTTGGACCACAAAATAAATTTTAATTTTAAATATTTAATAAAAAAAATTGAATTAATTTGGACCACAAAAGAGTTAGGCAGCATTATATTTTTCACTTTAGTCATCGATCTTTCAAATTTTATAGTCCGGTCCTTACTCTTTATTGTATAAAAAGAAGAAAATTGCTATGACAAAATTTTTGAAACCGATAAAAATTTAAAACAAATAATAAATTATTGTAAGAATTAAGAAATTTAAAATTATTATAAATAAGAATCATAAAAAGTTTGCAATTCACTCGGTTTGAATTTTTCTCTCTCTTTTTTTTTTGTTTTTTTTTTTTGACTATTCAAAATCCCATCTTTAACGGCTACTTAAACCAACGTATATAGTGTGACCCGTGTGAACTACTCACACGTGCGGTAGCACGTGCGTTGTGATGCATTTGTGTCTTGTAGTTTGGGTCCCTGCGAAGACACGTGTGGCCTCTTTGTGAAAATTACAATCACAATGTATGTGGCACGTGTCAGTGCATGTACGCTACATAATAAAGCCACTAAATTTTCGTTGATTTTTTTTTTTTTAAACAAAAATTATTACACATCTGTATCATTTATTTATTTTTAAAATAAATTTAACTAAAAATATAAAATAATTAATTTTCGAACTTGAAATTAAATTTTATTTTAACTATTTAAAAATTTAATAATTTTTAATTTAATAAATTTGAAGAGAAAAAGAAGAAGGGAGAGAAGATTTAAAATTTACATATACTTTATTTTTTAACTATTAAATTAAATTTAACAGTGAATATGTAATGCTACGGAGCCTATGGTTACTTGATGTATGTAAATTTTTCATTGTTAAATTTATTTTTTGATTAATTTAATTTTTTAAATTATTTTATTTTGTTAATCATTATGATTTAAATGTCGAAAATCCATCCGCATTTATAACTTGATGTTTTTAAAAATATAGAAGGTCAATTCTATATATAGACATAAAATTAGTTAGTAAGTTTTTTAATTTCATGAGTAATAAATTTTAGATGCAATTGCTTATATACGCTGAAAAGATTTTAAATTTTTTTATTTATTCCAGTTAGTATTAAAAATATTTTTTTAATATTCTAAATTTTTAAAAATTACGGCTATTTTTGTAAAATTATTATTTTGTTATTTTAAATATACTTGCTTATTTATCTTTAAGCTATGAAAAATAAAAAGTATTTTAGATTTTTGCTCACTAATTATTATTATTATTTATTTCGAGTTAGAAAAAAAAATAGGTATATATATATATATATATATATATATATATATATATATATATATATATATATATATTTTAACTATAATAAAAATTTAATATAAATTTAATTCAAGATAACTTAACGAATATAAAAAAATACAAAAAAAATTTAAATTTTTTAAAAAATAAAAAAATAAAATATTTTTAATATATACATATATATGAACTAGTCTAATATGCTATCGATAGCACTGAGGCATTTAAATTATTAAGTTTTTAATTTTTGAATTAAGAAATGTGTGTTTAGGATGATAGTGGGTAATTGAATTAAATAATTAATTAATAAAATAGAATAATATAAAAAATAAAATTAAATAAATAAATAAATTTAAATATAAAAAATTTAATATATATTATTTCTAAAATTTAATCAATAATAATAATATATATATATATATATATATATATATATTTTTAATAGAACCGCATCTCCATCTCTCGATCCGCGTGACGTTGGGAAACCGTTTCGCCCCAGTCCTCTCTTAATCACCGGATCAGGATTCGTTTCCAAAGTCCGTTTCCCCCCGCGTTTCTCCGTGCCAGGATAGGGTCTAGGGTTCGGGGCCTATAAATAGGGGTGCGAGGGGCAACTCTCCATCTCACACAATTTCGAAAGCGTAGCCGCTCCCTCTCTCTCTCTCTTCTCCGGTCTCTCTCTCCTCGATCGAGTAATTCTAGGGTTTCGATTCCTCCTCATCCTCTTCGTCGCCTCTCGCTCGGAGAAGGATCTCGCATCGTTCGTCGCTTTGGTTTGCTTCGACGCCATTGACGCGGAGCATCATCATCTTTGTAATCGTGAGTTTTTCTCATCTCCGATTCGCTCTCAGTGTCCTCGTGAGAGTTTTGTATTTCTCGTTGTTCTGATGTGTTTTTGGGTTTCGTGACGGGTACATGATATTGTTCTTGTTAGATTTTGATAGTTTTGTTTACATCTATGGTTTTCTCTTGTTTATCCTTTTGTTCTCTTAATATATTTGCTTTTTGGTTGTTTGTGATGTGTTTTTTGGTTTGGGAACGTGTGTATGATCTTGATCGTGCTTGGTTTTGGTTTTTCTTTTTCAAATTCGTAGTTCTCTTAAGATATTCGGTTTTGCTTGTTGTTTTGATCTGATTTTTGGTTTGGAAACCGCTATACGATCTTGATCGTGTTTAGTTTTGATTTCGAATCTCTCGTTCTGGTTTGGAAACTGCTATATGATCCGTAGTGTTCACTCTTCTCAATCTCTCTGTTCTCTTATCATCCCCAGAGATCTCTTCTTCTTGTTGTTCTGATGCGAATTTTGTTTTTGCAACGGGTATGTGATCTTGATCTTGTTTGGTTTTGATTTCGATTCTCTCTCTCATGCGTGGTTTTAGATCTAAAAGTTAGGGATTATATTTTAGTGGATCCCTTGATTTGGAGATTAGAAAGTGATCAGGATCATCATTACTAGCATGTTCTGTTGTTTTTCTACCTGTATCGGCCCCAGGTTCCGCACTCATTCGATCTGCATGATCTGAAATTCGTTTGAATCTTCCTTTCTTTGCAGCAGGCGTTGATGTTTTAATGGAGTCTAAGGGTGGGAAGAAGAAGTCTAGCAGTAGTAGTTCATTACACTACGAAGCACCTCTCGGCTACAGCATCGAAGACGTCCGTCCCGCCGGTGGCATCAAGAAGTTCCAATCCGCTGCCTACTCCAACGTAAGTATTACCTGCACCACCACCACCATTAATCTCGATCTTATTTACTCATTACATGCAAAATGTTCGTACAATGTTGTTGCCCTGCTCTGTTTCTGCTCTGTTTCTGATCTCAAATTCCAATCTGCAGTGCGTCAGGAAGCCATCCTGATATCCTTCTCATGCCCTTCTCTGTAGAGTAGAATCCTCTTTCGTCTTCCTATTCCTCCTCTCCTTTTGATTTCAAATCTCTCTCTCTCTTCTCTTGTTTTCTCCCTCTCTCTCTCTCTCTCTCTTGTCCTCCATCCATCCCCTTTCCTTGAGCTCAACCCGAGATGGCAATTCTGCTCTTTGACTCCCCCCCGGACCCTCCGCCGGTCTCGGCGATCGGGTTCGAGGGCTTCGAGAAGCGTCTCGAGATCACCTTCTCTGCGGCGCCCGTCTTCGTGGACCCCAAGGGTAGGGGCCTCCGCGCGCTCTCGCGCGCCCAGATTGACTCCGTCCTCGACCTCGCGCGGTGCACGGTCGTGTCGGAGCTCTCCAACGATGACTTCGACTCGTACGTGCTGTCCGAGTCGAGCCTCTTTGTCTATCCCTGCAAGTTCATCATCAAGACCTGTGGCACGACGAAGCTTCTGCTGTCCATTCCGAGGATCCTCGAGCTCGCCAGTGAGCTCTCGCTCTCTGTTCTCTCGGTGAAGTACTCGCGCGGCACCTTCATATTCCCCGGAGCTCAGCCCTCTCCGCACCGCGCTTTCTCGGAGGAGGTCGCCGTCCTCGACCGTTTCTTCGGCGGGCTGAAATCGGGCGGCTGTGCTTACGTGATTGGCGACTCGGCGAAGCCCAAGCGGAAATGGCATGTGTACTATGCTACGGAGAAGCCCGAGAAGCCCGTGGTCACTCTCGAGATGTGCATGACCGGATTGAACGCCGAACGGGCATCGATCTTCTACAAGAAAGCGTCCACCGCCGACGAGATGACCAAGATCTCCGGGATATCGGAGATCATCCCTGAGATGGAAATATGCGACTTTGAATTCGACCCGTGCGGCTACTCGATGAACGGCGTCCACGGGCCCGCCCACTCCACGATCCACGTCACCCCGGAGGAAGGATTCAGCTACGCGAGCTACGAGGCGATGGGGTTCGACGCGAACTCGATGGCCTACGGCGATCTGATCGAGAGGGTCCTCAAATGCTTCGCCCCGTCCGAATTCTCCGTCGCGGTGACCGTATTCGGCGGGCGCGGTCTCGCGGGAACTTGGGGGGAGGAGGTGGAAGTTAGCGACTACATCTGCAACTGCGCGGCGGAGCAGGCGCTTCCGGGTGAAGGCCTTGTCATCTACCAGAGCTTTGCGGCTTCTGCTTCCGCCGCCGAGACGTCGCCGCGGTCGATTCTGAACTACTGGGCCATGAAAGAAGATTCCGAAAGGCCCCTCTTCTGCGAGGAAGAAGCGGAAGCGGAAGCGGAGGAGGAGGAAAAAAGAAGATGGGAAAGATAGAGAGAAATGAGTTTCTGAGAGGCGGCATATATATTACATCCTGCTACTTGCAGAAGTGCTTCCCCTGTTTATGTCAGGGCTTTGGCTTCTTAATTTAGCTACAAGCAGCAACCAGGTAATATTACTTTTCATCTGTATGCGTAGTAGTAGTAGTATTGAATAAGAGAGAGGGCTCTAGGTGGTTCGCTGTGTCAACCACAATGAGCCAAAAAAAAAAAAAAAGAAGAAAAGAAAAAGATCGAAAATAATTGGATTATAATGATAAACTGCTCTGTTTTTTGTTATTGCATGGTGGGGTCATGGTCGCGATTTTGATTGCTAAATCTTCTTTTCCCGTCATTTGATTTGACTTGTTATTATTATCATCATAGGAATTTTTATCGCCTTTGTGATAACGACGCGTGATGGTAAGTAATAATAGTATGATAACGCCCAAGTCACTTGGTTGTACTGTGCGTAATAATTTGAACCATTTGTGTGATGTGTTTTGCGTTGTATTATTTATAGGTCACCTCATAACATGATATTATATAGGTACAAAAGTATTTTGGCCTTTGAGGATGATAGCTGTTTTTTTATTATTATTTATTTTTTTTTAAAAAAAAAATAATTATTTTGTGTGATTAAGAATTTAATAATTAATATTCGAGTTTGTAAATACCGTTATTAAAAATATAAGGAGGAGCGTTGGATATGAATATTAAAAATAGGTTAAATTATAGAAAATTTTTTCTAATATTTCGTTTTTCTATTTTACCTCCCTGTCTTTTAAAAGTCGACAATCTGCCCCCGTAATTACCGAAATATATAGTTATCCTCCGTCGTCACGAAATCGTGAGTGAACCGTCAAGTTTTTGAAAAAAAAAATTTAATATACCCAAAATACTTTCAATAAATGGCGGGAAACAAGTTAAAAGGCATTCTCTCTCTCTCCATACCCTCTCCGTTAACATTTCGGTAATTAAGAGGGGCAGATTGTCGACTTTTAAAGAGTGTAAAATAAAAAAGTGGGATATTAGAGGAGGTTTTCTGTAATTTAGCCTTAAAAATATTATTATTATTAGTAGAAATATTAGTTTTGTTATTCATCATAAAGATACCGAAGATCCGTCATAGTCTGAACTCATCTTTCTTAGAAAAGCTTCAGGTTAAACTTACGACTAGACGTAAATCTCCACAAACTTAATTTTCAATCAAACTACAATTACATCAATGAAAACGCCCTTTTAATCGAACTGTGTAGCTCATCAAAACTCACGACCTCGCAGAACTAGATATATTTGTTTTGATTTGAATGTAGTAGAAG
This sequence comes from Tillandsia leiboldiana, assembly GCA_029204045.2. Taxonomy (NCBI): domain Eukaryota; kingdom Viridiplantae; phylum Streptophyta; class Magnoliopsida; order Poales; family Bromeliaceae; genus Tillandsia; species Tillandsia leiboldiana. Next base: position 1,634,130 of record CM055060.1, read on the forward strand.
AAGAAGAAGGGGCAATATTTGAAAACAAATTTTGATTTCCTACAATGTCAGTGCTAAAAGTTTCCAACGCAAGTTACAATCTTATATATATTGTCCATCACAAAATAGGATTGATCTCAATTGTTATGAAAAAAATTTAAAAAACTAAAGGTTAAAATGTATAAAGCATACTTTTAGCCATTTTGATCCTAACCTTTTAAAATTTTGATTTTATTATCTAACCTTTCAATTTGTTTGATTCGAATGATTTGATGATTCTTTGAATATAAAATTTAAGTTAATTTTTTATTTTGATAAATCTATAGTTATGCAAATTATATAAAATATACTAATTAGATTCTTAAAGTTAAGCGATGCATCCAAATTTTAAAATTTTAAAATTACTAATTAACTCAAATCAAATAAATTAAGAGGTGAAATAGTAAAATTAAAATTTTTAAATATTATGTCGCTAGATTAAAGGTGATAGTTGAGATAAGTTGTATATATATATTTATTGACATTCTGTGCGCACGTGGTTTGTGTAAAATCTACCAAAGACCGATAATCTATGACTAAGGCTGACAATCTAACTTGCTGTTCGCAATTCAGCTCGCGTTCGGCTCAAAATGATCGTTTGAGATTGATTGTTTGTTTAATAAACAAGTAAAATACACGTTGATTTTTTTTGCTTGAAATCTTAACGAGTTGAATATGAACTGAAATCAGCTTACTCGTGTTTGACTTCATATAGCTGGTATTTGAATTTTTAAGCCAATGCAAATATAAAAAGACCTATATTTCGTGATCATGAATTTTAATTATTAAATTAAAAATCTAATTTTTAAATTTTATTTTAACTTTTTATTCAGTAGTAAAATTTACAATTTAACTTATTGTTCGCAAGCCCGTTTGTGTTTGGCTTAATAAACAAGTCAAACACGAGATAGATTTTTCACTTTGATATTTTAACAAATCTTCTGTCATATTAAGTGGGCTAGGGAGTTAAAAAAGTTCAAGCTAAGTTTTTGGTCCAAATCGAGATGCACTTGTCAGGAGGCTCAACTTCAACACCATTTGTGAAAAAGTAAAAAGACTTGGAATCTCTCTCATCAATATCATTAATGTCAAGAAATGCTAATAGTCATAAATAACTCACAAGATTGTAGTGGATTTAGTGAGTATTTAATTTAGACAAAATTATAGTGGATTTAGTGGGTATTTAATTTAGATATCAGTGAATATCTTTAAGTGTAGGGTTAGTGGGTGATTTATGTACATAAGCCTATAAATAGTGGGGCTGGCTAAGGCCAAAGTATAAGAAAAAATTGTATTTTATAGTTGTTACTTTTTAAGCAAGAGATTACTTAGGTTTTTTTGCGAAACCTCAATTTTTTTTTTTTTTTTTTTTTTTTTTTTTTTTTTTTTTTCTGTTTTTGCACTTAGTCATAGGACGCAAAGATCTGAACTAGCAAACAGAGAGCAAGACTTGCCATCTTTGAGCAGAAAGCAGGACGCCACACGAGCTTCTGCTAGGCAAAAAACTTAAGTTCGTGACGGTTGTCACACAAAGTGGTTGCAAAATTATAAAAGTCTTGTATCTTATACCATTTCATTGGAATACACTAAGTTCTGTTTGGTATGGAGGCCCAACTTATGCTATTAGGCAAAACATGAGGTGAAAAATATATAGTAGTAAGCTTTTTTATTTTTCTGACTGAATAGCAAAAAAATATCATATACAGCATGCGACATGCAAAATATGGTGTTACGAATGAAAATAAATATAAATTTTTTTTTTTGGCTTAATTACAAAATGGTTCACTATACTTTGCTCCTTTTTTAATTTTCTACATTGTATTAATTTTTTTTTTTTTTTTCAAAGGCACTGCTCAATATATATATATATATATATATATATATATATATATATATATATATATATATATATATATATATATATATATATATATATATATATATATATATATATATATATATATATATATATATATATATTTCAATCCCTATACTATAAGTAATAAATTTATAATTTTGGATGAAAACTATTGAAAAATACTGGTTGAAAGATAAAGTGTATATTTAGCTTACTTTAACACGAAAAATAACAAAATACATATAAATAATAAAAAAATATTGGAAATAACTTGATAGAAGTTTTAATTGAGTCTACCAAAAAATTTTACTATATATATTTTTCTTTTATTTAACCAATGTCTTTTAATAAAATTGTTAAATTTTGTCTAAAACAAAATAGATTTTATTAACAGTAATATAGAGATTGATGAGAAAAAAATAATTAAATAATATCTATGAGAAAAAAAAAATAGTACTAGATAGAAAAATAAAAATAATCTAAAATACAATGGAGAGATTGATAAAATATAATAATAAAAAAGTTAGTACAATGGTAACAGATGAAAATAAAACTAAAGTACAGTGTAATAGAATGTAATTAAATTATTTTTTATTGTACTTTAGTAAAAATCATGTAATATTGTTAATATATTTATGACTACTTGGTGTTTAGATAACAAATTTTCAAAGTTTTATGGATTTTAAATTCTATGCTGTTTTTCCTTTTTTGGGGATCAAGTAACCTCTGATGCAAACCCCAAGGTATCGTTTGGTAACGGGATAAGCCAGAATTAGCTATTCTGAGGATAGGTATAAAGTACGAAACAAGAGCGAAAAAGCGTTTGGTTCGATTCCAGGGATAAGAGATTTTGTGTTTGGTATGAGAATGAGGAATAAGAAGAATAAAGAGATTATGATGATGAAAGTGTATTGGGAAGGAAAAGAAAAAGAGGAGAGAGAGGAATTTGTGATGATGAGAGTGTATTGGAAAGGAAAAAAGAGAAAAGAGAGAGAGTGATTTGTGATGATGAGAGTGTATTGGGAAGAGAAAAAGGAGTGGAGAAGGAATAGTTTGGTAAAAAAAAAAAAATTATAAAATAATAGGTAAGAACTGTTGTTCCAGCTTATTCTGCTTGTACTAGAACTACTGTATCGAATAATTTTTGATGCGTTTGGTACAATAAGGGAGATAATCTTCTTATTCCCTGTTCTAGCCCCGAAACGAAGGGTGCCCAAAGGCCCTAGTAAAAGGTAAGAAGAGAAAAAGCACATTTTTCTATAATCCAATGGAAAAAAAAACACTACATTAGTAGTTCTGCATACAGAATCTGGAGGGCTAAAGTAAAAACAATGTACAGCAGCAAAACACTTGTACAAAGGATCAAAACTTCAACCATTTCTTCTCTTTTTCCTTGCCAACAACTGCGGTCGAGGCCGAGGCATGAGTGGCTTCAGCATATGCCAATGCCTTCCGCGTCTCTCCCAGCTTCCTTGAGGCTGCGCCATAAACCGCCTTATCCTTACCATGATTCCGCTTCACCATCTCTTCGAGCTTCTCCACCCGACTCCTTAGCTCTTTCACTTCGTCTCCGTACGCAACCAAAGATATCCTATCCTCATGCTTAGGTTGTTTGTCACCCTCACCTGATCTCTTCTTCTCCTCTGGCCCGTAAAGCTGCTTATTTATAAAGCTGAAGACGTCGGGCTTCTGCCCTTCTTTGGCTTTAGCGGCCCGGGCTAACGCCGCGTACTTCTTTTCCCTCTTTCTTTTGCCTCCCCTGCTGCGTTTTTTGCTTGCAGCTCTACCGACTTTGTTTTCTTTTGAAGCGACGGCGTGATCAAGGGACTGCTTCGGCGGAAGCACTTTTACGGGCACCGGATCGACCATACCTTGGCCTGATACACCTAACCCCATGCCTTTGCGATAGCCCATGCTAGCCATAATCTTGGAAGCAATCCCACGCGTGTGATGTTCCCACTTGGCAAAAACTGCGGTCTCTGTTTGAATCCCTCTTTGCAGTGTTGTGGCCTCAAGAAACCCTACACCTTGATTGTTTTCTTCTTCTTCTTCTTCACTGAACTCAGATCTTTCTGATAACGAGCTATCTTCCTCGTCGTCATCAGTTATTTCAGCATATTCCGATATAGAGAGAGAATTAGAGCCGAGATTGGCGGAGCTCCCATCATGCAGGAAGACGACTCGACCGAGCTTGTGTTCATCGTCCCATAACTCGAGCTCAGCTTTCCTCCAGATGCCAGAGTGGTTTCCAGAGGCTGCCAATACATTAGTACCTACCAAGGAGTGATGCCATAGAGTAGGAATGTACTCCTTCAACGAGGATGTAGGAACCACGAAACCTAAAAAGGGGGTGGAATTTGAATTAGGTGTGCATAAACTGTATTTTGTTCGAGACAAAAAAGGTGAATGAACGGAAATTCAAGATTCTCATTTCACATAGATGCAATAGATGAGCGGTTATCTAGACGTCACTGCATAAGAAAAAAGAGCGAGGCAATAAACACGATGCGATGCAAACCGCTCCTTATGAAAGAGAATAGCTAAACAACATACCATGTGATGAGCGGCAGTTACTACGAAACCAACATCTTTGCTGTAGAAAGAACTTGCACATCTGCACTAGGGTGGACTTGTATTAGTATGTTTTCCACTAGGGTGGCATTACTGGGTGCTCGCTGTTCAGGAAGTTGAGGTTAGGCGAGATGTGAGTAGAAGCTCAGAGTGTGAATCCAAGAGAGAAGCACACGATCGATGCAACTGTTATCCAAAAGGGTGAAGCGAGCAAGTCTAAAACTAAAAGATTGACGACTCATGAGCACTCGCTTAACATATGAGTGGATACAATTCATGAAAGGGAAATACAACATAAAGATCCAAACTAAAGCCTTGTTAGGTACTCTTGCCATTATCTGATTTTATAAACAGAGATTCTATGTGGTTGAATCAGCACATAAAAAACTAGCATTTGTTGTAATTAACTTAAATAGAAGAAACTGATGATCATTGATCAATGGCAATAATCAAATGCAGAAATCATATAATAAAGGGGATAGGTACATAGAATAGACTAAAAAGGAGACGCTGATTCAGCGCTTCAGGCCAGAATTCATAAAACTGGCCGAAAATGGTCTTCTGACCATCTTTACACTCGATGCCGTTTCTTAAATGAGGAACTAAAAAAGTGGACATAAGCATTCTCAAGAAGAATACTAATTACTGAAACATGCGATTACAAAGGTGACAATCGGGGTAATTGGGCATACCAGCATGCTTTCGGATGTTGGGGTAAGAAATGAAACCCTAGCAGTGTCACTGCCTTCTAAACCGACTACACATCCATTATACCAGCGCCCATCTGTATGACGGAATCTACACTTTGTTCCAACAGAAAATTCTTCCAATTCCGAGGGTTCTGGTTCAACCTGTCTTCGATCCAAGGGTTCAGCTTTGACATCGTCGACTGCAGCTGCTGATTCATGATCAGTAAAGATGGCATCCATTTCCTTCAGAAGCCTCGAGCGTTTTAAGTGAAGAAGCCCTTCCTCTGTATCTTTAATGGCCAAGAGAAGTTCCTCATGAACCTACAAAATATGCACAATTACCCATCTATGCCTGAAGAAAGCCAGCAATCATGTCTATCTAAACTCTCGTTCTGTTCAAAAATGGCAGAATAAGCCTGCACCGTTTGTTTCGGAGCTAGAACAGAGAATAAGAGGTTTATCCTCCTTATTGTACCAAACGCACAAAGAATTATTCGGTACAGTAGTTCTAGTACAAGCAGAATAAGCTGGAACAACAGTTCTTACCTATTATTTTATAATTTTTTTTTTTACCAAACTACCCCTCCTCCCCTCCTTTTTCTCTTCCCAATACACTCTCATCATCACAAATCCCTCTCTCTCCTTTCTCTTTTTTCCTTTCCAATACACTCTCATCATCACAAATTCCTCTCTCTCCTCTCTCTCTTTTCCTTCCCAATACACTCTCATCATCACAACCTCTTTATTCTTCTTATTCTTCATTCTCATACCAAACACAAAATCTCTTATCCCTGGAACCGAACCAAACCCTTTTTCGCTCTTGTTCCGTACTTTATATCTATCCCCAGAATAGCTAGTTCTGGCTTATCCCGTTACCAAACGATACCTTAGGGCATGTTTGGTTTGAAGGATATGAGGCTCAGAATGGGAATCGGAATGAGCCATTCCGATTGTTTGTGTTTCTCTTAAGGGATTAGCATTCCGATTTTCATTCCGGGGCGAATCGAATCATCTCAACTTTGATTCCGGAAGAGATTGAGAAAAGAGTTTTTTTTTTTTTTTTTTGCAATAACACTCATTTAAATTCAAATAAACAGATAAATTTAAAATAGATTAATATTCATCATGTTATCACATAAAAATCATAAATTCCTTCGTAACAGAGAAAATGTAGAATCAAATAACAAAATTTCCATTTCAATTATAATGCGAAGCAAAAAGTAAGATTATGAGCACTAAAAGTGTTTTTTGGAATTGAAATCACAATCTCTCTCCTCATAAAACTAGCAATTCATCTCTTAGAACTAAACCCCACATCATCAGCCCCAATCGCACCTCAAATCTTCGATCTGCGACGCATTCCCAAACAGATCGAAAAGGAAACCAATATTTGATCGGAGTCGAAGGAAAGGAATGATCAAACCCTAGAATTTCAGGAGGGAGGAGGAACATACCGCGAGGAGCTCGGCGTTCGCGGGATCCGCCGCTAGGGCTTCGTCGACCGCGGCGATCGACGCCCTCTGCTCCTCGAGCTGCTGCTCCAGCTGCCGCTCGATCCCCACCTCGTCCCCATCCTCCCCCGCCATGGATTTAGAGAGAGAGAGAAAAAACCCTAGAGAGAGAGACGATGATCGATCCCTTGAGGAGGTGTGCGCGTATTTTATACTTTGGGATAAGTTCACATGTATCCCTAAGAAATTTTATAATTACGAATTTATATCTACAAATTTCCATTAAAGTTAGATAGTTGTTTAAGTGAGGGGTTATTTCAGAGATGTTCATATTTGAGGGGCCATGATGAAATTCTATCACTTCCGCGGCCCATTTGCGCTCTCTCTACGCTATCGAGATACCAAAGCGCGAACACATACATCTCTCTCTATATATATATTTATATATTGAAACACAAAACCCTCATTCCAATCACCTCCTCGTCCTCGTCGTCCTCGTCGATGGCGGAGCCCTACCCTCAAGACGCCGAGCTCCTCGACGTCCTCACGCGAACCGGGGAGAAAACCGGGACCTCCAAGCCCAGGTCACGCCCCCTCTCGCCATCGCTCGATCCATCAGAGTCCCCCTAATTTTGCCTTTTCGCTGCTACAGGGGCCTCGTTCACAGAGACGGGGACTACCATGGCGCCGTGCACGTGTGGATCTACGTGGAGAGCACGCGCGAGCTCCTGCTCCAGCGCCGCGCCGATTGCAAGGAGTCGTGGCCGGGGCAGTGGGACATCTCCAGCGCCGGGCACATCTCCGCGGGCGATTCGTCGCTCGCCACCGCCAGGTGCGCTTCGCCGCGTTCTAGGGTTTTGGTTTCCGTTTCTGGATTGTTGTAGTTGTATTTTGTGGAGAAAAAGATTAAATCTTGGTTTGGTCTAATTGGTTCTTTGGCCGCGTTCTAAGGTTTGGTTTTTGGTCTCGTGGTTAATAGTGAAAAATGGCTCGATCTAATTGGTTCTTTGTCTGTGTTTTAGGGTTTGGTTTCATTCTTTTTGGTTGTTGTAGCTTTAGTTAGTAGAGAAAAGGATTTAATCTTGGCTTGGTCTAATTGGTTCTGTGCTGTGAAATGAGTTCTAGTGCTTGGTTCAGTCTCCCAGTAGTTGTAGTTGTAGTTAGTTGAGAATAAAAGATGAAACCTTGGCTTGGTCTTATTGGTTCTTGGGTGTGATCTATGATGCCATGCATTGCTCTTAATTTTTTGCCGTTTCTGTCGTATTTTCGTGTTATTTAATTAAATCTTGGTAAAAATGTACGGTCCTTCTTGGAGCTAAAGCGCATTTTGAAACAAAAGTTCTGATTTTTTCAGTAATTTTGAATTAGCATTTGGGTTCTTGTTGTAATTGTATTTCGTAGAGAAAAGATGGAATCTTGTCTTTTTCCTGTGAATGCTGCAGTAAACTGAAGTCACGCACATTGTCGGCTTGATTCTCTCTTGTGAGAAAAGATTGAATCCTGTCTTGGTCCTGTGAATGTTGAAGTAAATCGAAGTCACACACATCTTGTATTTCTTGATGTTGTCTTCCTCTCTCAAAATGTCATTCTCTAACCTTCTTGTAACTTCCCAAACATGTCATTGTAATTTCCCATGTGGAATTATCTGAAGTTTCAAAATGCTGTTGTTTTGCATCTTCTGATGTTGCTGCAAAACTTCTTGTGTAGCTTCAATGGAGACTTTGGACAAGTTTTTTATTCGCCTTTTTCTTCAATTTAAATTATTCATGACAGAATCACATTTTTTTTAGAACTTGAAGGTACTTTGGGGGACAAGTTTTTTATTCTCCTTTTTCATTAATTTTAATAAATTCTTGAGAGAATCACTTTTTTTTTTTGTTATAACTTAATGGCCATTTACTCTAAATTACTTTATCTTACCCCCTTGAAGATTCTTATCTGTGCCTAAGTGGTATTATGTATGTTCAGGAGGGAACTCTACGAAGAGCTAGGCATAAACCTTCCAAAAGATGCATTTGAGTTCATATTTGTTTTCCTTCAAGAGTGGTTGGTAATTTTTTTCTTATTTTACCTTTTGTTATAGCTTATCATGTATATTATTATCTTGATTTACTTGTACTTTGTTGTTATACTTGGTCTTCAAAGTTTTAAAGATACTGTTTTGAGGCCTTCTTGCCATTCTATTTTCTACTGCAGGTATACGGGCCATGGAACGTACTTGTAATTTTAACAACGCATAAATTAGTGCAGTTCTTTAGTAATTTTTCCTTCCTTGAGAGGCTTAGTTTAATAGACATGATTTTGCAAAGGTGCAGAATACCTGAACAGACAGAACTTTGGAACCTTTACATCTCTCTGCAATACTTGTTGGTCCTTCCTTGCACTATTTTGTAATGTACAAAATCTGTATTTCATGCAAAACTTAGTTACTTTATCCGGCCACAGTTCAGGAACCTGAGATATACGATTCAATTGCCTTGTTAACAAACTATGTCATGAAATTATGCAGGGCTACTCCCATTTTTTTTTTGTTCTTTTCTCTTCCTTGGACTATAAAATGTGAAAACTCGAAAGGAATTTGCAGCTGAAAGTGATATCCTTATTAGACTCATCTAATGCCCATATTTTAGTACTTGAGATTATGTTCACTAATGTTCTTCATCCTGATCCAGACCAGCCCTGGTCATTTCAATGCTTTAAACGAGTATGCTATTGTAGCTAGCGTATGTCTTGGCCCCATGGTGATTAACTAATGGGTCTCTTTAATAATATTTATTGGTTATTGTAATGCAAACTTAGCATGAATCAGCAGGCTTTTCTTTTTTTTTCAATTTTCATAGTAGGCTAAATTGCTGCTTCATCTCATGCTTGCACCAATGTATTCCATGATCATGTCCTTTGTGAGTGAATTCAGTAGATAATCTTAAAAATCTTGTTATGTTATGTGAAGTTACTGCTAATGCCATGTAAAGTTACTGCTAAGTATTAAATATGTTTACTGAAGTTAAAGTTTGTTCTGTTTCCTCATATGAGACTACTGCCCAATAGAAATAATATCATAATGGGAATGGGCATTCTGGTTGAACTATCATAATACAACACTTGAAATCTTTGTAAGTCAGAATGGACAGTTAAAGTAAATTTTAACTAAGATACTCTTGCAAGCTGTTAATATTTCTACTAGGTACTTGACATACCATCATGTATACAATGCCTCATTTTAGTTTCTGAAAATTTGTTGGTCTTAGACCTTATGAAGTTAAAAAAGCATTTATTACTTTTTTTCGTGCAGTACCATCAACAATGGAAAATTCATTAACAATGAATACAATGATGTTTATCTTGTAACAACTTTGGATCCAATTCCTCTGGTGGCCTTCACACTCCAGGTAAGCTTCTTATTGTTTGTGCATTTAGTAGTGCTCAAAATTCCAACCCTCATGTTCATTGCATACTGTTTGTGCATTCTTTCATATATAATTAATATGATCACCATATGTACCAAACTCTTGTCGTGTTGCATTCATTTGTAGGGTTTTCCTATATAGCATCATACCTATATGGCTCGTATATTCCTGCTACTTAATGCTGATGCATGAAAGCTTGTTGGATATTGTAATTTTTTCAGGAAACAGAAGTTTCTTCTGTAAAGTATATCCATATCGATGAGTATAAAAATCTTCTAGCAAAGGGTGATGAAGAATTTGTACCTTATGATGTTGAAGGGCAATATGGCCAACTATTTACTATTATTGAGCAAAGGTATCTCTATTTGGAACTTCAAAAGATTAATAAAGAAGTGTAACATTTGATTTTATTCTGATTTTCTGTCTTTTAGATTGCTGAGATGTTAGAAACTTAGTGAAATAGAATGGAGCCTTTTCTTGCAAAATACGAATTGAATACTTTTGTGTATTTTCCCTCATTAATTGGGGGCTTTTCGGCATCACCATTTCATTCAATAGACAATGCTAAAGTAGCTTGATGTAATGTGGAAGTCTCGGGCCCACACAAATTGTGACCAGGCAAAACTAGATGTTTAGGTTTTGAATCTTTTGACTAGGCAAAGTTACAGTGGTCAAAGAAACAGAGAAAATACTTTAGGAAAATATTAGTCTTGCATTGTACTCTAGTCATACTAGAGATTTACTTGATTGAGTTGTGATATTTTAGATCTACATACCTAAAGCTACTTCCTAATCTCCTTATTGTTTTCAAGAAATGGAGGTATTATACTGTTATTCATAATCTTGACTTCTCTATTTCTGCCTAGTGAGTACTAAATCTGGTGACCTCTGTCATAGTCATATGCTTAGTTCCTGGTTCATTACTTTTCTTCTTACCATGAATTGCATGTATGCGATGCAGATATAAAGAGAATATGGAGTCACGAAGTCTTACTTTGCAAAAACAACTTAGTCAATATGCTCCCCTCAAATTGGATCCGGAGGTAATTCGCATGACCTATTCTTTTGGCTTATCTTAATATTATCTGCTAATCTTTACACTGTGGTGTGTTAGAAATGTCATGAGTTCATGATTTAAGTGGTGACTTAGAACAGCCATATTGATTTTTTTTTTTGAGAACACAGCCATATTGATTTTGTGGAGAATGTATGGTAAAATTCGCTTGTGAGCTGAGGAGGAAATTGCTAGAGGATACACAGAGGTTGGATTGACATATGGGACTGAGAAATCATCTTTGATACCTTAAATCCTTCTATATGATAGATTGGAAGGATTCTGATATTGGAACTTTGTAGATCATAAAAATATCAGAAAAAACATGAATCTTCTGAAACTGTTTTAGTGGAGGAATGGAAAATCAACTGAAAGAACAATGGTCGTATCATGTAGTTGAAAGAATGCTGCGCAGACAAATATTTAATAGTCGTGTTAGATTTAGTGATGGTTATTATTTCGGTATATCTTTCTGAATAAAAAACATGATAATTCTATTATTGGGGCTGGGTGGTTGGTTGGCAGGCAGATTAAATATATATAGGGTCCGGCTACTATACTATCAATAGCACCAAACACTTGGTTCTATTAAGTTTTCTGCCGTTAGATCTACCCTTTAGATCATACTATTCCATCAAATACCCACTAAACCTTAGGGAACCACTATCATCCTAACCACACATCTCTTCATCCAAGAGTTGAAAATCTAATAATATCATTGACTTGGATTCTATATATATATATGTATGTATGTATATAAGAAGAGAGAGGCCCTAGGCGCGCCTAGGCAACATCGCCCCCCTAGGGGCTGCCTAGGCGATGGCTGATGAGCCTAGCAGCTAGGCGCGCGCCTCAGGTGCGCTTATTCAAACCATGACATACTCTATAGTATTTTGAAACTATTTAGAAACCAAATTTTATAATTTTTTGACTTTAGTTGCCTAGTGAACGAGTAGCCTCAAAATGAACGACCAAAAATTTCATAAAAAACAATGACAAAAGGCTTAAATTTCAAATCGAAAGTTTTTATCTTGCTTTGGATGGTAAGTTGAATTTTTTATTAAAATTTTATCTAATTTGAATTGTTCAACACCGTTGAACTTACAAACGTACCACATCGGTCAATAAAATAGTCAATTTTGAGACTCTTTAATCACTTGGTAAATGATGTCAAATAGTTATGAAATTTGGTTTCTAAATAGTTCTAATAGCATAGATCATGCTTTATGGAGCCGATCGTTGAATCGGATGTCCTATCATCGAAAACAATTTACAAGTACGGAGACCTCCATGATTTCGAAAGCACAAGAGTGTTTACTATCAACTTTTTTGACCCTGGATGCCTAGGGTGGTACTATTATGGATCCAATGACTAAAAAGTTGAGAGAGAGAGGCTAGAATGCTTTTGATAGTAAAGGAATAGTGTTTACTATCGATTCTTTTGCCCCTGGATGCCTAGGGTTTATTATTGGGTGGTGGTATCCAATGACTAAAAAGTTGAAAGCAAACACTATTCATTTACTATCAATAGTATATCAGGTCTCTCTCTCGCTCGCTCTCTCTCTCTCTCTAGTCTAGCTACTACCTCTTATGAGGATGTGAATAGTGCATACAATGAACTTTTTAGCCTTTGGATGCCTAAGGTTTAGTGGTGATAGGTGGAATAGTTTTTGATTCAAAGGTTAAAAAGTCTATAGTATGCACTATTCATATCCTCATAAAAGGGTCATAGAGGACCATAGCTGGACTATATATATATATATGAACTATGTCATTGGTACTATTAGGCTTTTGACCTTTGGATGAAGGGATGTGCGGTTAAGATGATAGTGGGCCCTTAGGGTTTAGTGGGTGGTTGGAAAAATAGTATGATCTAAGGGGTGGAAATGATTAGAAGGGTAGATTTAACGGCGGAAAACTTGGTAGCACCAAGTGCTTGGTGCTATCGATAGTATAGTAGCCAGACTATATATATATATATATATATATATATATATGTTATTAAGAAGACTTTTTGAAGTGTTGGTGGCTATTTGTAGTCACATGGATGTTCTGGGCTGTCTGGCATAACTTTTCTTTTTTCTTTTAATTGTTATACTGTTAAGGTGATGCAGTCAGTTTATAGTTCTGCTTGTTATCTTTCTACCATCTGATGCAACTTTAATACCTCCAATATACTTTTTTAAGTGGTTAACTAGTTGATTCTAGAAGTAGCAGATCTTCTAAATCTTTATTCAGTAATCTAGCTATCATCTTAGAGTGTGAGCTATGACACTGTTTCTGCTGTCCTGATGCAGTTAACCGGGCTTTCAGAAGCAGACAAGGAAGCCTTGCTTTACATCCTTAAGGCATCAATGGTCATTGATGACATATTCTATGAGCAGGTTACTTTTTCCCTTTCATCTTTCATATTGACCCTATGATAATGGATTGATATATCTTGTGTTAGTCAGCACCGTTCGCATTTATTCTTGAATGTGTTAAATATATATGACCAACCATGCTAGGAAATGAATCGATTTTTTACTATTCTTCTTTTCCACTTTTAGGTTTGGTATGGCAATAGTGTGCTAAGAGATTGGCTTAAGGAGCGCTCCAATTCTTCTTACCTAGATCAATTGAAATGGATGTATTATTCTATCAATAAAGGTCCATGGTAATTACTTTTCTTTGTATGATTGGGTACTTTTGTCTTAATAAACTTATTGATCTTATGGCTAAAAAAAAATCTTATGAGTTATATTTCAATGACAGGTCATGCCTTGATGAAAACAAGGCATTTTTGACAACAGCAGATTCTGCTGTGAATTTGCTCAGAGATTCCACCAAGCCTATTTCTGGTTGGAAGGGAATTGAATATAGAGTGGCCTTTCCTGTGGTGAAGCCTCCCGGTGCAAGTTTCTACCCTCCTGATATGGACAAAATGGTACGATGACATGCACCTGTTATCACCTTTCTAGTTGTAAGACTGCCTGAACAATAAGAATTTCTCTTCCTAGTACTCTGTGATCTGCTACAATCAGGAAATCAAATCGAACCAATTAGCCAATTTTGACTTATTTGATTTTTGGCTGTTTGATTTTGAAAATCGACAAATTTTTAATTATCAGTTTTCAGTTTTGGTTTGGCTGCGAAAAATACCAAATTCAAGTAGTAACATAAAACACCTATATATGACGTGTGGTATGTTCATTGTGTAAAATTGTGTAATATATAAATATTGTTCTAATATATATGATTGATACTATGTAATGACAGATCTCCATTTTACGCAAATATATTACTCAGAAGGGAATCCCAAATAAAAATGTTTAAACCAAACCAAAACAATTTAGATTCGATTCTGTTCAATTCGGTTCATATAGTATATTGGCTTGGCTCATTTTCATGATTTAAGGTGAACATTTTAACTCGTTTGAAATGAAATTGAGCTTAATAGATTAAATCCCTAAAATCGATGCTCATGTAGAAATTTCTTGTATTCCATTTAAATTATTGGTTAAATGACATACTGAAATTATGAGGCCATTTAGATACTTTGCATATATAACTTTCTCCTATTCTTTTTCTGTTGCGAATAGGAATTCAAATTGTGGAAGAACACTCTAAGTAGTAGTGAGCAAAAAGCTGCAACAGGGTACTTTAGCGTCATTAGACGCCATGGTGATTCTTTACCACTTACAACATCTCATAACATCGATCAGCTTGAGTCTGAGAAACCCTTGAAATCAGATGATCTTTTCATTGTTCCATTCTCACAAGAGTACAGTTCATCTCTTACTAGAGCTGCTGAGCTGCTTCTTAAAGCATCAGAACTCTCTGATTCTCCTAGGTAAGTTGCTTGTATACCTAAGACTTATTTCCATTACAAGCACTTCTACTTTCTGGTTGTGGTCTTACCTCTTATTTAAAATTTTGTTGCCTTATTTCTTTAGCCTGAAGAAGTTGCTGAAAACTAAGGCTGATGCTTTTTTGTCAAATGACTACTATGAATCCGACTTAGCCTGGATGGAGTTGGTTAGTGTGCTTACTATTTGACTTAGCATTTTAACTATTTATGGGGCATCTGCACTAATTATTTTTTTGTTACTTAATTTTCTTTGTGCATTTAATTTTTTGGGAATTGGGATCTCAGCCCAATACTAAATTCCCGCAACTGGGACTTGAACCCATGAACTCTTCTTTGAGCGTGGGGTGTACCGACCATTAGGCCTAAGCCGTAATTTTCTTCTATTGATTTTTTTTTTTTTTTTGACATGATTTGATCTTGATCTAATCCTGCATTAATTTTCTGTCAGCCATCTACCACTTCAAGCGTTTGGTTATTGAATCAAAATACAAACTGTTTCATATTCTACTTGTGAGCAACTCCCCTTTCAATATAAATTTAAACAATAATAATGCCAATCTATAATCAGATTCTGTGAATAAATCGTGGAGAAAAATCTAAGTATTTCAGAAGAACAAGCTCATTATGTTCTCTCGCATTTCAAGTTTTCAAAGCTTGAGCTGGAAGACTAATAAATTTCTTGTTTCAGTATCTAGAAGAGAAAAAAAAAAAAAAAAACTCTTGCTGATTGGCCAGTGAGTGGTATCAACTCTTGCTGATTGGCCGGTGAGTGGTGCTGAGCATGGCCTGCACGGTCATAGCAATCCTAGGGAAGATCGTAACAAATAAATTCTTACCTAGTACATGGAATTGGCGTATTACGGGTGATATTGTTTGAGTGATATCATTTCTTTCATTTCCCACCAAAATCTGTTACTGTTCTGAGTCAACTTCTAGCAACTACGATTTATTAAGTATTTAAGGTATTCCAATACCATTCTTTTCGTATCTTTCTTTGTAGGACTCTAAATTGGATGTTACCATTGGCCCCTACGAGACATACGAAGATGCACTCTTTGGTTACAAGGTAAATCTTGTATTTGTAGACAGTTGCTCCAGCTTCTTCCCCCAAGATTTATTCCATTTCACGTAGACAAATGTGATCAAGAGACAGAGATGTAATGCAATAATTTGCTTGCAAACTTTTTAATTTCTCTTTTCCATCTACAGATATTTACTACAGTCTTTGATTCGTGATCTGCCATTTGCTTGCCTTTTTTTCACTATTATTTTCAAACTGCTTCATAGTTTAGTGCATGAGTTTTTGTTATTTGTTTATTTTCCATAATTTGGTCAATGATATTTATCTTGGTTTATCTTGGTATCCTACGTGTATCTTTTTCTTCCTAACATAACTAGTAAAATAGTAACTCCTGTTTAGTGCAAGATATTGGGTTTTTATTTTTATTTTTACATTACATTTCAAGATACTTGTATATGTTGATTATCAGAGTTAAACTAGTACAAGCGGAAGCATTGACATTTTGTCAGAAATATTTAAGAAAGGGTTGTTCAGACTTCGGAGTTGAAATTCTCTGTATGCTTCATCAGTGATGCTATTAAGAAGTTTAACCGGAATTCACATAAGATCGATTATGTAGTTTTTAACTCTTCCTTTAATTTCACTGGTTGTATTGCCAATGTTAGTCTGTTGGTAATTGCTCACCTTTTTTTCTTTTTTTCTTTTGGCGTGGGTGCGCCATATCAAAGCATTAAAATTTCTGACATTTACTCATGTTATAGATCTTTACAGTTGAAATCAAGTAAAGCACATTTTGAGATAATATTTATTTATTTTTCTTTTTTCTTAAATGTTTGCCTGTTATTAATTAGTTTTATTAAATATCATGAAGGCAACATTTGAATCATTTGTTGGAATACGAGATGACATAGCAACTTCACAAGTAAAACTCTTTGGGGACCACCTACAGGTATCTTTAGTCAATGTCGTAATCATATTAACTCTCTATACCGTAAATTTGTGCTAACTGCAAGAATCTAACTCAGGACTTGGAGCGGAATCTTCCGTTGGATGATATTTACAAATCAGAAAGTGTAGTTGCCGCTCCTATTCGTGTCATTCAGCTTCTTTACAATGCAGGGGTGAGTTTTTAGCTTTAACAATCTTAGCTCATTTATTTCACTATGAGCTTTATATATGATCATTTACTCAGTTGTTTTGCTCATAGTTGCTGACCTACGTCCATCAACGGCAGCATATATTATATGTTGAGGTTTAATTTTGGTAGTTGTTTTGGGCTTGAACCTATCTGGTTCTTCCTTGGTTCCTAATAAACTTGAATGCTTGAAAATTTGCTGAAATTTTGAAACTCGTAAATAGGAGTAAAATGAGAGGAGCTGAAATTGCTTTTAGTAGAACCATTGAGATGCCACTAAACTAGGAACACATTGATTTACAAAAAGGTCACTTACATGGCTGGCACATGTACGATAAAGTGTTTGCTATTGTTGTTTTGACAGAATGATTGATTGCATTGTTACATTTACGTTGAAGGGGTCAGATTTCAGAAGTTCAGAATGCTGTTTGCCAAAACATAAAAATTTAATAGCTGTTGATACATTTTTCCCTATAGAGAATTAGATATTTGATGTTACTCTCTGTTTGTTTTCTTCAGTTTGTTTGTGGATGCTCTCTTAGACAAAATGAAAAGTTTACTTAGAAAAGGTTTATATGTCAATACTAATGTTTATCTTTGGAAAAGCTCTAAAGCTTTATTAATAGCTAGAATAAGATTGGAACTCCAGGATGTGAAAGGCCCTCAGACTGTTGCTTTCAATTTGCCAAACGATGAGCGCATAGTAAATGAACATGGAACATCGATGGTTCTGCTCAAGAATGTTTCAGAGGCTAAGTATGTATCTTTTATTTAGTTACAACTACACTGAATTTTTTCTGTCTAAAATGGACAATTGACTTTGTGAATTTCTCCATTATTAAAAAAAAATCGCCATTGACAAGTCACATTATGTCTGTCAGGTTCATCAATATTCTGAAGCCGATAGCAGATGTTTGCATCGAAGAGGAGCAGAAGGAATACATTGATTTTGAGTCTTTCTACACGCATACTATTTGCCATGAGTGTTGCCATGGAATTGGACCTCATACCATTGTTCTTCCAAGTGGTGAACAGTCAACAGTTAGAATGGTATGTGTACATTTCGCATGTCACGAGTACTCCAGATAATGACATTAATATATCAAACAGTCGTATTACTTTTAGTTACAGCGAAATGTCTTAAGGGGCTGTTTGGTTTCTAGGAAAAACATGGAAAAAAAGGTTTTTTTGGGAAAAAAAATTTCCATTGGAAAACTTCTTTTTTAGTTTTATGCCCGTTTGGTTCCAAAGAAACTAGCTTTTTTGGAATCTTTTTTTTCAGATTTCATGAAAAATTATTATCTTTGTTTTTTGTTTTTTTTTTTGAAAAACGAAAACACTAGTTTTCTAAGAAATATGGGATTTTTTTTTTTCAAAAATACTAGTTTTCTTTGGAACCAGACGGACGGAAAACTGAAAAAAGGTTTTTCATGGAAAACTTTTTTTTCCAGAGAACTTTTTTCCGTACTTTTCCTAGGAACCAAACAGCCCCTAATAAACTAAGCTTAAAACTGTCGCAAGATCTCATATGTTAAGGTGAATGATGTAAGGAGGAACCTCTCTGTTCAGATTACCCTCTTATGATGCTTTGAAGCTGATAACTATGATGTCGCAATGTCACCTTCTGTTTAGTTAACTATGATGGTGCACATACTTTTATGCGAAGTTCTTTAATTTGATCTGTTTAAACCTTTATGGATAATAATTAGCAGGGTGATTGTTCCCTGAATGCTTTTTATTTGTATGTTTGTTTGTTTGTTTGAAAAGCTCTCCTTGGATGCTGGGGTGTCATTGATGCATCATTCTTCCTGTTCAACATGAGCCTCTTCTACATAAAATTGCCTGTTATGATTTACGTATAGCCCATGATACCTTAACCATTTACATATTTAGCTTCACATGAGTGGTTCTTGTTGAATGGGAAAGTGGATTAAGTACATAGTTAATAGAAAAACGTGGACCTAACAATAAAGGAAGCATATACGACATGTTATACACGAGATTTTGGACTTCTTTGATTGCTTTTATAATTAAACTTAAGGGATAATTACCTATATACCCCTCAAAAATAGCCGACTTTCATATTTAATAGTATTAAGTAAAAAATCTACACTTCGACGTTTCTTCATTATTTTTATGTATGCTCTTCCGTCAACTGATCTCGAGTTAACTTCATCCTCAGTTTAATGCCGGGTTAAAATAGGGGGTAGATTTGAAAGTTCTAGAAGGGGTAGTTCTTTTTAGGGGGCATATTTAAAAGGGCAAATGAATCTTTACGTAGAGTTAACGACTATTTTCAATAGTAGACTTACAAAACTTAACTCTAAGGGCATATTTGAAAGAAGTTGAGGAACTTAGAGGGATAGATTTCATGACTTCGAAACTTTTTTAGGAATAAATATGAATGTTGGGTACTTTTGTGAGGGTAAGTAGGCAACTGCCCCTAAAATTAATTGGGAGATTGATGTTAACCCTTCGTTGTCCTCAGTTTAAACTTTCTTTAAAATGAATTGATTTGGCCATATCTGACAAGCCTTTTTGATGATGTAAAGGAACTTCAAGAAGTTCATTCGGCCCTAGAGGAAGCAAAAGCAGATATTGTTGGCCTTTGGGCTCTGAAATTCCTCATTGACCAGGTAATTTAACATTCACTAATACACAATATCTAACTTTGAACTTAACAAATAATTTTTCCCTTGTCCAGAGAAATCTAGCCACAAGTATGGCTAAGTTTTTACTATTTAATACTTTCGAGTAGTTTAATATGAATTTGTCCAAACTCTAAACTCGCGTAATGAGTAAAAATGTTTTGAGTAATCAAAGCTTCTACTCGGGCTGATATCTTTTCCTAAATTTGCTATTAAATATCTTAATTTCATTAACCTTGCTCCTGTCTATTCATATTCTTGTTTTGTCAGGGATTACTTCCGAAAACGTTGTTGAGATCTATGTATGTGTCATTCCTAGCGGGATGCTTTCGATCAATTCGTTTTGGACTCGAAGAAGCTCATGGGTAAATTTGAGTCATCCTACCGTGTATTTTGGATTCGAAGTTCTTCTAACGTCATATAACTAACATGAATTGACAAATTCTGTTTTGCCGTTTGGGAGCAGAAAGGGACAAGCGTTGCAATTTAATTGGTTATACGAAAAGAATGCCTTTCGTTTGCACTCCGACGAAACTTTTTCAGTTGATTTTGTGAAGGTGAGATGCTATAGCTGCTCTCTTGTTACGTTTGTGCGCAAATGCTACATATTCTTTCCTGTTGCAGATTGAAGCAGCTGTTGAGAGCCTCAGCCGAGAAATCTTGACGATACAAGCGAAGGGCGATAAAGCTGCTGCGATTTTGCTTCTTCAGAAGTATGCAAAACTGACGCAACCGTTGCAAATTGCCTTGGGGAAGTTAGAAGAAGTTCAGGTATGATTTTTATGTAGGTGCTTGCTTTTACCTGTATAGATATATGCTTATTTTCATAATTTATTGGAAAAAATATGTAGAGACTTTTGCGCATGAGCGCCTGAACTTTTAATTTTGGCAATTAGATTCCTTTAAACTTTATTAAATAGTTCAATAGGCCCCTCTCGTCCATCAAAATTACTAGTTATACGACCGCTCTGATCACTTGTGTTGCTTATAATCTTATAAAGCTTTAAAACACAAAATTATATGCACGATATGTGATCAAAACAACTCCTCAGAACAACTCCAAATCCGAAGCCAATCAGACAAAGCTTTCCTTGAGCATCTCATTTTGATCTTTTCCAGCATACCTATGAAATAGTTTGCCCTTTTCTTTTGAATCATGTGTTTCCTCTCTTAAACTTTTTTTATTATTGCTTTTATGGCTTCCAGGTGCCTGTTGACATTGCTCCTATTTTTGGAGCTGCAAACAAAATACTGGACATGTCCTCTTGAGGAGGTAATTTTGCAGAACTTTAGTCATTAGAATGTATGATTGCTATAAATTATTAGATGTGACATTGCACTCTTTTATCAGAACCTTCTGTCCTTTAGTTGCTAACAACCAAAAAAAAAAAAAGTGAAAAAAAAAAAAACATTTTATTAACTCAGGTGCTTTTGGTGGGCGGCTCCGTTCAATTCCAATTTTTTTTTTTTTTTTTTAATTAATAGGGCTTAAAAATATTATAATTATAAAAATAATTCGTAAAAAATTTTGTTTGCAAAATTATTTTTAGAATATAATATTATACATTTTTTAGAGTTTGAATGTGAAAAATATTTAAGAAAGCGGTGATGATTCATATTAATATGTTTCTGATCTAATATTTTAGTGATATATTATTATTTCTGGTAAGATTTTTATCTACAGTCTTTGATTATAAGTTATTTCGTTTGCCAAGTTAATAATATTGAACACAGGTAAACTTTACTTTATAAATAATTCAAGGACTCTATATCAAATTTGTTGGCTATTTATGTATAGATTAAAAATAGGTATAATTTCTTGTCTTGTGACAATAGTCTTCGGTTACTAATAAGTTGAGTTGGATGAGCCTAATAAGTTGAGTGGGGCTGGGATCATTAATAGACCTAAAGGCAAGAGGTCTAACAATAGACTTAACGTCCAGATAGGTTGAGTCCGGTCGAGATCCGTGCGCGCTGCATCGATACGTTTTAAGTGAATTAATTGCGTATTTATAAAAGCTCGAGTTTTTGAGATTAATAGTTAGTGTCAACGATCCGATAAAATCTTTTAATGAAGCTGATCGTCGATTTAAAATTTTTATTGTAAAAAAAAAGACGTGTGATGTGGTGATGTGGCGCCACCGTCTTTTCGGTGGTCACCTATTTTAGAATTATTCTAGTTTTAGCATTCAATATTTTTAACTTCTTAGGTCTCGCTAGCAAGTCAAAATACTATAGTCAAAATACTAGAGAGAGAGAGAGAGAGAGAGAGAGAGAGAGAGAGGACTGATTCAACTCTTTGAGGCTGTTACACATGAAGGCGAACTTTTCTGCGTTTCTCAGAATTGTCAACTATTGCAGCCAAAAATTGAACCACAATCACCCGTTTTTTTGGCTGTGAATGGTTTAGCATCCTCGTCTTGTCCATTTATCTTTGTAGTGTGAAGGCTTTTTGTCCTGTCAAATCGCTTTGGATGACTGGATTTCAAATGTCGATGATTAAGCATTTTAAAGTGTAGAAATAGATCTAAATATGCGCCTGCAATTTGAACAACAGTGTGAAAGTAAAGTTAGGACCTCAATGCAAGATCTGTAATGTTAGATGTGATTGCTGATGTCGAGATCGTGACAATAGGTTCAGGAGACTAATAAGTTGAGCTGGGTGAATCCAATAAATTGAGTGGGATTACGGTCCATAATAGACCTACCGACAAGAGGTTCAATAATAGACCTAATGTTCTGATGAGTTGAGTTCGATCGAAATCTGTGGACGCTGTGTCTATACGCTTTAAGTGAATTGTTTGTGTATTTTTAACCGCTCGAGTTTTTGGGATTAATGATTAGTTCTAATGGTCCGACAAATTTGACTAGTTTAATTTAAAATAAAAATTTGGAAAGAGGCCTCTACAGTCTAAATTTTTTGTTCAAATCATAAAAAATGGCTAGAGGATTAAGGACATTCAATAGTGATTTATTAAAGCATGTTGAATTCATTTATGAAGAGCTTGATTAAATGCCTTGAAATACATAATAGCAAGTCCTATATCAGAGAGAATAAAATAAAATAAAATAAAATAAATTTAGTAACGTTTGGAAAATGAAAACAAAGGTTTATCTAACACTATTAAATATAGTAAGATATATTATAATTAACTCATTAAGATACGCATAACGCAATATTACATCCCAAAGTAAACACAATATTATTAGGGATAATTGCCTGTGTACCCCTAAAATATGAAGAAATATTTGATTTACCCCTCTTATTTTTTTCTTTCCAATATACCCTTCATACGTTCCACCGTTATTAAAAATATTCCTACCGTTTTCTTTTGTTAAGTTAACTAGGGTTAAACTAGAGTTAAATAATAATCGGAGTTGAAAACTATCAGATATACCTATTTTGCCCGAGTTTAGGGTTTAGGGTTTAGGGTTTAGGATTTTTTAGGGTTCTAGGGTTTAGGTTTTAGGGTTTTAGGGTTTAGGGTTTAGGGTTTAGGATTTTTTAGGGTTTTAGATTTTAGGGTTTAGGGTTTTAGGGTTTAGGGTATATTTGAAAGGGCAAAATAGTAATTACACACAGATAACGGCAGTTCCAAACGGTACACTAACAGAGTTTAACTTCAGAGGTATTTTGGAAAGAAGTTGGAACATAAGAAGGGTAGTTTTTTTTTTTTTTTTTGAGAGAAGGCAGCATGCTGCCGCTTCATTCATTGGGATAAGAAGGGTAGTTTTAATATTAGCCTTCTAAGAGGGGTAAATCTGAAAACAGGAAAATTTTTAGGGGTACGTAAGAAATTGCCCCATATTATTATATCATATTTTGTTCACAATTCCAAACTCCTGAACAAAATTCTCTTCAAAAAGAACAAAAACATGTGAAATGTTTGTGGAAACAAACACGATATTATTATATCGTAGTTTTTCACCGTACGTAACGTAATTTTTTTATAATTTCAAATGTGTGAAGTGTTTGCGGAAAGAACAAAGGGGAAGTACAATTTTTATCTCGTCAAATGTGTCAATTCATACAGCGGCCTGATTAAGGAAGACACAAAATTCCCAAAAAATAGGCCCTAAATTATAGAAAGAAAACTGTTCTGGACTGGAGTAACTAAAATGTCGACGGTGATCATGTTTGCGGTCAGAACGTAAAAGAATATCGTAAGTGAAGTTGCGGTTTCCCCTCACATCTTCTGCCACATTTTTGGTTTTGTGTATTTCATTAATTATTATCTGTCTAGCGATCGATGTTCGCATTGTATTTGTATTTATCCACATTTGTAAGAAAAATTATGCCTGGGTGATTAATTTATAGTGAAATAAGAATCAATAATGCTTGAAATTTTACTTGCAATAACATGTTCAAGTTTGGGGTCACTGAGGTTGCGTTTGGCAACTGGTATAAGAGGGGATAAGGGAGTTATTTCTTTTTTATACTCAAACAGTATTTAAGTGTGGGGAAATTATTTTTTCCATATCAGATTATTTCAGTATAAGGGTGGAACAACTGTTCCATCTTGTTGCTTATTATTATTATTTTTTAATTAAAATTTTTTAAATTATAAAATATTTAAATTTATAAAATTTTAAATCTTTTTATTTTATTTTATAAATTTTAATCCCCTCTATTATTTTTATTCTTTTTTAACTTACCAAATACAATTTTTCTTATTCCGGTATTACTTTTATACTCAACCAAACACAAAATTATTATAATTCTTGCTTGTACCTGAATTTATATCTATTTCCGAAATAATCAGTTTTCGCTTATACCCTAACCAAACGTAGCCTGAAGGTGATAAATAAGTAGTGACAATTTCAAATCTCTAAAGGTCTAAGCTAGTGACGAACGATACTTTTATATTTAAGAACTCACGACTTGCTGATCTGATATCATGTCAGATCATGTTAAATAAAAAAAGATTGAACTCTTAGAGAACCCTTACTTTTGGACTCAAGGCGTGGGCTTAATTAAATGGAAGAAAATTAAATAATACTAGGGATCTTGCACGACTAGACCTCACGATCTTATCTTTTGATATCACGTGAAATTATATAAAACAACCGTTGCACTTTACAAATTTTAACCATTAGAAAATTGTATTTATATATTTTATATTCAAAATTAAAAGGGTGGGAGAAAATTAAATAACATCATGAATCTGTCAGAACTCAAACTCAAAACCTTCTACTTTCATATTACGTGAAATTATATAAAATAATTATTATATGCTCTAAAAGCTTAAATTATTAAAAAATACTATTTATATATTTTATATTCAACACTTTTCAAGATGTAAACTTAATTAAAGAAAAAAAAAATAAATAACGCTCTCAGAACCTCCTGTTGTGATACTATATTAAATAATACCAAACAATAATTATATTTTAAAATTTTAAATTGTAAAAAAATAATATTTTTATACTTTTATATTTAACAGTATGGTAAGTAAATTTTCGTTTCCTCCTCACTTGCAATTATCCCATATATATATATATATATATATATATATATATATATATATATATATATATATATATATATATATATATATATATATATATATATATATGAGGAAAATCATCTTTCGCTGCTCTTTGCTTTTTGTGTATTTATATTATCTTATATCTCATAAATATACAAGAGATATCAAGATTGAGCAATTTATGGTGAAATAAATACCAATCATGCATGAAAAATTCTTGCAATAAAAATTAATTTGCAGTAAAATAAACAATAACTAAAGGAGAGAAATTGGCAGTAGAGAAACTCAAACTTAATTCACTGCACTTAAAATGTCACGGGCACTCAACATTTGTTGGCTTATAATTCTAGCATCAATCATTAACCACAACAAAACAAAACCAACAACCAAAGAGGTAGATCCTCAGTTCTTAGCGCAAGTGTCGAATAATTTAGTGATTGGTATATGAGATTCTAAGTTCGAAATCTAGTTCTTTTATATTTCTAGCTAAATTTATCAATAAACGAAACAGATAGTATGCTATTTGATCCATCTGACAAATGTTTTAGTCTCAAACTGTCAACAAAATACTTTCTAATAAACAATTAAGGGTGTTCGGTCCTGAAATATATCAAAAATTATTTTTTGGCTTGACAAATTATTTTTCATGTGCTTGTGTAGCTGTAAAAATATTTTTTGAAAGATTATTTTTACAGATTTGAGAAAAACGGAGTGCTTTCGTTTTCGGCGATTTTCGGCGAAAAATGAAAATCAATTTGCATAAAACGTTTTTCATTCATTTTTTTATCTACCGAACCAAATTGTTGTCATGTGGTGTGTCCATATTGTCTGGTTCTATTTTGACTCAATCTATATGAGATGTGAATTAGGATTTATCCTTTTGTGTTAAGGATAAGATCAGATTTTATCCTTATATGTTAAGGATAAGGATAGGATTTATCCCTATGGGTTAAAGATAAGGATATGTTTATTATTGGTTAAGAAACATATCTTAACTCATATCCTAACCGATATTTTGTTTATCTCTACGTGAGAAAGAAAATATCCTAAAGGGGTCTAATAGTCTATAAATAAAACCCCTTCGCTTATACGGTAAATAAAACAATCTACGATACACAAGAAGAAAAAGTGATTTTCTTCTTTCTCATTCTCTCTCTACGTTCTCTCTGGGTTTCCACCTGTGTTCCCGGGGTTTTGGAGTGTGGACATAGAATTGGAGTGTGGACACAGAAGAGTACTATGGTAGTCCTGCATCCGATCTGCAACCAGGAGATACGTAGAAGATCAAGAATTAGCTGATCCAATTTCGATTCCTGGATACGTTGGCTATCCAGTTTGTAAGTTTTCGCTGCCCTCTAATTCCAACAATGAATGCGAATTTTAATTAAGCATCGAAAATGACTTATAAGTATAAAGAGTCTTGTGCTTATAAAAGCATATCAGCTTTTATATATATATATATATATATATATATATATATATATATATATATATATATATATATATATATATATAAGCTGATATGGTTTTATAAGCACAAGCACATCCATGCTTGTGAATTTTTTATCATTGAATTTGTATTGAGATTTGTGTTATTGTAAAGTTAACTAAAGAGAGAGAAAGAAAAAGTAAATAGCACAAATCTCAATGCAAATTCAATGGTAAAAAATTCACAAGTATATTTGGGCTTGTACTTTTGAAAGTATATATATATATACCAAGCACTTGGTAGTATTGAATTTCTGGCTCATAGATAAAGGGATGTGTGGTTTGGATAATAGTGGTCCTTTAGGGTTTAGTGGGTTGCTGGTGAAATAGTATAATCCTAACCGCACATCACTTCATCCAAGGGCCAAAAAGTTAATAGTACTAAGTGCTTAGTACTATTGATAGTATAGTAGCCGACAAACTATATATATATATATATATATATATATATATATATATATATATATATATATATATATATATATATATATATATATATATATATATATATATATATATATATATATATATATGACGTCTTCTACGCTTTCGAAAGTACGGAGACCTCCGTGTTTGTAAGTTATTTTCGATGATGGAACATCTGATTTGACGATCGGCTCTGTTAGGCATGATCTACGTTATTAGAACTATTTAGAAATTAAATTTCATAATTTTTTGATAATATTTATCAAATGATCAAAGAGTCTCAAATATGACTATTTTAGCGGTCAATGTGATATATTTGTAATTTCAATTGTGAAGAACAATTCAAAATATGTGAAACTTTAATAGAAAATTCTATTCAATATAAAAAACAATAGAAAATTCTCGGGTCATCTCACCTTAAGATCCGCGCCAAGTTGTCATCGCGCTGGCGTCATCGACTGCTGCCGCTGCTCCTCCTCGTGCCGCACAACGGCCGGATCCTGGACAGTCGCTCGCTCTTGAGATTGGGGCTTTGCCGTTTTCTTGCTCCTTTTCGAATTTTTTCAAACTTCCGGTTTTTCGATTACCCTACTTTGCTCTGTTTTTCAGCAACTATGGTTTACCACCTCGAGCGGCTACAGGGGCCCTCGAGGGTTCTGGCACGCAACTCTTGGTCCGTTGGGCACTCACCTGGGAATCTGGACAAGGGCCTGTGACGATTGTTGGGCCTTTCCTTCCGCATGGGGCCCGGTCACCTCTACTGATGCGCGAGTGGGCCGGCTGTGTGAGCGGGCCTCCAGTGCCGCTGTGCGAGTCGGCCGAATGCGCGAGTGGGCCGGCTTTGCGTGCGGGCCTCAACTGCCGTGGTGCAAGCGGGCCTCAGCTGCCGCTTTGTGAGCGGGCCCTTCCCACCAACGTTCCTGCATCCAAGGGCCCGTCATCCCAGCAGCGGGCCGTCTCGCCCCTTCGTCTTGGCCCGCTTCTCCGACCCTCTACGGTCAACCCGCTACCCTCCCGAGAGGGACAGACGCCGGGCCAATTGGGCCCGCTTATTGAACATTTCCTGCTCCTATCCCTGGGGCCCGTTGGGCCAATTGGGCCCGTTGGGCCGTCTTGGCAGCTACCACCCCACCATGCACTTGGCTTACGGCTGGGGGTCCTACCGTCTTGGTCTCTTGCGCCTGGGGCACATGGGGGCGCGTGCTCCACGACTGCCATCTCCTCGGCCTCTACGGTGGGTCCGCCGTCACCTGGTTCCCCTGACGCCGCCCTCATGTCGCTGGATACCATCTGCGAGGACCATTCTTCTCCACCATCCCCGGCGCAGTCAACCCACGAGCCTACCGTTCGGCACAAACACATCCGGCAACCCTCGTTCCTGAGAAGAAGCCCCAGACTAGCCACGAAGACCGGTGGTCTGATGCTGGACCTTGCCGTTGCCCGCAAGAATACCCTTTTGGGGGGTGGGCCTCCGGCGTCGTCCTCATTGGACCCGGGTAGCCCCGGAGGCTGCGACTTATCGCCAAATCAACAGTTGATCAAGATGAAGTGCTCCAAGTTGGGCGTCAAGATCTCTGATGTGGACGCCTCCCTCATTCTTGAATTCACCGGCATCGCGAACTGATCACCTTCGGTCATTTGCTGGACTTTGGTGGCTTTCTTTATTTATGTTTAATATCTGTTCGTGGAACGTTAGGGGGTTGAATGACTCAGCAAAGCGGGTGCTTGTTAAGTCGTTGGTCCGAGGCTACTGTGCCTCTAATGCATCTATCCTATGTCTCCAGGAAACTAAAGTTAGTACGTTTTCTCGCTCTTTTATCCGCTTCTTCGCTGGTTCGGGGTATGATAAATGCATCTTCCTCCCCTCGACGGGGGCTTCGGGAGGCATTGTTACCTGTTGGAATGCTAAGAACTTCTCTTGCTCTGAAGTGTTAATGCGTACTTACTCTCTTACTCTCCGGCTGAAGTGCACTGCAAGCGGCTTCTCGTTCTACCTAACTAATGTTTATGGGCCACCCACCTGGGATGGGAAAGCAGACTTTTGCCGCGAGTTGAGTGAGCTTAGAGCTCCTGCTCGGGTCCCTGGGTCGTTTGTGGGGACTTTAATCTCACGCGCCACCTGAGCGAGAGGAAAGGACGCTCGTGGTGTGTTAGACTTATGAACCTCTTCTCCAAGCTGATCAACGACCTAGATCTGTTGGACCTGCCAATGTCCAACCAGAAGTTCACATGGTCAAATTTGCAAGTTGATCCCACGCTTGCAAAACTTGACCGATTCTTGATATCGACGGAATGGGACTCCTCTTTCCCCCTCTCTTCGGTCTCGGCGCTGCCTCGATTCACCTCGGACCACTCCCCCATTCTCCTCAAAATGCTAGCGCCGCGGGCCTTGCATCTCTTCAGATTCGAGAAAGTTTGGCTTACCCGGCCTGATTTTATCTCTCTGATTCCAATCTGGTGGCAAGAAATCGGCTCCGGGCATGGAAGACAAGCGAGTATCCTATCCTTTAATGCCAAGCTGCGGCACTGCCGTAAACGAATTAAAGAATGGTGCTCGACCAACTTCCACAGCATCTCTCGAGCGAAACGAACAGCAGCCGCGGAGATTCAGAGGCTAGACTCGCTGGAGGAACAGCGTGGTCTGTCTGCCTCAGAGACGGAATCGCGACTCAGACTAAAAGACGAGTTGCGTGGTATTATTCATGAAGAGGAGATCCTGTGGAAATCCAGGTCTAAACAACACTGGCTTAAAGAAGGGGATGGGAACACCAAATATTTCCATGCGATGGCAAATGGCAGGCGTAGATCAAACCACATCGAGGTCATTGAGGATGACGGTGTCAAACTTGTCAAGGAAAAAGACAAGAGGGAGTACTTCTTCCAGCAGTTCAAGGATAGGTTCGCACCGGCTAATCTCCCCCCTTCCTCTGTTGGGGATTGGAGCGATCTCTTCCCTGACAGCTCTGCGCTAGCCTTGGATTCACTCACTGCCCCATTCTCTCTAGAAGAGATCAAGAAAGCTACCTTCCAGATGAGCGGTGATAAAGCGCCGGGCCCCGATGGGTTCAGTTTGGTTTTTTATCAACGATTTTGGGACGTTATCAAGGATGACCTTCTCAAAATCTTTGACGACCTGTTCAATTTGACTCTGAACACGGGCCCGATCGACTACTCGCACATATGTCTGATCCCTAAAGCTGAAGGAGCTAAATCAGCCAATGACTTCCGCCCTATTAGTCTTACCAACTGTGTTCAAAAAATTATCTCCAAGGTGCTTGCGAACCGGCTTGCCATTGGGATGCACGAGATCATCTCCCCCTCGCAATCAGCCTTTCTGAAAGGAAGAAGTACCTTAGACTCTTTTGTCACTGCCAGCGAACTCATCAGCTGGGCTTCAAGCCAGCATATCAACTGCGTGGGTGTCAAAGCGGACTTTGAAAAGGCCTTCGACAAGGTTAACTGGGACTACCTACAGCACATTCAGAAGTGTTTGGGTGCCAATCAAAAGTGGTGCGCATGGATCGAGCAGTGCACTTCGAACGGAAAGGTCGCTATCCTTGTCAACGGAACCCCCTCTAAATGGTTCAAGCTGAAAAGGGGTCTTCGCCAAGGGGACCCGCTATCACCATTCTTGTACTTGCTAGTTGCCGAAGGATTAGCGAGAATGACCAGGAGGGCTGTCCAAAACAAGCTCATATGTGACGTTGGGCCCGGCCAGGGTGGAAAAACCGCTATTCTCCAATTTGCGGATGACACCTTCTTTTTTTGTGCGGCGTCCGCAAGACAAATCCGCAACTTACGACTTATGTGGCTGATCTTTGAGTGGGCTTCTAGACTCAAGATTAATCGGCGTAAATCACAACTTTTCTACTTGGGAAATCGGAATAATGTAGGGGAGAGAATGGCGGCTATCCTTGGCTGCAATCTGGGCCATCTCCCGACCAAATACCTGGGCCTACCACTGAAGAAAGGCAAAATCCCGAAGGATGATTGGCACAACATTATTGCTAAAGTGGAGCACAGAATCGCAGGTTGGCAAGCTAAGCTTCTTTCCATTGGTGGGCGGTTAACCCTTGTCAACTCGGTACTCTCGAGCCTACCTCTTTATTATCTATCGGTCTTCAGAGCACCAGCTTGGGTGTTGCGTAGGATTGACTATCTCCGGAGGGCCTTCTTCTGGAAAGGAGGAACTTCTGTGTCTGGGGGCAGTTGCCTAGTCAACTGGAAGACAATCTGCAGGAAAAAGAGAGACGGGGGATTAGGTATCCTGAGCTTAGAAAGCATGAACACCGCCCTGCTGGCAAAATGGTGGTGGCGCTACTTCTCTGCAGAGAAGTCCCCCTGGAGTTCTCTTCTTACACGTCTTTATTATACACGCAGAAGACCGCTAAGAGAAGGTACGTCCTTCAAACCTTTTTCGCAATGGTGGACGGGTGTGCTGAGAACGAGAGCGGTATTCAGATGTGGTTCTTCACGTTCGGTGGGAAATGGAGAATTGACCAACTTCTGGACTGACATCTGGATCGGGACCTCAACTCTTTCAACCCAATTTCCTAGAATCTTTGACTTGGTCCGACGCAAAAACCTTAGAGTGAGGGATTGCCTACGGCAGGGGGACTGGAACTGGGATAAGATCTTAGAGGGCACCGCAATTACTGACAGTGACCTCCAAAGCCAGATTCTAATCTTGAAAGACACTACTCCAAATTTGTTAAACACCAACAATAAGGATGCTTTCCTTTGGCGCTGGGGCAGTCAGAACACCTATTCCGTCAAATCGAGGTATGACTTTCTACAAGATAGTGGAGAAACTGACAACCGCTTCGTCAAACTTTGGTCCACCAAAGTACCACTGAAGGTACGAATCTTCGCCTGGCTGGTCATCAGAAAGAGGGTGCAGACGAGGGACAACCTCTTAAGGAAAAGCTGGGCTGGACCCAGCAACTGCGTCTTATGCCCAAACACCGACGAAACGGCGGATCACCTTTTCGTCGGATGTACCACTACGAGAATGCTATTTCAATCGCTGATGCCGAACTACAGGGAGATTCGCAACTGTGCAAATATCGATCAATTGTGGGATTTGATCGGGACCAAGAATGGGGCTAATGGCAAGAAGGCAAGAATCACAATTGCGGCAATCTGGTGGAGCATTTGGTTGGAAAGAAATAGAATATCCTTCGACAGCCTGTCTCGCCAACCCGGGGCTCTCCTGGCGGATGCTCTAGCGTGCCAAGTTGACTGGTCCAGTCTCTGTGCTTAAACGTTTTTTTTTTTTTTTTTTTTTTTTTTTTTGGCCCGGCTGCTTCTTTGCAAGGACCGGCCGCCATCTTGCTTAATTCAATCTCGCTATGAATGAAGCGGCAGCATGCTGCCTTTCTCTCAAAAAAAAATATAAAAAATAAGATCAATACTTTCGATTTGAAATTTAAGTCTTTTATCATTCTTTTTTATGAAAATTTAATTTTCAGCCGTTCATTTTGAAGCTAGCTACTCATTCACTAGATAAATGAAATTAAAAAATTATAAAATTTGATTTCTAGATAGTTTCAATATTGCAGATCATGTCTAATGAAATTGATCATCGAATCGGATGCTCTATCATCAAAAATAACTTACAAATTCGAGGACCTCTATATTTTCGAAAGCACATGACCCTCTCTCTCTCTCTCTCTCTCTCTGTGTGTGTTAAGCTGAATAAAACTTCAATAAAAACCTTACAACAATGTTTTATTGGAGAGCCCTTAATTCGCAGACACGTATTAGTTTTGTCTTTATTTAATTATTTATTGAGTGTTTTTTAATACTCATTTTTTTTAAAAAAAATATTTTTAACTTTAAAAAAATAATTATAATTTTTGGATAGATATAAAACTGACACGTGACAGCGGATGAAGGACTCTTTAACAAAATATCATTGTTGAGCTTTCCACTTGTTATTATTATTTTTTCCTTAAACTTGCCTCAAAAGAAACTATTACTATAATACAAACCAATCTCAACCATAAGATTCCTAACAAATTAATATCCTTAAAAAGGAGCATTAAAAGAGAATATAGTTTCCTTTGAATTGATAGTTAAATTATTCAAAAATTGAGATATGTGAATAATAATATAGGGGTTAAACTTTAATTTATCTTATTATGCTTTAGTGTCACTATAGTATAGTTTTATTGTAGTGTTATTATGTAATTTTACTTTTATTTTTAAAATATTGTCTTATGATTCTTAAAAAATTTCACTTGTTGGATATAGCTAGAATACCATAGATAATAAATGAATAGTATACTAGCTTGACTTTCACTTTGCTATCCTACTTGAGGAGTAAAAATTAAATCTCAGGATATTCACTACAACAAAATTAAGTTATAGGGATACATGTTTGTAATATTTTTTTGCAAGTGTCCCATTTATAGTCCATCTATATCTAAAATTAGATTATAGGGACACATTTTTGGGACACATTATAGTAATGTGTCGTTATACACCCTAGCGACGGCACATATAGCGACACTAATGACAAGTGTTGGTATTTTTTTTAACAGTATTTTTTTTAGTTTTTAGCAATACTTAAAAGTGTCGCTATAGCATAATTTTGTTGTAGTGAGTTAAGTGGAACTTATTGGCCCAAAGGAGTGCAAATTGAAGTTTATCCTTAATATAGATGCAAATCATGGTTGTGAATCCAATGATGAACTTAATTGAGTCCCAAAGAGCAATTTGTACAATGTGATTCAGAATTTTGGCAATGTGTACATATAAGTTTCTCTAAACACATTACTCTAAACACGAGAAAGAAATATATATATAGTGATGTACGTTTGACATATTATGTAAATTTGTGTAGCTTCTTAGCAATAAGTGTGCCATTATTTTGGAAAGAATAATTTTCTACATAGCCAATAGAGAAGGGAAAAAAAAAATGATAATATAAGAAGAATCAAATAGCTCATTCTAATTTCATTGAGCCATTAATTTCTTTATCCATTTTATGAAAATAGCCAATGGTAGTCTCTCACGAATCGAGCTCGCATTCGAAAATCGACGATGAAAAGGCGTCGAGGTCGCCAAAGATCATGTCGTCGTCGTCGACGGTATAATTCTCGCTGTTTTGGCTCTCGAAGTATGTTTGTATGTCCTCGGGAAAGCTAGTACAGCTCGACGGTCTCCTCTCAAACTCCGGTGGCATCTCCGTCGACGGTGAGGTCTCCTCACCGCCTCCCGCCGCTGATGTCCTCTCCAACATCTCTTTAAATTTGGTTGATTGGAGTAATAGTCCGAGCGCAGATGAGGCGGCAGCAGTAGACGCTGGTCGTCGATCGCTGAGTTGAGAGATCTCTTGATCCATGGTGCGCTGCTGTTGGAGGAAGCTGCATTCGTCGAAGGCGGGGGCTCCGTGTGTTAGGTCGAGGATGGAAGAGGGGAAAGGGTTGGTAGAGTCAGGGCTAGGGCTAGGGCTAGGGTTAGGGTTTGCGTCACTCGCGGGCCACTTGATGTAGCGGCTGAGGTCGAAGTTGGTGACGGCGTTCAGGCCCCGATACTCAATCGCCGCCATGTCGTATGCCGTCGCTGCCTCTTCTTGTGTTGCTGTGTGAAATTATGCAAATTTTACTCCACCGTAAAAAAGATGAAAAAAAAAATATATAGCAACCTCACAGAGATTCTGAAACGAAAAGTAGAACAAACAGATATGGTCTACAATATCTAAAATATTTATATAAGTAAAAATAATATGTTTTCTTATACCTATTGTTAAGAATCTACTAACACACAAATCATTAATTCATCTATATAATGAGCAACTCATATATAGATTTGTAAACATTAGGGTTTCTTGTTTACACTCCTCTTAATGTAATAAAGTTAATCCTTATTCATTTTCTCTTCGATACATCTCTTTTGTTCTATTAAAAACATAGAATAATTTATTATTACGGAGTGTGTGTATATATATATAAAATTATGGATTTGGTCTTATTTTACAAGCTACATAAAATGATAGAAAAGTAAACTTTCTATCTCAACAACATTGTACCAAACTTTTCCCCTAATTAATAAAACCAAATAAATTAAATTATTATACATTTAAACTCAACAACTAATTAGATCCAACAAGAAGTATAGCTAAAATTTGCACCATTAATACAAGAAACACAAATAGAGAGAGCTTCATTAATGGTGGGAACCAAAAAGAGCTTCATTAACACCACCTAACCCTAGAAAGATTTGATGGGAACAAGTAAGACAACTATTTAGGTAAAATTAAGTTCCTTAAAACCCTAGCATTGATGTGTGGATTGTGCACTTTAAATTTATTAGGGGGAATTGGTGCACCTACATAATAGTTGTGTGGGTGTGTACATGTGTGTGTGTATGTGTGGGCTAGTAAGTAACAACTTAATTATTGGGCATGCTTTGGTGGGTGAGTGTAGGCTTCAACAAACAAAATGGCAAATTGCAAATGGACTGTTGGAGGTTGGTAGTTAATGTCCTCAACTCCCCAACCACACTCGAAACTCGACCGAGTCGACTCGGTTTGTACTCGCATATCTCGACTAAGTAACATCTTATTTTCGTGTTCACTGAAGTTATTAGGGTTAGGGTACGTGCCGTGCATTCGCTGGATATATAAATTAGCTTAAATATTGTAGATCATATCTATTGAATTAGATGGATAAACTAATTATTCTCAGGTTTGGGTTGGGAGACTAATTGTGTTTCTATATATGATGGGGATAGTTGTTGAAAGAAATCAAAGGGTAAATATGTCATTTTGATCATCATGCTCAGGCCTCATAAGTACATTTTGGAGACTTTAAAAAATAGGATAAGTTGTTGTCAATGGATTTACTTTTCAATCTCTTGCTATCTTGGAATGAATTAATGAAATGTACCAGTATGCATGTTCCCACCTCCTCTATTAATTAATCTTAATTTTATTTTATTTTTTTTTAAAAAGAAAACAAAAGAAGCCTCACCTGGAATTCTACCATATTAGAAATACACCAAGCATATTAATTATTACATATGTATTTCAAATTATATATATATATATATATATATATATATATATATATATATATATATATATATATATATATATATATATATATATATATATATATATAGAATTAGGCTATAATACTATCGATAGCACCAAGCCATTGGTGCTATCAAGTTTTTAACCGTTGGATGAAAAAATATACGGTTGGGATTATAGCGGGTCCCTAGGGTTTACTAGGTGGTTGGTTGAATAGTAAAAATCTTAGGGTACTACTATAATCCCAACCGCATATCTTTTCATCCAACGACTGAAAACTTGATAGCACTAATTGTTTAGTGCTATCGATAGTATTCTAGCTGGACTATATATATATATATATATATATCATCAGAGTATATCTGAATTTTATTTAATTAACAAAATATTTGAAAAATTTTTATTCCAACTCTTTAAGGTAGGATATATAGTTGAGCTATTTATGATAGGCCAATAATAGATAACTTTGGTACAACAATAACAACCAACAATTTATGCCCCAACAATTAATTATGGAGTAATCACATTTAATTTTGCTTCCTCCTAATTAATTAACACCTATAACCTAACTGCAATAAGAGGCATGTCCAATTGTTGGTTAATCTACTGATTTTGACATTTCTCAATCTAATAATATTGCAAAATAAATTAATAATTAGAGAGAGATCAGAGAGTAAAATATTTTCTTTACTATTTTTGATCTATAATAACTCTATTATGTTTGACTAAATTTTTATAATACTGATCGCAAAATAAAATTAATAAAATATAAATTCTACATAAAATAAAGATAGAAAATATATATAGTGTATGGCTACTATACTCTCATAAGTATAAATTTTTTTGTACTCATAATTTTTTCGTCATTGGATGAAGGGATGTGCGGTTAGAATAATAGGGGTTCCCTGCCCTTGGATCAAGGGATGTGCGGTTAGAATAATAGGGGTTTCCCTAGGATTTAGTGGGCTGTTGGTGAAATAGTATAAATCCTAGAGACTACTATAATCCTAACCGCACATTTCTTCATCCGAAGGTCGAAAATTTATAAGTATAAAAAAATTTTACTCATAAGAATATAGTAGCCGAACTTATACATATGTATATATATATACCATAAGTTCCAAGATAAAGATATTTATTGCCGAAAACTCTGCCAATTCGCGCTTCCCATCTTCCATTATGGTGATGCCTGAAAAAAAAAAAAAAAAAAATGTTAAAAATACTATTTTTATTTGGAAAATGCTATGTGTACACCCCTTTCGGGGTGTACATCATACACCCTACCCATCCAAGGGTGGGGGTGTGATGATGGGTCACTTGATGTGACCCGTAAAAAATATCGTCACCATTAAAATGGTGAAGGTGTACCCTTCGGGGTGTACATGTAGCATTGCTCTTTTTATTTTGATGATTGATTTGCTATTTATTAGGATAATATAATGTATTTTGATATAATACAGAAGCAAAAATAATTCCCTAAATATTCATTTTCAGAATTCTTGTCATTTTCTTTATAACAATCACTAATTTTTTTTCTAAATTATTTTTGTTTAGAAAAAAAAATAAAATTTCAGATTCTGTTGCAAAGAAAAGCTATTAAGCAGATTCTAGTGACAAAGTTTTTGGCTAAGTTCGAGTTTAGGATATCAACAGATCAGATTCGGAGTGAATTTTTAAAAATTTAAATTCGAATCCGACTAAATATCCGAAACTCGAATCCAAATTTGAATCCAACGAATTTTAAAAATTTATATTCAAATCCGAATCCGATCAAATAATTAAAATCTAAATTCAAAAATTTAAAATAATTATTTTTTTTTCTCTTTACAATATTTCAAAATATATTATATTAAATCAAAATTTTTAAAATATAAATTTAAATATAATATTAAAAATTTATATACATATATATATTATATAATGTAAAATCAATTCGAATTCAGATTCGGATGGGATACAGTCAAAATTCATATTCGAATTCAAATTAGTCGGATTTTTATTTTTTATATTCGTATCTGAATTCATATTTATTTAATATTGAATAAATTTATTCTGTTCGGATTCGACTTCGAATAAAATTTCAGGTATCCGTATCCATCAACATCCCTACTCTAGTCGGACCAAACAAGCAGAAAAATAAATAATTTTTTTTAAAAAAAAATATTTTGAAATATTTCAAAGTAACAATATAACGACCCGACCCACTAGCAATAATAACTCAGCCCAGTTATCCCGACCCACTAGCAATAATAACTCAGCCCAGTTATTATTATTAGTGTCCATGTCTCCTATAAACCCAATGACAATTCCATTCACATCCGATGTGGTACTATTGGGGGCGTCATAGACTCCTCCCGTTTAGGCCTGACGTCCTCGTCAGTCCAAACACACACAGCAGTCCAAGATCACCAGGCGATGTGAGACGAGCTCGCTAGCCCTGTCATCTAGACCCAGGCTCGTAACACACTTCCGGCTGGTTATTGACTCCGATACCAAATATAATGACCCGGCCCACTAGCAATAATAACTCGTTGGGCCCAAACCACAACCCAAAATGTTTAAGCCCAGTTATTATTACTAGTGTCCATGTCTCCTATAAACCCAATGACAATTTCATTCACATCCAATGTGGGACTATTGGGGACATCACAAACAAAGTACAGAGAATAAGGGGCCTGCTGCAATTGAGGGTCAACCTAAAAAACTATAATTCCATACCCCACATCTGACCAAGTCATATGTATCATAAATACACAAAAAAATAAAATAAAAATAAATAAATAAATAAAAATAAAAATTGAAAATTGAAAAAATTAAAATATCTATTAACAAAATATAATATATAATTACCTTGCAACTCCTCTATACTTTGAGACTCCCCTTGAAAACCCACTACTTTTCCTGTAAATTTTGGTGATTAATTTATGTAATAGTGTAATTAATTGATTAATTAATTAATTAATTAATTCAGATTAATTAATACCTTCTTAAGGATCCAATATACTCTTCTTTGGATAACCCTTCCATTTCTTTTAGCTCTTCTTCGTAATTTGGTACCTGTAATTAGATACATAATTGGAATTAAAATTTTGAAAAAAATGGGTGAAAATGTGTGGTTACCCCCTCCACTATAGGCCATTCTGAAATAACTTCCTCAACTTTAATTTTTTTTTAAAAAATTGACATTCTCTCTATTTTTTTTTTTGTTTTTTTCATGCGAAATTGAGTAGTATCAAATAAATTAAAAATTTTAATTAAATCAGAATAAAACCAGAATTAAAAAGTTATGCATTTTTTTAAAAAATTTAATTAACTAAAACAACTCAAAAAAAGAAGAAGCTAAAATAGTGTTAATTAAAAAAAATTAAGAGTGAGGGGTCGATTTCAGAATCACTGATAGCTGAGGGAGTGTCCATACAATTACCAAAAAATAATGGAGATAAAATATATAGCAAATTAAGAGTTATTAAAAAAAAAAAAATACTATCCATATATTCGAAATTGGGTGTACAATATACATCACATTTATTATAAAATAGAGATTTTTTTATTGATTATTTCGAAGTGATCAGTAAAATTTATCCCATCTCAGAATTGACGTAGGACGTATATCCTCGGATTACAAAAAATATATATATATTTTTTTTTAAAAAAAATTACGAAATGGTCCTCGAATTAAAAATTTGTGTACCGGGAAGTTGAGGATGGTGCCATGGCCCCAGTACTTCAATGCAGCCAGGTCATAAGCTCTTGCTGCAGCTTCCTCATCATCATAAGCCCCTGCCAAATAATTATTTGCAAAATGGTACAAAATTTTCAGAAAACTGTGTTTAAAAAAGTTTACAATTACAAAGAAATTAGCAACAAATTAACAAAGTTGCACTCACCAAGATAAACTGCAGTTTCCATTCAATGCAAAAAAAAAAGAAAAAAAGAAAAAAAGAGTAGTATTAGAATTTAATTCAAGAAAAATAGCTAATATGGTGCAAAAAAAAAAAAAAAAAAAAAAAAAAAAAAAAAAAAAAAAAAAAAAAAATCAACGAACCTTGTTTACCCTTCTTGTTCTGGGATTCATTCCAGCAATTCTTGTCCCATAAATGAGCCTCGTATCGGCCGGTCCACCGGTGCCTGCGTCGATCGATTCGTGCGAAAAATTTTAAATTTTGAATCAATATTTCATATATATAAGATAGAAAGAAAGAATTATAGATATAAATATAAAGATAAGAAAGAAGAGCGAGCGAAGAACCTCGTGATTCCTCTATAAGCGGAGCTACGTTGCAGAGGAGAGTCCCTGGGGACGCTCTTTCTCGTTCTCTTCACCTTAACTCCATTGTTGGAGTTGTTGTTGTTGTTGTTGTTGTTGTTTTTGTTGGTGGTGGTGTTGTTGTTGTTATTATAAGTGTTTGTGTTAGTGTTGTTGGTGTTTGCGGAGGTGCTCTCATGGTGGTGGGAGGTGTTCTTTTTTTGTCTCTTGGCCATGTGTGTGTGTGTGTGTGTGTGTGTGTGTGTGTGTGTGTGTGTGTGTGTGTGTGAGAGAGAGAGAGAGAGAGAGAGAGAGAGAGAGAGAGAGAGTAAATCCTAATTAAAGAGAGAGGGAGAGGAGAAGGAGGGGGTTATAAAGGAAGGGAGGGAGGGGGGGGGGGGGGGGGGGGGGGGGGGGGGTGGTGGGCGGCGGGAGAGGAGGCACAAAAGTGTGTGGTGTGGGGGCGGCAAATTTTGGGTTTTGGAAGGGAGCTGATGAGATTATTTACATGTAAAATCAATGAGAAGGAGAGCCGGTTTTTTTTTTTTTTTTTTTTTTTTTTTTTTTTTTTTTTGAGGAAAAGGCAGCGTGCTGCCGCTTTATTCATTGGAAGTATGAATTTAGCTATAAAGGTAGAGACAGCCAGATCTCAGGGTAAAAAAAAAAAAAAAACAGAGCAGAAAAAAAAAACAGAGCAGAGTTGGAATCCTACCGGCAGGCCGAAGCCCAGGATATTGATAAATCACGCGCTGAGCAGAGTTGTTCCGGGGAGCAAGAGACCAACTCAAACCTCTTGCTGTTCCGTTCCAACCAGACGGACCATCAGGCTGCCGCAATGGCGATAAGATTTTCCTATTTTCGGGAGTTTTCGTTGGTCGTACACGCATTTCACGACAGGTTAACAGAGAAGAAGCATCGGGTAGAAGCGTTGAAAAAAACGACAGGTTAACAGAGAAGAAGCATCGGGTAGAAGCGTTGTTCAGAAGCAGATAGCCTAGAATTTTTTATTTTTTATTTTTTATTTATTTATTTTTTTTTCATGCTATTTGGCTGCCTCACATCCAACAGTTTTAAATTATTAAAATATTAGAATTTTCTCCATCATGTCTACGTGGATGTCAGAATAAAAGTCAACTTGTTTATGATGACAACGTATAAAAATTAATAGTAGGAAATATAGTAGGAAATATGTGAAACGTGATCTTTTTATAAAAAAAATGTGTTATCTGTTGTATGCTAAATGACAAAATAAATTTAGAACGAAAATATATAAAAATATATATATTTTTATTTTTTACGGAATCGTAGAAAATATATCGTAATTGATTCATTACGATATATGAAACGAAATATTACATAAAAAAATAAACAAGCTATTTTTTTTCATCTTATCTTGTAAGATTTGTACATGCTTTTGACTGAATAAGGATCCTTTGATATTGCTGCCCATCCATGCAAAACAAGTTTAGAACGAAGGCATATAGAGATACGCTTCTTCGTTTTTCCTTAGCACCGCAGAAAAAATGATCGTAATGGACTCTTCGAGATATGCGGAATGTGAAAATACGTAGAATTATTTGGTATTGCGGCTTATCCAATGTAAACAGATAAAACAAGTTCAGAATGAAAGCATATATAACACCTATGCTTTTTTGTTTTTTTGATAGAATTACAGGAAAATATCATAATCAATTCATTAAGATATACAAAACGTGATATAGGTGTAAAAACAAACAAGATAATTTTTTCATTGTATTATGTTAGATTTACATGTACTTTTGGTTGAATGAGAATTTGTTTGGTATTGTGGTACATTCATCGCTAACACACAAAATAGATTTGGGATGAAAGTACATAAAAATATGCTTTTTTTATTTTTTTTTGATAGTATCTAAAAATATTTATGCGGAATATAATATTACGTAGATAAGCAAAATAGATTTATTTTTCATGGTGAATGAATAAGGGCATGTTAATTTGGTATTATTGTCCATCTAAAAATGTGATATTACATCGGACAAAATCATATAAATTAAAATATTACGTAGATAAGCAAAATATGATTTGAGATGAAAGTACATAAAAATATGTTTTTTAATTTTTTTTTGATAGTATCCAAAAATATTTATGCGGAACATAATATTACGTAGATAAGCAAAATAGATCTGTTTTTCATGGTGAATGAATAAGGGCATGTTTGGTATTATTGTTCATCTAAAAATGTGATATTACATAGGG
Source organism: Tillandsia leiboldiana (assembly GCA_029204045.2). NCBI lineage: Eukaryota > Viridiplantae > Streptophyta > Magnoliopsida > Poales > Bromeliaceae > Tillandsia > Tillandsia leiboldiana. The sequence goes on from CM055060.1 coordinate 1,676,759, forward strand.
CAAAATCATACAAAAATATTACGTAGATAAGCAAAATATGATTTGGGATGAAAGTACATCAAAATATGCTTTTTTATTTTTTTTTTGATAGTATTTTTTTTTTGAGAAAAGGCAGCATGCTGCCGCTTCATTCAAAAGAGAAATGGACTCAGCTACAGGACTGGGGCTATCAGGCCTTGAACTCGGGAGAAGAAGGAGAGAAAGAGGGGTTAAAAAAGCGAAAAAACAAAAGAAGTTAAAACTAACAAAACGAAAGAAGGCAGAGGTAGGCAGAAACTAGACCACTGCGAACGGCAAGTCCTGATTTCGACGAGGACAGCATCAAAACTACGACTCTTATTTTCAAAAACTCTTCTATTTCTTTCGAGCCACACCGTCCACCAGGTGGTCGCGATGGTGGTGAGAGTCGTTCCGCCCCAAGCCCCCCTCTTGTGTGAGCTAGCCTCCCACAGCAAGGCGACGGTCGGGCAGCTACGGATCTCCGCTTTATTGGGAAGTAGGGTCTCCAGCAATGAGTTGGCGCAGGTGCAGGAAAGGAAGAGGTGGTCGGCGGTTTCATCAGGGCCGAGGCAAATGGTGCAACAGGTGGGTCCGGTCCAGTTCCTTTTATGAAGGATGTTTCTAGTCAGTACCCTCCTTCGGAGTACGAGCCAGACAAAGATTTTGACCTTCAGTGGCAGTTTAATGCTCCAGAGTCTGTTGAAGCCGCCGTCGACTTTCCCACTGTCCTGCAGGAAACGGTACATAGACTTGACTGAAAAGAGCCCAGAGGTGGTTCAGCGCCAAAGGAAAAGGTCTTTGTTGTCGGTGGGGTGCAGTTGCGGCGCGCTCGCTTTCAGGTCTTGGATTGCGTCCTCGAGGCCTGAGGAGCCCCCCTCAAGGCCCTCCAGGATTCTTGCCCAGTTCCAGCCGTTCTGACCAATACAGTCGCTCACACGAAGATTTTTGCTGCTAGCCAACTCATAGATACGTGGAAACTGGGTTGAAAGAGGCGAGTTTCCTGTCCAGATATCTGACCAGAAGTCAGTCCGAGCTCCGTTCCCTACCGAAAATGGTGTACCGCACTTGAAGAGTTCCCTCGTGCGTAGTACACTTCTCCACCAGTGAGAGAGAGGCGTAAAGGAGGAACCCTCGCGCAACAGTTTTTTTTGATAGTATCTAAAAATATTTATACGGAACATAATATTACGTAGATAAGCAAAATAAATTTGTTTTTCATGGTGAATGAATAAGGGCATGTTTGGTGTTATTGTCCATCTAAAAATGTGATATTACATAGGGCAAAATCATATAAAAATGCGACTTTTCATTTTTTGATAGGATAAAAATAAATATTGTAATATTTAGAGCATAATATTATGTAAGAAAATAAATGGATTATTTAGATCCTATTTGGATGTATGGAATAAGCTATCCAAAGATAATTTTTCTTATGTGATTAGTTGTAAGAAAAAAAAAAAAAACCTTTTTTTAGAAAAATAATTTAAATATAAAAAAATTTCAAATATGTTAGGATTTAGTTAGTTTTGTAATTAAATTTTATTTGGATTAGAATTAATATTTAAATCGATTAGAAATAAATTAATTTAAATTTAAATATTATTAGAATATAATTTCTAAATATATTAGAATTGAGAACGTTTTAGTTCATGCATTATATATAGAGCAACGCTACATGTACACCCCCAAAGGGGGTGTACATCTTACACCCACCCATCTAAGGGTGGGGGGTCACTTCACAAATTGTGAAGTGACCACTCACCACATCCCACCCATTGGATGGGCGGGGTGTGCGATGTACACCCCCAAATGGGGTGTACAAATAGCATTTTCCTTATATATAATGCATCAAGGCTTAAAGTCTTCGGGGTGAGTACGGTTCGAATTTCGAGGTGACCGTATTGTACAAAAAGAGAAAAAGACGCATGCATCGGTGCACGGGTGCATTTCATCCGTATTTATTGCTTTTTTGTTTTTCTTTTTTTTTTTGTGGTGTATTGATTCCAGTTTTTATTGAGAGACGAATTTATGGTATAAATTTAATTTGACGCTTTCGTTGCGGAATCCGATGTGGATTACGATACCGAAGCGAGTTATAGATTCACAGAATCTGATACGGGACGAATACTAAATTTTCAACAAAATATAAATTTTTAAAAGAGTCTCTTTGAATCTCCGTAAAATATTTTTCTGTAAATTCATTTTACATACTTCTCCAAAATTTTTACTTTAAAATACTACTCCATAAATTAGTTAATACATATTTTTTGTTGGCTTAAAAAAATCAACATTCTATGATAGGAGATTAGGTTGGTCGAGTCACGTACGAAACAGCAGAAAATCATGTCGGATCGAATCATGTTTAAAATGGTGTTTGGCTAATTGTGCTGAATCACAATCGAAACTCGCGAGTGTTATGTCTGTATATTTTAAATATTATGATTGTATTTTTTTAACAACTCTAGCTTTTAAAATTAGTAGTTAGCATCAAGATCCGACATATTTCTAACTATATAATTGGGGATCGAATAAAAAATTAAAATCATTTCTCTTCTTTTGATAAACAACCAGACAAAATATAACTCGTTGAACTATTATTTACTATAAACAAAAAAAAATTGTTTCTAAATAAATTTAATTAAATTTATATTAACTGAAATCGAATTTTATTTAGATTTGATTACAATTAGAGTGATAGTGAAAGAAAATAAGAGAGAAAGACCTTTGATAGAATTTAGCCATATCTACGGTGGTGATTCTAGTAAAATTTAACCACACATATATAATATGATGGAAATTAGAATTTAGTCACATTTATATGACACGACTAAAATGTTTATAATTTTAATTGCATGTACGGATGCGTTCAAAATTTAAATAAAATAAAAAAAAATTTGAGAAAAAATTTTAGATTATATTTGAGACCGTAGAATGTAACGTCAAACATCAAATCTCACATCTCAAGATGACTTATTTAGTGAAAATAAATATTGATGTGGGGCTCTCTTTAGCACTCAACATATTTTAGCACTCAGCATATTCTTTGGGACACAGTGAATTAAAAAAACTAATACATACTTAAAAAACTATAAGAAATAAATAAAAATAATTTTTTGATAAATTTTTGGTTTTGAAACTTAATGTCAAATTATTTTTTAAATTTTAATTTTTAAATTAATTTTTTTGAGATAAATCTATCAAAGGTTTAGACAACCCTATGTGGGCTTTCAGTATTAAAGATAAAAAAATATATATATTAAAAACAAAATAATTAAAAATTTAAAAAAATTTACAATTAAGAGTTTGAAAATTAATTTTGATATTAAGTTTTGTTAGGATTTGATTAGATTTGTAGTTGAATCCTAGTTGGATTAAGAATAATATTTAAATATTAAAGAGATAAGTTTGTTAAGATTTAAATATTAATAAAAATATATTTAGATTAGGATTTAGATAGCTTTTGATGTAAGCTATAAATATAGTATAGGTGCTATGAAGACGGGTGGATATACTCACGGTGGTGGTAATACCTATGGAGGTGGTGGGGTCTAGGACTTAGCCACACCCATATAGTGGTATCCACACACAATGGTAGTAACACTCATGAAGGTGGTGGGGGCTAGAATTTAGTCACACCCATATAGTAGTGGTGGTTACACCCATGATGGTGGTCACACCTATGGAGGTGGGGGAGGTTAGGACTTAGTCACACCCATAATCTTCTACGTTTATAGAAGATGAGAGAAGGGTGAGAGAGATTCAGGATGAGAGTTCGGGTTGAAACTACTCTATTGCGGAAGAGAAGTCTGTGTAATTCTTCTCTTGGTTAATGAATCTTATTTCATCCGCATATTTTCTGTTTTGGTTTTCTTCTAGTTCCAGTTATGTTGAGAGGCCGAGTTTTTGGTAAAAAATTGATTTAACGTTTTCGTTGCGGAATCCCAACATTAGGTGGTACCAAAGTGGATTGCGGTACCGGAGCGGGTTGCGGATTCACATAATCTGGTACCGGGGCGAGTACCGGATTTTCCAACAATTGATATCAAAGTCAAAGATTATCGATCCTCAGGAGAGATCGACGTTAGAATATTGGATTACCGATCATCACGGTGGTGATCACAATTTGATCTCGCTATGCGTGTTGGACTTGAAGGTATTTGATTTTTTGGCTTCAGGTGGAGCTAAGAGAGTCCAAAAGCAAGATCAGATCGTACAGAGATACAATCGCTCAAGGTGAAGCCGATGAGAGCTCGATGTAGCGATTGAAGACTACAAATCAAATCAAGGTAGAGATTGTTAGGATTTGATTAGATTTGTAGTTGAATCATAGTTGGATTAAGATTAATATTTAAATCTTAAAGAGATAAGTTTGTTAAGATTTAAATAGTTAGGATTTAGATAGTTTTTTATATAGTGGTATCCACACCCACGGTGATGGTAACACTCATGAAGGTGGTGGGGGTTAGAATTTAGCCACAGCCATATCGTGGTGGTGGTTACACCCATGGTGGTGGTCACATTTATGGAGGTGGTGGAGGTTAGGATTTAGCCACACCCATAATCTTCTAGGTTTATAGAAGATGAGAGAAGGGTGAGAGAGATTCAGGATAAGAGCTTGGGTTAGTTAATGAAGCTACACCCATAATCTTTTAGGTTAGGATTGAAGCTACTCTATTACGGAAAATAAGTCTGTGTAATTCTTCTCTTGGTTAATGAATCTTATTTCATTAGCATATTTTCTGTTTTAGTTTTCTTCTAGTTCCAGTTATGTCGAGAGGTCGGATTTTTGGTAAAAAATTGATTTGACGTTTTCGCTACAGAATCCCAACATTAGGCGGTATCAAAGTGAATTGCGGTACCGGAGCGAATTACAAATTCACACAATCTGATACCAGGACGAGTACCGAATTTCTCTATTAGATTTTGCCTCGAGATGTGGGATCTGACGCACACGTGGCAAAGGATCCCACAATCTCAAATAGATAATTTGGGTTTCAAAAATAGAGTGTAGATTTAGGCTCACTTACTCAAGGAATTAATAACTTCTTTTGAATTTTAATATGGATAATGCTATGTACATATACAAAAAAAATGGATGTAAATGTTGAGTCATTTTCATATCAAGATTATAAACTTATTACAAGTTTTATAACTTTTTATTTTTTGCTACTAAAATTCAAACAGTAGAAATGTCGATGGATACGGATTCCTAAAATTTTATTCGAATTTGAATCCGAACGGAACGAGTTTAACCAATGTTAAACTGGAATAATTTTGGTTATGGGTATAAAAAATAAAAGCTCGAGAGATTCAAGTCCGGTTATAATTTTTATCTATATTCGAATTCAAATTCGAACTAAATCTAATTTTTTTTTTTATATTATATAATATATTATATAGGAATTGTCTCAATTCTTAGATCGAAAGGATGTACGATTTATAATCCACGTTCGGATGTACACTTCGTATGTACACTTTGTATTTCTCTCTTAATATTTAGAAAAAAATAAGACTAGTAAATAAATATTAGCCCTTGGATAAATAAGATGTAATTTTTGTGTATACAAATATTTTTTTTTTTTGATTAAACAGGGATATACCCTATTTGATAAAGACAAGGTAAAAGAAAAAGTACAAAACGCCCCGTTGCAACATGGAGTACACCTGAGTTGGCCTAGCACCCAAGGTAGCAACAAGAAGGGGTCTAACCGCAAGTAGAGAGGTAATACAAGAGACTAAGAAGACAAAACAACAGTAGAACATAAAACAAAACCAAACTTGGCAACTGCAGGTAATTTAACCCAACAAAACTAGGCACAGCTTCACACCCTCCATTGCTAAAGCGACAGCATCTAATAATGGCATCAACACTGGTTGGGCATTGATGGTGCTCATGGAGATGTCAGTCTCGAAGTGGTCAAAATCCCCAGGGGATGCAGAAAAAAACCTCCATTTATCTATGGAAACAAGCGATGGCCTTGTTCCGATGTAGCACCTCCATCAACATAAACAGGTGACACGAACTAGCCGTTAACGGAGACGGAGATGAGATTGGATGCCCAGAACTTCGCCATAGACGTAATTCTCCTCGCCAAGTTTGTGTCGGAGGTAGAGCTGTTCGTAAATAACCTTGCATTTCTTTCTTTCCAAAGTTCCCAGCATGTCGCCGCGAAGCATATGTCGAAGAAGTCTCTGGCGGAACCCGATAGTGAAGATCTGGCTGTTCTCCACCTAGAAGTTAAGTCCCCCCTTGGTCGATGAGACGGCCTGTGTATACAAATATAATATAGATATCAAAGCATTGTTTCCTCTCTCTCTCTCTCTCTCTCTCTCTCTCTCTCTCTCTCTCTCTCTCTCTCTCTCTCTCTCTCTCTCTCTCTCTCTCTCTCTCTGTGCATGCATGTGTTTGTGTTATGCATGCCTTTGTGTTTTATTAAGGTGTTTTTTTCACATGATAATCAAACTATTTGTTTATAGTGGACTTGAAAGAGATTGCTGGTGGGATTATCCAGCACATCTCAAATTTATATAGGACATGAGCATAGTAAAAATAAAATTTTTATAAATAAAAATAAACAAAAATAATTATAGAAAATAAGTAGGAGAATAATAAAATAATAAAATAAATAAAAAAATACAAAAATACAAGATTTACGTGGTTGGACTAATGGTATGTCGATCTACGTCCACGAGTAAAACTATCTCAATGTGTTCTTCGATTAAGCTTTTTCTCAGGAGCTCTCTCTTGGATTTTTTTTTTCTTTTCGGTCTCTATTTAATTTTTTAAAATTATGTATTTTATCGTGTAAATTAATTTCAATTATCTTTAATCATACTTCTATTCTATTTTTTGAAGTAATAGCTAGTGTATTTAAAAGGGGTTTGGTTGTTGTTTGAGACACAATTTGATATCGAGAAAAATTCTCTAAGGTTGAATTATTATTTTGTAATTGTGAGGTTTATTGAGAGATTATTGTAATGTGTGATTGTAAGCGGCTTTGATCTTGCCCTGTCTAAAAGGATAAGTGATAGTGATTAAAACGGTGCCTCGAAGAGAAATAAGACCGGACTGAATAAATCATCTGTATCATTTGAGTTTGCTTTTCTTTCTTTTATCTCTTTTATTTGGTTGTGCAATTTTTATCTTAAATTTAATTTATTTTGAGTTTTTATTTTATATACTATCCGAATAAAAAATTTAAAATTCCCCACAAAATATTCTATTAGACGTAATCCATGAAAATTATTTCTAGCGACGCGTATTACACGTAACAATAATCACATCCAATTAATCATTTCATCTTATTTTAATGTATAAAATGCATTTTTGGTTGGCAATATTTTCATTTGAATTTATTATATATATTTTCCTTAACTAAACATTTCACTTGATGCGATTTAATGGAATTGCTTGGATAAAAATCTTATACCAATGTTTTGTTATAACAAAGACTCATTCGGATCACGCATGAGCAGTTTCTAAATTGAACAATATATTTATGTTCTTATTTTGGATCACAAATAAACAGTATCTAAATGGAGAGTTTTATATTCTTAAGAGCACGTGCCCTATATTCAAAAAAAATTTATAATGTACTTTTATTTATTTTTTTTATTTTTAATTTTATTTACAAATATTTGAATGTAGACAAAAAAAAATAATAATAATAAACGGGGAGTCGTTTGTCTCTAGCAATCATGATGGATGGAATTTGCAATTGCCAAAAACTAATGACATATGTATATATATATTGAAAGTGCGACTATTATGTTCGCACAAACACCAAGCAATTTATATTTATAAATTTTTTATCGTTAGATTTATTTTTTTAATTAATTTTATTTTTTAAATTATTCTATTTTATTCATCACTCACTTAATCCAAATGACCCAGCTATCATCCTAAGCACACATTTTTTTATTTAAAAATAAAAAATCTATAAATATCAATGACCTGATACTTTTAAAAGTACAGAAGCTTAATTCTATATCTGATGTTACGTTACATGCGCTAATTTTGTCGTTTTCATATTTAGTACTGCTAAGTTTGTACTTCATTCATGGGATAGAAAGCATGTACAGAGAGACATGTGTGGTGTTTTAATATGAGAAAGAAAAATAAGGATACAGATGAATCTGAATTGGCATGTTCCACTCTGCTAAAAAGATAGGGCAGTAGGCTGGGAGACCTCTTCTTCTTTTTGATCTGTCTCGATTCGTCAAAAATTGATCTTGTCTTATCCCAATCCCAAATGGAGTGGCGAGAATAAAAAAATAAAATTGAAAATCTATCTGTCTCGATTCGATTCGTCTCGACTCGCCAAGAAAATAAGGTGAGAGATGGAGAACCTCTTTTATACTAGTTGTGTCGCTCGGTATTTTTATATTGTGACAATTTTAAAAAAAAATTGTATAAATTGTTAAATGAGAGGGCGTAATATTTATACCCAACTTTTGGCTTTTTAGTATATGAATGTTATAATACTAGTATAAAAAAACTAACATTTGATCTGGGGTACATACGGTGTAATTTATATTTATTTTTGGGTGTACTCGCTCGTAGCATTGCTCGTTTAATTATTGAAGAGAAAATTTCTATGAAAATCTATTTTAAAAAAGTGATAAAACAAGAAGGTTAGAGAGGTAAGTATCAATAAGAGTTTAACAGCGTCTGTTTGATCATTATTAGAGGTTTTTTTTATTAGAAGTGTTGTTTATGTAAAGCGATTCTAAAGTACAACATTACACCTATAACAAAGCTAAAGAAGCCTTATAAATTTTTTTTTTATTCAAAATTTTTCTCATCATCTTTTGTTATATATAACTGAGAGAGGGTGTTCAATTAGTGCTTCTGTTTTTAAGACTTAGAAGCTCACTTCAATCTCTCACCGTCGCAATCCATCACATTGTGTACATGAGATCTAAATCATTTTTTCACGTATGATAAACAATCTTGTGTACGGATAATCGAAGTTTTTAAGAGTTCATAATACCAAAAAATTAAAATATCCGCAAGAAAGAAATGGGTAGAGAGAGAAAGAGCGGAGCGGGGGGGGAGTGGGGCCACTCATCGCCACCATCGGTCCCCATCCCGCGTCTCCCCTCTTCCCCCCTGCCCCTGCTTGGCCCCGCCCAGGCCTTGCTCTTGTGGCAGGGTAACCAACCCAACCCCCCTAGGCCCCACCCTGCCCCACTGCCGCTCATCCGACAACCCTTCGATTGGGGGTCTTTGTCCGCGGGCCACGTACAAGGAGGCGGTCCTCTTGCCACCCAAGCCCGCTATCGCTCCTTCCCCGCCCGGGCTTATTGCTCGACAGCCCCCGGCCTTCCTGATCAATCCCGCCCTGCCGGCGCTACCACCTAAATTTCTGCTTAATCCGTCGCTGCGAGGGAGGTGCTTCCGGTGCTTCGCGAGAGGACATCGCGCGGCGCATTGCAGGGAACCGAGACGGTGCCTCCTCTGCATGAGAACGGGCCACAAGGCGGCGCGCTGTGGGCACTCGCGTCGCCTTCAACCCGAGGGGCCCGTAGGGGTTCGTCCCCTTTGTCCCGAGGTTCGGGAGCCCGACCGTCCAGCTTCGGCGGCTGCCTTCCTCCCACCTCGACCTTCCCCCCCCGCTGGGCGCCCTTTCCTTGCGGGCTGCGTGGCGAAGGTGGATGTAGCCGGGTTCGAGATTGGGGCTCTGAAGGAGATGCTCCCGGCGAAACTCTCAGGTTTTTTTCGGGGGGGGGGGTCAAGACCGACTTCAAGGTAGCGGAGTTTCATTCGGATTCCCTGGCGGTCATCTTCCTTAATTGGGTGACCAGAGAATCGGCGATCGGCCGTAGCCCGCTTCGGTTGGGGGAAGACTTATTTTCGTTTTCCAACTGGGTGGAGGGGGGGAGGTGGAGCGGGGACATCTCCGCCATCTGGCTTGGATTCGCCTCGTTGGCTGGCCGCTTTTGTGCTGGTGCGAGGAGGACGTGAAGGCGGCCGTCAGCGGCTTCGGTGAACTTTGGGAAGTCGACGAAGTCAGCTCCGACGCGGGTAACCTTTCTTTCTTCAGAGCCCGCATCCGGTGCCGGGACGCTGCGCTCATCCCTGAGCACCTCGTTCTTATGGTGGAAGATCGACGATTCCGCCTACCCATTGTGGTGGAGGGGTGGGAAGACTCGGAGCCTATCCTCCTGGGCGAGGCGCTTGATCTTCGTCTTGGCCTCAATTCTCTGGAGGCCCAGACCGAGTTTGTCAACTCCACGGGTTTTTCGTCCGTGCCGGTTCGCCTGGCGGCGGATCCCATCCAGGCGGCAGAGCTAGGACGTGCGGCGGTTGGCCGCCGGGGCTCTCTGGGGAGCGGCCGCGACGGGGAGGGCCGGCGGTCCCGAGTCGGCGGGTGTGCTTTGGCTTCGAAGGGGGTCCCCCCGCAGTCTCCATCGTACGGACGTACGACTCGGAACGGACCTTCCGCTTTTAGTGAGTTTGGCGTTGGCCTGGAAGCTGCTGACCAGGGAAGCTTTCCCCCTTTGTGTCTCGCTGCTGGTCAGGGGGTAATTCCACTTCGGTGTCGTTCGGGGCCCCAGGAGGGGGGTGCGCTGGCCCAAGACTTTCCCCCTTTGGGGAAGACTTCTGACCCGCGTGCTCCCGAGGCCTCCTCGCGGGGACGGGGGGTGCTAGAGGATCCCTTAGGTGTGGTTGCGGGCCCCCCTGGTAAGGGTTGGATCAATGTGGGCCTTTTAAAGGCTGTTCCTTCCACCGCGCCTCCTTGTGGGGCTACGAATGGAGGGCCCTCCCCTGGTCTCGACCGGGGCCCCAATTGTAGCCCCTTGGCCCCTGAGGCGGATTTGCGGGCCCTTCCACCCCTCGGCGTCAAGGGCCCTAGTTTGTCAACCCCGGGCCGTCGAAGCTTACGATTGGCTTCTAAGCGTTTGGGTCGCCATTCCTCCTCGCTTTCCCGGGCCCAGGACCTGAAGCGTAGGCACCTGAAGCTGGGGCGTTCAACATCCGGTTCCCCTCCCTCCTCTGTTCTCGCCCTAGCTGCGCCCCCGACTCCCCGGGGCCCCCCTCGAGGTGCGGCTGCGCCGCCGGGCTCCCCTCCACTCAGGCCGACGAGCGTTGGGGCCCCACAGATCAACCGGGAGCTTCGGCGCCCCCTTACGGCAGCCGAGATCCTACAAATCAAGGCGTGCTGCGGGATCACCGAAGTGGGGGGGACTAGCACCGCTACCCCTGTCCTGCATACCGCGGAGGGGATCGAGATGGCGGGTTCGCGGGGGACATGAGGTCCGGGCCCCCTAGAGGTTCTGTGTGGTCTTCTCTCCAATGCCACGCAACAGAATTTTTTGCTTTCTCACATGGAACGTGAGGGGGCTCAACGGGCGGGATAAATGCTCACTGGTACGTGCTTTTGTCAGATCTTGCAAGTGCAGTGTGGTTTGCTTTCAGGAAACCAAACTGGCGTCCACCCCCCCCCCCCACCAAATTTTTCAGTTTCTGTGGTTACCATCTCCGCGATTATCGCGCTCTCGACGCCGCGGGCACTAGGGGTGGCTTACTTACGGCTTGGAACCCCTCTCTTTTTGACTGCATCCAGGATTGGGCCGGGAGACACTCCCTTAACACCGTGCTGAGAAGGAAGATCGACGGAGCGATCTTCACGGTCTCTAACATTTACGGCCCCACGAGCCCTTCTCTGAAGCGAGGTTTCTTCCAAGAACTGCGCTCCTTAGGCGTGAGAGCAGTGGGAGCGTGGACTTTATTGGGGGACTTCAACATCCTGCTTTCGGTCAATGATAGGAACGGCCCACCATGCCATGTAGCAGACATGCTGGCTTTCAGACACGTCATCAACCACCTGGGTATTTTGGACCTTCCCATCGTCAACAGATCTTACACCTGGACGAACGGCAGACGCACCCCCACCTTGGAGTGACTCGATCGGGCCTTCATCTCCACGGATTGGCAGAGCTCTTTTCCCAGTTCTGTACTTCGCGCCCTTCCGCGGCCTAGGTCAGACCATTCACCCCTTGTGCTTTCAGCCTCCTCTTTTATTGCGGCACTGCTACTCTTTAGGTTCGAATCATTCTGGCTCCGCTATCCGGCGATTACTGATGTCGTTTCTAAAGCCTGGTTCGCTGGTTCGGGGAGAGTCGACCAGTCAACCGGTTTTGCCTCTAAAATCAGACGTGTTACCTCGGCCTTAAAAGATTGGAGTTCTGGTCTGACGGCAACCCTAAAATCACACGCCGAAAAGTGCCTCATCTGGATCAACTGGATCGACAGGGCGGAAGAGGTTAGGGTGCTTCTACCGACGGAGTTTACGTTAAGAGTCAAGCTCAAGGAGAGATTCGGGGAGCTTTGCCTCCAAGAAGAAATCAAATGGAAACAAAGATCGAGGATAAATTGGCTGAAGGAGGGAGACGCGAACACTAAGTACTTTCACCTTTGTGCCAAAGGGCGCAGGAGCAAGAACTACATCACCCGTTTGACCGACGGGCCCTCCTCACATTCGGGACATGCGGCCATGGCAAACCTTCTATTCTCATTCTTTGTGGATCAACTAGGCACCGAGTCTATCCGCACCCCGGTCGTTGACTTACCTTTCCTTTATGCTAACGACTCGATTGATCTTCGGAGTTTGCAGGAACCCTTTTCTTTAGAAGAAATCAAGGGCGATGTCTTCGCTTGTGAGCCTGAAAAGGCGCCAGGCCCAGATGGACTACCACTGTTGTTCTATCAGCGGTTTTGGGGGGTCCTAAGGAACGATTTGGCGGAGGTCTTTCACAAGCTACACTGTGGACGTTTGGACTTGCACGACATCAACCGTGGCTGGATTTGTCTCATCCCGAAGAAAGCGGGGGCCTCGGATGTGCGGGAGTTTCGGCCGATCTGCCTAGCCAACGGTTTGACCAAAATTGTCTCGAAGGTGCTGGCAACTAGACTTCAAAGGTTTCTGGAGGAACTCATCAACCCATTTCAGACGACCTTCATCAAAGGGCGGTCGATCCTAGACAACTTCTACACGGCGCATATTCTGACTCACCACCTCTTTTCTTCTCATCAGCAAGCGGCCTTATTCAAGATTGACTTTGAGCGTGCGTTCGACCACATCAACTGGTCTTTCTTGGTTGAACTATTGCATTCAAGGGGTTTTGGGGACAGGTGGATCAGCTGGATCAAGGTGATCCTTCACTCGTCCTCCAACGCGGTTTTGCTCAATGGAACCCCGGGTGCCTTCTTCCAATGCAAACGCGGTGTTCGTCAGGGGGACCCCCTCTCCCCTTTACTGTTCATCCTATGTATTGATGTCTTGTACAGGATGCTGCACACGGCGGTTACCAACCTTCTGCTGCCGCCAGTTGGGGTTGGAGGCATTGTCATTCATACACTACAGTTTGCCGACGATCTTCTTCTCTTCTTCGACGGCAGCATGAAGTCGACGGAGGTTATCAAGATTGTGCTCGACGCTTTCTCGGCGACATCGGGCCTTCGAATCAATTTCTCCAAAAGTCGCATTATTACTGTACACTTGGAGGAGCAGCAGGCCGCCACTATTGCTTCCTTCTTTGGATGTTCTATTGACGGGTTCCCGTTGTCTTATCTTGGCCTCCTCCTCTCATCGAAATCTCTGTGCAAAGGGGACTTTCTGCCGCTTATTGAAAAGATAGGTAACCGCTTGGCGGGTTGGAAAGGTCGGCAACTATCTAGAGCGGGCCGGTTGGTTCTCATCAATTCGGTGCTCACTAGCGTTCCATCTTATTATTGCTCGGCTTTTAAAATTCCGGGCTGGGCTCTCAAAGACATCGACAAGATGCGGCGAGGTTTCTTCTGGAAAGGCGAGGCCCGCACAAGCGGGTTCCATTGCTTGGTCAACTGGGACCAGGTATGCCGGCCTAAGGGGGCAGGCGGACTAGGGGTCCGAAACCTTAGAGCGGCAAACTCAGCGCTTCTCATGAAGGGCCTGTGGAAGTTCTACACAGCTAAAGATCTACCTTGGGTGCAGTTATTACACCGGCTACACTACAGGCGCAGATTGCCATGCGCGGGCGGTGCATTACCCACAAAGTGCGCGCCACTGTGGAAAGGCATCCTCAGCACTTCGAGCCCTTTCCACGCATCCGTATCTTTCAGGCTCGGGGACGGAGCGACAACCCCCTTTTGGCACGCAAGATGGTCGGGGGACAGTTCGCTGCGCGCTCGCTTTCCGACCTTGTTTGCTTTATCTTCGCTTAGACACATCTCGGTGCATAGATGGATGCAAGGTTTCGCCACCAGAGACAACTTCGGTTTCACCAACCTGCGGGCAATAGATCAAGTGGCTAACAGGGAACTATCTGATCTATCCATCGTGATCGGGAACACTGCTTTGGGTGCCAACCCGGACGCGATGCTTTGGCGTTGGAACTCTAAGGCTTGCTTCAGCGCTCAAAGCGCATACAATTTTCTGGTATTCGATGGAGTCGACGACGGCAGAATCCCTCATCTTTGGAGCTTCAAGATACCCCTTCGAATCATTATTTTCCTTTGGTTGGCAGCAAGGAATAGATTATTGACGGCTGACCGGTTGACCAAGAGAGGGTGGCAAGGCCCATCCATCTGTGCTTGTTGCGGCAGCGACGAAGAAAATCTGGACCATCTGCTTTTCAGTTGCCGTTTTGCCCGCAAGGTGTGGAGCCAGATCCTACAGGGCAACTACCTGCTACTCTTGACTCTGCTACACGAACCTGGAAACGTAGCGTCAAGATGGCAGAGGGCTTTACTGATATCCCCTCACAGCGAACTTGATCATCTCAACGCGTGCTTCGCAGCCACTTGCTGGGAATTGTGGAGGGAGCGCAACCACAGGATCTTCGACAATCGGACCTCTAGTGCGGGGGCGTGTAGCAGGAACATCGTCAACTCTGTGGCTCTGTGGAGCGCGACGTCTCGGTAGCAACTCGACCCCCCCGACAACGGCGAGGCCTTGTGCGAAGATGTAGCTGGGATCATGGAGGAGTTTTGACAAGGCCAATTTCACCCACTCCACCTTATACCTGTGGCGCACTGAAGTTGCCTATTGCTGGATGGCACTCGAGTTCATGATCCACCAACTTACCTGTGGGTAACGATCAATACTTTCGGTCATGCTTTCAGCAATTTACTAAAACTTCACTGTCCTTTGATGTTGCTTGATGCACTGTGCTGGGATTCATCCTCTCAACAAGTATCTTGGATGTTGAAGAACCCAAGGATTGGAGATGGCAGCTTTTTTGTACCTTCTGCTTATTTTAATTGCTGAGGTAGAGGATGATTTGTGATTTGTTGCACACTGATAGAATGGTCATCAGTTGATGACTCTTTGGTGGTAGCTTTTGCCGGTCAGCGCTAGCAGAAATCCAAGTCCCCAACACTACGACTAGCTTCCTGATCAAGCATTACACTTTCATTTTACTGTTGTTGATCTACTGTACTATAGGGATAAATCTGTTTTCTTTCGATTTGAGTTGGGCTGTAACTGGCAGCAATACGGGAGGGGGCTGTCCGATTTTTTTCTTTCGTTGCTGTCGGGGCACTGTCTTGCGTATGAGCAAGGACACAGCTCCCTGTATTGGGTCTCTCTTTCCTTTATCTACTGCTGTAACTTGCTCAAATAGGGTTTATCCCTGTTTAATCAAAAAAAAAAAAAAAAAAAAATTAAAATGTCGAGGATTTTATCACTATATAACTTATCTCGAAATTTAATTGTTGGATAATGTAAAATCATGTTTCGAATCGATATCACGGTATTCAACTTCGCGACGGATTGAATATGCTGGATTTGACTCTAATTTGATCCAATCTTATTCCTAAAGATTAGATATGATTCGAAAATATTTTAAAGATGATTTTTAAAAGAAGATCAACGACTAGAAGTGAATCGGAGACTCAAATGGACGGTGGAGATCGTTTCCTATTAAAATTAGGTTTTTTAGAGTTATATTAACTCTTATGATTTATTTTTTAGATTTTAGAGCTTCATTAAAAAATATTCTAATTAAGACAAAAATATGGAAAGCCTCTACGAGAGAGTTTCTTATAATTCAATTTTACTCGTATTTTTATATCGTGAATTAATCGAATAACGCATTGAGATGGTCTTATCCGTGAACGTAGGTCGATACATTGTTAGCCGAACCACGTAAATCTTGTGTCCTTATATTTTCTTATTCGTTTTATTTGTTTAGTTATTCTCGTCCTTATTTTCTACGATTGTTCTCGTTTACTTTCATCTACGAAAGATCTTATTTTCGCTGCGCTCGTGTGCTGTGTGAGTTGAGTTGTGCTCGGTAACTCCACATAGATCGATACATATCTTCAACACATACTCCTGGCTTCTTAGATGTTGGAATATTATAAATACCGAAGGGTATGCTTTGTTCGTGAGCAGAATGGATATGAAAATTAAAATTAGATTGTATTGGAATGAAAATGGAATAACGAATCATTTAAAACTATTTGATTTATTATTGGAATGAAAATCAGAATAAAAAATTAATTAGGACACATAGGACTTACCGTTTGATTTATTATTAGAATGATAATTTAAGAGATAATTGTCTATATACCCCTGAAATATGAAGAAATATTTGATTTACCCCTCTTATTTTTTTCTTTCCAATATATCATTCATACGTTTCACCGTTATTAAAAATACCCTTACCATTTTTCTTTGTTAAGTTAACTAGGATTAAACTAGAGTTAAATAATAATCGGAGTTGAAAACTATCAGATATACCTATTTTGTTCCTATTTATCAAAATTATTAAAAATTTTAAGGGTATAAAAGAAAAAGTTAGTTATGGTAGAAGGGTATATTTGAAATGGCAAAATGGTAATTTCACACAGATAACGGCAGCTCCAAACGGTACACTAACAAAGTTTAACTTCAGGGGTATTTTAGAAAGAAGTTGAAACGTAAGAAGGATAGTTTTAATATTAGCCTTCTAAGAAAAAAAAAAAAAAAATTTAGAAATATATAAAAAATTGCCCCATAATTTAATTAGGACTCATAGGACTTGGAGATCGAGAGGGGTTTTCATTAAGAGAGAGAGAGAGAGAGAGAGAGAGAGAGAGAGAGAGAGGAGGAGGGAGAGGTATTTGTGAGAAAGAGAGAGTTTTGAGTGGTTTATTCTAGAATGGGCTAATCTAGAATTTAAAGCTGGATTATGCTAGAAATGGATTAGAACATTTCCAATCCAAAGAGAAATGGAATTCAAAATCCAATTCTCTGTAAAATAAACAATAATTATTGATATCAGTGAATCTTATTCTGATTCCAGAATCTATCCTAAGAAGAGTAGGAGATTGCACACAAACTAAAAAAAAAAAAAAAAAATGAAAAGAAAGAAAAGGTTTATTTTGGATTATGGTATTCAGATATATCCCTTTAATAATTTAAAAGATTTGAATAATTCCAAAGAGTTTTAAAACTTTCTTTTAATACTATAAAATAAAATTAACTGTATGGTTGATATCCAACGTCACGAGTTCGAAACCTAGTTACTTCACATTTTCAGCTAAATATATATATTTTTTTTTTAAAAAAAAGTATGCTTGCTTTTTCGGTAGCAATTTTTATCATCATATTATAATATGAAAACCTTCAAAATATTTTTTTAATAATTTTTAATTCTATCAACTGTTTCTGGCGCAAGTAGCAAAGAATTTAGTTATTGATATCGAGGTCCTGAGTTCAAATATTTTTAATTAAGTTTACTTCAAAATAAACGAAACGAATAATATATAGAAACTGTTATTTTTGGTTAAGTCAAATAAAAACTACATCTTTAATAAAAATAATTATTTTATATGTTATCAGATTAAAAAATTTATTTCTTAGGACGCATAATTAATTCCATGTAACAATAGTCATATCCAACTAATCATTCCACCTTATTTTAATGTATAAAATGCACATTTTTGGTTGACAATATTTTCATTTGAATTTATTATACTATCCTTAACTAAACATTTCACTTCATACGATTTAATGAAATTGGTTGGATACAAATCTTACACTAAGTTTTCGTTACAACAAAGACTCATTCTGATTACGCACGAACAACTTCTAAATTGAGCATTTTATATTCTTAGTTTGGATCAGGCATAAGCTGTGACACTCTCGAAATTTGAAATAGTTCTATATATAAATGACATAATAGGACTAAAACTTTTAACCCGGCTATAGCATTTTGGATGATAGCAAGATCCAAGAGGTTACGAGAGTTAAGCGTGCTAGAGCTAGAGTAGTTCTAGGATGGGTGACCTTCTGAAAAGTTGGGGCGTCACAATTGTTATCAGAGACAATCATCAGCCGGAAATGTGAGATGAGTCTCGGCTGATCCATGGTGATATAGCGGGTAGAGTGTGGCTCCTCGGCTAATGACCGTTGTAGGTGGAGTGCAGCTCTCTACAAGGTCGGCTAAGGTTAGCGAGACGAGTTTCACATTGCCTGGTACTAGTGAGTGTGCTTGAGTCTGACGTGGACGTTACGGCACTACAAAAAAATTGTGATTTAGCGGCATCCTGTAATTGCCGCCTAAATTTCAAAAAGTACCGTAAAAACTATTAGTGGCATTTAGCAATTAGTGCCGCTTATACTCGTGTTGGTGAATCTTCTACCGGCATTTAATTAAATTGCCGTTAAAATTAAGTAATTAGTAACATTAAATAAATGCCGTTATAGAAGTGGTTATTAGCGATATTATTAAATGTCGGTATTTTTTAATTATCTACAACACTAATAAATGCCGGTAATTATTAGTTTATTTGCAATATTATACAAATGTTGGTAATTTATTATTAATTCCGGTATTAATAAATGCTGCTAATTCTAAATATTTTTAAATTATATTTTTAAATAAATAAAAATAATATAAATTATAATTTGTACTATCATAAAATAATTAAATCTTATCAATTTTAAAAAAATACAATTTCAATGGATAATATGATATTTTAATATTTTCATATGACAAGTGACATAAATCGTGCATAACAAAATAACAAAAATAATTTACTAAGCTCATTTTCAATTAAACAAACAATATGTTAAAATCTTTAGTCCATTCAACATCCAAAAAAATAACAAACGACCACAAAATTTTCTAAACACAAAAGTACCAATACGTACATAAATAACGCATCCAAATAGGTCACACGACATAAAGTTGTTTGCGAATATAACAAAACAGCTTAAAATTGTTTAAATTTTCTTGAATTCCAAAGGTATTATTACTTGCGTTGAACCTGTCAAAAAAAGAACAAGTTAAAAGTTAGTTTTAACGAGTCAAAAGTCTATATATTAAATAATAAAATTGACGAAAGGAAAAAAATATAAGTCTTATACATACATACATATATATATATATATATATACATACATACATACATACATACATACACATTCTTTTTTTTTCACAGTAAATGTCAATGAATTTTTAAATTAACTTGTTTAAAAAGTTTATTGATTTTATTTTAATTGACTCTTTTGCACATTCTCTGATTATATTTAGTAATAAAAAATTATAATGGGAGGAGGTCATGTTCATCCTCTTTTATACTTAAACACATAAATAAATGTGGGTTTCAACTATATTTTTTATTTAGTCTTCTATTATATATTATTTACTTTGTTGCATAATCATACAACCTAAAAATAATTAAATCTATTATCAAATAATAAATTTAAAATAAAAATAATATTTTTTTAAAAAAAAATTTAAATCAACCCATCTATTCAAGGTAATAAAATAAAGCAAATAATTTTACAAAAAAAAATCTAAATTAACTTACCTTTTTCTTGGTAGAGTCCTGCTTGTGGGGCTCCTTCTTGGTAGAAGACAATGAAGAAATCCTTTTCTCACCCCCTGCGATTGGAAGGTAGAAAGAGTAATTTTATTTTTTTTTTTACTTGGAGAGAAGATAATAAAAAGATAAAAAAGAGAGAGAAAAAAAAATCCTAGAAAGAAACTTTGCATATGAGGAGAGGAAGACTAGGAGTCGTACGGCACAAGAGGAAGGAAGAAGTAGGCGGGATATGGAAAATTGATGGATAATCTCAGTTAGGTCCCTCAACTTATTAATTATTTATATCTTAAATAAGGATTTAAGATCTTTTACCAATATTTACTTTTAAATGCTAGTAATTAAAGTTTCTTAGTGGCATTAAAATTAACTGCCGGTATTTAAACTATCTTTTACCGGCATTTAAAAATAAATATTGCTAAATATTCTTATTCACCAACAATAATTTGTAAATATCGATAAATGATATATTTAGCAACAATTTTTAATAAATGCCAGTATATTTTGTATTTAGCAACATTTACTTAAATATTGCAACGAATAGTGCCGCTGTATATTAAATTTCTAGTAGTGGGGCTTAAAGGGGGGGAATGTGACACCCTCGGAATTTAAAATAGTCCCTATATATAAATGATATAATAGGATTAAAATTTTTAACCCGGCTATAATATTTTGGATGATAGCAAAATCCAAGAGGTTACGAGAGTTAAGCGTGTTAGAGCTAGAATAGTTCTAGAATGGGTGATCTCCTGGAAAGTTGGGGCGTTACATAAGCAGTATTAAAATTCACAATTTTATACATTTTAAGAGAACGTGCACTATATTCAATTTTTTTCATAATGTACTTTTATTTAAATTTTTTTAAAAAAATTTAAATTTAAATTTTTTTGAGTGTAGACAAAACAAAATTCCAACTTTTTCAAAGCCTCCAAGTGGATGTCAATGGGGAGTCGTTTGTCTCTAGCAATTATGATTGGATGGGATTTGCAATTGCAAAAAAAGCATGTTATATATATATATATATATATATATATATATATATATATATATATATATATACATATTTGGTGTTAAGTTGAATGCCCTAATTTTGTCATTTTCATATTTAGTACTACTGAGTTTGTACTTCATGCATGGGATACACATCAGGTAGCCACATGTTGTGTTTCAATAAGAGAAACCACATGTTGTGTTTCAATAAGAGAAAGAAAAATGCTATTTGTAGATTCAAAGATAAGGATTCAGATCGATCGTCTCTAGCGCAAGTGGCTGATACCGTTCCGAGTTCGAAACTTAGTTGTTTCATATTTTTAGTTAAGTTTATTTTAAAATAAACGAAACGGATAGCATAATTTGCTTCGATTCGCTAAAAAAATAGAGCTGGAAGCTTAAATACTTCTTCTTGCCTGAACTTACCAAAAAAAATAGGGTGAAAAATAGGAGACCTCTTCTGCCCACGGATGCCAGCCCATCTGCATCATTATCTGAAAATGAGTATAAATTTTATGCACTTTGTATCAATAATAAAAGTATGAAAAAAAAGTCAAATATTGGGATTCTTAATTATTCTGATATTTTTTTTTGTGATTAATAAACATATTTATTATACTATAATAGTATAATAAATATATTATATAGTATACTATATATAGTAAGGAAAAAGAGTTAGACCAAAAAAAGAGTACTTTTTTTATTCAAATATGGATCATAGTATCTATATTCGAATTAAAAAAAATACCTAGGTATTCTAGTTCATTTTGGGAAGGGAGTAATTACCTAACTTGTTGTGTAACTGATTGATTGGATTGAAACCCAATAAAAAAAACTTATGCGGGTTCGGTCGCTTCCTTCAAGCAGCCGAGATCAGCACCAACGCGGGTGATATGACCGGCTACCGTTGTCTGGTCGCGGTGGATGACCTCGCCGACATTCCGGAGACCCTTTCTATTACAATGGGCAATGTTGTTTTATCCGTATCCGTGCGTATTGACAGTACCTCGCCCTTCGGCGGGGACGACCGTGGCATTCCGTTCGTTGGGGGCGGGCCTAGTGAAGGGGGGGACCAGACGGACCCCTATGGCGCGCGGCTCGCAAGACGGGTGGCCTTGGTCGGTCTGGGGGGCGACAGCAGCAGCTCCAGAGACGCCACCCAGGACGGTCCGAATGATTCTTGGGATTCCTCCGAGATCCGGGACCGGAGACGCGGGTCACAGGTCCCATCCGGTTTGCCTCCCTTCGCGGGATCTCCTTCCTCCGGCGAGGTTTCCGGCGAGGTCGACCAACTTGGGCCCCGGGGTACTCCGCCTGTAGGTCTTCCCCGAGGCAACCTGGCGCTGACGTCGGCCACCGCTGTCGCTACCCCTCCCCGAGGAGCCCTAGGGCTGGATCTTGGAGATCGAGCAGGGGGGACGACGGACCTCGATCTTGGTGCCTTTCTGCTTTCTTGCTTCTTTTCAAACTTCCTCTCGCTTTTGGGAAGTCGAGGTGTGCCGCCCCTCCGCTCCGAGAGGGCGGACAACGGTCTTGGCCCCCCTCCTCGATCGACTACAGGACACCCTGTGCCTCGACCCCCGTGCGCCCAGGGGTCTGATCCACCTTCTAGCTGCATCTCTTCCTTGCACATGCCGGGGCCCGTAGTTGTTGTCGGGCCTTCATTCTCTCTTGTGGGCCCTCTGGCCCTCTGTCAGCGCGCGTGGGCCGGGACCCAAGCTGCGCCCCCGCAAGCGGGACCTGTCCTTTTGCTCTGGGCCTCTCATCTTCAGCCCGCCAATCTGCATCGAGCTTCCTCTCCTCTGCGCGGGCCGGGCGCCTTGCTGCGCTCGAATGCCCCGTCCCCTCTCTCTCTGTGCTCGATGGCCTGCGAGGGCCGGACCGTGGGTGACGTCGGGCCTCTGTTCGACCCGTACCATGACTCTGGGCCTCCTTCTGGAGAGGCACCTGGCTACTCCCCCACCGCCTTCTCCAGCCAGTGGGCCCCCTCTTGCCCTGGTTGGGCCTCTTGGCCTCTCTCTCGCTGCCGGGCTCGGCGGGCCCGGAGGCCTGCCCATCTTTTCCGTCGCTGCCGGCCAGCGGGCACCTCTCCTACTTTGCTGGGCCTCGCCACCGCCCGCCGGTCCCGTTAGGGCCGCTCTGTTGCCGCCCTTGTCCGTCGGGCCTGTCAGGGCCGTTCAGATGCCGCACTTGGGAGCCGCCCAACCTGCCCAGTCGAGCCCCGGTGGGCCCTTTCCACACGCGGACTGGGGGGCGACCAACGCGGAGCCCCCCTCATCGTCTGACCGTCCCGCAGCCGCGAACTCCAGCTCGGCCCCAGCGGTGGGCCTTCAGCTAACCGGTCCGCTGGGGCCCACGGTGGAGCCTGTCGGCGCCGATCCGATACTGTCGCCGACCACCTGCATCCCTCCACCCGCGGCGCCACACCGACTGATGGATCTCAACAACCAGGCCACCTTCAGGCGGAGTCCGAGGCTAGCGAAGAGGGCGGGGAAGCAGGCCTTGGCCCTCGCAATGGCCCGAAAATCGGCGCTCTTGGACCCCAGGTCGGACGGCGATGCTAGCGACAGCACTGGGGGGAGGATTGCGGCACTCTCGAAGATCCAACGCAAGTGCGCCAAACTCGGCATTCAGCTGAGCATGGAGGACGCTGCCTCGCTCCTGGCTCTTGCTGGACCAGCGCTCTAGCCTCAGGGTGCTTTGTCGGTGTCAGTTTGCCGGCGTATCTCCCTTGTTATGTTACAAATCTGTTCCTGGAACGTTAGAGGACTTAACGATTTAGCAAAGCGCGGTCTGGTTAAATCGGTTGTTAGGAGTCTTAAAGCGTCTGTACTTTGCTTTCAAGAAACGAAGCTGCGCTTAATCTCGCGCTCATTTCTCTCTTCCTTTGCCGGGTCGGGCTTTGACTGCTGTCAACTCATACCCTCGTCCGGGGCTTCCGGTGGCATCGCTACTTGCTGGAGCTCCAAGTTCTTCACCTGCTCCGAAGTCCTTGTGCGTGACCACTCCCTCACGTTAAGGATGAAGTGCCTCCGCAGTGGTATCTCTTTCTATCTGACGAACGTGTATGGTCCCCCGACCTGGGATGGAAAGAACGCCTTTTGTTTGGAGCTGGCGGCGCTGAAATCCGCCTGCCCTGGGCCCTGGGCAGTGTGTGGGGACTTCAACCTTACTCGGTCGCCTTCCGAAAGGCGAGGAAGCAGCTGGTGTAATCGACTAATGTCCTTGTTCTCCAAGTTGATCAACGATCTGGAGCTGGTGGATCTTCCTCTGCTCAATCAAAGCTTCACGTGGTCGAACATGCAGAGCTCCCCCACCCTAGCCAAGCTTAACCGTTTCCTGATCTCAACCGAATGGGACCTCGCCTTTCCACTTTCCTCGATCTCGGCACTCCCCAGAATCACTTCAGACCACTCTCCCCTTCTTCTCAAAACGCAAAGGTTTCTCGGGCCAAACTCCTTCAAATTCGAAAAAGTCTGGCTCATCCAGAGCGACTTCGTCTCACTGGTGCCGATTTGGTGGAAGGAAATCGATCCCAGACAAGGACCGCAAGGAGGCATCCTCACCTTTAATGCGAAACTCCGCCATTGCCGCAAGCGGATCAAAGAATGGCGTTCCCAGAGCTTCCACAGCATCTCAAATGCTAAGCGGGTCACATCGGAGGAGATCCAAAGGCTGGATTCCCTGGAGGAACACCGGTGCCTGACCACTTGCGAACTTGAATCGAGAAGGGCCCTTAAGACCCAACTGAAAGGAATCATCAGCGAAGAAGTGATCCTTTGGAAGACCAGATCCAAACAGCACTGGCTCAAAGAGGGGGACGGCAACACCAAATTCTTCCACGCTATGGCGAATAGAAGGCACAGAGCCAACCGGATTGGGATCATCGTGGATGAGGGTCTCACACTCGAAAGGGAAAAGGATAAGGGGGACTACTTTTTCCACAAATTCAAGAACCGCTTTGCGCCTGATAATTTCCCCCCCTCCTCATTCGGGGATTGGAGTGATCTCTTTCACGACAACTCGGCTCTGAGTTCGGACCACCTCACTTCCCCTTTCACTCTGGAGGAAATAAAGGCTGCAACCTTTCAGATGAACGGGGACAAAGCGCCGGGCCCCGACGGATTCAGTATGGTCTTCTACCAGAAATTCTGGGACGTGATCAAAGACGACCTAGCCAAGATCTTTGAGGATCTGTACAACGGATCCCTGAACACCGGCCCCA
This sequence comes from Tillandsia leiboldiana, assembly GCA_029204045.2. Taxonomy (NCBI): domain Eukaryota; kingdom Viridiplantae; phylum Streptophyta; class Magnoliopsida; order Poales; family Bromeliaceae; genus Tillandsia; species Tillandsia leiboldiana. Next base: position 1,701,775 of record CM055060.1, read on the forward strand.
TAGACTACTCGCACATCTGCCTCATCCCCAAATTGGAAGGAGCAAAAACCGCTAACGACTTCCGGCCCATCAGCCTCATCAACTGTATCCAGAAAATCATCTCCAAGGTGCTGACGAACAGACTTGTCAAAGAGATGGACAATATTATTTCCCCTACGCAGTCTGCTTTCGTCAAAGGCAGGTTCATTCTGGACTCCTTTGCTACTGCCAGCGAGTTAATAAGCTGGGGCATAAGCAAGCAGATCGACTGCGTCGGAGTCAAAGCGGATTTCGAGAAAGCCTTCGACCATGTGAACTGGGACTTCCTTCAACATATTCTTCGTTGTCTCGGTGCCAACCAAAAATGGTGCGGATGGATTGACCAGTGCATCTCGAACGGCAAGGTCGCCATCCTCGTCAACGGCACCCCCACGAAGTGGTTCAAAATGAAAAGAGGCCTTCGTCAGGGGGACCCGCTATCGCCCTTTCTCTATCTGTTGGTGGCAGAAGGCCTGGCGCGAATGACCAATAGAGCCGTCCATAATAGCCTTCTCCAAGGGGTAGGGCCAACGGGGGAAGCGAAAACCTCCCTCATTCAGTTCGCAGACGATACAATCTTCTGCTGCGCGGCGAAAGTCATGCAAATTCGCAACCTTCGCTTCCTCTGGCAGACATTCGAGTGGGCCTCGGGACTAAAAATCAACAGGGCAAAGTCGGAACTTTTCTTCATGGGCAGCGGCAACAATAAAGGGGAAAGGCTCGCGGCGGTGCTGGACTGTAGGCTGGGCTCGCTACCAATCAAATACCTCGGCTTACCTCTGAAACAAGGCAACATCCCGAAGGACGAATGGCACCACATCATCAACAGAATCAATCTAAGAATCGCTGGATGGCAGGCCAAACTCCTCTCACAAGGGGGGCGGCTCATCATGGTTAACTCAGTGCTCTCGAACCTCCCCCTCTACTACTTCTCTGTCTTCAGAGCGCCGGCCTGGGTCCTCAAAAGAATCGACTCGTTGCGAAGAGCCTTCTTCTGGAAAGGCCGGAGCTCTATTTCTGGAGGCAGCTGCCTGGTGAATTGGAAAACGGTCTGTAGAAGCAAACAGGATGGGGGTCTAGGTGTCTTGAACCTGGAGAACTTGAACACAGCTCTGCTAGCGAAGTGGTGATGGAGATACTTCACCGCTGAATGGATCCCCTGGGGACCCCTAGTCACGAGCCTCTACTACCGCCGCAGAAGACCTCTCAACGAAGGATCCTCGTTCAGACCCTTCTCGCACTGGTGGAAAAGTGTGCTCGGAACGAAGGAGCTCATCAAATGCGGCACGACACGCTTGGTGGGAAATGGAGAACTGACAGGCTTTTGGCTAGATATCTGGAGTGGGAACTCGAGTCTTTCGACCCAATTTCCTGGCATCTTCCAACTAGCCACCAACAAGAATCTCAGGGTAAAAGACTGTGCCGAGCACACCGGCTGGAACTGGGCGAAGATACTGGAGGGACCTAGCCTAGACCTACCAACCCTCGGCGATTCCATTCGTCGTCTGAAAGTAACAACGCCAATCATCCATCTCACGAACAGCAGAGACGAATTCCACTGGCGGTGGACGGCGTCCGGACTTTTCTCAGTTAAGTCCTTGTACCGCTTCTTACAAGATAGCGGCGTAGTTGATACGCGCTTTGAGAAACTCTGGAAGATTAAGTCTCCGGTGAAAGTCAAAATCTTTGTCTGGCTAGTACTCAGGAAGCGGGTACTGACAAGAGACATCCTCACCAAAAGGAACTGGAATGGGCCCACTTCCTGTGAGTTTTGCCTTGATAATGAGAAAACTGCGAACCACCTGTTTGCCTCCTGTACCTCAGCACAAGCATTGTTGGAGACCTTGCTGCCAAACCGCTCGGAAATCCGTAGGATCTCGACCGTCCAAGGACTGTGGGAAACGCATGCCCTCAAGATAGGAGGCTTGGGCAAAAGATCCCTCATCACCATCGCAGCCACGTGGTGGTTCATCTGGACGGAAAGGAACAGAAGGATCTTCGAAAACAATAGTCGTTCCCTCCGGGAGATGCTCGCCGACATCAGACTCTACCGATCTTACTGGTCCAGATTCTGTGTCTAATTTCGTTTTTTTTTTTTTTTTTTTTTTTTTTTTTTTTTTTGGGCCCAGCTGCTCTCGCAGCCGTCAGTTGCCCTCCCCCTTTGCTAAATTCAACCTCGTTTTGAAGCTCAACAAAAAAAAAAAAAAAGTTTTTATACTAAGTTATGTCGCTTCGTATTTTTATATTATTAAAATTTTAAAACTAATTTTTTAAATCTTTAATTGAAAGGGTATAATATTTACACGCAATTTTTAATTTTTTTAATATTAAAAAAAATGAATGTGCTAATATTAGTATAAAAAAACTAACCTTTGATCTCGCAGTGCGGTGTAATTTACATCTACTTTTGAGTGTACTCGTATTTAATGATTAGAAAATTTCTATGAAAGTCGACTTTGAAAAGGCGATAAAACAAGAAGGTTTAATCTGGTTTGAGGCTTCTTTTAGAAGTATTGTTTTAGTACAGCGACTCTGTAACGATCCGACCCACTAACAATAATAATTCGTTGGGCCCAAACCACAACCCAAAATGCTTAAGCCAAGTTATTATTATTAGTGTCCATGTCTCTTATAAACCCAATCACAATTTCATCCACATCCGATGTGGAATAATTAGGGGCATCATAGATTCCCCCCGTTTAGTGCTGACGTCCTCATCAGCCAGACTCCTCCCGTTTAGTGCTGACGTCCTCATCAGCCCAAACACACGCACAACAGCCCAATGTGGGATAATTGGGGACATCACAGACTCCCCCCGTTTAGTGCTGACGTCCTCATCAGCCCAAACACACGCACAACAGTCCAAGATCAGCCCAATATCACCAGACGATGTGAGACTTGTTTCGCTAGCCTTGTCATCTAGACCCAGGCTCAGCCGAGACTCACCACACACTTCCGACTGGTTATTGGCTCTGATACCAAATATAACGACCCGGCCACTAACAATAATAACTCGTTGGGCCCAAACCACAGCCCAAAATGCTTAAACCTAGTTATTATTATTAATGTCCATGTCTCTTATAAGCCCAATCACAATTTCATTCACATCCGATGTGGAATAATTGGGAGCGTCACATACTCTAAAGTGCAAAATCCTATAAATGTAAAATATTGCTGTGCTTACTACTAATTAATCACTATTTCATCGAACAACATTATATCTATAACATAGCTAAATGGATTAATTTTATACAGTTCTTTGTAAATATATCGAATAGTAGACATATTTCTATAAAGTTTAATTTTTTATATTTATTCCTGCAAAAATCTTAAATTATTTATATATATTCCTCCCGTCAACCATAGGTTAAATAATAAATATCGGTTAGTGAGTGAGATAAATTTATCTTTTTTATATTTTTCAGATATTATACGTAACTATAGATATACTTTTAAACTGTTGGAATTTTTTAAGAGACATATTTGTAAGAATAAAATTGACATTTTATTTATATTTAATTAAAAAATAAACAACAAGCTAACAGTAAAAAACTATAGGGACATAAAGAATAACTTAAAATTTTTAAAAGAATAAATATAAAAAATTGAACTTTATAGGAATATATCTACTATTCGATATATTTACGCAATTACGCACACAAGATCTAAATAATTTTTTCAAATATAACAAATCATCTTAGTTATTTTTAGAGTTCATAATACCAAAACATTAAAATTCTGAGCATTTTATCACTACATAACTCATTTAGAAATCCAAACATTAGAAACACTGAGTAAAATTATATATCTTTAATAAAGAAATAAGCTGCAAAATCCTATTTTTGCCCTAATTTATTAAATACACATTTTATTTACTTTTTTTCCTGGAAAAATTTTACTTGAAATTTTTTTTCTAATACAGGACTAAATCATCTTTCATAATTCCACTGCATTTAGATCAAAATGGTCTACTGATCTCAATTTTAAACATGCTAAAAATCCAAATAAAATTAAATCATATTCTAAATTTCATGTGGGACTATTTTAGTAGTAATGCTCTTGATCCACGAATCATTAGTGAGGAAAAACATAATAACGTAATAAAAATACTTTCCACTACTTTAATATTGTGTGAGATAATTTTTTTAAAAAAAAAAAAAAACTTAGATTCGTCAGAGGACGATATTTTTAATATTTTGCATTCAACATTATCTATAAACTATTGGTAAATTGGAATTTGGTCCCTGGTCGTTCGCCTAACTAGAAAATACAGAAAACTTTTTTGTAAAAGTTTGTTTTTTCTTACTTTTCTCTCTAACATTTAAAAATCTTTATTTTATCTTCTTAAAATTTTAGAAATTATTTTCATGAGGTTAAGACATTAATATAGAGAGTCTAATGACCAAATTATCCTTACTCGTTATATAATAAAAATTAATAATTTTTAATATATTTATGTTATTTTAAAAATATTTTCGATATAAATTATAAGAAATTGACAGAATAATTACAGAATCCTGACGGAGGGGATTAAATACATCAATTTGAATTTTTGAGAGAGATAAAATATTAATGTTTAAAAGTCAGTAAAAAAAATAAAAAACCAAATATTTATAGAAGAATTTTCTTTGGTGACTTACCTAAAATGACTAAGGCCAAAAGTGTAATTCTTTGGAAGTTTTGGGGACTACCCATGTTTTTTTTTCACCCCAATATAAATATTAAGGAAAAATGCTTCGTGTACATCCAAAATCGCGTGTACATCTTACACCCCATTCATTATAAGATGGGGTGAATTTTAATGATCATTTCGAAATGAACAGTGAAAAAGTTTTTATCCCAGAATGAATTTGGTGTACATCGTACACTCGATTTCAGATGTACCGACAGTAAGTCACCATTTGAAGACTAAACCCTGCTTATGTGTTTTTCCTCTGACTTGATCAAATTTCAACTGTTAAAAAAGAGTAACATCAAAGCAGATCAATTTTGATTCAAATAATTTAATTTGTAGGGCCACTTTTGACAAATTGAGGGGCTTCAATTAAGTGGACTCTTACTTAGCCCACTCTCTCTAAGAATAAAAAATTATTTATTAATTATGAATGATTGTGATTAAAATTATTTTCTTAATTTAGAAATAGAAGTAGCCAATCATTTATCTATTTTCACTTATACAAGTTTACTTTTGCAAGTTTAGTACAAATTTGACTTGAACCAAATATATAGCATAAGACTCAGTCCTCAAATTAATTAGCTAGTCAATTTACAAGACATAATTACAAATATACCCCTTTGAAAATCTCAATTTTTTCAAAGACTTATTTACCTTCTGATAGAACTTAACAGGGTTAATGTATGACGGAAAATTCGTGCGGCGTTCGTCTGCCACTTGTACGAACGAACCAGTCAAAACTGTCTTGAGGCACAACTTTGTAAATTGTTATCAATCGAGAATTAAAAGAATGGCACACGATGCATCCTATAAATTAGCATAAACGGTATATATTTTATTGATAACGAAAAAGTGAGTTAGAGTCGAAAGAACACGACTTGATTTGATCGGACATAACCGTTGAAGTAAAATGAACAACAAAGACATCACTGCTTATAGCTAGCGAAGTCGGCTCACTTAATGCATGCTAATGAAACGGTTGATGTGCATTAAGTGAGCCGGCTTTGTTATAATTGGATTGTCTTTGGTGCTCATTTTGTCTCAACAGTCATGCACGATCCACTCGAATCATGTTTTTTCGGTTGTAATCTAATTTTTTTGTTATTAATAAAATATTTATTGTTTGTGTAAATTATCGGACTCATCATGTGTCAGTCTCATAATTCTCGACCGATAACAATTTACAAAGTTGTGCCTTGGACGGTTTTGACATGCTCGTTTGTGCAGGTGCCGGATGAGCGCCGCATGTGTTTTTCGTCGAGAGACATTAACCCCGTGACAAATGGTTCCAAAGATTTACATAATATTATTCTGTCAAGTAACAAAATCATTAAAAAAAACAAAAAAAAAAGAAGCCAAAAATGGTGTTTTAGTTAATTTAAAGTTAGATACTAAAACAAAATGGGCAATTTCTTATATACTCCTAAAAAAATTTTTATTTTTAGATTTAGCCCTCTTAGAAGGCTAATATTAAAATTATCCTTCTTACCTTCTAACTTCTTTCTAAAATATTTCTGAAGTTAAACTCTGTTACTGTACCATTTGAAGCTGCCGTTATCTGTATGAAATTACCATTTTGCCCTTTCAAATATACCCTTCTACCATAACCAATTTTTCTTATGTACCTTTAAAATTTTCAATAGTTTTGATAGATAGGGACAAAATAGGTATATCTGATAGTTTTCAACTCCGATTATTATTTAACTCTAATTTAATCCTAGTTAACTTAACAAAGGGAAACGATAAGAATATTTTTAATAACGGTGAAACGTATCAAGGGTATATTGAAAAGAAAAAAATAAGAAAGATAAATCAGATATTTTTTCACATTTCAGAGATACACAGGCAATTATCTCAAAACAAAAATTCTAAAGTTTACATATTTAGATATTGTTTATATATTTTTACCTACGAAGTAAAATCGAACTCTTTATCGGGTACAATTGCAATTTATTTTTTTTAAAAAAAAATATTACCGGAGAACTCATTTCTCTCTCAATGTCAAATTCGCTAGGATTTAGTTAGCACAAAACTGTAGCTTCAGCAAAAATGTTATTCGAATAAAATTGCTCTTAGATTATCTAGCAAGATTCGAAGTTGTTCATGAAGTCCCGAAAGGCAAATAAAATAGTTCTAAGGGCATGTTTGGATTCAGTATAGAACCGAAAATATGAGAGATATTCTTTTTATTTTTTCAAACGCACCAGAAATCAATCGGTATAGCTTGTTTCGATACAACTAGAATAAGTAAAAATTATTGTTCTCACTCTTCCCAACCATTCTCTTACTTTTTCCTTAAATATCTTCTCACGCTTATCGAGACATCATCTCTCACCTTATTATTACATAATAAAATTTGAGGGCAGAAAGATAATTTACCTTAATTAAAACTCTTTATTTCTCTTATTCCTTATTTTCATACCAAACATAAAATCTCTTATTCCTGGAACCATCATAAATATTTTTTTACACTAGTTCCGTACTTTATACTTATTCCTGGAATAGCTAATTTTGTCTTATCTCGTTACCATACGGGCCTTTAACAAACGGTGGTCGAATTGAAGCTTCTACTTCTGATTTCAAAAGTTCAAAATTTTGATTCTACTAATCCGGCCCTAAGCCCTCACTCAGTGGATGCTATTATTTAATTATACTTCTTGAATAGAAAAGCTGCCAAATATGCACTTCCACTGCTCTTCAAAATTTCTTGCAAATATGGAGCTCCAAGAACAGCAAGATCCAAATCAAATATTAGATATGGAATTGCCAACATGCATGTATATAGGCTAAGACCGAGAAGAAAAAAAAAAAAAAAAAAAAAAAAAAAAGGAGCTTTCACCACTCCCCAATGGTGGGAGCTCCAATTTATCGTCACCTATTATTTTTATCTCTATTTAAAAATTATAATTATATTTTTAAAATTTAATATTTTTATTGAGTTTTAGTATTGAATAACACGCAACGAATTATTGGATGAAGATAAAACTAACATCTGCGAACAGATCAGGAGTTGCTCAACGAGACGTTGTTGGATGAGCTCACCACTAGTGAATTATTAAGGTGCCACAGACTCCCTGTCATCTAGACCCAAGTTCAGCCGAGACTCGTCAGACACTTCTGACTGGTGATTAGCTCTGATACCAAATATAATGGCCCGACCCACTAGCAATAATAACTCGTTTAGTCCAAACCACAGTCCAAAATACTTAAGCTCAGTTATTATTACTAATGTTCATTGTCTCTCATATATCTAATCATAATTTCATTTTCATCTGATGTGAGACTATTGAGATTGTCGTACACTAAGCAATATGAAAAAAAAAAAAAAAAAAAACCTTTACAGTAGGATCTTACATATTGTACAAATATATTAGCAGGAGTCAAAGAAAAGCAGCAATCACAAATAGCATTGGCTACATGCTGAATAATAGGAAAAATAAAAATAATAAATAATAAACTCTTTCTATTTACCGAATTCCAGGAATATGTTAAGAGTCGATCGACTACTGCGCGCGTCTCATTTCATTGGTGTGATGGGGGTTCTTCCAACCACTTCGCGCGGAAGCCCGTGCCTTTGCAATCAGAACAGCAAGCAGAACCCTGGGTTTGAAACAAAAAATAAAGCCCCACTTATAATTTTACAGTTTAAGAGATCAGTTCGATTATAATTCGCAGCAAAAAAACGAAGGATACCATGGTGTTCCCATGCCCTATTTACCTTCCCAGAACATATAACACATGTAGTGTTTCTCGAGGGCACTTCGCATAGTACGTTGTTACCCAGGATGAAGAAGCCCGTGCCCCGACACCACTTGCATTCCACATGGCCCTTCGACTCGCAAGACGAACAAGCGATCGGTCTTGGTTGCTGTACAGAGAAAGAACATCATTTGAATGTACTAAATAAACGTGGGTGAACAAGCATTACTTTAGTTAGCCGACAAGTTTACTTTAAACAGTTACAGTGAATTGCCTGCATTAGTTAAATAAAGCGATCGGAGTTTTTAAAATTTGATCATTTTACATGTGGGAGAAAGAAGGGAAGCGATCAATAATGCAGTTGGTTCTTTACATAGACCATATAGATGAGACAACCGAAGAAAATATTTCGAAAACATGTAATTATGTAAAAAGTAGGAAGTCAATGGAGCATAATAATGAATCGAAAGCAATGCTGTTTTCTAATGGCCCACGTAACCTTTGGCGTAACCATTATGTAATGCTTACTAAGATTGATTGTTACAGCTTTCACAGCAACGCTACGAGTACAAAAATAACAGTTATTGAAAGCTGAAGGAATACAACATGTGGAATTCCATTGCTAGTTCTGGGGAATTTTAGACTCACACTATTTAACTACACAAAGATAGCAGTGGTGATAGCCTAGTCGATTAATCTGAATCGAACAAGTAAGTTTGTCATCGAACAAAGTCATTCTACAATCAGATTCAAATATAAAGAAATAAAAACAACAAAAGGAAAGATATTGCGCGGTCAAATTACCGTCGAGCACAATGAGAACATGATGAACGATAAGCAAAAATAGTGGTTTCACTTAGTTCTAGCACACAACTAAAACTAGGAGTGTAATGTGGGCTGTGCCGGGATGGTGACGGCCCACATTCACCGAGCTGGGGTAGGCTGGCTGTGACGCCCCCAATAGTTCCACATTGGATGTGAATGGGATTGTGATTGGGTATATAAGAGATATTGACACTAGTATTAATAACTGGGCTTAAACATTTTGGGATGTGGTTTGGGCCCAACAAGTTATTATTGCTAGCGGGTTGGGTCGTTACAAATGCTATCAGAGACAACCACCAGCCGAAAATGTGTGACGAGTCTCGGCTGAGCTAGGGTCTGAAAGACAAGGTGACGGGCTATGTCAGGGGTCTGAATGACGAGGCTAGCGAGACAAGTCCCACATCGCCTGTTGATCTTGGATTGTGTGTGTTTGGGCTGACGAGGACGTCAGGCCTAAACGGTGGGAGTCTGTGACGCCCCCAATAGTCCCACATCAGATGTGAATGGGATTGTGATTGGGTATATAAGAGACATTGACACTAGTAATAATAACTGGGCTTAAGCATTTTGGGTTGTGATTTGGGCCCAACAAATTATTATTGCTAACGGGTCGGGTCGTTACACTGACCCAAAATGCCACCGGGCTGGATTTCTCGATTCTGCGGCCCAGCATGGCCCCATTGGCCTGGACGGCACAAGCTGCGCCGGGATCCGAGCTAGCCCTTTATTTTTTATTTTTATTTTTTTTTTAAGATGTATAATTTTTTTAAAAAAAAAGTACCAAAATACTCCTCTTTACATTGATATTTTGGTCAAAAAAAAATAAAATATATAAAAATATTTATAAAATAATAACAAATTTTAAATGTTTTAAAATTTTATAAATTTTAAATATTTAAAAACTTTATTTGGAACAAAATACCCTTCCAACAGTCAAAAATTTAATTGTTGGGATCCTTAGGGAGGGTAATTTGGTCCAAATGGATCAAATATATAAACCCTTTTCCTCCCAAGGGTTTGCTATGGTAGACCTTTGGGAAAAGGGCCTAGGCCAATCCTTGGGACAAGGGCCTAGCTAGCTAGGTCCTTCTCCAAATAAACAAGGCCCCCAAGACCTGGCCAAGGCTTGGCCTTAGGGGCAGGGTTGTGCCGGGCCGCGAGCCTACCACTAGGCCCAGCACGCCCTAGACCCATTACAGGCCGTGCCATGTCGGGCTGACAAGTCCAAGGAGGTTGGCTCAGCACGGCCCAAAGGGTCGGGCTGGCACGAGTGCTACAGTTCCATGTTGCGCCTTAGCGCGATATGTACTCGTGCCAGGTCAGGCAACCCACAAGCCGCTCGGCCTATTTGACATTCCTAGCTAAAACAAAACATTTTTCTAGTAAACGAATGTTAATTGAAATAAAGAAATACTAAGTTTACAATTACTTATGAAAAATGAAAAACTAGGCATGAAAGGTCAAAAATTGAAATAGAGGTAAATAGTAATACATTATGGTTCTATTTTAAGCAATTGTAAGCTATACATTGTTTGAAAAGGCGCGAGGTGCAAAAAAAGCGCAAATGCTTTCTAGAGTCTAGGTGCGAGGCGCTCCGTGAGGCGTGCGCCTCAAGAAGGTAAGGCGCACTCTAGTAAAAATAAAATAATCTTAGTAAGTATAGTTTAAATTGATATTTTATATAAGAAAATTTCAAAATAGCCATACAAAAACAGAATAACAATAAAAAAACAAAAAAATCACATACATAAATGTTCTTAAAAAAAAAAAAAAAAAAATCATATTTCAACTTTCAACTTAAATGTGCTTGCTGCCTTGTTGCCATTGGGAGAAAGAGAGAACGGCTAAGAGAAAAAGGGAAGAAAGGATTTAAATTAGAAATTTTTTTAATCCCTTAATATTTTAGAATACATTGAAAAAATTTAAGACCCGAAAATCCAAACTCTAAACCCATTAAATTTAAATATCACGAGGCGCATGTGAGGCGCGCACCTTGCACCTCAGAGCCTAGGCACGCTCCTTAGAATGTGCACTACGCCTCAGCTGCCCTGAGGTGTTGAGGCACGCGCCTTTTCAAACATTGAAGCTACATCATGAAGCAAATCCATCAAACCTCAATGCATAAATGTACTCTAGCATATTTCCCTTCAAAAATGAAATGAACTTAATATCAATAAACATCAACATTAGTCAAGCTTCTTGAGCAAGAGCACGTTCACATAATAGATGCTTGAGCAAGAGCACGTTGGCTTAGCAGTGTTTTAGAATGTTTCATGCTGTTTACATTCATCCATAGTCTTTTAGTTCTTTTAATTGTATGAAGCAAAGAACTACCTTCATTCTTAATATGAATACAAACATCTATTCAAAATGCAGGCATTACAAGTTGGACGATTTAGCAAGGCTCATAAGGCTGAATGAAATCACAAACTTTATTTCAAAAACATACACCAAAAGGAAAAGATTAATCATTAATCAACTCTAAAGATTCCAAAACCGAGCAAGGTGGTGAAAAGAAAATGGCATATATGAAATGCTAAACCTTACAAGATGCCAACTGGACAATACCAGGTGGTGAAAAGAAAATGGCATATATGAAGTGCTAAACCTTACAAGATGCCAACCGGGCAATACTAAGTACCTAGTGGATTATGATTGATTTTCTTGGTTCTAATTTGAGATGATATTTACATACTCATTCTTGCAAATCACAGGCTGATGAGGTTAATAATACTATGAACATAAGATAGAATTTATATTAAGTTTCTTAACAAAATCTTCCCATAGTCTACAGGAATAAGATTAGACTACTACCAAAAGCACTTGGATGGTACTACTATCTAGTCACAACCTATGTTGGTACATGCATTTTGAAGTTTGCATTGCTAGAAATGATTTTAATGATGTGAAATGACTAGAAACTAAAATATTGACCTTCCCTGAAGATCAAAATGTCTCAAAATTGATAGTTTTATCAGCAGATACAAGATGTTTATTAGATTGTCCCAACTGTTATCTAATAAACAACTTGTATCTACCGTTAAAGCTGCCAATTTGAGACAGTTTAATCTCAGAGTAAGAGATACCCACAACAAAGGATCTTTTTTACTTCAATATAGTTCTCCTAACATCAATTTGACTCAATAATATTAACATCAAATACAGTCGATAATGGCTCCTCCCTCCTTCCCTTCCTCACCCCCTTCTCAATCCATCGGCTAATGTTTTTGTGAAGTAGACGAAAGAACCTCACACAAAAGCACCAAAGAATCTCGCACAAGAGCGCCAAAAGCAATTCGATTTACCTCAAATTGGCATGTGAGCAGGTGACAGTTTATTACAACTAGGTTTCTTAACTCTGATAGAAGGATTACCACAACATACGACATTGGATTGTACATCAGCTTTCAAACAACTATTTGTTTTGAAATTTAATTAGGTTTCGAAGTTTCCCGCTTCAATGAAAAAATTAAAACCAATAGGCTGATCCATGAGAATTATTGGACATTGTCACATAATATAATTTCATCCCATAAAACTACCTAGATACAAACGTAATTCACAAAACCAAATTCATATCCTGAATCGCATTTCATAATTTCATTACACATAATTGATCAAAATTTTCCAAAGAAAGTAATAAAATTTTGAGTCAGTTGCATATTTAGTCCTTCAAATTTGTCTCAAATTTCAACTTCCTCATATTTCAATCCAAGCAATCTAGTCCCTAAATTCAGTCCCTGGGGTTTGATCCCCATTTCAATTTGCTTTTTTATTTCGTTCTCAAGGTTTCAGAATAAACTTCAAGGACTAAACTATTACAACAGAAACAACGGAGATGAAATTGACATGAAGAACATAGTTTTGAGACTACAAAATTGTTATCAATCCTAAACTTTGCGCATCGAAAAATCCAAATGCACAAAAATCAAGCCCAAATCAATCTAAAAAGGTGAGGGAACCTTAAAAACTCATTATTTCCCCAATAATCTCAATCAAAGTGAGATCAAAAAGCTAGACAGGTTCTGGGTAATACCTGAGAGATGAGCCACGCCCGCTCCATGCGCCTGGCGAAGCTCGCGGAGCTCTCGAAGGAGTCGACCGTGGAAGCCATGGCGACGAGGGGTGGAACCTTCCGGAATCTTCTAGCGGGTTCCGGTGCCCTCCTTGCTCCTCCGCCGCTACCTCCTCGTCCTCGTGGGAGATGAGGGTAAGGAAGAAGAGCTCGGGGAGAGCACGCGAGTGCGCCATGCGTGAAGCAGCACGAGATCGGCATCGTCGTCGTCGTCGTCGTCGTCGCGATTAGGGTTTCGTCTCCTTCGTCTTCGAGATTTTGTTAATGGCGAATGTGATCGCGTGGGTGGTTGGGGACGAGATATGAAAATGTATGGAGACCCTCTCAATTATATGAAATTTTGAAATGGTCCCTAGATTCAGCTTCTAATTTTTTTTTAGAATTAAGTAATTTTTCTCAAAAGTTTACAAATTTTATCAAATTTATTGACAGTGTTATTAAATTCAATAATCTTTAAATTTAATTCAGTGTTCAAACTCAAATTAAAAAAAAAAAAAAGAGTTAGAAGTACAGGTCTCAATTAAAAATAATAAAAATTGAGGGGTCCTTTTCAAAATATGTTTTTTTTTTTCAAAATTAATTCAAACTGGAAGCAACATAAATATAAAGTGATTCGTAAAATTTTTTATATATAATTCAAAATTGAAAATAAGCTTGAAATTATTTTGTTCCCTACAAATTTAATTTGAAATTAATTTTTTTTTTTGTAAATCAAACCAGCTCTTAGGTATGGTCTCGGTTGACAATGTTATTATTTTTTATTTTTTTATAATATTAATTCTATATAATTTGATAGGATTATATTAGGGATGCAACGAGCCGAACACGAGTTAGCTTATTTAAATATTAAGCTGAAAAATTCGGTTTGTTTATTAATGAGCTGAACATGTGCTAGCTCGTGAACAATAAATTTGATTTTTATTTCTTTTATTAGATATAAAGTTGAAAGAAAATTAAAAAAATTAAAATTTTAATCTAATAATTAAAATTTATAAAAAATTGATAGTCTAAAAATTAAATAGTAAAATTTATATATATATATATATTCGAGCTGTTATCGAGCCAAACACGAGCGAGCTGATCCCAACTCGTGTTCGGCTCGTTTATTAAACGAGCTGAAAAATTCGGCTCGTTTACTAAACGAGCGATTCGATCTCGAGCTCATTTCGAGCCGAACACGAGCTGGCTCGCGAACAGCAAGTTGAATTACCACCCCTAGATTATATAGCTTATAATATTTTTTAAAAATAAAATTAAAAATATTAGAAGTGGTAAAAAATTATTAAATTAAATGCTTTCAAATTTTTAAGTAATTTATTATCTATTGGTACTGGTCGTATACACCGTGTCATATCGTGCTAACAAAATATCACCATAATACAGTCTCTATACCGAAGGAATAACTCAGATTTTTTTTAAAAAATTATTAAATAATTTTTTTAATTAAATTTAAAATATTTAATAAAAATATATAATAAATAATTAAATAAATTTAGTACTGAAAAAATAAATAAATACTTCATATTATTATTATTATGTGTCATATTATTATGTCTGGGCATATATATATTTTTTGTAGGGGCAATTTTCTACATACCCCTAAAAATTTTCATGTTTTCATATTTATCCCTCTTAGAAGACTAATATTAAAACTACCCTTCTTACGTTCCAACTTCTTTCCAAAATACCCCTGAAGTTAAACTCTGTTAATGTACCGTTTGGAACTGCCGTTATCTGTGTGTAATTACTATTTTGCCCTTTCAAATATATCCTAAACCCTAAAACCCTAACCCAAAATCCAAAAACCCAAAACCCTAAACTCTAAAACCCTAAACCCTAAACCCTAAAACCCTAAAAAATCCTAAACCCTAAACCCTAAAACTCTAAACCCTAAACCCTAGAACCCTAAAAAATCCTAAACCCTAAACCCTAAACCCTAAACCCTAAAACCCTAAAAAATCCTAAACCCTAAACCCTAAACCCTAGAACCCTAAAAAATCCTAAACCCTAAACCCTAAAATCCTAAAAAATCCTAAACCCTAAACCCTAAACCCTAAACCTGGGCAAAATAGGTATATCTGATAGTTTTTAACTCCGATTATTATTTAACTCTAGTTTAACCCTAGTTAACTTAACAAATGGAAACAGTAGGGGTATTTTTAATAACGGCGGAACGTATAAAGGGAATATTGGAAAGAAAAAAATAAGAGGGGCAAATCAGATATTTCTTCATATTTCAGGAGTACACAGACAATTATCCTTTTTTTTTGTACCTTCACTCATCGACACTGCTAGGTAGGTAAAATAGCATAAGGAGCTAATAAACTGGAGCTCAATAGAAGAAGACGGGTTGGGGACGATGTAGATCCGATCCGACCCGATATCCAACTACGGTTGGCTCCGTTTCCCTTCCCTTCTCTCCCTGGGTTTAGGGTTTCTCTCCTCTCCCTCTCCCCCTTCCTCTTACCCTCTCCGCCATGAGAGCCCTCTTCTCCCTCCCCGCACGAAACCCTCTCCTCTTCGTCCTCCTCCTCCGCCGTTGCATCCCCTCTCCCTCCACCATTCCTTCTCACCCTCCTCTCCTCGCTCGATCCCTCCATGGCCTCGCTCCTTCCCACTCCGCGCCTCCTCCGTCCCGGATCCTCCAATCTGATCCAAACCCTAGTCCCGCCTCGGAGGTCGACAATGGCGACGACGACGACCACGACCACCCCATGGACGAGTTCCTCTCCCGTTTCGTCTGGGCCATCCGTGGCAAGCTCGCCGACGCCTTCCCCGGCCTACCCCGCGAAACCCTAGACGGGATGCTCCTCGTCATCTGCCAAAAGGTCGTCTCCCGCCTCGACGGCGGCTCCGCCTCCGCCGACGGGGATTCGCCGCTGGATCTGAGTGAGGACCTGTGGAAGACGATCTGGGAGGTGAGCAACTCCGTGCACGAGGCGATGCGCAGGGACCGGATGCGCTCGGAGCTCAAGGAGTACCTCCATTGCGACGAGGTCAAGGAGATGTGCCGCTTCGCCGCCGATGTCGGCATCCGCGGCCCCTTCCTCCGCGAGCTCCGGTTCAAATGGGCACGGGAGAAGCACGACGAGGTCGAATTCTACCGAAACCTCGATCGGATGCGGGAGCAAGGCCAAAAGCGCGAGCAAGAAGGCGGCGAAGAGAAGGGTGCGCCGCCGATGGTGACGGCGTTGCCGCAGAGGAAGGGGAAGATCAAGTACAAGATTTACGGATTGGATTTGTCCGATCCTAAGTGGGCGGAAGTGGCCGAGAAGGTCGCAGAGGCGGAGAAGCACTTTGTGCCCGAGGAGCCGCAGCCGATCGAAGGGAAATGCAGGAAGGTTGAGGAGAAGATACTTGCTTTGAATGCAAAGCGCGATGATCCTGCGCCTTCGCTGGCAGAGTGGGCAGAGCATCTGGGGCCGAAGAGGGCCGATTGGCTCGCTTTACTCGACAGGATTAAAGACCGGAATCTCGATCTCTACTTCAAGGTTAATTCTTCTCTCTTACTATATTCAGAAAACTATTGAATTGATGCAATGTGCTATCGGAATTCTGGTTATGATTGATATATTGTCAAATTAGCTAAAAAAACTGTGCTTTGAGACCAGAGAGGCTGGAGACTCGGAAACAAAGAACTGTAATATTGTTTAACTAGTTGTCTCCCCAAAGTAGTACTATTTGCTTGAGTTTATATAGGGTTCATGCTCGTAGTTAGAAAACTTTTACTGTATAACCGCTACTGCATTTATTAGCGTATATCACATCTTAGGTGATCTAATGTTGTCAGATAAGATACTCTTCTCTAGGTCATTCCTGCATGAGAATTTTCTACAAGCGTCTTGGCTTACTGGCTGGCCGATTGTTCTAACTAAAAGATTTAAATGGATTAGTCGAGCATATGTTCTTCTTGCTGTTGGAGTACCTCGACGACTGATCAATCCCTCTAATTTATGTACTTATTGCTCTTGCGCGAAATGTTGACACGCCCGTTGGATATCTCAATGATAATATGAAGGGCAATGTTTCCGGCGGTGGACGTAGCAAGCCCTTTAGTCTGAATTGAAAGAGTAGACTACAAATATTTAGCATGACATGTTTAATTCTATGCTGCAAATGAAAATTTGAAACTTTAAAATCTCAGCAGCCATTACAATTACACCCTTGCTTTTGCTTTTCTTGTACATTTTCTTTAAAGCATTTGTAATGATCGAGCCCATTAACACCAATAACTCGTTGGGCTCGAACTAATGACCCAAAATGCTTAAGCCTAGTCATTATTTCTATTGTGCTCGTTACATATAAGCTCCTCACCCTTTTCCACATTATCCGATAAGAGGCTATCCGTTTTACGTTCTGACGTTCTCATCAACCCAATCACCAACATAGCCCAAAAACACCAGGCAATGTGAGATCCACCTCACACATTCGGCTGATGAACCGGCTCTGATAACAACTGTAACGACCTAATCCACTAGCACTAGTAACTTATTGGGCTCAAACTACTAGCTCAAATGCTTAAGTCTGGTTATTAGTTCTAGTGTACCTGCCACATATAATCCTCTCGCACTCTCCCACATTATCTGACGTGGGACTATTGGGTTGCCATAGCCTTTCTGTTTCTTTGAGGCATGCTCCCCTTGTTCTGCAAATGTAGAAAAAACTGTTAAGGAAATTTGGGCTGATCGTAACAGAATGATGTGCATTTGGAGTTTGAAAGCCAAAATCAGATCGCTTTGACCAGTTTAGTTTTTAATTGTAACTATTGTATGGGCAAGCTGATGCACATTCTTTTTTCTTTAAATCAAGTTATCTTTCAATTTATCTGACCTGTTTATCACATCGGTCATCATAAATTAAAAGCAAGTAATTTGCAAGTTGTGTTTGATTTGTAAACTTTACAGTCTCATTTGCTTACTTTATACTTGTCGTACCTTTTTTTTGGCATATGTGGCGGTCCTATGTCTAGCAGATTAACGTGCTTTTGGCTATTCCGACATACTTAAATTTTGTAGATCGCCGAACTCCTCTTGGACGAAGAATCCTTTGAAACCACCATCCGTGACTACTCCAAACTAATCGACGTACACTCAAAGGCAGACCGCTTAGAAGATGCGGAGAGAATCCTCCAGAAAATGAACGAAAAGGGCATCAACCCTGACATTCTCACATCCATCACCTTAGTCCACATGTACAGTAAAGCGGGAAACCTCGACCGGGCGAAGGAAGCCTTCGAGCGCTTACGGAAAGAGGGCTTCAAACCCGACTTGAAGCTCTACAACTCAATGATCATGGCTTATGTAAAATCCGGTCTTCCCAAGCAAGGGGAGATGCTGATGAGAGAGATGGAGGTGAAGGACATTAAACCCACGAAGGAGCTCTACATGGAGCTACTCCGTGCTTTTGCCGATCGTGGCCAAGTGGACGGTGCACAGCGAATCATGAACGCGATGCAGTTTTCCGGAATCCAACCTACCCTTGAATCATTCACATTGCTCATCGAAGCCTATGGACAGGCGGGCGACCCAGATCAGGCACGCGGCCACTTTGATCAGATGGCGAAGTCAGGGCACAAGCCGGACGATCGGTGTACCGCAAGCATGATAGCCGCGTATTCAAAGAAGAACCTTCTCGACAAGGCCTTAGACTTGTTACTAACCCTAGAGAAGGACCGGTTCAAGCGGGGCGTTCTAACGAACACCGTGTTGGTGGATTGGTTGGGGCGGCTGCAGCTTGTCGAAGAAGCTGAGCGGCTGGTGAGACAAATAAAGGAGATGGGAGAAGAAGCACCTTTCGAAATTCATATCGGCCTGTGCGACATGTACGCGAGGGCAAAGCAAGAGGAGAAGCTTCGGAAGTCGATGAAGATACTCGAAGGGAGGAAGCAATTGTTGAAGGCCGATCAGTTCGAACGGGTTATAAGCGGTCTTTTGGCGGGCAGTTTCGTGCAGGATGCGAAGAGAATGCACGGTCTAATGCAAGCGAGGGGCTTCGCGCCGTCTGAGGCGGTGAGGGTCGCGCTCATGGCGGCGCAGTCGATCCCCCGCCCAAGGCCGGCGTCTCGGAGAGGAGGTAAAGCATGAGATGGAATAATTCTCAGCTTTAAATTATTATACCAAACAAGTTTTTTTCTTTGTCTGTAACGTTTTTCTCTGTAGCTTATGCCAACTACTCTGAATAAGTAGCAGAAATTGGAAACATAGTTAAAATTAAGAGATAATTGCCTGTGTAAAGAAATATCTGATTTACCCCTCTTATTTTTTTCTTTTCAATATATCCTTCATACGTTCCACCGTTATTAAAAATATCCCTACCGTTTTCCTTTGTTAAGTTAACTAGGGTTAAACTAGAGTTAAATAATAATCGGAGTTGAAAATTATCAGATATACCTATTTTGTCTTTATCTACTAAAACTATTGAAAATTTTAAGAGTACATAAGAAAAGTTGGTTATGGTAAAAGGGTATATT
>CM055060.1:1726535-1866535 GCA_029204045.2 Tillandsia leiboldiana
GTGGCGCCTCGCCGTGCGGCCTTCAAGCTCCGGGATCGGCGCGGAGGGTCGCTCCACCTCCCCCTCTCCCCCTCCCCCCTCCGCCACCACCACCACCACCACCGCCGCTCCTCCTCGGCCTCCTCCGCCGCCTCCTTCGCCGGAGCCCAATCTCCCACGGCGCCGAGCCCTAAAACCCCGCTCGGATCCGACCCGCTCTTCTCCCCCCCGCCGGAGAAGGAGGCGGCGATCGCCGACAACGGCTTCTTCTTCCTCCATCCCTCCCCCCGCAGCTTCTCCTCCTCAGCCGCCGCCGCCGCCGCCGCCTCGCCGGAGCTTCTCCCGCTCTTCCCGCTCTCCTCCCCTGCGACAACGAATCCAGCATCAGCGACAAGTCCACGTGAACAATGGTAAGTAAGAAAATTCCTTTCCTTTTTATTATTATTATTATTATTAAATTGCGTGTGTCATCAATCTCAATTGATTATTATATATTTTTTTTGATCATTAATTTTAAAAATTTGAGAATTTATAAATGCACAACTAATGGTTAGAAAATAATGAAGGATAAATTTTTTTATACCTAAATTAGTTTACTATATTTCGGAATAATCAGAAATAAAAATAAAATTGTATTTAATTTATAATGATCTTATTATCAAGAATAATTGAAATTGTGATTAGTTAATTTTATGGAATAGTAAAATATGATAAAAAAAAATTATAGTTAAATTTAATATAAAATATAATTTAATAAAAATAATTTATTATAAATTATAATTTAATAAAAATATTTTTATAAAAATAATTTTTTTTTCAATTTCTACTTAAACTTAAATTTAATAAAAATAATTCATTATAATATTTAAGTATAATTTATTATGTCTACGTAATTTAGTTTTAATTTAATTTATAATCTTAATAAAGTTTAGAATTAATTTTTAGAATAGCACTATTCCACCAAGATGATGAAATAGTTTATTCTAAGCTATTCGGGAATAACCGAAAATAATAAAATTTGACCGGAATAAAATATTTCGGTCAAAAAACATATCGGAGCAGGATAAAGTGGATTATTCTCTCTTTATCTCTCAACCAAACGGTAACTTAAAATATATAAGCACAATGTTTTATTCCTCAATCTTCAACCAAACGGATCTTAAAATATACAGGCACAACGCCTATGAATTTCGACTGAACTCAATCCATCTAAACGTTAGGTCTATTATTGAATCTCTTGTCGTTAGATTTATTATAAATCGCAGCCTCACTCAATTTATTAGACTCATTCATAAATAAATAGCCAGCAATAGAACCCTTAATTATTTGAACTCTTGAGTTCAATAATTGATTTTGAAGTTATAAATTTATAAAATTATGAGAACAGTGTAAAATATAATAGTTAAATTTATAAAAATAAACAAATATATTCAAATTTTAAAATTAAAATACGTTAATTGATATAAATTAAAAATTAAAATTTTAAAATAGTCCACATTTGGGGTATTATGTCGTGTACTGGTGTGTGGAAAAAAAAATGGCTATAAGTGTCAAATAATGCATTGTTCACATTTTAATTTTGAGCCTTTTATTTATTTTTTATATTAATTAAATTAAATGTTCTGCTTATTTTTATTGTTATAAAAATTGTGTATTAATTTGGGTAGTAAAAAATAATATTTTTTACAATTTATTAGCTCTTTATCATTTTATGTGTTGTAAAATAAAAAACCTGGCCATTTATTTATTTAACTTATGTACCCCTTTAAATTTTAAAATATTTTATGTATTTTTATAAATTTTACTATTATTAAACTTCAAATCGCATAAGGACAAAATATGTTTTAATTTTTTTCAAAGTGAAATGTAATGTTTTTTTTTTTGACTAATCAAACAAATATATATTTACACAGATTCCTATAATATTTTAAAATTCAAAGGAATAAAAGTACAATAATTTAATTTTATAGAAACATATATAATTTAAATTAATTGGTGTGTGCGTTGACCACGTTGTATGGAACAAACTCAAGGGCCCTGTTTACTTTTCTTGTGTTTTTGTTCCTCACAGTAAACTACTTTTGTACGTGACACGGCGTATATAAAAAGAGCAATGCTACATGTACACCCCGAAGAGGTGTACATCATACACCTCCACCATTTTAATGATGCCGATATTTTTTACGGGTCACATCAAATGACCCATCATCACACCCCCACCCTTAGATGGGTGGGGTGTATGATGTACACCCCGAAAGGGGTGTACACATAGCATTTTCCATATAAAAATCTGTAAAAATGGGGGAGTACATTAACATCACATCAACAAGTTTTTAATAATTCTCATAAGTTATTTTTATTTTTTTGGATGATAATTCTAATGCATTCACTATTATTTATTTTATCCTAGTTTTATTTGGAATACTATTTCCAGTATGAAATTTTCAAATCGTCAATTGACATAGTTAAACATGATCTAAATTATTTAAATTATTTAAAAATTAAATTTTATATTTTTTCGATATTATTCTCTTGTCCATCAGACGGACACAAAAATGAACGGCTGAAAATAAATATCCGTCAAAAAGTGATGATATAAGTCTGGTTTTTAGTAGTGTAAAAAATTTTTGATCAAAATTTAATTGATTTAGATTTCTTTACACCGTTAAATAAAAAAACTCCTCATTTGATCATTAAAATTAGCAATATTGCAATATTCTTTGATCATAAGTTTAATGATGTCGAAAAAATTTAAAATTTAATTTCTAAATATTTCAAATTATATAGATCATATTCAACGGTACTAATCGTTGAGATAGCAACGGAGCTAGTTTGCTACCGATAGTATATATATATATATATAGAGAGAGAGAGAGAGAGAGAGTTTGGCTACTATACTATCAAGCACTTAGTACTATTGACTTTTTAACCCTTGGATGAATAAACGTGGGGTTAGAATTATAGTGGTCTCCTAGGGTGCGTTTGGTTCGGGGATAAAAAAAATTTAGTTATACCGGGAATATGTATAAGTTATGGTATTAGCAGGAACTAGTGTAAATTTCTGTTTGGTTGGGTTTAAGAGTTATACCGGGTATAAAGAAAATTGTGTTTGGTAAGTTAAAGAGGAATAAGAAGAATAAAGAGGACTAAAATTTTAATTTATAATTAAAATTTTACTGATATGATTTTAAATATTTAATTTAAAATATTTATTAAAAAAATTATTAAAATTTATATTTTACTTATATATAAAAAAAATTTATTAAAAAAATTTATCATATAATTTATTAAAATTATATGATAAATTTATTAAAAATTAAAGTTAAAAATTTTAAAAGCTATAAAATTTAAAATTTAAAATTTAAAAATTTATAAATGTTAAAAATTTTAATTTTAATTGTCTTAAATAATTAGTTAATTATCTAAATACTTAAATAATTAGTTAATAAAATAATTAAATTAATTAAAATATTAGATTAATTAAAGAGTTAAAACAATAATTAAAATTATATTAATTTAATTAGCTTATTCTCAAATAGGAACAAGTCTTGTTCCAGGAAAAGGCTGGAATAGTAATTCCAGTCTTATACCAGCTTATTTCAGAAAGACGAGAACAACTGTTCCCACCCCTACTTAATTGCGTTTGGGTATAACTAGGGGGGATAAACCCTTATTCCCCCTAGTTCTCGTTACCAAACGAGGCCCTAGGGTTTATACTATTTGACCAACAACTCACTAAACTTTATAGGGGACTATTATAATTCTATCCGCACATCCCTTCATTCAAAGGTCAAAAAATTAATAGTAACAAGTACTTGATACTATTGATAGTATAGTAGCATATATATATATATATATATATATATATATATATATATACTCCCAAATTGACGAGTCTCAAATCCGAGGGTAGAGAACCGTCGGACGAGATACTTCTGTAGGGACTAAAAGAATTAAAATGGCACCTTCGGATTTGAGACTCGTCAATTTGGGAGTATGACTCCTTGGGTAGAGACATGTCGGACGAGGTACTTCCGTAAGGATTAAAAGTAATTAAAAATGGTACCTTCGGATTTGAGACTCGCATTTTGGGAGTGTGAGAGCGATAGCCATCTCCCCGGGCAGAGGCCCTTTTTGTCACGCGAGGTACTTCCGAATGGTATGTAGAGCACCTATGTGCTATTAGCGCCTTTGGATTGTCCCGTCTTATGGTAGCATGACTGTCGGGCACGGGCCTGTTGGGCGAGGTTTCCAAAGGGATAAGCAATTTGAACTAAAGCATAGTAACATGAATAAATAAAAGAGAATGTAAAGTGGTCTACAGAAAGACCCGTGAGCCCCCGTCAGCACATGTGAGTGCGGGGTTATGTCAGTCGTCAGGTGCCGTCAGTGGCTTTAACCTGAGGTCCTCATGACCAACAGTGGCAACGATTGGATATTTGGTTATTCCATTATTGATGCATTGTATATATATATATATATATATATATATATATATATATATATATATATATATATATATATATATATATATATATAAGAGAGAGAGAGAGAGAGAGAGAGAGAGAGAGAGTTCTAAAAGTACCAAGTATTTGGTGCTTGTATGTTTTTCACCGTTAGATCTAACCCATTGACTAATTTCATCCCTCAGATCATACTATTCCACCAACCATCAACTAAATCTAAAGGACCAATATCATCCTAACCACACATCTTTTTTATGTAAGGGTTAAAAACTTATAAACACCAATGAGTTGGTACTTTTAAAAACATAAGAGCTCAATTATATATATATATATATATATATATATATATATATATATATATATATATATATATATATATATATATATATATATATATATATATATATATAGAGAGAGAGAGAGTGTCATGTGCGGACGCACATATGCCAGGCGCGGACCGGCTGAGCGCGCTGAGCACGTTGGGCAGGCGCCGCATGGGTTAGCTTCTAGTGGCTAAAGATAGAAACTTAGATTAGGTAAGTTGTTAGATTAGGTAAGTTGTTAAGTTGTTTGGAAATTCCTTAGATTAGGTAAGTTGTTTGGAAATCCCTAGAATCAAGGAGAGCCCTCTCCATTTAGGTAGGTTGTTTTGGAAATTCCTAGAATCAAGGAGAGCCTTCTCCATTTAGGTTGGGCCAGTGGCCATATATGCTTGTGATCGCGGGACAATGAATTAAGCAAGAATTATATCCCAAATCTCTCTCTCTCTCTCTCTCTGTTAAGCCTGCGGTTGAGGGGAATAACCTCACCGAAGAAGACGGCCGGCGGCTACGAGCTACGTAGCCGCGGTCCAGCCAGTCGAGGGTTCGACGCTCTTGACAACCTGGTATCAGAGCTCACCCGCTCCACCCAAGCCGCCGCCCACCACCCTAGCCCTCCACCACCGCCGCAGCCCTCCGCCACTGCCGCCCCGCAGCCAACAGCCATGGGCGATCCCACCGTCGCCGATGTGATAGAGATGTTGAAATCCATCACCACGGAGATGACAACCATGAAGGCCGACATGGCGGCTATGAAGGAGAGGTCGGCCTCGTCGTCGGACAACGGCGCCGGCGGCCGCCCGGAGGGGCCGCGCGATCTTGATCGCCCCCCAAAATTCCACAAATTGGAATTTCCCCGCTACGACGGCAAGACCGATCCGATGCTCTTCATCAACAAGTGCGCATCCTATTTTCGCCAACAGCGCACCATGGCGGAGGAGCGCGTGTGGATGGCCTCGTACAATTTGGAGGACGTCGCGCAACTCTGGTACATCCAACTCCAGGAGGACGAGGGCACGCCGTCGTGGGGGCGATTCAAGGAGCTCCTGACCTTGCGGTTTGGGCCTCCCCTCCGCTCGGCTCCGCTGTTCGAGCTCGCCGAGTGCCGGCGTACAGGGACCGTGGAGGAGTACTCCAATCGCTTCCAGGCCCTCCTGCCTCGCGCGGGCCGCCTTGATGAGGCTCAGCGCGTCCAGCTCTTCACTGGCGGACTCCTGCCGCCGCTCAGCCACGCCGTCCGCATCCACAACCCGGAGACGCTCGCAGCCGCCATGAGCCTGGCGCGACAAGTAGAGTTGATGGCGATGCGACCGGCCGGTGCAGCCTTCCCCTCGGGCGCCCCAGCGTGGCCTCCTTTCCGCCCCCGCGCCACGGCCAGCGCTTCCGGGGCCACAGCCGCTGATGGCGCTCCCTGCTCCTCCGGTGGCCGCCCAGCAGGGTCGCGACGAGGGCAATCAGAGGCGCCTCACCCCGGACGAAATGGCGGAACGGCGCCGTCTGGGCCTCTGTTTTAATTGCAATGAAAAATATACCCGTGGCCATAACAGATTTTGCCGGCGCATCTTCTTCCTTGAAGGCGTGGAGATCGAGGACGCCACGGACGCCGCGGGCGACGCGGAGCACGACGCCGAGGCGCCCTGTTTTTCCCTGCAGGCCGTGGCTGGGGTTCCCATGGCGGGCACCATGCAGATCGCCGTGGCACTCGGCTCCGCGTCCCTCGTCGCCCTCCTCGACTCCGGCAGCACGCACAACTTCATCTCGGAGGAGGCGGCGCGGCGCTCCGGTCTGCCCCTCCGCCAACACCCCCGCCTCACAGCCTTGGTCGCCAATGGCGAGCGGGTCACCTGCGCCGGCGTCATCCGCGACGCGCCCCTGCTCATCGACGGCAATTCATTCCCGGCCGACCTCTACGTCATGCCACTGGCCGGGTACGACGTCGTCCTCGGCACCCGGTGGCTCGGCGAGTTGGGGCCCATTGTTTGGGACCTCGGCCGCCGGCGCATGTCTTTCCAGCGCCAGGGGCGTTCCGTCTCCTGGACCGGCATGGCCAGCCCCGCCGTGCCGGCCCTGGGCGCAACAACAGAGGCCGGTTCCCTCCTGGAGGCGCTGCTGCTCTCGTTTGGGGGGCTCTTCGCGGACCCCGTCGGTCTGCCCCCCAAGCGTGCGCACGACCACCGCATTGTCCTCAAGCCCGACGCCCAGCCGGTCGCCGTCCGCCCTTACCGGTACCCCGCGGCGCACAAGGACGAGTTGGAGCGCCAGTGTGCCGCAATGATTGCTCAAGGGATCGTCCGCCGCAGCGACTCACCGTTCTCGTCGCCCGTCCTCCTCGTCAAGAAGGCCGATGGCTCGTGGCGCTTCTGCGTCGACTACCGGGCGCTGAACGCGCTCACCGTCAAGGATGCCTTCCCGATCCCGGTGGTCGACGAGCTCCTCGACGAGCTCCATGGCGCCAAGTTCTTCACCAAGCTGGACCTCCGGTCCGGGTACCACCAGGTGCGCATGCGCCCGGAGGACGTGCACAAGACGGCGTTCCGCACCCACGACGGCCTGTACGAGTTCTTGGTGATGGCGTTCGGGCTGTGCAACGCCCCGGCGACATTCCAGGCCTTGATGAACGACGTGCTACGCCCGTTCCTGCGCCGCTTCGTTCTGGTATTTTTTGATGATATTCTAATTTACAGCAAGACGTGGGCTGATCATCTTCGCCACCTCCGGGCCGTCCTCGACGAACTACGCCGCCACCAACTCTTCGTCAAGCGCTCCAAGTGCTCGTTTGGTGCCTCCTCCGTCGCCTACCTCGGCCATGTCATATCCGCAGCGGGTGTGGCCATGGACCCGGCCAAAGTGCAGGCGATCCATGATTGGCCGGCTCCACGTTCGCCCCGGACTGTGCGCGGTTTCCTCGGCCTCGCCGGGTACTACCGCAAGTTCGTCCACAACTACGGGGCGATCGCTGCACCACTGACGGCCCTACTCAAGAAGGAGGGCTTCTCCTGGGAC
Source organism: Tillandsia leiboldiana (assembly GCA_029204045.2). NCBI lineage: Eukaryota > Viridiplantae > Streptophyta > Magnoliopsida > Poales > Bromeliaceae > Tillandsia > Tillandsia leiboldiana. The sequence continues at coordinate 1,734,304 of CM055060.1, forward strand.
GACGCAGCGGCCGCGGCATTCACAGCGCTCAAGGCCGCCGTCACGTCCGCCCCCGTACTCGCCATGCCCGACTTCGCCAAGCTGTTCATCGTCGAGTGCGACGCGTCCACGCTCGGCTTCGGCGCGGTCCTGATCCAGGAGGGCCATCCGGTCGCTTTCTTCAGCAGGCCTGTGGCACCTCGCCACCGCTCGCTTGCCGCCTACGAGCGCGAGCTCATCGGCCTCGTCCAGGCGGTACGGCATTGGCGCCCGTATCTCTGGGGGCGGCGCTTCATCGTCAAGACCGACCACTACAGCCTGAAGTACCTCCTCGATCAGCGCCTCGCCACGATCCCTCAGCACCACTGGGTCGGCAAGCTCCTGGGATTCGATTTCTCGGTGGAGTACCGGTCGGGCGCCACAAACGTCGTCGCCGACGCCCTCTCCCGTCGCGACAGTGACGGCGGGGAGGTGATGGCTATTTCGGCACCCCGCTTTGACTTCATCGAGCGCCTCCGCCACGCCCAGGCCACTGATCCGGCCCTGGTCACCATCCACGATAAGGTCCGGGCTGCCACCCGCACCGCTCCGTGGGCGCTGGTGGACGGCATGGTCGCCTTCGCCGGCCGCCTATACATTCCCCCGGCATCGCCGCTGCTGCAGGAGATCCTGGCCGCGGTCCACAACGACGGCCATGAGGGCATCCACCGCACCCTCCACAGGCTCCGGCGGGATTTTCATTTTCCCAACATGCGTCGCCGGGTGCAGGATTTCGTGACGGCATGCGTCACCTGTCAACAGTACAAGTCCGACCACCTCAGGCCGGCCGGTCTGCTGCAGCCATTGCCGGTTCCGACTGCTGTGTGGGCTGACATCGGCATCGACTTCATCGAGGCGCTGCCCAAGGTGCAAGGCAAGACGGTCATTCTATCCGTCGTGGATCGCTTCAGCAAGTACTGCCATTTCATCCCCCTGGCGCACCCCTACACCGCCGAGTCCGTCGCTCACGCCTTCTTCGCCGACATCGTTCGCCTCCATGGCGTTCCGCAGTCCATCATCTCGGACCGCGATCCAGTATTCACCTCGACGTTCTGGCAGGAGCTCATGCGGCTCACAGGGACGAAGCTCTACATGTCGTCCGCCTTTCACCCGCAGACGGACGGCCAGACCGAGGCCGCCAACCGGGTCATCGTCATGTACTTGCGCTGCTTCACCGGCGACCGTCCCCGGCAATGGCTCAGGTGGCTGCCATGGGCAGAGTACACCTACAACACCGCCTATCAATCATCGCTCCGCGAAACTCCGTTTCGTGTGGTCTATGACCGGGAACCCCCGACCATCCGCTCCTATGAGCCCGGCGAGGCCCGCGTCGCAGCGGTCGCCCAGGAGATGGAGGAGCGCGCTGCCTTCCTCGCCGACATCCGCTATCGCCTTGAATAGGCGCAGGCGGTCCAGAAGCGCGTCTACGACCAGCACCACAGGCCGGTGTCCTTCCAGGTCGGCGATTGGGCTCTTCTTCGCCTTCGGCAGCGGGCAGCAGCATCCCTCCCACGCACGGCAACAGGGAAGCTCAAACCGCGATACGTCGGGCCGTACCAGGTGGCGGAGCTCATCAACGAGGTGGCTGTGCGGCTACAGCTTCCTCCCGACGCTCGCATTCATGATGTGTTCCATGTCGGCGTCCTCAAGAAGTTTGTCGGTAACCCGCCGGCCGTTCCACCGCTGCTGCCTCCACTCCTGCACGGTGCTGTGGTGCCTGCACCTGCCCGGGTGACTCGGGCGCGGCTGGCCCGGGGAGTGCGCCAGGTGCTCGTTGAATGGCAAGGACAAACGCCTGCGTCGGCTACATGGGAGGATCTGGACGACCTCCATGCTCGGTTCCCTTCCTTTCAGCTCGAGGACGAGCTGGCCTTCGAGGCGGGGAGAGATGTCATGTGCGGACGCACATATGCCAGGCGCGGACCGGCTGAGCGCGCTGAGCACGTTGGGCAGGCGCCGCATGGGTTAGCTTCTAGTGGCTAAAGATAGAAACTTAGATTAGGTAAGTTGTTAGATTAGGTAAGTTGTTAAGTTGTTTGGAAATTCCTTAGATTAGGTAAGTTGTTTGGAAATCCCTAGAATCAAGGAGAGCCCTCTCCATTTAGGTAGGTTGTTTTGGAAATTCCTAGAATCAAGGAGAGCCTTCTCCATTTAGGTTGGGCCAGTGGCCATATATGCTTGTGATCGCGGGACAATGAATTAAGCAAGAATTATATCCCAAATCTCTCTCTCTCTCTCTCTCTGTTAAGCCTGCGGTTGAGGGGAATAACCTCACCGAAGAAGACGGCCGGCGGCTACGAGCTACGTAGCCGCGGTCCAGCCAGTCGAGGGTTCGACGCTCTTGACAGAGAGAGAGAGAGAGAGAGAGAGAGAGAGAGAGAGAGAGTGTGTGTGTGTGTGTGTGTGTGTGTGTGTGTGTGTGTGTGTGTGTTTGTTAGGCTCTTATACTATCTATATTATCGGAGCTCCGGTACTATTGTCTCGTTTTCGATCTTAGGGTGTTCAAATCAACAATCCACACTATTAAATATAATCTAAGATTTATGAAATTTTTAGAAATAAAATTTTAATTTTTTTTACATTGTTTACTTATTAAGTAAATCATGCCAAAATAAACGGTGAAAATTGAACACTATTTAAAATTTGAGAATAGAACTTTTGAATTCAAGATCAAGAAGGCTAATCTTGATTTAAATAGTTCAAAATATTTTAATTAAGAGATGTGTGGTTAGGATTATAGTGGGCTCCTTGGGTTTAATAGTGGTTGAAAAAATAGTATAATCTAACGGGTAGAAATGATTAAAGAGGTTCATCTAACGGTGAAAAACTTAATAACATCAAATACTTGGTACAAATGATAGTATAGTAGCCGGACTTATATATATATATATATATATATATATATATATATATATATATATAGTCCGGCTAGAATACTATCGATAGCACCAAACAATTGGTGATATCAAGTTTTCTGCCGTTGGATGAAAAGATATGCGGTTAGAATTATAGTGGTTCCTAAGATTTTTACTATTCAACCAACCACCTAGTAAACCCTAGGGGACCACTATCATCTTAACCACATATTTTTTAATCCAAAGGCTAAAAACTTGATAGCACCAATGACTTGGTGCTATAGACAGTATTCTAGCCTAATTATATATATAGTATAGCTTATATACTGTTAGAAGTACAAGCCCATTTATACTTGTAAATTTTTTACCATTGAATTTGTATTGGGATTTGTACTATCGTAAAGTCAACTGAAGAGAGAGAAAGAAAAGGTAAAAAAATACAAATCCCAATACAAATTCAATGGTAAAAAATTTATGAGCATGGATGGGTCTGTACTTTTAAAAGTATATAAGCTCTTCTCTCTCTCTCTCTCTCTCTCTCTCTCTCTCTCCCAATCTCTCTCTCTCTCTATATATATATATAATTTAGCTCCTATACTTTTAAAAATACTAACTCATAGGTGTTTTATAAATTTTTAGCCCTTTGATGAAGGAATGTGCGTTTAAGATTATAGTGAGACCCTTGGATTTTGTGGGTAGTTGGTGGAATAGTATGATATAAATGGTGAAATTAGTCAAAGAGATGGATTTAACAGTAAAAAAACTTACAAACACAAATTGCTTGATAATTTTGAAAGCATAGCAGCCGGACTATATATATATATATATATATATATATATATATATATATATATATATATATATATATATATATATATATATATATATATATATATATAGTCCGGCTGCTATGCTTGTACAAGCACCAAGCAATTTGTGCTTGTAAATTTTCTACCGTTAGATCTAACCCTTTGATTAATTCTATCCCTTAGATCATACTATTCCACCAACCACCCACTAAATCCAAGGGGCCCACCATAATCCTAACCGCACATTCCTACATTCATGGGTAAAAAACTCATAAGCACAAATAACTTGGTGCTTTTACAAACATAGGAGCTCAATTATATATATATATATTATATATATATATATATATAATATATATATATATATATATATATATATATATATATATATATATATATATATATAGATATATATATATATAGTTTGACAGCTAGAATATTATCGGTAGTAAACGGGCACTGTCGCTACGGATTTATTTTTTATAATGGAGTCTCCGAATCAAATATCAGTACCGTTGAATATGATCTAGATTATTGGAACTATCTAGAAATTAAATTTTATATTTTTTCGATATTCTTTTCTTGTCCATCAAGTAAACAAAAAAATGAACAACTAAAAATGAATATTCTTCAAAAAACGATGATAGGAGTCTTGTAATCAAGATCGAGAGTATAGATCTTGTTTTAAATACCTTTTAAAAAAAATTAGCCAAAATTCAATTGATTTAGATTTCTTTACACCGTTAAATGAGCAAACGTCTTTATACTCATAACTTTTCCGCCCTTGGATGATGGGATGTGCGGTTAGGATGATAGTGGTCTCCCTAGGGTTCAGTGGGTTGTTGGTGAAATAGTATAAATCCTAGGGGACCACTATAATCCTAACCGCATATTCCTTCATCCAATGGCCAAAAACTTATGAGTACGAAGGAATTTTACTCATAAAAGTATAGTAGTCGGACTCTCTTTCTATATATATATATATATATATATATATATATATATATATATATAGTCCATTGGATGAAGGAATATGCGGTTAGAATTATAATGGTCTCATAAAATTTATACTATTTCACCAACAACCCAATAAACCCTAGAGGAACCACTATCATCCTAACCGCACATCCCTTCATCCAAGGGTGAAAAAGTTATGTGTACAAAGGGGTTTATACTCATAAGAGTATATAGCCGGACTATATATATATATATATATATATAGAGAGAGAGAGAGAGAGAGAGCTTATATGCTTTTAAAAACACAAGCCCATCCATACTTATGAATTTTTTACTATTGAATTTGTATTGAGATTTGTGTTTTTGTAAAGTCAACTAAAGAGAGAGAAAAATAAAGTAAAAAGCAAAAATTATATATATATATATATATATATATATATATATATATATATATATATATATATAGTTATATATATATATATAGTTCGGTTACTGTGCTATCAATAGCACCAAGCATTTGGTGCTATCAATTTTTTCGCCGTTAGATACATCCCTTAGATCATTTCCATCATATTATTTTTCCAACCACCCACTAAACTCTAGAGGTCCAGTATCATCCTAACTGCACATTCTTTCATTCAAAGGTCAAAAACCTAATAGTACTAATGACTTGTGATTTTTTTACCATTGGATTTGTATTGAGACTCATGCTATTGCACTTTCTCTTTCTCTCTCTTTAGTTAATTTTACAATAGCACAAATCTCAATACAAATCCAATGGTAAAAAATTCACAAGCATAGTTGGGCTTGTGTTTTTGAAAGTATATAAGTTCTCCTATATATATATATATATATATATATATATATATATATATATATATATATATATATATATATATATATATATAATCCGGCTACTATACTATCGATAGTACCAAGAATTTGGTGTTATTAAGTTTTCTACCCTTAGATTAATCCCTTTAATTATTTTCACCGGCCGGTTAGATTTTACTATTTCCCCAACTACCCATTAAACTCAAGGGGTCCACTATAATCTCAACCACACATCTTTTAATTCAACGGTTATAAACTTAATAGCACAAATAGTTTGGTACTATTAATAGTATTCCAGCCTAGCTATATATATATATATATATATATATATATATATATATATATATATATATATATATATATATATATATATATATATATATATATATATATATATATATATTGTGTGTGTGTGTGTGTCCGGCTATTATATCTGTACAAGCATGAAGCAATTGGTGCTAATTTTATCTCTTAGATTATTTTATTTCGCCAACCACTTATTTAATTCAAGGGACCTACTATCATCCTAACCACATATCGTTTCATCAATGGGCTAAAATTTACAAGCACCAATAACTTGATACTTTTAAAAATATAGAAACTCAATTTTATATATATATATATATAAGAGAGAGAGAGAGAGAGAGAGAGAGAGAGAGAGAGTTAACAACTTAAACATATTTTTCATACGTTTTTTTGTTTTCACCATTCATAAGAATTTTTCTCATCATAAGAAAAAAAACCTCTAGCAAAGCTAATCCTTGCTTTTACAAAGAAAAATTTTGATGTCATGCCTAAGTTTGCCGATAATTCTTATTATCTTGCAATGGCTCTTTTTGGAGACAGAAAGGTGCACCGTAAGTTACTCATTTCGTTTATTCTTGTAGAAAATGAACTCAACTAAGTGAAGGAACTAGATTTCGAACTTTGAACTTTGTGTATCAATCATCAAGCTCTCAGCCAAGTGTGTTAGGCACGACCGGTATTATCTTCTAACGACTCAAACGACGGTTTGGGGAGGATGGAAGAGGACATCAGTTTTTTTTTTTTTTTCTTTTGTCAGAAATAATTTTTATGTGCTTGTCATTGATGCTGTATAGAGATCATGTGTAGAAGGAAGTGTACAAAGATTTTCTGTTCTTAATTTGGTTTAGCATGACTTCATCTGTTTCACTCTCTTTTGGATGAAATGAATTGGTGGGGAGGGGTCCATGCCAAATCCTCCCTTTCTCTCTTCTTTTTTTTTTTTTTTTTTTTTTTTTTTTTTTTTTTTTTTTTTAATAAATGTATACATATATCTATACATGTATCTATATCTATATCTAGAGTAGAGTTTATATGCTTTTAAAAGCACAAATATATTTATCTTTGTAATTTTTTATCATTGAATTTGTTCTGAAATTTATATTTTTTACTTTATCTTTTTCTCTTTTCAGTTAACTTTACAAAAATACAAATCTCAATACAAACGCAATGATAAAAAATTCATAAGTATGAATGAATTTGTATTTTTAAAAGTATATAAGCTCTACTCTCTGTATCTATATCTGTACTACTTACAAAAGAAAAGGTTTTGAGATTATTTTCTTTGCCGAAATCACAGGTGTATAATTTTATCATAAACTGCATTAATTCATAGTGTTTGGATTTAATCTAATGTCCCATCTTCTAATCTAAATTTAGGCTTAATCTTGAATTGGAATGTTATGCAATTTGAATGGCATATATACTATCAAAAAGCATGAATCTAACATAAAAATAAAACGTTAAAAATGTTTGGATATGTGTGGCGTGCATTGCGTGTTCAGTTGACAAGTAATAATAACTCAAAGTGAGCTAACTCTTGAGTTTTTGTTTTAATTACTCTCACGTTTTGCATGCTCTTGGAACATCTAACAAGCAAAATAGAAAATAACTAATCATTTGATAGTGCCAGGGGTGTAAAAATGAAAGGTCTGATCATAAATGAATAAACACAAAAGGGCCAAAATCACATCCAAGTCCAAGATCCATGGACACTTTTGGACCCTTCTAAAAACTTGGACTATGGTGATTAAATGTAGGTCTCAATTCATTTCTATCGTTAATCATTGTTCAGCTTAAGCCAGCGAGCGAGCGATACGTGTAAATTGGGCATTCTTTAGGCGTAAACAAGAATGATTTGAAAGTGTCAATAGGAGTCTTAATCGCGTTCGAAATTGGATCAAACTAAGCAGGCACGCTTGGCGAGTGCACTTTATTAATCCTTGTTCTTTTCTTATATGATTGGAGATAAATGGTCCCCCCAAAGTATTAGCTAGGTTATAGATCTAATTAATGGAGTAATTTAATAATTTTTTTTTTTAGGATATTAACTAGTTATGTGATGGGGAATGAGACATTTTATGTGGAGCCCTATATATGTGTATGCTTGCATGCATTGAACTCACTAGATTTGGTGGAGAAAGGACAAGGGAGAAGCACTAGCAAGTAGCATAGTGATTGCTACAAAGTAGAGGGTACAAGGAAAATCTAATGAGATTCAATGTGTCCCCCCCACCTAAAAAAATCTATTTATCATAAAAAAAATTTCATTATTTTACTCAACATGGATGAATCTCCCAAAAACAAGGCTACCTAACATTATTGAGGCTAAATTGGTCATTCCCCTTTAATTCCTTGAACCTTCTTACTTATGTTCATTTTGATTCTAGACATATATATATATATGGAAAATGCTACTTGTACACCCGTAAGGGGTGTACATCTCACACCCCCACCCATCTAAGAGTGGGGGTGTGATGAAGGGTCACTTGATGTGATCCGTAAAAAACATCGCCACCATTAAAGGGGTGGAGATGTAGGATGTACACCCCTTCGGGGTGTACATGTAGCAATCCTCTATATATATATATATATATATCGGCTACGGTCAAGGACGAAACCAGAATTTAATTACGAGGGGGACCAAAATATATTCAAATAAAAAATTTACCAGAATTTAATTACGAGGGGGACCAAAATATATTCAAATAAAAAATTTAGTACATCATCAATTTTGTTAAAAAAAATTATTAATTAAATAATTAATATAAAAATATTAAATTTTTTTAATTTAAAAATATTTAATTTTAAATTATTTTATTTAAATAACTAAAAATTTTACTAAATATAACGGTAATTCAATTAGATCAATAACTTTAGCTAAAAGATCTATTAAATTTAGTATAATATTTTATTTAGTTAAATAAAATAGCTTACCAAAAATAGTTAGAAATTAAAAAATATGAAGTAAAAAAAATTGGAGTTAAGATATGTGTTTCAAATAACTTGTAAGTACGAGATCCCTAATATATTTTCATCTATTTAAAATGTATACAAATAAAAAATAAAGAAAATTATATTGGCACAAAAATAAATATTAAAAAGTTGAGGGGGGTCATTATTATCTAAAAGAGAGAAAGGGATAAATTAGTATTAAGGACTATTGAGTAATATTAAAATATTGAGGGGGGGGGGGGGGGCCATGGCCACCTTGGGCCCTACTATGGCTTCATCCCTGGCTACGGTGCTTTTAAAAACACTAAGCACTTTTTAATGTTTGCAAGTTTTTTACTGTTAGATTTATTTTCTTTAATCAATCTCATTTCTTAGATCATACTATTTCACCAATCAATCGCTAAATCCGGAAGGATCACTATCATCCTAACTGCACATCCTTTATCCAAGGGTCCAAAACCTATTGAATTGGTGCTATTAGATTTTTGACCCTTGGACGAAGGGATGTGCGGTTAGGATGATAGTAGTTCTTTAGGATTTAATAGGTGGTTGATAGAATAATATGATCGAAGGAGTGGAAATGGTTAAAGTGGTGATCTAACAGCGAAAAACTTAATAGCATCAATTGATAAGTTTTTATTGCAAAACTGTCTGAACAGAACTATATATTAGAAGAAGTTTTAGCTATTTCCTCCAAAACCTCTTTGCAACAATTGATAAGTTTTTTCTTTTTAAGAAAAAGATAGCATGCTATCCATTTTGCTTATTTTTTTAAAAAATAAACTTAGCTGGAAATTTAAAATAAATATACTTCGAATTTGAGATCTCAGGTATCAACCAGCAAGCTCCTTACCACTTGTGCTACGGACGATCGATTATATATTTATAGTTTTGAGTTTGATAGGACCAGAACAAATTCATGTAACATAGCAGCTCTTTCCCAAGGCAGTCAATAGTGGATATTACTTATTATGGAACTGAAAAACTGTGTGACGCCCCCAATAGTCATACATCGGATGTGGATGAAATTGTGATTGGGTTTATATGAGACATGGACACTAGTAATAATAACTGGGCTTAAGCATTTTGGGCTGTGGTTTGAGCCCAACGAGTTATTATTGCTAATGAGCTGGGTCGTTATATTTGGTATCAGAGCCAATAACCAGCCGGAAGTGTGTGATGAGTCTCGGATGAGTCTGAGTCCAGATGACAGGGCTAGCGAGACAAGTCTCACATCGCCTGGTGATCTTGGGCTGCTGTGTGTGTATTTGGGCTGACGAGGACGTCAGGCTTAAACGGGGGGAGTCTATGACGCCCCCAATAGTCACACATCGGATGTGGATGGAATTGTGATTGGGTTTATATGAGGCATGGACACTAGTAATAATAACTGGGCCTAAGCATTTTGGGCTGTGATTTGGGCCCAACGAGTTATTATTGCTAGTGGGCTGGGTCGTTACAAACTGCTTCCAATATCAAAACTTAAAAATATTTTTGTTAGAATAAAAATTTATACACCTTTTGGATTTAGCTTGGGCCTAAACAATTTATTTTTCTGATTAGGCCCAAAAATAAGCCTGGCCCAATACGGTTACCCTTGCAGCCGGTTCGACCCGTCCAACTGTGACCCAGTCTATAAAGCGGTTCAGTTTAACTTTTGAAGCGGATATTGAATTATTTGAACTAAGTCTAGTTTTGATCAAATCGACCGATTTTTTTTTATCAAATTATATTAAAATCAACTGATTTTATTTTTTATTAGTATATGTTTGTTTTATAAAAAGTGAAACTTGAAAACTTATTTCTACTTAATTTGGAGTTCAGCTACTATGCTATCAATAGCACCAAGCACTTGGTACTATTAAGTTTTCTGCCGTTAGATCTACCCCTCTGATCATTTCTATCCCTTAGATCATATTATTCCACCAACCACTTACAAAATTCTAGCGTGTACCACTATTATCCTAACTGCACATCTCTTTATCTAAGGGCTGAAAATTTAATAGCTCCAACGACTTAGTGCTATTAATAGTACAATAGTATAGTAGCTTAGTTCACTTAATTTGATCTAAAATTTAGTATTTTATAATTAAGTATGGTACTAAAATAAATAATATATGCATATTTTTCTATATACAAAATTAAAAATAATAATTAAATATTTACGACATCATGCTGACGTCACTCCCTCAACCAGTGGTTGGATTAGTGACCCATAATCCAATAACATTTTCGGATCCTTGTTTAACCCGATTTTTAGAACTACGATAATTAGGACGAAATACTACTAACTACACATAGTTTATATGCAGTAGCCACACCAAATCGGATCTGACCAGCAAACTTGAACTTGGACTTTTCACGGCCCGACCCGGACCCGAGCCTGGCCCGAAACGCAAAGCAAGCGGGCTCATATCCGGCTTTTAAAGGTCCGGCCCGGTCCAAATTATAATTAATGCATACCGAATGTCAATAAATACAGATATTCAAAATTTTATATAAATCCAAACCCGAACCAGGGAGAGATTTATCGGATGCTAATTAATCGGATATGGTTTTGAATCGAGTGTAAAAAAGTGAAAACTTTGAAATATGGTGAAAAATAAATAATTATTTCAGATTCTAATTTTCGGACTCGGTTCGGATTTTCGGTTCGGATTTTGACCTGTTGACACGTGCGTAAACTAACAAACAACTTCAAAAAAAAAAAAAAAAAAGGCAAAAATAATAAAATTTTCATCAGAAACATGACATTATTTAAATTTTATAATGTGGAAAATCACTATAGCATTATAATTATAAATGGAAATTAATTACTAATAATTAACTGATAGGGTTAATAATAATAATAATAATAATAATAAAATCATCCATCAACTTTGTCTAGGGTACTACACTACTAGAGGTGCCTACCGTCTATTCGGGACGAATTTTTAAAAATTTGAATCCAAACCTGACTATCAAATTCGAAACCCGAATCCAATAAATTTAAAAAATTTATATCCAAATCTAAATCCGGCTAAAAATTCAAAATCTGAAGCCGAAATAATTATTTCTTCTTTTTTCTTTACAACGTTTCGAAACATATTATATTAAATCTAAATTTTTAAAATATAAATTTAAATATAATATTAAATATTTATATACATATATATTATATAATGTAAAATTAATTCGGGTTCGAATCGAGCACAGTTAAAATTCATATCCAAATTTAAATTCATCAAATTTTTATTTTTTATATCCGTATCCGAATTCATATTTCATTAATACCAAATAAATTCATTATGTTCGTGTTCGTATTCGAATTCGAATTTGAATTCGAATTCGAATAAAATTTTGATATTCCTACACACTACCACCCAATCTTCATGTCAACAACATTATCATATATGTCACAATGGATAACCTACTCATAAGTTGTTCCTGACATTATTGTTGAAGATAAGGTATAAAACTTTTTATCTTTTCGAAAATGCTTTGGGACCCCACACAAGACCCAAAATAGGTGACACATAAATCACCATCATCCTTATTGCTTTAAGATTCGAGCTGATCTGCAATAGTTTCTTGATTTGTTAATGAGTGACATATTAAAGTTGAGCAATGCTACATGTACACTCTTTTGGGGTGTACATCTCACATTCCCACCATCTAAGTGTGGGGATATGATGAGAGATCACTTGAAGTGACCTCTAAAAGACACAATGTACATCTCTTTGGAGTGTACATGTAGCATTTTTCATTAAAGTTACTAATTCTCTTGTTCACAAATTTATATTAATTTTTTAATTTACCACTACAATAAACTTAAATTATATGGACATAGATGACGCCCCCTAATTGTTCCACATCAGATATGGATGGAATTGGTATCGGAGCCAATAACCAGCCGGAAGTGTGCAGCGAGTCTCGGCTGAGCCTGGATCTAGATGACAGGGCTAGTGAGATAAGTCTCACATCGCGGTCTAGATGACAGAGCTAGCGAGACAAGTCTCACATCGCCTAGTGATCTTAGACTGATGTGTGTGTGTTTAGGCTGACGAGGACGTCAGGCCTAAACGAGGAGAATCTGTGACGCCCCTAATAGTCCCACATCGGATGTGGATGGAATTGTGATTAGGTTTATATGAGACATGAATACTAGTAATAATAACTAGGCTTAAGCATTTTGGGTTGTGGTTTGGGTCCAACGAGTTATTATTGCTAGTGGGCCGGATCGTTACAACATATTTTTGTAAAAATGTTCTATTTATACTTCATCTATATTCAAAAATTAGAATATATAAAGGACATATTTTTGAGACATAGCATAGTAATGTATCGCTATACACCCCAATATAGCGATACTATATCACTTTTTTACAAATTTTAGTAATAGTTAAAAGTGTCGCTATAGTATAATTTTGTTGTATACATGAATTAATTAATCGAAGCTTCGAATACTAAGCTATATGAATTGCATTTTGAGGCTATTGAGAAGTACTCTAAATCAAATAAGTGATCCATAAAAAAGTGGTCTTTGTTAGGAATTTGGTACATGTTACAATCCCAAATATCTGCAATTTTGGTATGTAGAGATCTCTTACAAAAATAAAATAGAAAATAAAAGAGAGGATAAAATTTATAGCAAGTAAAGTTCTACTTAGATAATTTAACCATCTTAAGGATAAAATTTATCTTACTTAAACTAGCATAGAATCCTAGTATAATTCTATTTTGATCTAATTATAGATAAAATAAAATCTAATTAACTAGATTTTAATAAACATGTTTGGTTTGTGTATAAACTGGAACTGTTTATTTCAGAAATAGGTATAGGTTCAGAAACTTGCACGAACTAATATAATTTTTTATTTAGATGAGTATTAGAGTTGTTTCAGGTATAAAAAAAAATTATGTTTTGTTTGATAAAATATAATAAGAAGAATAAAGGGAAGAAAAAAATATTAATTGCGAAAATTATTTTTTAAAAAATTTATTTTTTAAAAAATAATTATACTTGTATTATTTAAATTTATCTTTTGTATATATATAAAAAATAAATTATTAAAAATTTAAAAAATTGTATATAAAATTTGTATAAATTTTAAAAATTTAAAAATTTATTAATTTATTAAAAATTAAAGTTAAAAATTTAAAAAGTTATAAAATTTAAAAATTCTATAAATTAAGGAATTTAATAATTTATAAAATTTTAAAAAATTAAATTTTAATTGTCTCAAAAAATATGCAAAAACGGATGCAAAAATTTTAATTTTTAAATTTGTATAAATTTAAAATTTTAAAAATTTGTATATAAAAAATTTGTATAAATTGTAAATTTTAAAAATTGATAAAATTTTTAAAATTTTAAATATTTAGATTTATTATAAATTAAAGTTAAAAATTTTAAAATTTATGAAATTGTTTAAATTTAAAATTTAAATTTTAAACTTTTGAAAATTTTATTTTTATTTTTATTTTTAAAAAAAAGATGTGGTGGGCTATAGCCGCTATACCAGGTATAACCAGCTACGGGGAGGGGGGGAGGGGGCAGCAATAGTTCCCCCTTCCCCCTCCCCACCCACACCCTTTAATTTGTGTTTGGGAGATAAAGAGGATATCCTCCTTATTCTCTCCTTTATTCCCTAACCAAACACTACTTAAGGTAATGTTTGGTTCGAAAACAAGGCTCGGAATAAGGTCTTGTTCTAATTTTGTTTTCTAAACGCGTTTAGTTTGGATATGAACAATAATTATCGTCTCTCTAAAATAAGCTGGTATAAGCTGTGATATCCTCCTTATTCCTCCCTTTATTCCCTAACCAAACACTACCTAAGGTAATGTTTGGTTCGGGAACAAGACTCGGAATAAGGTTTTGTTCTAATTTTGTTTTCTAAACGCGTTTAGTTTGGATATGAACAATAATTATCGTCTTCCTAAAATAAACTAGTATAAGGTTGGAACTGTTCCAGCCTTTTTTCTGTAACAAACTTGTTCCCACTTGATAATAAACTTAATTAAAGACTTAAAGTAAATATAATTTTAATTATTATATTAACTCTTTAATTAATTTAATATTTTGACTAATCTAATTATTTTATTAACTAATTATTTAACTATTAAATAATTAACTAATTAATTAATTAAATTATTTATTAATAATACTCATTATTGTTAATTATTTTATCAATTAATATTTAGGATTATTTAGCAAAAATTAATTAAATAAATCAAATTATTATTTAATTTATATTTTTATATTAATTAATTAGATAAAATATTATTATTTTAAAATTATAATTACTCTTATTCTCACTATTCCAACCTAACTATTCAAACACTATTTTTTAAATTTCTAGAAACAATTCAATTTTTATTCAAACACAAAATTAATTTTATTTATGCTTATTCTTGAACTTATATATATTTTTAAAATAAACAGTTCTAACTTATATCTGAACCAAACACAATTTAAATTTAAATTAGGCTCGCTATCTAAGTAAATTTAAACAAATATTAATCAAATAATGAGCTATGAATAAAACAATCTTACATGTAATAATACTCCTTTCATTTGCCAAAGGGGGCGTTCCCCTCTCTCTCTCTCTCTCTCTCTCTCTCTCTCTCTCTCTCTCTCTCTCTCTCGCTCTCTCTCTCTCTCTCTCTCTCACACACACTTGTCCCTTCTCATGCCACAAAGGGACAAGTATAGAGCTCAGATCCCCTACAATTAGGATTTGCACAATATTGTACAAACTAATACGTGGCGAGTTTCCATTGGCCAATATCTTAATTTTTTTGTTGAAAATTTGCTGATGAATGTCAATCACAAAAAATCACAAAAAATACATATGCACCGACACATAATAATATGAAATATTTATTTTTTTTAGTAATAAATTTTTTAATCTTTATCAAATTTGTTAAAATTTTATTAAAAAAATTATTTAGTAAATTTTTTAAAAAAATATTTATTATATTATCGGCACTGATATTGTATCGTGTTAATATTTTATTAAAAAATTTTAAATTTATAGGCACCGCAAATTATATATAATTTAAAATTTTATAAAATTTTAGTTTAGGTTTTATAGTAGGTTAAAAAAAACATTGATAGATTGATGGGACTTTCTCATATTTTAGCAGCAAAACTACTAACTCAAAGCAAAATAGTGGCTACCACATGAGATAGACCCAAAGAGCCAATCCATACATGCATAGTGTACAAATACATAAAACACTTATGAATTAAAAATAAATTTATTTTTTTATTTTATTATAATAAATTCAGAAGATTAATAAGTTAAATTTGATTCATGTCCATAATAAATCTAACGTCCAAATAGATTGAATCAGGTCGAGATCCGTGGATGCTGTGTCTGTATGCTTTAAATGAATTAATTGCGTATTTCTATTCGTTCGGATTTTTGGGATTAATGGTTAGCTCATGATGCTGTTATTTTGATCATAATACTTGATACATGTGATATGACTTTTAGATTTGATTATGAAACATCTATTCATCTAAGAACCAAAAACTTAATAGTACATGCTAATGACTTGGTATATGTGTTATTAATTAATAGCATAGTAATTTACTTATATATAGATAGAGAGTTGAACTGGAATATTATCAGTAGTAAACAGACTATGTTACTATTAATTTATTTTCGATAATGAAACTTTCAAATCGACGATCGACACCGTTAAACATAATCTAAATTATTTAAACTATCTAGAAATCAAATTTTATATTTTTTCGATATTGTTCTCTTGTCCACCAAGCGGACACAGAAACGAACGGCTGAAAATGAATATCCTTCAAAAAGTGATGATAGAAGTCTTTTAATCAAGATCAAGAGTATAGATCTTGTTTTAAATAGTGTAAAAAAAAATTTAATCAAAAATTAATTGACTTAGATTTATTTACACCGTTAAATAAGAAAACGCCTCATATCGACCATTAAAATTATAAATTTTACAATCCTTTGATCATTAGGTTAATGATGTCGAAAAGATTTAAAATTTAATTTTTAAATACTTTAAATCGTATAGATAATGTTCAACGATGCCGATCGTTGATTTGAAAGCTCCATCATAAAAAATAAATCAGTAGCAACGGAACTCATTTGCTACTGCACAACTCATATATATATATATATATATATATATATATATATATATATATATATATATATATATATATATATATATATATATATATATATATATATATATATATATATATATATATATATATATGGGTCCGGCTACTATACTCTTATGAGTAAAATTTTTTCGTACTCATAAATTTTCATTTCTTGGATGAAGGAATGTGCGGTTAGAATTATAGTAGTTCCTAAGATTTTTACTATAAATCCTAGGGGAACCACTATCATACTAACCGCACATTCCTTCTTCCAAAGGTGAAAAAGTTATGAGTATAAAAGAATTTATACTCATAAGAGTATAGTAGCCCTATATATATATATATATATAGTCCGGCTACTATATTATTAATAACATCAAATACTTAGTGCTATTAAGTTTTCTATCGTTAGATCTATCATATTGATCATTTCTATCCATTGGATCATACTATTCCACCAACCAGCTTATTTCAGAAAAATGAGAATTACTATTCCTATCCATCCCTATTTGTGTTTAGAAAACAAAGTTGAAATAAGGTCTTATATATTCCAGAACTCGTTTCCCAACCAAACTCTAGGGACTATTACCATCCTACTACACATCTCTTCATTCAAGGGCCAAAAACTCAGAAGCACCAATAACTTAAAAACATTGAAGCTCGATTATATATATATATATATATATATATATATATATATATATATATATATATATATATATATATATATATATATATATATATATATATATATATAATTCGGCTATTATACTTGTACAAGTACCAAACAATTGATGCTTATAATTTTTTACCATTAGATGTACTATTTTGACTAATTTTACCTCTTAGATCGTTATATTCCTCCAACCACTCACTTAACCCAAAAGACCTACTATCATTCTAACCGCACATCCTTTCATTCAAGAGCTAAAAACCTAAGCACCGATGACTTAATACTTTTAAAAATATAAAAGCTCAATTTTCTTCTAAGAGTTGTACTTAGACTAGAAATAAGTAATCCTTACTAATATTCGAATCAAATGTAGCCCAGTAGATAGTTAGTGGAATAGTTTGATCTAAGTAATAGAAATGATAAAAAATGTAGATATAACGACAGAAAATTTAATTTAGTATTAAATACTTGGTTCTATTGATAGTACCGTGTGTGTATATATATAAAGGGTTAATTGCATACATGTCCCTCCAAATATGTCGGATTTCAAATATATCCCTGCAAATTTCAACTTTTCATATTTATCCCTGCAAAAATCCAAAGTTCTTCAAATATGCCCCTGAGGTTAATTCCCGTTTGGAATCCGTTAATTTTTTAACAGATTTCATGTAAAATTACTTTTTTGCCCCTTACAAATATATCCCTCCAAAAGTTCTTCAAATCTACTTGTTTCAAAAATGCCCCTCTCCAAAAATCCCAACGTTAAAATCCCAACGTTAAAATTTCAATTAACCTCAATTAAAGATCCAAACCCTACTCAAGCAGCAAGAAGCAAGCTGCTTGCTGCTTGCTCTCAAGCAGCAAGCAGCAAGCAGCTTGCTGCTTGCTGCTCAAGCAGCAGCAAGCTATGGAGTGATGAGTAAAACATTGAATGACATATCAACTCCAAAAGAACAAGAGATAAAATTTGACCAACAAAGTCACTATGAAACAATGACAGGAATTATTGAATAAGCAGAGTAGGAACAAAAGTGCTTACAATGAAGCTTATTTATCTAATATCTATAAAACTGCATAATACTAAATGGCAGATTTTTGCATCACGTGTCCTACAATCATCAACATCTAATACCCGTGCAGACTAACCCCAATGCTTGCACAGACTAACCCCAACATTCCAGATTTAACTCTTCTTTATCTCTTCTCCTTCAAAATTTCTTTGAAAAAATACACCACACCTGATCAAGACTCTCACACCTATCTCAATTGTTTTAATTACAACATCTGTCACTACATCTAGTTATATAATCTAAAAATAACCCTTTCTGCCATGTGCAAGTAAGTAAAGGACAGTATGCATGTGCATGATAAAAAAAGCAAATAACTGTGCATCTGTATATGCACACAGATGCAGAAGGGATTAAAAGGTCCACAGCACGCACAAAAGCAGAATTTCAATAATGTTGACTATGTCAATCTAGACATCCCAGCATAATAGGTTCACTAAAAGATGAAATACAAGAATAAAAACTGAATTTATTCGGTGCTGTTCAACAGAGGAATCAAATCTACTATTGATAGCACAGGAACCTTCATACTATAGTCCTAAATTCGATGTTATGCCATCCAAATTGATGATCCACATCATTAACCATAATACAGATGATTAAAGTTACTAGGAACAAAAAAAATGAGATTTTTCAATATAATCTACCCAAAGCCCTAGAGGTCCCAAAATTGAAAATTTCAACTGCTTTATCAATGTTAAATGATCCAAATTACATGAATTTTTGTTCGAGAATACATCTGACTATTCAGATCAAGATAAAAAACTCTAATCTAGCATTAAAGAAACTAATCCCTCTATTCTCATCAGGATGAACAGTTTCGACCATTTCACGCAGTGAAAAATTATCTTTAAAAGTAACGATCTTTGGTTCCTAGAAACTTCAAATGCTCCACATCATGTTTAGGACTACAGATCATGGATCGACGAGTGCGGGATCGACCTCCCGCACCTCTTCCTGCGCGGCGACGAGTGCGGGATCGACCTCCCTCCCCTCTTCCTGCGCGGCGACCTCCCGCTCGACGAGTCCGGTTTAGGGATTTCAAGATGAAGATGAAGAGGGGATGGGAAGAGAAGAGGAAAAACCCAACGTTAAATTAAAAGAAAGGGTAAAATTGTATATTCACTGTCTAATCTAACCAAGGTTAAGCATTTAACCTATGGTTAACTCAATTTTTCTAACAGAGGGGCATATTTGAATAACGGTGGATTTTTGCAGGGATAAATATGAAAAGTTAAAATTTGCAGGGATATATTTGAAATCCGACATATTTGGAAGGACATGTATGCAATTAACCCATATATTAAATATAGAAGGTTAAGTATAAGACGTAATATAATAACCTCCAAATTAAGGCAAAAAGATGAGAGAAAAAAAAAAAAAAAAAGCTAAAATATAGAAAATTTCTTAAAAATATCTGCTTTCAAAAATCTATATTTTATTTCTAAAATATCAAAGATGGTGAAATGATCGTATTATCCTTACTTTTTTATTAAAAAAAAAAATAATTTTTAATATATTTCTGTTATTTTAAATATGAGCAATGCTATATGTACACCTCGAAAGGGGTGTACATCCTACACCCCACCCATCCAATGAATGGGGTGTCTTTGGGGTCACTTGATGTGACTCCTTCCCACATCCTCACCCATTAGATGGGTGAGGGTGTAGGATATACACCCCGAATGGGATGTACACATAGCATTTTCCTTTAAATATATTTTTAATATAAATTATAAAAAATTAATAAAATATTGACAGACGGACGAAACCAAATATTAGAAAAAATAAAAATAATTATTTTAAAAAAAATTGTATGTAATTTAGCGTTAAAAAAAAAAAGAAAAAAAAAAAAAATTCAATCACATTACAAACCAGGGCCGTACGGAATTGCTACAATCCAAAACGAAGCCTCTCTCTCTCCCCCACATTTTCTTGTCGCGGATTCTCCTCGTTTTGCTCGATTCCCCCATTCCCCCCCCCCTCTCCTCTTCCTCAAATCTCCTCCGCATTCGATCTAGGGTTCGGGTTAGGGTTTCTCCCGTTCCTCCCCCACTATTGGGAACGCGGCGGTGGCCTCGTCGTCGTCGTCGTCGTCGTCGTTCTAGGGTTTCCGATGGTCCAGTTGCCAAATTCCGCCAAGATCCGCCCCGATCCCGTGCGCCCCGCGGCGGAGGCCGCGGCCGCGGAGAGGGTGGCGGTGAAGCTGGAGGTGGAGGTGGAGGACCCCTTGGAGGAGGAGCATGGCCCCTTCAACAAGAGATCCAAGCACATCGCCCCTCCTCAACAAGTAGATCCTTCTCTCTCTCTCTCTCCCACTTTTTCCCCCTCCGAATCGTTCTCGTATTCGATTCATGTCGAGATTCTTTGCGATTTGCTTATCTGATCGAATGATTGTCCCTGTTGAACCCTCATTAGATCTGGTTATAAAAAGGGCATAGGGATTATTGTTTAGTGGCTCAATGATTCTTAGTTTTGAGCTCAATTCTTGTTTTATGTAAATAAATTTGTTAATTTGTAATCTTTGCTTGTAATAATGGTAATGGTTTGTGTTTTTATAGGAAATGTATAATAATGTACTCGATGAGCCCAGTCCTTTGGGTTTACGCCTCCGAAAGAGCCCGTCTCTGTTGGATTTGATCCAGATGAGGCTCGCGCAAGCGAGTTCCGCTGCTGCGTCGGGCATTACGAGCATTGAGCTTTCCGAGTCTGGGAAGAAGAAAGAACTCAAATCTACTGCAGTTTCTGGCACCATTGACAGGTTGAAAGCTTCGAATTTCCCTGCGAATTTGTTGAGGATTGGGACTTGGGAGGTAAAATGAATTCTTGTTTTGTTGTTGATAACGATTAAATGCAGTGATTCAGTAAGACGCAGATAACTTTTTTATCCCTTGAGTTGCCCGATTATATACCGGAGTGCTTGAGAAAACGGTCATTGTTATGTTTGATTTAGCATGAGACGAACAACTGTAATTTTTGGATGGATAACTGCAAGAACTGCTGGTTTTTATGATTATGGGGCTAAGTGGAGATGGAGGCTGGAATTGGTGTTGCATTGTTATTCTAGTGCAATCCAGTTTGATTTGAACTACTATTTCTTCCAGATTTTGTGTAGTTATCCCCTGCTTTCCCCGGAACAACTTAGGATTCTTTCTTTGTTTAATTGCGTTCACTTACACATTTTTCGATGATAAATAGTATTCAATATGCCAACTACTGTTGATTATGCTGTATGCGTAACTCAAAGCCAATGCTGTTGAGGGATTTTGGCTTTAGCTTTCGTAACTGTCTTTCCAAATTTTTTTATTTATCTAGACACTAGTAACTGAATTCTATCAATTAACAGTATGTATCAAGGTATGAAGGTGATTTAGTTGCAAAATGCTACTTTGCAAAGCATAAACTTGTGTGGGAAGTTCTTGAGGGTGGTCTGAAGAGCAAGATAGAAATTCAGTGGTCAGATATTACAGATCTGAAGGCATCTTGTTCCGAAAATGAGTCTGGAACCTTGGAAGTAGTGGTAATACTTTCATCTGTTTAAGTTTCTCTGCTTGTTCTTCATTTTCATAAGCTTTATACTTCTTTTTTTGCAGTTGGCTAGGCCGCCCCTTTTCTTCAGAGAGACTGATCCTCAGCCTAGAAAGCATACGCTATGGCAGGCGACTTCTGATTTCACTGGTGGCCAAGCAAGCATGCACAGGTAATGCCAATCACTCTTGTATTGGAAAAGTGGCTCAAAGCATTCTGATTTCATTTGCATGCGAAGTAAAAAAAAAAAAAAAAGAAGAAAAAGAGAGAAAGAAAAGAAGACCACAAAATATTTGGGTTTTGTGGATATGCTGAAGGAAAAATGATTATGCTTCGTATATTTTACAACATGTAATAATCAACGCTAGTATTTTAGTTGGTTCTATTACCAATTGGCATAGAAGAATGTGAAAAGTTAGGTTGCTGAATTGTAATTAAATTGTTTTCAACTTTCAAGATTTCCTCTCTCGCATATGAGCGTACATTGAGGGTGGGCACGTAAGGATGTCTATGAAATAGAGATGGCAGAGGGAGTGCATAAACCATATTTTGCTAGGGGCGCATAGTCTAATATTCTCACCCTCTAGTTGAAGTTATAAAGATGGGAGGATGCGGATAGTAGGAGAGGATACATAATGGTTGGCGGAGATGGTGGTGGTTATGAACAAGGAAGAAGAAGAAAATTGGGTAGCAGTTTTTATTTATTTAAAATTTTATTTGTGGGAAAATACTTGATATGCTGCTTCTATTTATAAAGCAATAGCTGGGGATTCACTGCAAGTTTTTGAAATTGTACTGCATATATATTGTAAATAGTTGTGACACAATGCTGTCAACGTTATGGAAAAACCTCCCCTTAATGGGAAAATCAGCTATGGAATTTTCTGATCTGCTCATCAAACTTTTTCAATTCCTCCCCTAAATTAAAAAATCAGCTATGGAATTTTCTAATCTGCTCATCAAACATTTTCAACTCTTTGATTGGTTGTTGAACAACATGTAGAACTGTAAGTAGGACCATGTTATGTCAATGCATTATTTCTTTGCGAGTGCTGCATGTAGTAGTATTAAAATGCGCCACTTCTGCACTACATTGCATGTTCAGGAGCAGGGAGCAGATTTGGGGTAACATTTGATTATAGAGTGATGCATTTTGTTTTGTTATCTATTAACTTTCTTGAAGTTGTCATCTTTTTATCCTTGCAGTTCGTAACAGAAAACTTACTAGTTCATGTCTTGACGTTTTTAAAAATTCTTCTATAATTATTTAATCTAGGATGTCATATTTCTAAAAGGTATAAAATCTTTAAATGCAGGAAGCATTTTCTACAGAGTCCACAAAGCTTGTTAAGCAAGAACTTTGAAAAGCTTATCCAGTGTGATCCTCGTTTGAATTTACTGAGCCAACAACCAGATATAATAGCAGAATCACCATACTTTGAGCCTCGATGCTCAATATTTGAGGATCAAGTTGAACACAAAAGGTCTTATGGCTTTAATGATCAGAAGGATGACCCTACAACCACCTTTTCAGGTTTCGGTGATCCTGGTTCGCCATGTGGTACCTCATCAATATCCGGTAAGAGTGAAATAAGGGATTCTATTGGGAAGGCACCTGAAATTGTCTCTCAAGAGACTCCTGCACCAAGATCAGGTAATGTTTATTAGCTTATAATATATCATGGTTAAAATTTATTGACAAATTTAAAGAGGTTTTTAGCCCCTTTTTGTTAATCCAGTTAGTTGACTAATTCTGTTTTTAATTCATTTGGATTGATGTAATTGTAATTCGGTTGAAATCAAGTTTAGTGAGAGAAAAAATATTGGTCTTAAGATCAACAAGATAAATACTGGAGCCCGTCTAGTTGTAGGCTAGATTTTTAGTTTTTCTACGAAAGATGATTTCGGACCCCATTTCAAAGGAAAATTGTGTTCGAGAATTTTAAGTCATGACTACCTACCAGATTTTAAGTTCCGTCCGAATCGCAACTTCATCAATCCAAACGTCCCTTTAGCCAAATTTCCGATAAACCCATGGCTGCATCATCGAGCACATTAAGATGGTCTTAATTTGATTTGCTTATCTTTTATCTTCTTATCATTAACGCCGCTCTGGAACTTCTCTCTTTGTATAGAAGCAGGTGTTGTTTCAGTACCCAATACCCGAGTTTTGGAAAACAATGCGAAGAACCCTCACAAGTGGTGGGAGCAACTGAAGGTTCCCCGACTTCGAGGATCAATGTCCGTGGACGACTTAGTAAACCACATAGGAATCAGCATCTCCGAACAAATCATCTCTTCCGGCAATGCATCGTTGCCCCCTGGTGCTCTCCCCACTAAAGAAATGCTGGAAGATGTAGCGCAATACCTTCTTAGCGATAATACTCAAGCCTCGTTGCCTTCCGACGATGAGAAATCCCTCATGGCTAGGGTCAATTCCCTTTGCTGCCTGATTCAAAAGGACAATGCCGCCGCATCTCAGAACCCTAAAGAGAACAGCGGAAGCATAATGGATGTCGGAGATGATTCAGATGGCTCTTCAGACAACGAGGCAGAATCAGCGCAGGAAGCGGAATCCGGTTTCGAGGCGGAACCGCAGCCAATCACTAGGAAAGAATCCTTTGGAGAGCTACTGATGAACCTTCCTCGCATTGCCTCGTTTCCGCAGTTCTTGTTCAAGATATCTGAGGATGCCGAGAATGAGGCTAGATAATAACTCGCTGCTCGCCCGCGCCCCTAAGAACTTGATGTAAATTATTCCGGAAAAAGCGGTGAGCCTTTTTATGCTAGAACTCTTGTGAATGTATAGTTGCTGTCTCTTTTCTCTGTGTGGATGGATATTTGTAGGCTTACCTGATGATCTAAATGTCTACAGTTGCAAATGAATGTTGAAACAGTTCAATTTGTTCTTTAATCTCTGTTTTTAATTCTTTTATTAGGTCTCAGTGTGCATTTTGAACAATCTCTTTTTCTTATTGTTCTCAATATCTGTGAGCTCTTAAAACAACTTGAATCTATTCAATCAAAACCGAATTGCCGACCCGAACCAGTTGTTTTTGTTTTCGATTCGGAGTAATAGTTCAGTCTGTTCAGTTCAGAAAACTGTAGAGCCAACAAATTTGGTTCAGTCTGCCATTCCAATAAACACTTAGCCATGGAATTCTCTGCTCTATTCTTTATTGAAACTAATCTGCCAGCAAAAATTTCGGTTCTTCGACTTCGGTAGGAAGAGCAAAGTTCTTTCTTTCTAGCATATTATGAAGTTTCTTGTTCATTTAGAATCAGAAAGGGCATAACATTATCGACTTTTGATGTTGATCGAAGGTACGGGGCGCTGGGCGCGAAGTTCTGCTGCATCGACCGAAACAAGCTCTCATTCTCTTCAAATCATTCTTGTCGGGGAGCTCGATGCCCACACTGTCCCTGATCGACGGTTCCTGAATATTCGTACAAATTCGTTGTCTCATCGCGTGCGATAAAATAAAGCCGAAACTATGTTCAGCTGGGGTGAATAAAATGCTTGGCTCTTCTGTTGCGTGTGTTTGGACAAAAACTGAATCAGAGGTGATCTGAATCTGGTTATGAGATCAAGGTCGAGATTGAGATCACTCTCTGTAGATGGATCGGTCTTTAGATTGACCTTCGAATGTACCACGTTTTTAGGAATTAAGCAATTCGGTTGAAAAGGGATCGACTCAACTAAGTTCTGAACAAACGATCCAAAAAAAGTAGAAAATAAGTAGACTCGGCTAAAAGAACCGAATCGATTGTATTAAGTAACAGAAAGCTTGAATTATAAGTAAACTACTACTCTTAAAAGGTTGTAAAGAAAGCTGTAAATAAATAAATAAAAAAGCTACAAATTATACTAATAGAAAAAATTGTAGATTGCAGTGAAAAGTAATAAGTGGTCTTGATTTAAGGATGTAAGACCCTTATTATAGGCTTCAAATTTACAATTTATAGCAATCTCTTGTTAGCCCATGTTATTAGTCCGTTCATATAGTGGGAGAGTGCAGTACTCACGACCGCATAAGTTACGCCCCGCATCTCTACTGTTTCCGCCTAAAGTCTCTCTATCTTTAGGTGTTCTTTTTCTGCATCCGAGTGTACCATGTGTTTTTATTTTTTTGGCTCATGCGTGTGACGTCTCATTTCCCAGAGGGTCACACAGCTCTAGCACGCTGAACCCTCTTAACATTTTGAGTCTAACCACCGCCCAAAATGCTATAGTCGGGTTAGGATATTTAGCCCTATTATATCTTCTATATATGACTGTTTTAAATTCTTGGAGTTTCATATTTTTCCGACACTCTAATAGTTTTATATCGGATGGAAATGAGATTGTGATTGAGTATATAAGAGAGTATAGACAATTGTAATAACAATTAGGCTTAAGCATTTTGGGCTGGCGGTTTGTACTCAACGAGTTATTATTGTTAGTGGATCGGATTGTTACATTTTGTATAAGAGCCAATCATCAGCCGAAAGTGTGTGACAAATTTCGACTGAATTAGGGTGAATGGCAAAATAGTATGTTATATGAGAATCTGAATGACAAAACTAGCAAGACAGGTCTCAAAACGCCTGGTATGTAATTGGGCTAATGAGGAGAGCCTATGACACCCTAGTAGTTACATATCGGATGAAAATAGAACTGCAATTGGATATATAATATATCATGGACACTAATAATAACAATCGAGCTTAAATATTTTGAACCGATGGTTTAGACCAAACGAGTTACTACTAGTAGGACTGATAGTTACAATGCATGGGTTGTATGTATATCTTACTGATATGAGATTGTATTTACTTGTTATTATTAGTATACAATGCAAAGCCATTGAATGGAATGAAACTATGAGTTTTGGTTTTTTTTGGTGTTTGAAAAGAATTATAATTGTATGAGTGAGTCAAATTTATAATTGATGTGTCTCTCAAATACTCAAAATGAATTCAATAATAGAAAGAGTTACCCAAAAAATAACACCTAGGGATTGAGCTCATTTAGAATATAACTAGTGATACTCCCAACTTAGCGTTAGAATTTATGGAGAAATTAACGTCCCATTAAGTTCGATAATTTTTTATAATCGGGTGTAGATAGTTTTAAATGGCCATAATTTTTTAGCTCGGGTATTTATTTTTAGTGTGCAATTTCAATTCGAAAAATACTTTTTAAGATCTACACGTTGAATGCAAAATTGTCTACTTGAGTTTGGAATCCTACAAATTTAATTATTAGATCTCTGAATTTACACTTTTAGATTATTTTTGAAAAGATTTTGTATTTTTTTATTTTATTTTGAATCTCGTTATTTGGTTAGTTATAGTCGTTTATGATCCGTTTTAAATTTTGTTATCTTCAGTTATAATAGAATTCAAATATCGTGTGTATATATATATATATATATATATATATATATATATATATATATATATATATATATATATATAAAAAGAGAGTAGAATTTATATATTTTTTACTAAAAAAAAAAAAAAAAAAGTAAAAAAGCCCAAGTACACTACCCTTGTGGTCCCATGTGGACCACCAAAAAAAAAATATATTTTTTGTTTAGTCCCATGTTCTTAATTTATCTAATAAAATATTTATTAATATAATATTAATAAAAAATTTATAATTTATTTGAATATATAAATATTTAATTTTAATTTTATTTTTAAAAATAAAAAATATAATTAAAATAAAAGTTTGCCTCTAATACAAAAAAAAAAAAATGCATTGTGTATTTCATAATTTTTAAAGAAAAATAAAAAGAAAAAAAATTAATTTAACAAAAAAAAAATTAGTTTCATATAACTTTTTATAAACATATTAATAGCAATATATTTTTATAAAATTAAATTATTATATTTATTATTTTAAAAATTTTAAATTATTCATATATATTTCTATCGTCGTTAAAAAAATATAATTAATTATAGTTTAAATATTTAATTTTAATTATAATTAATTATAGTTTAAATATTTAATTTTAATTAGTGAGTAAGATAAATTTATTATTTTATTTTTTTAGATATTATAGATATATTTTTTAATAATTAAAATTTTAAAAAAAATATATTTATAAGAATAAAATTAATATTTCACTTATATTTTTTTAAAATAAATAATAAACTAACGATAACAAATCAGAGTAACATATATGAACAGTCTAAAATTTTAAAAAATATAAATATAAAAATTTAAATTTTGTAAAAATATATATGTTGTTCGATATATTTAGATAAAATTATATAAAATTAATCCAAATATATATATATATATATATATATATATATATATATATATATATAATTCCAAGTTGACCTATAAAAAATTCCCCCACCACTTTTTCTCCCACCAAAAAAAGAAAAAAAGAGAGAGAGAGAGAGGAGGAGAAGAGGAGGAGCCATGGGATCTCTCCGCCTCCTCCCTCTCCCTCTACCTCTCCCTCTCCCTTTCCTCGCCCTTTTACTCTTCGTCTTCGTCTCCTCCGCCTTCGTCGCCGTAGCGGGATCGCCATTGGAGCAGCAGCAAGAGAACGATAGGGTTCTCGAGCTCCCGGGGCAATCCGCCAACGTCAGCTACGCCCAGTACTCGGGCTACGTCACCGTCCACGAAGGCCATGGCCGAGCCCTCTTCTACTGGTTCTTCGAGGCTGCTGAGGACCCGGATTCGAAGCCCCTCGTTCTTTGGCTCAATGGAGGTGGCGTCCACTTTTACAATCGCTTCTCGTTTTTTTTTTGTGGGTTTTTTATTCTTTTTTTACCTGTTTTTCGGGGATTTGGGTTGTGAATTTGATGAGAAAATGGAACTTTTGGACGTTGGTTTTGGCGCTTTTGCTGAATTTAATGGGAGTGTTGATATTGCACGCTCACTGTTTGTGTTATTGCTTCAGAAAGAAGAGGTTTCAGTTTAATTGATTTGGTTAAAACCCTTTCTTTGTTTCCCTATTTTTTGGGGGATTTTGGTTGTAAATCGTTATGGGTTAGCCTCAGAATATGAACTTGTGATGATAAAAGTACTAATTTTTGTGCATTTTCCATGTCGAAACACACTCTATGATTTTGCTGTTATAAATCGTAACTCAAAATTTTAACTTTTAATGGTAAAGTTGGATTTTTTTTTTTTTTTTCTTTTGAAGTTGGTTTTGAAGCATTTCCTATTTTGGACACATACTGTTCGAATTATTGCATCAGATAACCATTTTGTAGTTCCAGGTTTAAAGGAGTTCCTCTCTTTTTTGTCTTTTTGGTGGATTTTTGATGTTGAACACACACACTGTTTGATTTGCTGCATCAGATAGAAGTGGTTTCAGTTTAAGTTTTCATATCCTAATCAAAATTTTTGCAAGAACTTGCCTTTTGTGGGTGGAGATTTTGGGTTACCAATGAAGCTAGTGGTTTTGCAGGGCCCGGATGTTCTTCAATTGCTTATGGAGTGGCAGAGGAAGTTGGGCCTTTTCATGTCAATGCAGATGGGAAGGGTTTACATCTCAATCCTTATTCTTGGAATCAAGGTAATACCAACAATTTTGTCCTTTTTATCTACTTGTGTTATTACTTACTTGATCAGATAAGTGCAAGAAACCCCCATGTTTAATGAATTGGGGTATTACTGTTTTACTGTTTCACCAGCTTCTTTAAATTGCTCATCTTACCATGTTGTACAAAGCTGTTCAATCATACTTTTGTGATGGGCTAACTACAAACTGGGAAAATGCTCCGAGTCCGCTGCAAAACGTCGGGTTGTTGATGTGATGAATCCATCAATGGTATAACTCGTCGTCGTCGTCGGGTTCAATCCTCCGACCCAAAATGCTTGAGTCCAGTTATTAATATTAGAATCAAGGTTTTAAGTATCCATCGGCACGGGCCGTATCTACCGTACCGTACCGTGCCAACAAGATACCGGCACGATACAGCTCCCGTGCCGATGACACAGTTCAAAACCCTTTTTTCTTAAAATTACTAAGTGATTTTCTTAATAAAGTTCAAAATATTTGATAAAGATACATAATAAGCAATTAAAAAATTTTGTTGCTAAAGAAATTAAATATTTCATGCCATTATGTGTTGGCACATATGTATTTTTTGTGACCGGCACTCATCGGCACGGCTCGGCACGCACCGTGCCGGCAAGTTTTCGGCACGACCCCGTGCTACGGCACTTAAATCCTTGATTAGAATACTAAGACGTCTTATACCCACGACACAATGTCTTTCTCATCGACTACTGGGAGCGTCACAAATGGCCTCTACCGTATCTATGACAATGCATCAACAACTCATAGGAGTGGCATTCTTCTGGCCAGTGCCAGTATTCTTACAAACTTCGTCCCTATTTCAATTATTTTCCCATATTTTTGACTTTAACAATTTTAGCCTGGAGTTTTTCCTGCATTTACAATTGAATCGATCTGATAGTCTGCTGTTAAAACAAAAAAAAGTTGCATATTCAGCATCGTCTTTAGAGTTTGCTGATATGGCATTCCTGATCTTTCAAATTTAACGGCGTTCTTGTTTGGCATTTTTCTCATGGCAGACTAATTAGAAGGCTTAATTCTTACACAGAATGAATTTCATGGCTAAACGGTAAAATTGAAACTCTAAGGACGTTTATATGGTAAGTTAAAGTTAGGTACCAAATATGTAATTTACCCTTTCGTAAGTGTGTTTATCCTTCTCCTCTTTTCACTTTTATCTTTATATATAGTGCTTCAAATTTGTGGGCCTCAGTTTCCTTCTAGGACCCTAACAGTGGCTGAAAAACTGATCATGCTTCGACTTGTGTAATTCTTTTTGCAGTTGCAAATATGTTATTTGTTGATTCCCCTGTCGGAGTTGGTTATTCGTACTCGAACAATTCTCAAGATGTGTTGAGCAATGGGGATGCAAGGACTGGTAGAGCTTTCTCTTTCTCCTTCTTTCTCAATATATGCCTTTGATTGCAGAGTGAAATGGCTATATTCTGTGTATTAACATTCTACTCTTGATTTTATCTTTTCCGCTCTGAAGCTAGGGATTCCTTGGAGTTCCTGAAGAAGTGGTTCGAGCGATTTCCGCAGTACAAAGGACGAGACTTCTATTTGACTGGAGAGAGCTATGCAGGTTCAAGATAATGAAAAGAATCAAAGATCATCTCCATTGTAGTTTTTTGTCAAAAAGCAAATTGGAAACATTACGATTGCTCTTAAAAACTAACTGTTTTCTATTACGTTTATTTTCTAGGGCATTATGTTCCTCAGTTGGCTCAGGCCATTGTGATTTATCAAAAGCTCACAGGAGACCTTTCAATCAACCTGAAGGGATACATGGTATGAGTTAAAAAGGTTAAATTTCTTTTTCTAATTTTTTTTCGAATGAAAAGATGCTCAAATAGTATGACCCATTTCATCAAACATTACAGGTTGGAAATGCTCTGACGGATGATTTCCGCGATCACTATGGCATTTTCCAATTTATGTGGGCTGCAGGAATGATTTCAGATCAAACATACAAGAAGCTGAATTTGTTCTGCGACTTTCAATCGTTTGTGCATACCTCTTCTGAATGTGAGAAGGTTCTTGAAGCTGCTAATGAAGAACTTGGAAATATCGATCAGTACAGCATTTTTACACCTACCTGCACTTCTAGTGTCACCTTCTCGAGGAATAAATTGCTAAAAAGATTGCATGTAAGGCTTACATACCAAGCCTTCATACCATGAGGCATGAATTTCCGTTTTTGCTAGTCTAATTTATTGTGTTTTGGTTAGTACTTGGTATTTGTTTGGCCCCACTAGAGCTTCTCAAAAGTGCAGAATTGCTATTTCTTTGAAATCTCCCCAACTGATTCTTGTTGAGGTAGAAGTAGAAGATTTTGAAGCTTTTGCGTTTGGGACCAAAAATCTCATCCCAGCTTCTCTCCATCGCAGTAGCGCTACAATTTTATTAGTCAACCACTTGGTTTTTGGATCTTCCGTTATCTGGAGTAGAGAAGTTGTTCTAGAAGTCGGGCTAAACAAGCACTCTAACTGGTTGGCCTATAGTTCAGTAGTGTGTGTTAGCTACAACAAAAGAAGAAAGAAAAGTTGGTTCGAGTTATTGCCTTTTTGTTATACCTTTGGTATAACTGAAGTTACTCCATTCTTTCCGTTGCTGATTTATGAATTATGACATGCTTTAACAGTCAGTTGGAAAAATCGGAGAGAAGTATGATCCATGCACCGAGAAGCACTCAACAGTTTATTTCAACTTACCAGAGGTTCAAGAAGCACTTCATGTTAATCCAGCTGTTGCACCGTCTAATTGGGTGACCTGCAGGTAAAAGTTTGTGAAATATAGCCTATAAAGTCGACACTCCAGTTATAATCTGATCTCCAGTTATAATCTGATCTAAGTTCTGACATATAGATCTCCTATCAATTAGTTATTGCTATTACACATAACAACGAATGGTCTCTTGCATTATCCCGTAGGAAGAATCAATCGCAACCAATCTCTCCAAAAAGGACTCTATGAACATTCATTAAATCGTATTTCACGTCCTAATGTCTTATGACTTTAAAGTTTAAAGGTGTTATACCAAGTTTCAATTGTTTGTCGCGAGTGATGTCACTAATCTAAATGTATAATCTACTACTAGTATATTAATCATGTGCTAAAGTACTTCCCCTGGTTCCATTATGGTTTTCTACCCTATTCAATCGATGAAGTATTACCTTTCTGATGTCCTGCAGCTTACTTTGTTTGCAGCGATCTTGTTAATGAAAATTGGAAGGACTCTCCAAGATCCGTGCTGCATATCTACCATGAACTTATACGCCACGGCCTTCGCATTTGGATGTTCAGGTGATTTACATTCTCACTTGTTGTCATTAGGTCCTGTATATATAGCAAGGATTTAAGTGCCGTGGCACGGAGTCGTGCCGAGCCGTGCCGATGAGTGTCGGTCACAAAAAATACATGCGCGCCGACACATAATGGCATAAAATATTTATTTTCTTTCGCAACAAATTTTTTTAATTGCTTATTATGTTTCTTTATCTAATATTTTGAACTTTATTGAGAAAATTACTTAGTAATTTTAAGAAAAAAGGATTTTGAACTGTGCCATCGGCACGGGGGCTGTATCGTGCCGGTATCTTGTTGGCACGGTGGATACGGCCCGTGCTGATGGATACTTAAATCCTTGATATATAGACATTTTACTAAAAAAAACTACCCTTCGGTAATTAAGCTTAGGAAGTAGCTGATTCCTTTCGGTTTGCTTGATTTACTCATGCATGCGCATATTTGCTAAACAATGATCTCTTGTTAACCATTTAATATGCAGGATTGCACCCCATTTGTAACTTCTGCTAGCATTTTTTGATGTTTTAGTGACAGGAACTCCTCATTACCGTTAGCGTTCACTCTTCTAATACAAACCGACAGTGTGTTCATTCTTTTTTGAAAGAAAGATGAGAGAAAACCGAGCAATGAACTCTATCCCTTCTTTTTTTTCATCCTGGTTATTGATTAGGCCGTAGTTACTGAATAAGCATGCAAATTCATTTGTTAGTTGCCGAAAAGTTTCTAATGCCATTGTTACAAGCAATTTTCTAATTTTAAATCAAAATGTCAGCGGAGATACCGATGCAGTAATTCCGGTAACCTCGACCCGATATAATGTTGATTCACTCAAGCTTCCGACCGTAACTCCTTGGCACGCGTGGTATGATGACGACGGTCAGGTTCGGAGTCTCTTTCCCGTGCAGTTTCCATATATATGCTACATTTCACATCGCTGTAATTTGTATAAACTTTTCACTCGCATTCATGCATGTAAAATTATCCGCTTAGTTTTCTCTTTTCATATCAATTTAGGTCGGTGGATGGACACAAGTATACAAGGGTCTCACATTCGTGACGGTACGGGGAGCTGGTCACGAGGTTCCGCTGCATCGACCTAAACAGGCTCTTCTTCTCTTCAAGGCGTTCTTGTCGGGGAGCCCGATGCCCTCACCGTCCCAGATCGACGACTCCTAAACTTTCCTTTCGAACTCCGCATCTCATTGCGAACGATATTCGCCCTTCGGGGCGAACGAACACTTGGTTCTTGCCGTCGTCGCGTTTCCGCAGATCGTCGAATAACATCTGTACTGATACCAACATTGTAGTGTATTCCTCTCGTCCCACGAAGTGTGATAACTGCGAACTATGCTACATTTGTTTTACTGCATCTGAGCTGCCGAATTCGATGAACTGCCAATTCAATTCAGATGCTTTTGTTGTGTTTTAAACAAATTTTAGTTTTGCCAAATTTGGAGATGTTGTTGATCTCTATTATGATATGATGCCAAATTTTCTAATTTGTGTCATCTAAATATTTCTGAATGCATCTAAATATAAATTTATCATTATTCTGTCAAAATATTTTTTATTCTTAAAAATAATAAAAATTATTTTTTAAAATTTAGTTTTCTAATTTCATACAGATATCTATAAATATGTCGAATATCAGATATATTCTTATAAAATTTAAATTTTTATATTTATCCTTTTAAGAATTCTAAGTTATTTATATATGTTCTTACATTTAATGTTAATTTTAGTTAGTGAGTAGAATAAATTTATCTTTTTATCCTTTTAAATATTATACTTAATTATAGAAGTTGCATATATTTGAAAGGATAGAAATAATATTGAACTTATATTATGTTAAAAAATAAATAATAAACAAATAATAATAAATCAGAGAGGAATATATAAAAATAACTTTAAAAAAACTTTTTGAAATAAATATAAAAAAATTTAAATTTTTTAAGGGTGTATATGTTATTTCATATGTTTACATAAACATGTATAAAATTAATACATACTAAATAAACTATGGAAAATGCTATGTGTACACTCCTTTCGGGGTGTACATCATACACCCCACCCATCTAAGGGTAGAGGTGTGATGATGAGTCACTTGATGTGACCCGTAAAAAGTATCGCCACCATTAAAATAGTTGAGGTGTATGATGTACAC
Organism: Tillandsia leiboldiana; assembly: GCA_029204045.2. Classification (NCBI taxonomy): domain Eukaryota; kingdom Viridiplantae; phylum Streptophyta; class Magnoliopsida; order Poales; family Bromeliaceae; genus Tillandsia; species Tillandsia leiboldiana. The sequence continues at coordinate 1,769,442 of CM055060.1, forward strand.
CCCTTCGGGGTGTACGGGTAGCATTGCTCATAAACTATATAAGGGGGCTTTAATTATTTTTTAAATACCGCACACAACAAAAACCCTAACACCCCGAAGAGCCCAAACCCCCTCCGCTCCCACCCGAAACCCTAAAAACCCGTCTCTGCGGCGTCTTCCTCTCCGTTCGATTCTCGTCGCGATTCTCTCCGACCAGGTGAGTTCGATCTTTCGTTGGATATACGATCTCTGCTTTGTGTTCTTGTTTTTTTATTTTTTGGTGTTTTTTTGAGTAATTTGTGGATCTAGTTAGTTCTTTTCTTTTCTTTTCTTTTCGCTTCCCCTTGAGGTGGTAGGGTTTATCGATCTATTTTTTGTCTTATTTTTCTTGATTTGTTAGATCTCTTTAAGCGTTGTGTTTTGTTTTGTTTTGTTTTTTTTTTTGTGTGGTAATAATAAATCGGGAGCCCCTCAATTTCTGAATTGGGGATTTTGTTAATTTATTTCAAAATGAACGATATCGATTATAAATTCTAGGTATGCAAAAACATGTTCTTTTGCTGTGTGAATTGTACGAATTGCTTCAAATGCTTCAACTTCATGCTATTTCATTACTTAATCAAATAACCGCGCCATATATATTAATGATGCCATGATTCATTACATGCATATCTTTGGTTCTTATGTTGCAGCTAAATTATATATAATAAGAACTGCAGGTCTCAGAAGCTCCCAGGATGCGAGATGCTAATTGGTAGTCTAATGTGGTTTTAAACTTTTAATCATATCAAGTTGTAATTTTTGTGCATGAATCATGACTAATTTTAGTTATCTTTACTAAAACAGATATTTTGTTCGAATACATTAAGGGGCCGTTTGGTTGGATGTAGTTGTAAAAATAGTGTAGTTGCAAATACTGCAGTCGTATCTAGGGGTGGCAATCCAGCTCGCTGTTCGCGAGCCAGCTCGTGTTCGGCTCGAAATGAGCTCGAGATTGAATCGCTCGTTTAGTAAACGAGCCGAACACGAGCCGAATTTTTCAGCTCGTTTAATAAACGAGCCGAGCTGGGGTCAGCTCGCTCGTGTTCGGCTCGATAACAGCTCGAATATATATATATATATATATATATATATATATATATATATATATATATATATATATATATATATATATATATATATATATATATATATATATATAAACTTTACTATTTAGATTTTAGGCTATCAATTTTTTGTGAATTTTAATTATTAGATTAAAATTTTAATTTTTTAATTTTCTTTCAACTTTACACCTAATAGTAGGAATGAAAATTAAACTGGTTGTTCGCGAGCCGGCTCGTGTTCGGCTAGTTAATAAACGAGCCGAACACGAGCCGAATTTTTCAGCTCGATATTTAAACGAGCCAGCTCGTGTTCGGCTCGTTTATTACACGAGCCGAACCCAGCTCGCTCGTGTTCGGCTCGTTGACACCCCTAGTCGTATCTACACCTGTCTGTCTGGTTCTATACAGTTGCTTACATTTCTTCTGTTTGGTAGGCTGGAATTGAGATTTGAGATTTGTATTTGCATATTCTCTCACTTTTTCGATAGAGAGGTTAGATTACCTTCCCTGAATATAAAATAATCATGTAATCTTGGACAGAAATAATGATGACTAATTAGGTAATGAGCTTTATATATTAAGGCTATTTGGCGCAACCCGTTCAAAAGAAGAAAAAAAGGAAGCGAATTGATTGACGCATTGATTTCTAGAGTCGAACCGGAGGGGTATGATGGTATGCTTTTCTTAGTTTCGAAGGACATTCTAACTGGAGTTGTTCGGTCACTCTGAGTGACTGAGAATGCTGAAACTTTTTGCTAGGGAGTATGTAACGTAAAAATGTTTCTCTTTTTCTGCCATGCGCACATAGAGATTGGTGCGAAAATCTATTATGTGAAGAGTATTGCTCCAAAGCTTGCTTCTTTTTTTTCTGATGTTTAATATTCTCGCTTACTGTCCTATAAACTTGATTGTGCTGCATTAGATTCCTGCAACTGCTGCTAGGTAATGTTTTAATTGCCGGTATCTGTAATTGCTTGATACTTCCGTTCGGCAATTTAAGCACCGAATGAATTCTTATTTCAGGTTCTCGACTCAGATAAACAATGAGGTTAGAGAAGTGTTGGTTTTGTTCATCAACCATCTATCCAGGGCACGGAATTCAGTTTGTGCGAAATGACGCAAAGGTTGGGCCAATTTCTTATTTATATTCCTTGTTTTTTCGGAGGATTTAGCACTTATTGTGTTCTTATGTGATATCTTGAAAAGATTGTTGTCCTTAAGCGCATAACAAGTTTGTTTTCGCCGGTATTTCTCTGCGGTTTCTACTAATGTGGCAGAGTACTATTTGTCCATCCAGTATTGTAGACTTCTGTGCGTGATAAAACAACATGCGTTGCTGCGCCCGCCAGCTGAGGCTTGTTGGGCATCATTTAAGTTTCTGATTTTTCTTGTTCTTGTACAGAAACACTTTGTTGTACTGTAACATAATCTACCGAGAGCTTAATTTTAATTCTTGCATTGCTCGTTGAGTCGTACAAAAATGTTATTTCCAGCGAGTTAGTTAAACTACCCAAAATTCGTGTGTATTCTCCCCATACCCTAGCTTGGCTGCATATATACTTTTTTTGAAAAAAGGATAACAAATTCTAGGAAACAAATGATCGAAAGTGGCATAAAGTTAGCTTTTAATGATTATTTGTTTTTGAATTAAGTGGTGCGAGTGTTAAGGCATTTGTAATGTCAATTGTTTATAGCCAATGCAGTTGTGGTTGTTGCGCACAATACGTTGATAGACATCGGTTGATCGATCTTCTTTTAAGTTTGCATTAGATATAACTGTGATGTTTTTTCTCGATCTTCATGCATGATTTCGACTGCTACCTCTTTGTAGATCTTTCGGTTTTGCCGATCCAAATGCCATAAGAACTTCAAAATGAAAAGAAATCCTCGTAAAGTTAAATGGACGAAGGCTTACAGGCGTGCACATGGGAAGGACATGGCGCAGGTAAGAAATGTTTCTCGGCATATCTTCTTCTCGTTGCAGCAGACCTCTTAAGAACCTACGATGCATCGAAGGAAAATCTAATACATGCTATTTATGGCAAGGACACGACCTTCGAGTTTGAGAGGAAGAGAAACAGGCCGGAGAGGTACGACAGGAATGTTACTGAGAACACGTTGAAGGCTATCAAGAAGATCGAGAAAGTTAGAGTCGCTAGAGAGGCTCGGCACCACACATTGAGGTCCTCCGCCTTCTTACTTGGAAATAAATAGAGGAAGAACTCTGATTCCGAAATTTCTATTTATATATTTACTTGTCGGCTGTGATGCAGGATGTCGGGTAAGAAAGCCATCGAGCTGGAGGCGTCGGTTAAGGAGTTGGATCAGAGCATTCACCTGATCAGAGCACCAGAGGCCCTGAAGCAGGACACCTTATCCACTCTTGGGAAGAAACAAATCAGTGTTCTCGAACCAATGGTCGAAGAAGCGAACGAGTAGTTTCAGTTTGAGCCATTATCCTTTACCCATTCTCCTTGTTGGTTTTGGTAGATTCTTGATGAACATAAGTTGTTTTTACTGGTTTCAAAGATACTTTTTCTTAGCATGTTTCATGTCCTGTTTAATGACACTCTTTCTGGATGTGGATGCATTTTGTACCCTCAAGTATATTATTGCTCTCTGCAGAGTTATTAGATGGATATAAACTATTTTTCGACTTTTTTCGTTGTTCTGTGTTGTTGTTTATGATGTTTGCCCTTATCATCTGAAAGCGGAGTTACGCACTTTGTCGAATCATAAATTTTGGCTCATCTGAATACCCAATTATGTTTTCTGCAATTTCATTTATCTTGAAATTTGAGGCTTGAGTTCTTCCTCTCCTGTGGCCATGGAATCATATTCTGTGGTTGTTGTAATATTTGATTACATATTCCATACCTGCTTTCACCCCAGGTACTAATTGAACTAATTAAGCTCCAAAAATGTTTCAAAAGCTCGAGCACAAACTAAACTCAAACAGGAACTATATTTAAGACTCAAAACTACCGTTTGTTTCGGGACTAGAACAGGGAATAAGAGGTTTATCCTTCTTATTCTACCAAACGCACCAAGAATTATTCGGTATAGTAATTCTAGTACAAGCAGAATAAGCTGGAACAATAATTCTTACATATTATTTTATATTTTTTTTTTTTTACCAAACTACCCCTCCTTCCCTCCTTTCTCTCTTTCCAATACACTCTCATCATCACAAATCCCTCTCTCTCCTTTCTCTTTTTTCCTTCCCAATACACTCTCATCATCACAAATCCCTCTCTCTCCTCTCTCTCTTTTCCTTCCCAATACACTCTCGTCATCACAACCTCTTTATTCTTCTTATTCCCCATTCTCATACCAAACACAAAATCTCTTATCCCTGAAACCGAACCAAACGCTTTTTCGCTCTTGTTCCGTACTTTATACCTATCCCCAGAATAGCTAGTTCTAGCTTATCCCGTTACCAAACGGTAAAAGTAACTGAGCTACATAGCTAGATTTAAACTCAGGAATGAGTGGGACCTAGTTACACATTTTCTATCTTTGAACACTATCAAAATCAGAAAGCTGTGAAGCAAACTCAGAATCTAGAAAATAGTCCCTTTAATATTAATGCCGACAATCGATAGCGAAGCATTAAAATATGCCAATCTTAGTAGAGTATCTTGACCCATCTTAACAACAATCAAGCCTCTTCCTTCTTTACTATTACAGGCTCCAACTCAATTACATAATGCATAGATATTGACAAGCAACCACTAAGCTTAAGTTCTGAATAAGCTCATCCAAATTTGAAGCATTTTTAACATGGGCAAATCCCCAACAACATACACACACATATATATATCAAAGACAAGAAGAAAAATTCGTATTACCTATTAAGTTGTATATTTTGCTTACTGCGTTGTAGGAATGGTACAAATTGGCGCCCGTGATATTTATTGTTGAGCCAGTTTCTTCAGGTGTTGAAATATCCTCTGTTTTATCCATTGCCGGTCGTACGGGAGGTAGGCATTGATCGAGTGATCGTGGCTGCAAATTGAACGAGAAAGAATTTCTTCTAAGTTTGCATAAAATTAGCGCACAATGTGGCGTTTTATGTATTTAATAGCTGGTAGTTGCTCACATCAGTGCACTTAGATCGGCTAGGCCATCGACGAAGTTGTATAGGTCCGCAATGTCGTAGGTTATGTTCCGGATAGTAGGGTTAATATCCCTGAGTTTTCTTTCGTAAAGCCCACAGATACCTGCCAATTAAAGAAAAACTTCAAATTCAATCATCATTTTCGGAAGCCAGCGATTACTACTTTCATAAGGGCGCTGCTACTGAAAACATGTACAACGATTGCCTGAAGGTATATCTGCGAAATTTTACATGGTTTCTTCAGATCGTACGTACGGACATCTAATGTAGTATACAGCCTATATTTTTTGAATAATACTATGAGAATGTGAATAGAGCATGCTTCTGCATTGCTTTTGACACTGTTGAGCGTTTCATTCGCAGAGCTCTGTGTCATTTACTGCTAACGAAACTATGTGCAAACAACTGTGATTCTATTGGGGTCCTGACTAATTTAAGCCTCACTAAGTTTGCACTTGCCATTTTCATCTCTTACAGCCTACTGCTCTATGCTAAAGGTACGTTGAGGCTGCTACTTCTTTACTGAAAAGAATTACCACTAGTTGGTAGCAAGAAAAGAGATAATAGGTTAATCTGCAAATCAACAGAGCCAACTCTCGCCCGAATCTGATATGCTCTCTCTTTCTAATACAATAGCAAATATTAACAATAATCAGGTCAATGACCAAACGAATATTATAGTAATTATGTGTTTCTGCAAGAGACAGAAGAAAAATTAAGAACTATCGACGGATTCAATGAGAAGGAAAAAAGACCTGTATCGTAAAAAAAGGATAAAGTTATTAAATTCCAGTACAGTAAAATTATATCTCAGTCAAGGATAGCGTGCCGAATTATTTAACACATGCATTTTAATGAGTCCTCTATAATATAAAGAATCAATCGAAAATAAACTTTAAAATTGCAAATGAGCTGTTGTTTGAAAACTGAATGTACCTACCATCCATGGCTTGACTAATCGAATTATAATCCATGAATGTTCTGGTTGCCCGGTTTTGAGATGTCTGCATCAGAATAATTGTGTGCCTATTGGCCTGCAATAACAACGACCACTCAGCAGTGGAAACTTCACAAAATCAAGCACAATCAAGGCTCCAGGATTTGGATGCAGCAAAGCCATTTTCAGGCTAAAGATAGTAACTGAGTACTAAGTGTCAATTATATGTTGCCTCATCACACAATCAAACGTAAATAAGCGTGATAGCAATATTTAAATCTAATATATGAGAAAATTATTTGTGTTAATTACAAATAGTAGAAAAGAATCTGCTCACGAAGGCCGGCAGAAGCCATCCTGCTCTTCACCAATTTGTGGTCAAACCAACGAGTTCAATAAATTCGTTCACTGCCTCTTTCTTCTCTTGTTTGCGATTGAGAGGGAGAAAATCATAAAAAGGTCTGCCAACTAAAATGAGTAGAATCTTCCATATAATGTTGCTGATGATAACATCCTTTATTTATACACCCGACTTTTAGAGCATCACACACACCTACAAAGTCTCCAACAGGAAGTAAAAAGCAAAAGCTTTTCAAATACAAATGTTTCTCATCATAAAATTACCAATTTAAAAAAGCTCGATGCTGAGTATATAATTGTGATCTGAAACCCGCGATATCTGACTAACAATCTTTTGCCTCCTTATGTTAGGCAAAACAAGTCTTCTGAATCTCTATACTAACTTGGGATTCAGTATTTAATGAAATTGGGAAAACTATTTGTCAGGATTATCTCGTCAACTCAAATGTTGTGTAATTTGGAAGATCATATCATCAACCAAAATTTCAAATTATTCACAACTATAAAATAGCTGTTCGCTGGCGTTTAAACCCTAATTTATATCCTAATCTATAAGCTTGCTTAGTTAGCATAGATTATTGTTTATGACACAAAAGCAACATTCCGAGATGATTTCGCTCTCCCATCTTCTACGCCAAATTCAGATTAGCGGCTTTAGGCGCAACGAAAACACGCCCTTAGTTTCATAGCCATATCCTAGAAGATCAAAGTAAAAAAGAGTGCCTCAAAATTAAAATGCACAGCATTTTATTCAAGATTTTTGCTTGTTTACTAACTTGGGATTCAGTATTTAATGAAATTGGGAAAACTATTTGTCAGGATTATCTCGTCAACTCAAATGTTGTGTAATTTGGAAGATCATATCATCAACCAAAATTTCAAATTATTCACAACTATAAAATAGCTATTCGCTGGCGTTTAAACCCTAATTTATATCCTAATTGTTAGCAACGAGCGCACAAACCCAACGGGATCAATTGGCGATCACGACAAAGAAATAAATCCAAAATGCACGATAGAAAAATAACACACAGATTTACGTGGAAAACCCTTTGCAGGGAAAAAACCACGGGCGAAAGAGGAGAGAATTTACTATGTAGAAAAGAGGGAATACAAAAGTTCTTCTTGATACAATCGCTCGATCTCTCTAGGGCGAACAAAAGGAAAAATTAGGGTTTTTTTTCCTTAGCGGATCGGATCCGTACCGCGGGGGGCTCCGTCCCCCGCACCCCCCATCCGTGACATCCACAAAATTTCTAGTCGCACTGCGAAGCCGTCGGTGAACCTGAATCATAATATCGAAGCGATTCTGATTTTGAGTCACATCTAACACTAATCTATAAGCTTGCTTAGTTAGCATAGATTATTGTTTATGACACAAAAGCAACATTCCGAGATGATTTCGCTCTCTCATCTTCTATGCCAAATTCAGATTAGCGGCTTTAGGCGCAACGAAAACACGCCCTTAGTTTCATAGCCATATCCTAGAAGATCAAAGTAAAAAAGAGTGCCTCAAAATTAAAATGCACAGCATTTTATTCAAGATTTTTGCTTGTTTAAAGCCACTGAACCCCTTATTTCAGAAATTACAACCATCATCAGCAAGTAATTACTGATCTGTTTAAAACATAATATCCGCAAAAGACGGAAGTTCCAAAACACATCTAACAATCGCTTGTTCGGCTCCCGATTCTCCCGAAATTGAGAACTCGTTATTATTAAATTGTGTTCAATATATCTACATATTGTTTCTTCGAAGTTCTCCGCTCCATCAGATATCAATTCAAAACACTATAAATAACCCATCGTTCGTAGAAATTCATCTCAAACGCACACCAATCTCTTGGCTCCTCAACCAACTACGCAAAAATTAAAAAAATTGAGCTTTTTCGTGCATCTTCGCCTCATCTCGACTAGAGTAACAACTAAAACGAACAATCACGAAACAACAAAACAATAAAAGAATGAAATTTCCTCGAAAACGAGATCAAACAGCCCAAAAGAAGGAATTAAGACTAGTTCAAAGAAACTAGCCCAAAGGACCTCAAAAAACCCTAGAAATCTAAGGAAAAGTGACCTGGAAATCGAATTTTTTAGAAGAAGAGGGGATTGGAGAGGGGTAGAGATCGATTTGGGGCTCACCATTGCTTCGTTCGTGGATCGGAGAAAGAGATGGGAGCGATCGAGAGAGCGTTCGTTGCTAGGGTTTCGGCGAGAGATTGGAGTCGATGGTCGGAGCTCGGAGGGGGAAGTGAGAGAAAAGCGTGTGGAGGGTAAAAATGGAAAAAGAAAAAGTGCAAAGTAAAAAATCTACGTAGCCCCTTCAACTATAGATTAATTATGAGACAGACCCTTCAAATTGGCACCTCAATTAATTAAGTTAAAAATTTATTAAATTTTATAGTTAAATTAGATATTAACAATTAATTAATTTTATTTTATTTTCTGTAAAGTATGGTTATATTTAATAGAATAATTAATTAATTTGGTAAAATTCTTAGTTGTCTTGAAAGAATTAAAAATTAAGGGACTTAATTAAAATAAAATATGAAAAATTTTCGGGGTGTATGATATACATCCTATCCATCTAAGGGTGGGGTGTGCTTCAATGATCATTTCAAAGTGACCAGTAAAATTCACCAATCTCAGAATAAGTGGGGTATAAGATGTACACCTCTTTTAGTGTGTACAAGTAATATTTTTTTATCCAATTTGGAGTGTAAGATATACACCTATCCATCTAAGGATGGAGACTTCTCCATTCGTCACTTTGAAGTGACGAGTGAAATTTATCCCATCCTAAGATAGATGAAATGTACGATATACACCCTAAATGGAATGTACAAGTAGCATTTTTCGAAAGGGTATTATACTATTGTACATCCCAAATGGAATGCATGATATACACCACATCAATTTTACCCTAAGGGGGCGTTTGGATCGGGTTATCTTGGCAGGATTATGGATAATCCTGGCAGGATTACTGTGTTTGGGGAATTCTGTCTGTAATCTGTTCGGTAATTTTGGTGGTGTAAAATATCAAAAGGGTAATTTTGGAAAAGGATATACATTTCTATCAGGATTACTGAGTTTTAAAAGTTGAACCAAACGTAATAATGCTATAAACACTGTAATTTAGCATTACATTACCGGTTTATTCCAAACGCATTAATACAGCATCAGCAGTAATCTCGTACAGAAATACAATATGTTGGAGTATGTTGAAATACTCAGTAATCTTACATAATCCGATCCAAACGCCCCCTAAGATAGATGGGATGTACATTGTACTCTCAAAAGTGAGTGTAAGGATAGCATTACTCAAAAAAAAAAGAAAAGAAAAATACTATTTGTATATTTCAAATAGGATGTATATCTTACACTCCTATTATTTTTAGAGTGGGATAAATTTTATTTGTCACTTCGAAATGATAAGTATATAAATTTTTATCCTCGGATGTGTTGAGTGTACTTACGCTCTATTTTGGATGTATGAATAGTATGACTTAAAAAAAATAGTACAAGTAGTCTTTTTCTTTACAAAATGTACTGAAAATTTATCCTACTAGAAATAAAATTTTTATATAGAAAGAATCCCACAATTTATCAGCAGTCAAATTTTTCTCTAGTTTTAAGGATGGTACATGTCTTGCATTTCGTTTCATATAAATTTTTTAAAAATATATAATTAATTTATTTAAAGTGTACAAATACAGAGTTTACGATCTCTTCAATACCACTTGTCAAATTAATTATTGACGCTAATTATTAATTCAAAAAATACATGATGTTAAAAATATACAACTAATTCACTTAAAGTGTACAAATACAATGTCTACAGGTCTTAATTGTGACTCAATCCAAACAGCCTCACGCCACTTCGTATATTGCTCTGTCGGATCGTTGTCGCTAACCATTAATTCCAAAAGCTAACCAATTCACTTAAAAGATGCAGAAACAGCGTCCACAGAGTGATAGCACTAATTTTTTTTTTTTTCCGTGTTTCGAAAATCAAAAGTGATTTGAAGTTTGTAATCAAAGAATCATCATACAAGATACCAAAGCTTGATTTCTTTCAATCCTTACACACAGTTACACCACCTCTCTTTCACTAAACTTTGCAAGCTCCAAACTCTCCTCTTCCTCCTTCTGGGTGTTTCTAGAAGATTCTAGAATATCAGGTGGAAGCAAAACATCAGTTTGATCAGCCTTAGGCACAAGGAAGATCAGGCACAAAGTAGAGAACCTCAGCAAGTTCCTTATGAACACCACCAGCCATAAGTTTCGAAAATCGGTTCGCGTCACATGCAATGCATGCAGAACAATTCCGCCCCCGGTCTTCGACGACAAAGCGCCAAGGCTGTCGATACACATTAGCAGCGCGAAGAACGTGCCCTCGATCCCTAGGGGACACAGTTTCGTGCTCAGAACGATCATCGGCATCCACCGCATTCGAGATATGATTCGAGAGGTGCACTCCTCGAACATCACAAACAAGTAGTCAGGGATACCGAGCTTTAAGTTCCAGCGGAGTACGAAAATGAGGTCGAGCATGCCCGAGACGGCGTAGAGGAGCTGAGCATAGAAGAGTAGGCTTCTGAAGGGCAAGTTCTTGAGTAGCTTGTGGTAGATGAGGACTCCGATCATCGACGCCATCGCGCGCCGATCGCATAGATTATTCCGATGAATTCCTACACCAAAAGAGAAACTTTGGTTTCAAAACTTTGTGCAAGTTCAATTTCTTCTTGAGAACATTAAGATCAGTTTAAGCTTTTACAGAAAAATAATTATTTTCATACTACTTAACGTGATATCAAATTCGGAGAAATACTTCAGTTGACACGATAGAATATAGGGTTAATTGCATACGGCTCACTGCAAACATATCGAATAGCAGATATATCCCTACAAAGTTCAACTTTTCATATTTATCCCTTCAAAAGTCCAACGTTATTCATATATAACCCTCCGGTTTATTATCGTTAGTTCACTGTTTATTTTTTAACAGATTATATGTAAAATGACAGTTTTACCCTTTCAAAAATATTTCTCCAAAAAATAATACAAAAATATCTGAAAGGGTAAAAAGATAAATTTACCTCACTAACTAACCAAGATTAAGTATTTAACCTACGGTTAACTAGATTTTTTATATGAATAACGTTGGACTTTTGAAGGAATAAATATGAAAAGTTAAACTTTGTAGGGATATATCTGCTATTCGATATGTTTGTAGGGAGCCGTATGCAATTAACCCTAGAATATAATACTCTACGCAAAACATGAATAAAAAGAAGGAAAATTTTGCAATTCTCATTTTAGAGGGTATATATACATGGTCGGCAAACAAACATCGCATAGAAAATTATCTTATATTCTATGGTCAACAAAAAAGAAAAAAACTTAGTCGTCTAGTTTCAACAAAATTTCTAATTGCAGCTATTATTACTTTCCTTACATCACTAACTTATGTTCAATGTTCAATATCCTGCGCACAGAATTTTCCTGCACGCATGATTGCATCTAATACTAGCGCTATATTTGAGATGATATGAGCTCACTTGAGAAAATGCTGGGCCTGCAGTTTTATCAGTGTACCAATAGAACTGTCCCTCATGTGTGCTAATGCTTAGAGCCAAAGAAAGATACATGTACAAGGATGGTTTCCACACTGCAGGATAAGTTATTGTCTTTCCCATTCCTCTTATTGCTGTGCCCATCTTATCCCACACCTGAAAAGGAGAGAGGAATTTTTGTGATTGATTAAACCATTTTAGATCCATAAGCACTTCATTTGACCCTTTTATATATATATATATATAGAATTAGGCTAGAATACTATCGATAGCACCAAGTCATTTGTGCTATCAAGTTTTTAGCCTTTGGATTAAAAAATGTGTGGTTAAGATGATAGTGGTCCCCTAGGATTTACTAGGTGGCTGGTTGAATAATAAAAATTTTATGGGACCACTATAATCCCAACCGCATATCTATAGTACCTAGTAAACCCTAGGGGACCACTATCATCTTAACCACACATTTTTTAATCCAAAGGCTAAAAACTTGATAGCACCAATGACTTGGTGCTATCGATAGTATTCTAGCCTAATTCTATATATATATATATATATATATATATATATATATATATATATATATATATATATATATATATATATATATATATATATATATATATATATATATATATATATATATATATGGGGCAATTTCTTATATATCTCTAAAAAATTTTCTATTTTCAGATTTATTCCTCTTAGAAGGCTAATATTAAAACTATTCTTCTTACGTTCCAACTTTTTTCCAAAATACCCCTGAAGTTAAACTCTGTTAGTGTACCGTTTGGAGCTGCCGTTATCTGTGTGAAATTACCATTTTGCCCTTTCAAATATACCCTAAACCCTAAAACCCTAAACCCTAAATCTTAAAACCCTAAATCCTAAACCCTAAACCCTAAAACCCTAAACCCTAAACCCTAAACCCTAAATCCGGACAAAATAGGTATATCTGATAGTTTTCAACTCCGATTATTATTTAACTCTAGTTTAACCCTAGTTAATTTAACAAAAGGAAACGGTAGGGGTATTTTTAATAACGGTGGAACGTATGAGGAGTATATTGGAAAGAAAAAAAAAAAAAGGTAAATCAGATATTTTTTCAGATTTCAGAGATACACAGGCAATTATTCTTTTATATATATATATATATATATATATATATATATATATATATATATATATATATATATTGTTTTGCTGTTTTGTAAGAATCTTTCATTTTAATTTTAATAGATTGTTAATAGACCATGCATGGTCACTCATTTCTCCCTTTAAGATATTGAGCAGTTAATTGAAAGTCACCTGATTCCAAAATAAAAGTACTTACCAAACAGTGATTGTTATACGTTCACAAAAATGTTAAGATTTTCATAACAGAACTAAAATAAATATTTAAATTTGTATATAAAAGTATAAAAATTGATTCAAGTGATTATTGTACCGTAAGAAAAGGGTGAAAAAAATAACGAAAATATAATATACAGTAATTTATAACTTTAGTTCGTAGCGTTCATGATCATGATCATGATCGACTTTTTATAGCAGAACTAAAATAAATATTTAAATTTAGATTTTTTAGTTTGGAATGTTTAATATTCGAAAGTACAAAAGCTAACCAACTGTTCTAAAAGTAATTATTGTACTAAAAAAATAATAAAAAGAATGGCGAATATAGTGAAAAAACATTCTATTCAAGCTGTATTTGAATTGGATTCAATTAGCTTCAATATAAAGATACCAACCAACTGCTCTACATTCATAAAAATGTTGAGGTATTAATAGTGTTACGATGAGCGCACAAACAAAAACAAAATAAAAAACGATCACAAAATAAATAAATTTTAAATATACGACAGAAAGTAAAGAACACAAAGATTTACGAAAAAAAAAAATTTTGTGGAAAAAAACTATCGGCAAAAATAAAGTGTTTCACTATCTGAGAAAAAAAAAATACAGTTATATTTTTTTTTATTAGATCTGATTTATATTGTGAAACTGTAAAATTATTGGTGAATCAAAAATATAAAATCGAAAGGATTATCAATTTTGATGCTATCTAACAAATAGGAATAATGAAAAATAATAATCCTAATTAACAACTTTAGTTGTGAGTGTACATGGGGAAAGTATAAAAAGTGACTCATTATTGAGGATAAATATAATACAAACTACCATTCTAAATGATCATAACAAAAAATAATTATAGTTTATAAGTCAAATTTTAAATTTTACATTAATAATAAATAACAAATTTGAAAAATATAATATATTATCTAGTTACTACTTTATAAATGCTCTACCTATAGGATTATTCATATATTAATTATTCAAACATATTTAGTTTTCCAAAAAAAAATGGAATTGGCGCTAATTATTAATAACCACTCAACTTATTATTCTTCTGAGTCGAAACAGAAAATTAAATTTATTTTAATTCATAAATAATCGAATTCGTGTCACTGGCCCTAATACCATTTGTCGGATCGTTGGCGCTAACAATTAATTCTCAAAACTCTAAAGGTTAGAAATATACAATTAATTCACTTAAAGCGTATAGATACAACACCTACGAATCTCGATCGGACTCAATCTATCTGAACGTTAGATCTATTGTTGGACCTTTTGTCGTTAGGTTTATTATCAACCGCAGTCTCATTCAACTTATTAATTTTTTGTATCTATTATTGTAGAAGAGAAAGTTGAAATCATTTTTAACTTATAAATAAATAACCAATATTTAATTATTATTATTATTATTATTATTATTATTATTATATATATATATATATATAGGAAAATACTATGTGTACACCCGTAAGGGGTGTACATCTCACACCCCCACCCATCTAAGGGTGGAGGTGTGATGATGGGTCACTTGATGTGACCCGTAAAAAATATCGCCACTATTAAAATGATGGAGATGTATGATGTACACCCCTTCGGATGTACATGTAGCATTACTCATATATATATATATATATATATATATATATATATATATATATATATTCATGACAGCCGGCAATCTGGTCAACTCAAAGTGTTGACAATAAACCATTGACTTTGAAAAAAATTAGGCCCTAACTAGAAAAGGTACAATTACTTATTTTGTCCTAAAATAGAGCTATGCTACATTTACACCCCATTTAGAATAAACATTATACATCTAATTTATTTTAGGATGGATATTCATCTACTCATCACTTCGAAATAATGAATAAAATTCATCCTAAGATAGATGGGGTGTAAAATGTACACCTCAAATGAGATGTACACTTAGCTTTCTATATATATATAGAGAGAGAGAGAGTCCGGCTAGAATACTATCGATAGCATCAAACAATTGGTGCTATCAAGTTTTCAGCCGTTGGATGAAAAAATATGCGGTTGGAATTATAGTGGTCCTCTAAGATTTTTACTATTCAACTAACCACCTAGTAAACCCTAGGGGACCACTATAATCCCAACCGCATATTTTTTCATCCAACGGCTAAAAATTTGATAGCACTAATGGCTTGGTACTATCGATAAAATTCTAGCCTAATTATATATATATATATATATATATATATATATATATATATATATATATATATATATATATATATATATATATATATATATATATACTATTTCAAAAATAATAATAATAATAATAATAAAAGAGCAATGGAGTTACCTTATGTTTCTCAGATACTTGATTTGTTCTCAGCTCATAAATCACAAAACCCAGCAAAATTAATAGCAATGCAGGTATTGCCATAAGCCCCAATGCTCCCTTCATTTTTACACCAAAAAAGAAAAAAAAAATTCATATCAATTATTAATTATTTATAATTAAATAAAAAAAAAAACGTAGATTATCAGATGCTGCTGATCAAACGGTCCAACGATATTCATAAAATAACTGTTTTTCTTTAAAAGCTTAGATTGGACAGAGAGATAAAAGCTGACCTGAGCCCCGAGCTTCTGAACGAAGATGCCACTGGTGGAGTAGCCGACGAGGGCGCCGAGGGACGAGACGAAGCCGGAGAGGCTCTGCATGTCCGGCGCGAGCCACGGTTTCTCGATGCTGTTCCTCGCAATGCACGCATCGATCGTCACATCCGCGATCGCGACCGCCGCTGTCATGCCGATGAGGCACACCAGCGCCGCGATCACCGAGAGGCCACCCACCGATGAGACTATCATCGCAGCTGTCGCACCTAAAATGCCTGTCGAAAAATTATGAAATTAATTATTTTTCATTTATTACTATAAATATTTATTTTAATTCAACTAAAATAGAAAAACAACCTAACTTAAACTTTTAGAACATTATAGCAAAAAATCCTAAATTTGAATCCTAAAAAAAAAAATTGCAAAATTTTATCACACAACATTGAAATAGAATAATATTCTAGGAAAATATTAGAGAAACTATCTTTACCATTTTGGGAAGCCAAAATTTATTTTTAAAATTTTAATTAATTTGTATCTTAAATACAAAAATTTCTAATTTAAAAGAGAAAATATAAAATTAAAGATGACTAAATGGTGAAATTTTTTGGCTCTTCCATATGAGTCAAACCAATAAATTGACCAATATCTACCCTTAAAAAAAATGAAGAAAAAAACCTACATTAATTTCACCTTAAGAACAAAATCGATCACGCTTTATTTATTTATTTATTTGTTAAATCATATATATATATATATATATATATATATATATATATATATATATATATATATATATATATATATATATATATATATATATATATATATATATATATATATATATATATATATATATATATATATATATATATATATATATATATATATATATACTTATCTCTAATAGTTTAAACTATCAAAAAATAATATTTTTATTAGTTATATTTAATATTTATTTTCTTAAATAATAATATCTAATATAGTCTTTAAAACTTTAAAAATATTTAGGTTGCATTTGGTTCAAATATAAATTAAAACTGTTTATTTTAAAAATAGATATAAGTTTAAA
Organism: Tillandsia leiboldiana; assembly: GCA_029204045.2. Classification (NCBI taxonomy): domain Eukaryota; kingdom Viridiplantae; phylum Streptophyta; class Magnoliopsida; order Poales; family Bromeliaceae; genus Tillandsia; species Tillandsia leiboldiana. The sequence goes on from CM055060.1 coordinate 1,786,534, forward strand.
AATAAACAGAAACAAAATCAATTGTCGTGTTCAGATGAAAATTTAGTTATTTCCTGAAATAAAAAAAATAGTGTTTGAATAGTTAGATTAAAATAGTGAGAATAAAAATAATTATAATTTTTAAATAATAATATTTTAACTAATTAATTAATATAAAAAATTATTTAAATAATAATTTAATTAATTTAATTAACTATTATTAGATAATTCTAAATATTAATTGATAAAATAATTAAAAATAATGAGTATTGCTAATAAATAATTTAATAAATTAATTAGTTGATTATTTAATAGTTAGATAATTACTTAATAAAATAATTAAATTTATTAAAATATTAAATTAATTAAAAATTAATATAATAATTAAAATTATATTTACTTTAATTAAATTTATTCTAAGTCAAGAACAAACTTATTTTTTATACCAGCTTGTTTTAAAAGGAGGGTTGAGTGATTTGGGTTCCAAGGGTTATTTCTTCTTCGGGTCGAGAATAAATGAGAGCTATGCCTATAGCCTGTTCTTGTTTGATTGGGGTTGTAGGTATTAGTCTTTCGGGGTTCTACGACCTTTTATTGGTACGGCTGTTGAGTATCTCCGATCAGTTTTTTTTATTGGATTGAGTGGATTCCTATTCTGGAAGCCGTTTGGGTTGACGGTGATCCCAACGGTTGAGTATCTCCAGCCAGTGAGCTATAATGTATCGAGTAGGATTCCTGTGTTGGGAGCCGTTTGGGTTGACGGTGATCCCGGCTGTCGAGTATCTTCAGCCAGTTTTTTTTTATTGAATTGGGTGGATTCTTATTTTGGGAGCCGTTTGGATTGACGGTGATCCCAATTATTGAGTATCTCCGGTCAGTAAATTAGTGTTGTGAGCTGGACATTATCGATCTGATTGATTGTAGATTTGGATTATAGTCTGCAGATGCTGCTTATTGAGCCAGATGAGACACGCTTATTCCTCGGTAAAATTGCTCTCCTTCTCATTCATAACTAAACGTAGAAGAATAAAACTAAAATAAAAGCCTCAAACCAAACAATACATTAATATATTTCTAGTGAACTACGGTTTAATGAATATTAAAATTTTGTGCTTAGAAGAGTACTTTGAGAATTTAGAAATAAATTTGAAAATTTTGAATAGTAATAAGGATTATATAAGCGAAAGCTCTTTTTTCAAAAAATTTACCTGCGACGATGAAATAGGGGCGACGGCGATAGCCGCGGATGGTGACGATGTCGGTGAGGATGCCCCAGATGGGCTTCAAAACCCAGGGAATGTAGTACAGGCCCGTGAACAGCTGCACCGTCGACGGCTCCACCTTCTGCACGTCCTTCCAGTAGTAGTCCGACACGACGCGAAAGAACGACCCCGCGAACCCGTTGCTCAGGCCGTAGACGAGCACGACGCCGAGCACGAACGTCGCGTTCAGCTCCCGGCACAGCATCGCGACCCATCGGAATGGCTCCGCTATCAAACCTGCTATATCTTGTTCCTCCTGCTGTTGCTGCTGCTTCTGCCAAACGCATAACTTTTGCTTCTTAATGTCAGCGTCGTTAATGGCCGACGGGTCTGCGAACACCGTCGCAGTCTCGTCGACCAGTTTCTTCGACTCTGAGGAGGATATGCTCTCCATGTTTTAATGGCCATGTGTATGCATGTGAGGAAAATACTACTAAAATGGTGAAATAGATCTGGGTCAAATTGCAAGTTTGGTATGGAAGTGGGGACATGTTTGGTTCTCCATCACGTGGGGATTATGTAGTGCTGTTAATTATGTTAAATGTGTTTTTTTATATTTTTAATTTGCCGATAATTTCGCAGTGCAATGATAAGATTAAATAATAATAATAATAATGTTAAAAATATTTGTTTTTTTTTTTTTGTCATATCAAGATCGAGCGACTCTACGAAAAATAATTTATATTTTTTTTCTAAAATAATAAGATAAATTACTAAATAATATTTTAATTTTAATTTATTATAATTATATTGAAGAGTAGGTATAAAAATAATATAGTATATTAATTATGTCTATATCATTAATTATAATATTATAATATTATTTTTATATTAATATTTATTTAACTGAATTTGATTGTGAGCTAGAAATTATAATAAATTAAAATTTGTGACCAAAAGATCCTCCTGTTTGAGAGTTTGAGGACCAAATGTGTAATTTGTCCTAAATTAATGCAGTACTTTTGAGTATTGTAATGAATGTACACCAAAACATAATTGATGGTTAATTTTTTGCGTGTGAGCGAAAGTTTAGCTTTTTAGAAAAAATATTTAGAGATCAAATTAGTGAAAATATTTAAACTTAATGCTAAGTTTTTATTTTTTGGGTGAATTTGGGTGAATTTTGTAAAAGTAAATTACTTGTCCTATTTGGATGTCAGAATATAAAAAAAAATTGTGTTTTTAAAAAATCTCAACATCCATTCTTTTGTGAATTTATCTTTTATTCAAAAAGTTTAATATAGTTTTAGAATTAATTTCAAACGGCTCTACGTAAACATATCGAATGATAAATATATTTTTATAAAGCTTAACTTTACATATTTATTCTCTCAAAAATTTTATGTTGTTTATATATATCCTCTGATTTGTTACCGTTAGCTTACGATTATTTTTTAACAAAATATAAGTAAAATGTCTACATTGCTCTTGCAAATATATCCTTTCAAAAATTTCAAATAATACTTTTTATAAAGTATATATATTAATTATTTGATATGTTTACAGAAAACTGTATGAAATTAATCCCACCAACTAGTAATCAAATATTACAAAATTATTTGAGTAAATTTGAAAAATATACTAAATAAGATAAGCAATGCTATCTGTACATTCGAAATCTGGTGTATGATATACACTCCATCCATCCTAGGATGAAAATTTTTTTACTGATCATTTCGAGTAATCATTAAAATTTACACGACCTCGGAATAGATAGAGTATAAAATATACATCTGATTTGAGTGTAGGAGAAGTATATTCCAAATAAGATATATATACATGATTAATAAAGGGAGTTGGTGACATAGGGAGATGGAGTTGGAGTAAGGGGGAGGCAATTAGCCAATTGGGACTATACTTTGCAATAACCAAGACAAAGGCTTATATTTTATTAAGGAATGCTTGCATGTAGTTTTTTTTCTTTCTTTTTTTTTAAGGGTTTTTTTTTGAAAATAATCCTATAAAAATTTAAATTTTTGAAAATAGTCATATAAAATTTGTATTTGCAAAAATGGTCCTATCCCTGCCAACTGGGCGCCACGTGTGCGTGCCACGTCAGCTCCTGTGTGTGACATGTAATGCGTGTTCAACTACTTACACGTCCCACTCAGCTGCTGACATGGCACGCTGACGTGGCGCCCAGTTGGCAGGGATAGGATCATTTTTATAAATACAAATTTTGTAGGACCATTTTTAAAAATTTAAATTTTTACAGAATCATTTTCAAAAAAAGCCTTTTTTTTAAGTTACTAAGGAAGCATAAAGTTAGTGTGAGGAGATGCATATATATATATATATATATATATATTTGATATTTTGAAGTATAATTTGGCCAAATCCAATCTCTCTCATGTAGCCTCGGATTTCAATTGTGACTCTGCTCAATTCAGTCCTTACCGCACAAGCAAAATACATTTCCATCATCTATCTAACTTGTGCCGCGATTTGAAATCTATTTCCCTTTCATAAGTTGATAAAAATAAAAAAAATAAAAAAGAATGAAAAAATGGAGCACTTTAAACATTTTGAAATGTTCAACATGTTGTAATCTCCAATAATCACTTACCCCCTCTCACTAAACTTTGCAAGCTCAGCAACTCTCCTCCTCATCCTGGTTGCTTCTAGAAGATTCTAGAATATCAGGTGGAACTAGAACATCAGTTTGATCAGCCTTGGGCACAAGTAAGATCAACCACAAAGCAGAGAGCCACAACAAGTTCCTTATCAACACCAAGTGCGAACCGAAACATTCATCCGCATCCACCGAATGCGAACTACGATATGAGAGAGTGTTATTGAATATCCTCCCATTTAATTAAGTCCGCGTCTCGAACTCAGACGCGAGAGAGGGAGTGTTAAATATAAAACATATATACACAGTTTAGGATCCGAACTGAAACTAATCCAGGATAAGAAAGCAGAAACAGGAGTGGAATAGAGTTGAGATGGAAGTTCAAACATATCCACATGCTCATATAACAAATACAGATGCACAATTGAACTATCAATCGTCATCGGTCGATCATCGATCGATCGCTTCATCATCCCGAACAACAAGGAAAAGAGTAAAACTCGCAGTTTGATCGGAGAACCACCGCACCTGGATTACGAGGGAACTGGAAAACAGTAGAAATGAAAATGAACACCTACTGCAATCTCTTCGAATGCCTCATCCAGAGAGACCACTTAACAGCTTCCAGAAAATTCTCATTCCTTTGGAGAGCAGTGATGAGGTTGGCGTAAGTCGTCCGATCAGGGTTCATCTTTTTGCGTCGCATTTCCTGCACGATTTTAACCGCCTCTTCAGCCATTCCAGCAATCCCATACGCCTTTATCAAAGTGTTGTAGCTGTACAAATCAGGTTCGAGACCGCGCTGTTTCAGCTCCCTAAGCACATTGGCGGCCTCTTCGATCCACCCCTTTTTCCCGTAGATGTTAATCATAATGTTATACGTATAGTGGTCGGAATCGCACTTTGCTTCCTTCATCTTTTTCAATACTTCGTTGAACTCCTCGAGTCGGTCTTCTTTTCCGTACGCGTCGAGCATGCAGTTGTATGCTTCGAGCGAAATAGGGTGACCGGCACTCCGCATTCTTCGAACTAACAACCGCATGCTCTTGAAATTTCTGCTTTGCCCGTAAGCTGCGATGATGGTATTATATGAAATAATGTCGGCCAGACCCAGCTTGCGCGCCATCCAAAACACCTTGTTAGCTTTTGTGAAAAGCCCGGCTTTTCCATAGACATCGAGCATTACGTTAAAAGTGATTGTGTTAGCCGAATACCCGCGCCGAATCATCTCGTCGAAAAGCCTTGACAACTCATCCACGGGCAAGGCGCGCCCGCAACAGTTTATCACACAGTTATACATGGCCTCGTCAAAGTCGATTCCAACCTTGAGTACCCGATAATAGACATTCGCCGACTTCTCCGGCATTCCGCGCCTTTGATAGGTGCGTAGCATGTCGCGGAAAAGATAAGTATCCGGAACGATGTCCTTTTGCTTCTCCATCGCGTCCAAAACTGAACAAGCTCTTTCGAAAAGCTCGGCCTTGATGTACATCCTCACGACTATACTGTACGCGATCATGTCGAATGCGGAGCTCGATGCTTTTAGTTTAAAGTAAAGATTTTCGGCGTCTGTGAATCTCTCCATGGCGCTGAAAATGTCGATCATAGAGCATGCGATGTGTAGATTTGGGTTCATCTCAGATTTCGGCATTTGATTGTATATCTTAAGAGCATCCTCGTACCGGCCCGACTCCTTGCATGAACATATCAAAAGATGGTATAAATTGTCCTCGTATTTGGAATCTTCCCACTTCTTATCACGTAAAACTCGCAGAGCATCATCCAACAAGGAGTTCTTAACATACGCCGTTACTAAAATAGAGCACGACGTGGGATCGATTACAATATTCTCGCAAAAAGAAGCTTCTAGAATAGGAAGGAGCTTCTCTATCCTTCCAACCCTTTCATATGCCCGAAGAAGGGTACTTATCATCGAAGAAAACTGGCATTTCGATGCTCGCATATCCTTAATAGTTTGAACTACACCCTCTTCGTCCCCACCCCTCGCTTGTAGATTAATTATCGTGTTGAAATTGGACGAGCTTGGGCGAAAGCCTAATCTCTTGAGTTCCTCATAATAAAACAACGCCTCCTTATAGTCGTCCGCCCTACCAAAACCCTCTATCATGGATCTATAAGTCGTTTCGTCGGGTACTAAGCCGATACTCTCGAGTCTCCGAAATACACTTTTCGCAGCATTCGCATTAGAAATCTTTCCGTACCCAGTAATCAAGGTGTTATACGCAACAATGTTAGGGGAAATCCCAGCCTCAATCATCGATTTTAGAACGGCTTCGGCCTCTTCGAGTTTACCTTGTTGGCTGTAAGCGTTAAGCCGAACCAACCAATTTTCCAAATTCGGAACCACTTCGTCCCTTCTCATTAGATTGATGATCTCCTCCGACTTGCCGTACAAGCCCGAACGCGTGTAAATGGTGATCATCGAAGAGTACGCGTTTACGCACTTTAATTTGTAGCCTCTCATAAGAGAAAAAGTGTACTCAGCTCGAGAAAGATCGCTGCTTTTCTGATAGAGATTCATGAGCATGCCAACTGTAGAAACGTTAGGCTCGACGCCGCGTTCTAACATCGAGTTAAACCACTTTGTTCCCCACTCGGCATTCCCTCTTTTCGCGCACACATATAGTAGCAGGTTAAACACTTGAATATCGACTTCGCACTCCGAGAGCGAAACCATTTCCCGAATCAACGACTCAGCTCTACACCACTCCTCCCTCCTCGCCAATGCTCGAAGGGCTAGACGATAAGCGTCGGCATTTTTCGTAAGTTTTCCGTTACTCTTCATCCGCTCGAAGAAATCCAGTGTTTTCTCATCGCTGATTTTCGCGAGGCGCTTTAGAACAGCATTACACATTTCCACGCCAGAATTGGGCCCGATAGCAGATAACGCGGCTTTTCGTCGTCTCGCCGGCTTCTGAATACCCACGACTCGTCTCCATACATTCCTTTCCTTCTTCCCACACACACTGCCTCTACGGCGCGTACCGAGATTCGGCAAACGCGCATTACCAACACGAGTTGTGTGAGATTTGTCAGGTAATTCGGATACTGATCGGGATTCACCTTTAATGCGATTCAACCTAACCTTCGGATTAAACTTCGACCGACTAACGCCGGAAACATATGAAAACTCACCTCTTCTAACATCAAGTAAAAGCCCGCGGCGAAGTTTAACAGTTCCTGCCACTTCCTTCTTCCAATCTGCAACACATCTGACCCTAACCGGCGGCACCCGCGATCTAAAACCGACCAAATTCGCTCCGTAGAGCGAAGAATTTACCGAAAAATTGCATCTTTTGCACTCAAAAGTATCCTGTGGGGTAGGAAATTTCAAAGAACCCATTCTATCTAAAGACCCATCTCAAAATTTTGTGAAAAATAAGAACTTCAGGAAAAAGCTGATTGCAGCAGCAGAAGCTGAAACAAAAACATCATACAAATTGAAGTCCAGTAACAAGAAATTACTCAACAATTTGGAGTCTGAAGTGAAATGGCATCTTAAATTAAGTGATTTTAGTCACAGAAACTGGGAACTTCATAAAATTTATTAAAGAATCCATCAAATCCAATGATTTTAATCACTTTGTAACAAATAATCCTACAACTACATTTGAGGGATTCTCCATACATTTTTACCATTATTTTTGCTCAAATTTTTTTAGTGGTTACAGGGATCAAGTGTAAGAAGATAATAGGGTTCTAAAATTAAGTAAAAATCAAATACTTAACAAAAAGAAAAAGAAAAAAGAGGGTTTTGGGATCACCTTGTTCTTCTTATTTGGGAAGAAGCCATGCTTTAGTAGAAGCCATGGTGCTTTTCAAAGAAGCTCCTTTTATAAAGAAGAGGATGGCCAACAATTTTGGGCTTTTCTTTCTTCTTATCCACCCCCCTTCTTATTTTTTTATTTTTTTATTTTTTTTTTTTATTTTTTTTTTTTTTTTATTTTTTTTTTTTTATCTGAAAAGTTCTCAGCTTTCTTACTAACCTCTTCAGTTTCCTACAAAGTTTACCATTGTTATATTTATTCCTTCAAAAATTTTAAATTATTTAAAAATAATATAATTAATTATAAATTAAATATTTAATTTTAATTAATAAACAAAATAAATTTATTTTTTTATTTTCTTATTTTTTTAGATATTATATTTAACAATAGATATATATTTTAACCTTTAAAAATTTTAGAAAAATATATTTACAAAAATAAAATTGACATTTTATTTATATTCTATTAAAAAATAAATAGTCTCATAGTGGATGCTTTATATTGCCGAAACGACTGGTCCAGTCTCTATGCTTAAGTTTTTTTTTTTTTTTTTTTTTTAGGCCCGACTGCTTTACTGCAAAGATCGGCTGCCTACTTGCTTAATTCAAACTCGTTATGAATGAAGCGGCAGCATGCTGTCTTTCTCTCAAAAAAAAATAAATAGTCAGATAACGATAACAAGCCAGAATATATATATATAAACAATTTAAAATTTTTGAAGGAATGCATATAAAAAAGTAAAAATTTGTAGGAAATATAAATTTTTAAATTTGATCAGATTCGAATTCGGATTCGGATTCGGATTCGGGTTTTGGATGATCTAATCCATTGGCTTCCCTAAAAGCCACTTCAACCACACTCAACTATGTACTTTTGTATGTACTACTATTATATTTCTTTTTAAAATTTATCTTCTATTTTTCAAATTTATCCTTTGAACAATTAAATCTCCCCAATAAATCCTCGGAGGCAAAAATATATTAGAAAGAAACTAATATTTTTCAGGAATAAATTTAGAAACAAAAAAAAAATAGTAAATTTTAAAATATATATTAAAAATTATTTTTAAAAAAAACTAAATTTAGCTAAAAATATAAAATAATTAGGTTTGAATTTGAGACTCATCGAATTTGAGACTCGAATACCAACTATAAAGCCCTTAACTTGACTCGGTCAACTCTTAATTTTTTTATTTTTTTGCAAATTAAACTTTTTTTAGTTAGTTAAGTTAAAAGTTTTATTAAAATTTATGATTATATTAGTCATTAGTTATTAATTATTTCAGTTTCATTTGCTAGAAAATAATTGAATTTGTTGATTATTTTAACTTTATTTAACAAAAAGTAAATAACATATGAGAGATTTTAGTATGGCTCTAAATAAAGTGTTTGATTTTTTGCTTCTTCAAAAATTTTATTTCAAACACTTATATTTTACTCTCTTAAAATTTTAAATTGATGCATTTAGCCTCCTCCGTGAGAATTCCGTCGCTATTCTGATAATTTATACTAAAAATATTTTTAAAAATAATAAAAATATATTAAAATATTATTTTTTTATATAGAATAAATAAGGATGATTTGATCATTTAGATCTTCCTATTAATGCCATATTTTTAAAAATATTTCTAAAATTTTAAGAAAGCAAAATATAAAATTTTTAAAGTAAGAGAGAAAAAATAAAAAGCAAATATTTATATAATTTTTTTTTTGTATTTTAACCTTTTTTATATTTCATTAAAATGGCCTGTAAGTGATGAATAATTAAATATTTGCAATTTATTTTAGGGGCAATTTTTTATATACCCCTAAAAATTTTTCTGTTTTTAAATTTACCTGTGTACCGTTTGGAGCTGCCGTTATTTGTGTGAAATTACTATTTTACCTTTTCAAATATACCCTTCTATCATAACCAACTTTTCTTATGTACCCTTAAAATTTTCAATAATTTTGATAGATAGGGACAAATAATTTTCAACTCCGATTATTATTTAACTCTAGTTTAACCCTAGTTAACTTAACAAAGAAAAACGGTAGGAATATTTTTAATAACGGTGGAACGTATGAAGAGTATATTAGAAAAAAAAAAATAAGAAAAATAAATTAGATATTTCTTCAGATTTCAGGGGTCCACAAGCAATTATTTCTTTATTTTAAATATTTAAAGTAGTTTTAATTTAATATTCATAATTTTGCTAAAGTTGTTCGTATTTTACTTAATGAAATTAAATTTTGCATCAATTTTAATAAATAATTTTTTTTTAAAAAAAACAAAAAACCATATATCTCAATTATTTTCTATATTAAAAATTGCATCAATTTAGTGCGGCAATTCACCATTGTCTCAAATAGGACCAAAAACATCAGGCATAATACAGCGCTTACAGATTTCGATCAATAACAATGCTCCTGAATCTTCTAAACTAGGGTTAGTTTGATACTCGGAAAACCCAAATCTTCGGAACATAATCCATTCTACAACCCTCACAAGAAAAGAAGATGAACTTTGTGTGCAATTCAAACCACTGGTGTCGAAAATCGCCTACTCAGTTTTCACATTTTGATCCCCGCGCAAACCGAGCCTTGCGAATGTTAAGTAACCGGTGTGTCCTCTTGCGGTGGCGCATGGCTTTGCCGTGACACAAGAACTTCTCTCCGCGCTGCTGCAAGGGTTCAACCCGGTTGACGAGCATTGCCGCCTCTTTTGAGGCGGCGGCCCGACGGCAACGCCCTCTTCTTCTTCTTCTTCTTCTTCGTCTCCGGTATCCGCTCGTCTGCTCTCGCGGATTTCGTAGGTGCGAAGGAGAACCTCGAATGTCCTTATATCTGCACATGAGGAGTGGATAAGCCTTTGCGCGGCATGCATTGCGAAAGAGTTCATCGACGGCGGTGATGTACAAAAGGGACTAACCGGTGAAGCTCGACCGAAGAGTCGAGCAGGTGCGCTGCACTTGCTCGATGCACGGGGAAAACGAGCACAACACTCCGTCTTGCTTCAGCATTCTTACGGCGGACGGTATTGCCAACCACGGCTGCGGGAGGTCGAGGAACGCAGCATCAATAGATCCGCTGTGTTCTGCGGGAAATCCCTCCCCTTGGGTGTCTCTTACATTGACGGTGATCAAGCTGCTTAGACCGGTTCTCTCAAAATCTTCCCTGTCACAGAATATGAATTGTACCGCAAGGATCATCGACGGTGTATTAGAACTCGGTGTTAGTATCGGAAGAATCAGTTCTTTACAAATAGCAACAATGCAACCATTTGACAACGGCGGAAACTGGAATAAGCTTTTGATCCTCAAAAGCAAAAAAAAAACTCCGACCTGGAGATTTTACTTCTGCTGCAGATTGAAGCTGTTCAGGAAAATTTTTGGAGCATATAACATTCAGATGCAATTTGTGGGGGGTGCTAACATTAAATCATGGTATTTTATACCGAGGATGTACCATGTCGGCGACAAATTTGAGAAAGAAACAGTTTTAGTATCGAAAAGAAATTAAATACATAAACTTGCATTCATGCGTGTCATCAGTGATCCTTGTTCTCTACGGGCCCGTTTGGATGTGGGCTAGAACCGGAAATAGCGGGTTTATCCCCCTTATTCTACCAAACGCATCTGAAACCATCTGGTATTGCTTATCCCAAAACAACTAGAATAAGCTGGAACAACAGTTCTTACCCATTATTTTATAATTTTTTTTTTTACCAAACTACCCCTCCTCTCCTCCTTTCTCTCTTCCCAATACACTCTCATCATCACAAATCTCTCTCTCTCCTCTCTCTCTTTTTCTTATTCCCAATACACTCTCATCATCACAAATCCCTCTCTCTCCTCTCTCTCTCTCTTTATCACATATTAACTCTTGAGGGTAAAAAGGTAATTTACCTAACTTATCCTCTTTATTCCTCCTATTCCTCATTATTAAACCAAACACAAAATCTCTTATCCCTAGAACCATCCCAAACGCTTTTTCGCTCTAGTTCCGTACTTTATACTTATCCCCGGTTTAGCTAATTCTACCTTAACCCGATTCCAAACGCAGCCGACATTTTGGATCTTTAACAGAGTATAAGCGAATAATGATTCCCTTCAATCATAATATTCAAGACATATTGCTAATGATCTTACAAATCATGCATTGCAGGTAATTTATGACTCACCTAGCTGACGCCGCCCTCTGCTCATGAAAATCAAATGTGAACACGTGGCCAGAAGGTGCCACAGCGCGAGCGAGAGAGGTCGTAAGAGAACCGCTTCCGGTGCCAGACTCGAGGACCACACAGCCAGGGACAATTTCCATGTAGGAAATCACGAGGCTAATATCCGCGATGTATAAAATCTGGGTCCTATGACTAAGTACGAGTGTCCATAACTCGGGGGTCGGGGCAAGGAGATACACGAACCCGCCCTTGCTGCTGAGCACCTTGGACCCAAATGGCTTTCCAATCCAGTCGGAATGTTTAAAGACTCCGAACCGGTTCTGGAGTTCGGAACCACTACGTACTTCGACCGCCTTCATGTTGTCATGCCTTTCGTAAACTATTACCAAGTCTCCGTCACAGATTTGTCGCTGGAATGAGATCTTCTTCGATGAATCGAGCGGCACCATCATCACTTTAATTTATAACATCCAAAGTATATATAAACATATATAATGCCTGCAAGGAAACAGGCATATATAAACATATCACCGCTTACGAAAACAAAAACAAAAAACCACTGATGTGATTATGATGAGAAAAACCGATAGGGCTTCTTCAAACAGCACTTTGCAAAAGCAATAACGCGAACGGAAACAGGATAAGCTACAAAACAAGAACATTCACATGACAGGTTCCGAGACCGCATAAAGCGTAAGTATCAGAACAACACAAGAACTTCAATTACACTGAATCTACGCTTCTCAACTTGAATAATTAATCTTTTAATTGCATAAAACTTACGAAAACAAAAACAAAAAAACCACTGGTGTGATTATGATGAGAAAAACGGATAGGGTTTCTTCAAACAGCACTTTGCAAAAGCAATAATGCGAACGGAAACAGGATAAGCTACAAAACAAGAACATTCACATGACAGGTTCCGAGACCGCATAAAGCATAAGTATCAGAACAACACAAGAACTTCAATTACACTGAATCTCTGAATCTCTGCTTCTCAACTTGAATAATTTTAATCTTTTAATTGCATAAAACTTACGAAAACAAAAACAAAAAACCACTGATGTGATTATGATGAGAAAAACTAATAGGGTTTCTTCAAACAGCACTTTGCAAAAGCAATAATGCGAACGCAAACAGGAAAAGCTACAAAACAAGAACATTCACATAACAGGTTCCGAGACCGCATAAAGCATAAGTATCAGAACAACACAAGAACCTAATTACACTGAAGCTCCACTTCTCAAATTGAATAATTCATCTTTTAATGCTTTAATTGTTCATGAAATTTGCTTCGTACCCCTAAAATCATCAACTTTAATCATACTACTTCTCGAAGAAGAGGTACTTATTGATTAATAACACATCCTAATTCCTTCCTAAAACATGCTTCAATTAAGCTAACACACATCGTTTCTCTCTTATAATGCGGATTATTGCTCATGCTATAATCCTAATTCCTCATTTTTTTTCTCAGATAAACCCATGCCACTCTCTCCAGTTAACAGGGATAAGTTTACCTCCACCACCACCACCTCCGCCGCCGCCGCAAGCGGCGCCGCCCCCAAGGTGACGGCGATGGTGAAACGAAAGAGTGAGAGAGAGAGCTTTACCTCCTCTTCGGCGGCAGTGCCACTGCGGCTGCGCCGGCGCCGGCGCCGGCGGAGGAGGCGGCGGCGCGTCGGCGGCGGCGGCGGCGGCGGCGGCGGAGGAGGAGGAGGCCGATTAGGGTTTCGCCCTCGATCGCAAGGAGTAGAAAAAAGAGTGGGGTTTAGGGTTTTCAGTGATTAATATATATCGAAATATTTTAGTATTTATCAGAGTTTTAAATTAAAATTTAAAATTTAAAAAAATTAAAATGATTTGAGCAAAATTTGGTGGGATTTTGAATTAGACTTGACGCGTAATCAAATCCGAATTCGAATTGAAATTTACATAACGCAACACATTTTTTTTCGTTTTCTCAAAAAAAAAACCCCTCAAAAGTTATTAAATATTTTTTTTAGTTTTTTTTTTTTTTTTTTTTTTTTTTTTTTTTTTTTGACTGCTATTGGCATACAATTAATTTTATATGGTTTACAAAAAAAAAAAAAAAAAAAATTATTTATTATAAATTTTGGCTAGTAATAAATATATAAAATTATATAACCCACCGTTCATGACACAACTCGTGTTCGGCCCGAAATAAGCTCGAGATCGATATAAATAAGTCGAATACGAGCATAACTTTTAGCTATAAATGCTCATGCTCGATTCGATATAACTCGTATATTCATATATTTTTATTATTTAGATTTTTTAGGTCTACTTAAATATAAAAATTTATATTTTGTAAATTTTAATTATTATATTAAAATTTTAATTTTAAATTTTTTTTGACTTTCCATTTCATAGTAAAATTGACAATTTAATTTACTGATTGTAAGCGAGCTAACTAATATTCGGTTCGAGCACAAACTGAATTTTTTAGCTCGATTATTTTATTAACGAGCCAGTGTACCTGTTTAATAAATGAGCCAATCACAGTTTGTAATATCTTCAGAATTTGAATTAGTTCTATATTTAAATAATATAATATTACTAAATCTCTTAACTCGAATATAATATTTTAGATGGTAGCAAGGTTCAAGAGGTTAACATGGTTGAGCGTGGTAGAACTAGAATAGTTCTAAAATGGGTAATTTCTTGAAAAGTTGGGGCGCCATAGTTAGTATCAGAGTCATTCACCAGCCAAAAATATAAGATGAGTTTTGGCTGAGCTAGTGTTATATAACGAGTAGAGCGTGACTCTCCGGCTAATGACTGTTGTGGGTGGAGTTTAGCTCCTCACAAGGTCGATTAAGACTAGCGAGACGAGTCTCACATCGCCTGATGCTTGTGAGTGTGGCTAAGCTTGACGAGAACGTCATGACTTAAAGATGAAAAAAATGTGATACTTTCGAAATTTGGATTAGTCCTATGTATAAATAAATAATAAAACTAAATCTCTTGAGCCGACTATATCATTTTAGAGTAATGCTACATGTACACCCCGAAGGGGTGTACATCATACATCTCCACTATTTTAATGGTGACGATATTTTTTACGGGTCACATCAAGTGACCCATCATCACACCCCCACCCTTAGATGGGTGGGGGTGTGAGATGTACACCCCTTACGGGTGTACACATAGCATTTTCCATCATTTTAAATGGTAATAGGACCCAATACATTAAGCCTTCGTTTGGTTAGAGGGTTAGAGGGGGGGGGGGATAAGCCCTTATCCCCCCCCCCCCCCCATTTATCCCCAAACGCTATTTTGGGAGGTGGGAATAGCTAAACCCATTCTTAGCGGGTTATTCCAAAATAACCCGCTAAGGGGTGGATTTAGCAATTCCCACCCCGAGGCGGAATAGCGGAATAGCGGAATAGCAGAATAGGAATTTAATATTAAATTTTAAATAATATTAAATATTTAATATTATTTAATATTAATATTAAATAAAGCAAATATTTAATATTTAAATATTAAATATTTAAATATTAAATATTAAATATTTAATATTTAATATATTTAATATTAATATTTAATATTAATATTAAATATTAAATATTAAATATTAATATTTAATATTTAGATAAATATTAATATTACTATTTAATATTAAATATTAATATTAATATTTAATATTAAATATTAATATTACAATTTAATATTTAATTCTAAATATTATTTGAATTTTTTAATATTTATCTAAATTAAATATAAGGTTGATTAATACCATAAATTTATTTAATTTTAAATTATATTGTAAAGGGCAAAATAGTAAATAAAAATATTTATCCCCTCAATTCTTCTTATTCCTCTATATCCAACCAAACATAATTTTTTCTTATTTATCTTATTCTTCTTATTCCTATATAATTTACCAAACACAATTTTCTTTAAACCTGGTATAACTCTTAAACCCAACCAAATAGAAATTTACACTAATCCCTGCTAATACCATAACTTATACCTATTCCCGGTATAACTAAATTTTTCTTATCCCCGAACCAAACGCAGCCTTAATAAAGAGAATTAAGCGTGTTAGAGTTAGAATAGCTCTACAATGGATAGCCTCCGGGATGTTAGGGCGTCATTCAGATCGCTCATGTTACGCTCGTTGACAGCTCCAGATCGTTTCCAAAATATAAAAATAAGTTTAGAACAATTATAAATAGAAAATAATAATTTATTTATTTATTTATACATTATTTATGACTAATTTACCTTTTCTTTTATATTTATTTTATTTTTTATTTGACTCTAGTTGAAAATATCATAAGCCCTTATCCCCCCCCCCATTTATCCCCAAACACTATTTTGGGAGGTGGGAATAGCTAAACCCATTCTTAGCGGGTTATTCCAAAATAACCCGCTAAGGGGTGGGTTTAGCAATTCCCACCCCGAGGCGGAATAGCGGAATAGCGGAATAGCAGAATAGGGATTTAATATTAAATTTTAAATAATATTAAATATTTAATATTATTTAATATTAATATTAAATAAAGCAAATATTTAATATTTAAATATTAAATATTTAAATATTAAATATTAAATATTTAATATTTAATATATTTAATATTAATATTAAATATTAAATATTAATATTTAATATTTAGATAAATATTAATATTACTATTTAATATTAAATATTAATATTAATATTTAATATTAAATATTAATATTACAATTTAATATTTAATTGTAAATATTATTTGAATTTTTTAATATTTATCTAAATTAAATATAAGGTTGATTAATACCATAAATTTATTTAATTTTAAATTATATTGTAAAGGGCAAAATAGTAAATAAAAATATTTATCCCCTCAATTCTTCTTATTCCTCTATATCCAACCAAACATAATTTTTTCTTATTTATCTTATTCTTCTTATTCCTATATAATTTACCAAACACAATTTTCTTTAAACCTGGTATAACTCTTAAACCCAACCAAATAGAAATTTACACTAATCCCTACTAATACCATAACTTATACCTATTCCCGGTATAACTAAATTTTTCTTATCCCCGAACCAAACGCAGCCTTAAGAGAATTAAGCGTGTTAGAATTAGAATAGCTCTACAATGGATAGCCTCCGGGATGTTAGGGCGTCATTCAGATCGCTCATGTTAGGCTCGTTGACAGCTCCAGATCGTTTCCAAAATATAAAAATAAGTTTAGAACAATTATAAATAGAAAATAATAATTTATTTATTTATTTATACATTATTTATGACTAATTTACCTTTTCTTTTATATTTATTTTATTTTTTATTTGACTCTAGTTGAAAAAATCATAAGAGCGGTAAGAGAGTACCAGGGACCAATTCTGATTTGTTTCCCCCCCCTTTTTTTTTTTTTTTTTTTAAGTAATAGATTCAAATAACACATAAAATTTAAATCCAACTGAAGCAATACCAACAAAATTTTCAACAGAATCATAAAATAGCAGCAATAATTTGCTGATACATTCAAATACAACACATTAAATCCTTCAAACTGAGGTTCTGCAGAGATTTCAGAAGAAGTTCACAACAAGACACAATTTCACAAATTCCACAACAAAAACATGCTCCTTTTTTTATCTTTATTTTTACACAATTCCTGCTTCGTTCGTCGATTATTCCTCGCGATTATCTTCAGAACCTTAGCCGACGCCTTGCGATTATTCCGACGTAGCAGAAACTATATGGAGAAAGATAGAACAGCCTGCCGGTCGAAATAACAAGATTAGTGCAATCAGAATCTGACGAAAATTTCTGCGACAGACTTCGACAGATATCGAGTGGAATGTGTGAATGTGTTGTTTA
This sequence comes from Tillandsia leiboldiana, assembly GCA_029204045.2. NCBI lineage: Eukaryota > Viridiplantae > Streptophyta > Magnoliopsida > Poales > Bromeliaceae > Tillandsia > Tillandsia leiboldiana. Next base: position 1,804,138 of record CM055060.1, read on the forward strand.
CTCTTCATTCCTCTTTAATGATCTGAACATTTTACTCTTCATTGCTCAGCATAACAATTAAGCTTCGCGTACGCGATTTAATAATTAATTGTTCGAGTCGAAACTTTAAGAAATGAAATCACATCAGAATCAAATCGCGGGACTGGAATGCTATGGATTTAAGATTAGCCGAAAAGAAAAAAAAAATATTTTGGTTAGATGTATACCTCCATGATAGACACTACTGTTGGATCATCCTGTGGGAGGAACTTTTGCGGGTTCGACTTTTTTATGTGTGATTCTAACATGTTGAGCTGCTCATAAATCTCCTTTAGCAATTTTAGTTGCTCCTTACTCTTCTCAGAATCGTCTTTTCGCGTACTCTTCGCATCCTCGAGTTGCTTCAGCTGTTTCTTAGTTTGTTCTAAGTTCGCCTGCGACGTCGAACTCCCGACTTGCGGATCCCCCTTAAGTGGTGAGCACAATTTGAACTCTTCGAGCAAGTATTTCCCTTTCTCGGACTTGGAAAGATCGCTTCGATGGTGTCTAGTCGTGAATGCCTTGTTCAACCAGTGATCATCGGTTTTTTTGGACTCGAAAGTGTCCTTCTTGTAAATATCACTTTCGTTGCGACTAACGTGAATTTTCGAAACTTCAAATATGTCGTGGACGAGGGTCGAATAGATCGAGTTCTCATTCGATTTGGCTCCGCCGCTACCTTTCATTCCGACTATCGAATCGTGTAACGTCTCGTGGCTCAATGCTGAGTACCACGAGCACAACGACGAAGACTCCTCCCCCGAGCTTACGGGATGAATAGTCGAACTCGATTTAGTTTGCGTGGGTACGGCGGTATCTTCAATTGCCGATTCCTTCGTAATTTGATCTCCGATTTCTTTTTCAATACATTTTTCGGTGAGTTGGTTTGCGTACTCGTCGATTCCGTCCATGTCACGGCAAAGCTTATCGAAATGAAGCGAAGGTAAAGAGTTCCTCCTAACCGATAAGCTATGACGGTCGCTCTTATCACTCGAATATGTTTCACCGTGAATTCTCTCTTCTCCGACGTCGAGAACGTTGACGCCGATATTCGACAACTTGTGTCTGTACAAATGAAGTTGGTTTCTGAGGAGCGAGATCTCGAGTTCTTTTTGCTGCATTACTTCTTCGAGGACCGTCAAGGATTCATCGGTGTGATAAATCTTTTCCTCTGCCATTCTTTTGTATTGGCTCGCTTCCATTTTCTCCGCGGCTTTCTCCCTCTGAAGTCGTAAGATCATCGATAAGGCCTCGCTCGCTGCGGTCGCTGACGCTTCTCTCTCCTCCTCTAGCTCCATGTACAGCTTCTTCATTATCATGTATTGGTTGCATAGTGCTTCTTTTAGCACCGCAACCTCGTCTTCCGCCATCTTCAGAAAATTTCAGTGTTTTAGTTCCCCTCCGACCTGCGAGAAGTCACCGTAAATCTCGAAACAAAGACGATAAATAGAGCAAATTAATCATTCATTATGCGATTTTTATTCAATCATACAATGGCAAGGATCTTCTCCACCACATGATCTTCATGTAAATGCTCACTTTCTCTTCTTTCGTGTGATCGAGAACATAAATCATTAAGAACATCTTTCTCTGACGGTTTAAGTTTCGTTCCACATGTTATCAGAATAAGAGATCCCAAAATACTACGAAGGCTCGAAAGTTACGAAGAGATTAAAATTACTCGGGATAATCCAACGTCGGTCCATTGCCGAGATCTACTTACCAAAGGAACCAAAAAAAAAATTTGCGAAAAATTATCAAAATTCAAAAGGAAACTCACCCGCGAAGCTCGCAATATGTCATCGAAACATCGCACGCAAACACGATTTTCTTTAAGGAAAAAAAAAAAAAAAGAAGTTGAAGAAAAAGAGAGGAGGAAGAGTTAGATTATTATTGATGAAGTTGATGATGGAGGAGGGGAACCAAAAAGTATTGCAAAAGAATCCAATGTTGGCCCCCCAAAAATTAAACCCAAAAATTGTTTTAATCTCCGTATAATCTCTCTCTCTCTCTCTCTCTCTCTCTCTCTCTCTCTCTCTCTCTCTCTCTCTCTCTCTCTCTCTCTCTCTCTCTCTCGCTTATGTTTCCTTTATTTTCGCTCTCCCTCTATTATTTGAGGAGATAAAAGGACAAAATATATGTCATATGTAGTCCAAATTTTTCTACGGCTAGTCCTCGCCAGGTTTTTCAAATGGCCGTTAACCCAACGGTCCTATAACGGCTAACGACAACACATTCACCGTCGGCACGTTCGGTCCACATGTCAGCCAAAAAATCATCATCATCATAGTACTGTTTATATATTGCTTTGAGATTCGCACGTTCATATAGAATTACTATAGTAGTGTTTATATATTGCTTCGAGATTCTTGTGTTGTATACGATGAACTAAATTTAATTATATTGGGCTTTGTTTAATATATTGTATAAACTGTAAATTATCAATTTCTCGTATGTCAGCCAAAGTATCATTATGGAAACAAACTTTACCATCTATATCTTGCTTTGAGATTCGTGCGTTCTATACGATGAACTGAATTTGATTATGTTAGGCTTTGTTTGATATATGGTATAAATTGTAATCCACCATTTTTCTCATATGTCAGTCAAAATATCATCATAGAAACAAACTTTACCGTCTATATCTTATTTTGAGATTCGTGTGTTTTATACAATGAACTGAATTTTATTATATTGGACTTTATTTGATATATGATATAAATTGTAATCCATCATTTCCCCACATGTCAGCCAAAATATCATTATAGAAATAAATTTTACCGTCTATATCTTGCTTTGAGCTTCGTGCATTCTATACGATGAACCGAATTTTATTATATTAAACTTTGTTTGATATATGATATAAACTGTAATACACCATTTTCCCCACATGTCAGCCAAAGCATCATCATAGAAATAAATTTTACCGTCTATATCTTGCTTCGAGATTCGTGTATTCTATACGATGAACTGAATTTGATTATATTAGACTTTGTTTGATATATGGTATAAACTGTAATACATTATTCCCCCCCCCCCCCCCCCACATGGCAGCCAAAGTATCATCATAGAAATAATCTTTGTCGTCTATATCTTGCTTTGAGATTCGTGCGTTCTATACGATGAACAAAATTTGATTACGTTGGGCTTTATTTAATATATGGTATAAATCGTAATTCATTATTTTCCTACGTGTCGACCAAAGCATCATTATAGAAACAAATTTTACCGTCTATATCTTGCTTTGAGATTTGTACGTTCTATACGATGAACTGAATTTGATTATATTGGACTTTGTTTGATATATGGTATAAATTGTAATCCACTATTTTTCCACATGTCAGCCAAAACATCATCATAAAAATAAATTTTACCATCTATATCTTGCTTTGAGATTCGTGCGTTCTATACGATGAACAGAATTTGATTACGTTGGGCTTTATTTGATATATGGTATAAACCATAATCCATCATTTTCTCACGTCTCGATCAAAGCATCATCGTAGAAACAAATTTTACCGTCTATATCTTGTTTTGAGATTCATGCGTTCTTTGATTATATTGGACTAATTTGATATATTGTATAAATCGTAATCCACCAACTCCCTGAGCAACGTAGAGCCACCACCATATGGAAAATGCTATGTGTACACCCCTTTCGGGGTGTACATCATACACCCCACCCATCCAAGGGTGGGGGTGTGATGATGGGTCACTTGATGTGACCCGTAAAAAATATCGCCACCATTAAAATGATGGGGGTGTATGATGTACACCTTTTCGAGGTGTACATGTAGCATTGCTCCCACCATATACCGTCTATGTTGCTTTGAGATTCGTGCATTTTGCATTTAATTTGCCTTCAAGTTGGGCGTAGATTATTATAATCCTGTAATCTTAGGATGGAGGTTTTAGATAGATGGTATTAAAATTTGAATTTAGCCCCATTTTGTAACAAAAATTAAGCAGGAACTGTCCTCAAGGAGAGACCATCAAAAACCATCCAAGTCGCTTTGAGATTCGTGCATTATATGCGATGAGCGATTACTTTAGGATTGATTATTATTAGGTAGGTCGGAAAAATAATATCAGTAGTTGCATCAGTGTGAAAATAATAGGGGCAATTTCTTACCTATTCCTAAAAATTTTTCTGTTTTCAAATTTATCCCTCTTAGAAGACTAATATTAAAACTACCCTTCTTAAGTTCCAACTTCTTTCCAAAATACCCCTGAAGTTAAACTCTGTTAGTGTACTGTTTTATTAGTGTACTGTTTGGAACTGCCGTTAGCTGTATAAAATTACTATTTTGCCCTTTCAAATATACCCTTCTATTATAACCAACTTTTCTTATATACCCTTAAAATTTTCAATAGTTTTCGTATTTACCCTTAAAATATCGAATTACTTTCTTATTTGCCCTCCAACGGCCATCTTAACTCCGATTTTGAATTTTTTTTTTGTTTTTTTCTAGAACAGCTGAAGAAAAATGTTTTAATAGATAGGGACAAAATAGATATTTTCAATAATTTTTAACTCCGATTATTATTTAACTCTAGTTTAACCCTAGTTAACTTAACAAAGAAAAACGGTAGAAATATTTTTAATAACGGTGGAACGTATGAGGGATATATTAGAAAGAAAAAAATAAGAGGGGTAAATCAGATATTTCTTTATATTTCAGGGGTAGACAGACAATTATCCCAAAATAATAATACATCACTCATTAAACGATCATTGTCCCAGAACACTGAAAAGAACTACTGCAATTTTGATTCATCACCAATAGAAGGGAAGCATGCAAAAAATCTAAATCATTTGGTACAGCAAATACAACAGCTCACATCATAAACACAAACCAAATTAATTTTAAAAAAAATGATCCAGTGATTTCAAAATGAAGAGAACAATATCTAGCACATGGAAGAATTTACTCAAAGAAGCTTGCTAGTCGATCGGAACTTCGACCTCCATCCTCAGATCAGAGTTGCCAAGGATCTGCGAGAGAAATAGTGGTTAAACATCTGCATCAGGCCGAGATTCGAAGTATTTTTACTTGTATTCAAACATGTATATCAGACAGTAGAGGCAGCAGGCCGCTTTTCTGAGCACAGGGTGTCGGATCGTTGGCGCTAACCATTAATCCCAAAAGCTCGAGTTATTAGAAATACGCAACCAATTCACTTAAAGCGTACAGACACAGCGCCCACGGGTCTCGACCGGACTCAACCCACCTGGACGTTGGGTCTATTGTTGGGCCTCTTGCCGTTAGGTCTATTGTGAACCGCAGCCTTACTCAACTTATTAGTCTCCTGGGCCTATTGTCACGGGCAGGAGTTGGACCTATTTTTAACCCATAAATAAATAGCCAACACAGAGGACAGACCGAGTGCGGCAGTAGCAACGGCAGACTCGCGAAATTGAATCACGTAAATTGAAATTATCGAGATGGGTCGTCTTCTTGCTCTAGAAGAAAGGACAGTGCGATAACCAAAAGTGTTCTAAGAACAAGATTCGCAAGTTGTACGCCCTTCTATTAGGCGATGCAAATTGCTAATCACCGTCGATCAGGTCATTTTCTCACTGTGTTTAAAGTCAATCACGTAGCAGCGAACTTAAATCATCATATCACACGGCATGGATTTCAATACAAATATCATAGAACCTTTCAAATGAGAAGACTCGGAGAAACTACCAATTCACTTAAAGCGTACAGACACAGCGCCAGCGTACAGACACAGCGCCCACGGGTCTCGACCGGACTGAACCCACATGGACGTTGGGTCTATTGTTGGGCCTCTTGCCGTTAGGTCTATTATGGACCGCAGCCCTACTCAACTTATTGGGCTCACCCAACTCAACTTATTAGTCTCCTGGGCCTATTGTCACGGGCAGGAGTTGGACCTATTTTTAATCCATAAATAAATAGCCAACACAGGGGACAGACAGAGTGCGGCGGTAGCAACGGCAGACTCGTGAAATTGAATCACGTAAATTGAAATTATCGAGATGGGTCGTCTTCTTGCTCTAGAAGAAAGGACAGTGCGATAACCAAAAGTGTTCTAAGAACAAGATTCGCAAGTTGTACGCCCTTCTATTAGGCGATGCAAATTGCTAATCACCGTCGATCAGGTCATTTTCTCACTGTGTTTAAAGTCAATTACGTAGCAGCGAACTTAAATCATATCACACGGCATGGATTTCAATACAAATATCATAGAACCTTTCAAATGAGAAGACTCGGAGAAACTACCTTCATGAAGTCGGGCAGAGTTAGCGAGGAATCCGGTGTGTATCCAGCTTCTTCTAATACCCGTGCCAGAACTTCCTAATAAGAGAAAGAAAATATTGACATCTTGATACGGGACAAGAAATCATATAATTGCTAAAGCTGAATGCTCCTGTGTCATATGAATATAGGGTTAATTATATACAGGTCCCTGCAAATATATTAAATAGCAAATATATCCCTACAAAATTTAACTTTTCATATTTATCCCTTCAAAAATTCACTGTTATTCAAATCTATTCCTACCGTCCATCTCTGTTAGAAAAGTTAAGTTAACCATAGGTTAAATGCTTAACCTTGGTTAGATAAAAAAAATAAATTTACCTTTTTACCCTTTGTATATTATAATTATTTAATATATTATTTAATTAATTAGATAAAATATTAGTTAATTATTTAATTAATTTAATAAATAATTAGTTAATTAATTAATTAATTAGTTAATTATCTGGGTGAGCTCGCGGGGGCAAAAAAGTCATTTCACATCGAATCTGTTAAAATATAAACCGATTCCAAACGGTACTAAACCAGAGGGGTAGATTTGAAGAACTTAGAATTTTTGAAGGGATAAATATAAAAAGTTGAATTTTGTAAGGATATATTTGCTATTCGACATATTTGCAGGGACCTGTATGCAATTAACCCATAAATATAATATGGACCGAGTAAGCAGAGTGCCAAATTATATATATATATATATATATATATATATTCCAGATGGACGAACAACCATAAAAGCGAAAATGTAAGACAAACCCATAAACAAGAACGCAACTAACCTGCCTTTGCTGCTCAGTCATAAAGGCACCAGTCAAGTCCCGCAGCACATTCAAAACATCGTCAAATGTAACCTTCCCATTGCAGTCCGAATCATAAGCCTTAAATATAACTACAAAAATAGAGCATAATGGAATTGAAAAAAGCCAAACACTGAATCGGGATGAGAAGAAATTGTCCTTAAAAACATGCATTTCCTACATTCAATCTTCTGCTGCAGACTTGTGCGAGAGCTAAATGCTGATAAGAATGCAACAAACTCTTTGAAATTCAAACCATCCAGCATCCTCAACAGCCTCTGCCAAAGCAGTTAACACCGAACAAATATTTATAAAAACATGCATTGAGACTAAAACTAGACAATAAACTTCATATATCCCCTTGGGTTGATCAGACTCAACACTCTACCACCCGAAGATCCCTGTTCTATTGCCCGTTACGACTTTTCCGCTAATTACCACCATATTGAGTATCCGGAAATCAGATAGCTCATCTAAGATTTATAGAAAATAATTTTATTAATTAATCCCATTGCGCCTTATTGCTTACTCCTTATGTACAGTGATTTACGTGAGCTACATTGTCAGGTGCTTGATTTAAACAGAGTTTTTACCAAACTCTCGTTGGCAACGAGAACAGCAACGAGGAGTGTGACAGTTTGACCCACTGAGTAATAAAAGTGAAACGTCGAGGCGTATCCAATTCTTTTCCTATCCAAAATAAAGAGAAACAAAACCACGATAAACCTCAGCGAGAGGATTGACGGCGAATTCGGGAACCGACAAGAACTCATCTGCAGAGATGAATCCGCTGCCACTCCGATCGAGCTGGCAAAATCTGTGGTAGAGCGAGACAATCTCTTGCTGCGAAACTAAAAAAAATTACAACTTTAATTCGTAAGCATCATACTTTTTCCAAAAGAAGATCTACTACTTAGATCCAAGTCAGAACCCTATATGATTAAGAATCGGAAATAGATTCAAATTAGAGCTAGCGTAGAAATGAGATGTCATGGATCGAAGGGTAAGGAGGAGCATAAAATTCCAACTTTAATCCATAAATATCGTAATTTTTGGAAAGAATTCTACTATTTACATCCAAGTCAAAAGCCCACATGATTTCGAATTGAAAATAGGTTCAAACTGAGCAAATAGAGTAATAAGATGAACATGCAAAAAATTAATCCATAAACATCATAATTTTTAAAAGGTTAAAATGCCAAAAACAAAAAAAAACCTACAAATCTCCGCTTTTGCATTTTATCTTCCTATCTTTCAAAAATCTCTATTTTAGCCACTTAAAATTTAAAGTTGTAGCACTTAATTCAGTACATAAATTGTATGGTACAGCCGAATAACTTACTAAAGTATCCCATACCATTTACAAATTAATTTTTCGTTTTTGTGCCATTTCTAAAGATAAAATGGGTCCAGTTGATTCGTATGCATGGATCGGCGACGAAATAGTAATGATGCGAGATTAATTGCTATAATTATGAGAGCAACAACATCTACAATGTAGATCCAAATCAAAACCCTATATGATTAAACTAGAGCTAATGTACTAATGAGATGCATATGGATCGAAGTGGGTATGGAGAAGCTGAAAAATTAAGATCTAAAATTATATCCAAATCGAAATCCTAGATGATTAGGAATTCGAAACAGGTTCAAATTTAGATAAAATGGAGTAACGAGAGCTCACACGCGTGGTTGCAGTGCTCTTGGACCTCTTCAATGTCGTACTGAGTGAGCATTGAGGACGTGTTCCCCATGGCGACGGCGACGACGACGACGACGACGCTCCTGCGAGAGAAACACGAAGAGGGGAGGGGAGCTTCGGAGTTGGATCGAAACCCTAATCACAACCCTAACCCTAATTTCGCCATTAAAGGGGGAAGGATCGGGCGATTATGAGAGAGAGAGAGAAAGAGAGAGGAAACAGGGAAATGGGAACGCCATTGAACCAGTTCATGGGCCGGGCGAACGGGTTTCGGGTTGGGCCTGGATCGGTCCGATTCGAATGTGTGGGCCGGGTCGAAACCGGCCCAGAAGATATTATAGGCTAAATTATAAAAAAGTGTTAATTACATACAGCTCCCTGTAAACATATCAAATAACAGATATATCACTATAAAGTTTAGTTTTTATATTTATTTATTTTCAAAATACTAAGTTGTTCATATATGTCATTACCGTTAATGTTCGTTTAAAAAATATAATTAACTATAGATTAAATACGATTAGTTAGTGAGATAAATTTACTTTTTTATCCTTTTATATATTTTTACACTATTTTAATAGTTAGGCTTCTGGAAGGACATATTTGAAAGGGTAAAACTGTCATTTCACTTATATTCGGTGAAAAATAACAGTAACAAACTATAGTGATATATATAAACTACTTAAAACTTTTGAAAGAATAAATATAAAAAATTAAACTTTGTAGGAATATATTTACTATTCGACATATTTACAGAGAACTGTATAAAATTAACCCTATAAAAAAAAATCCATTGTCTCAAATAGATTCAAAAAATTTAAAACATTAATAAATTAGACCAAAAATTGTTGTTAAAATAATTTGGTATTTTTTAAATTTGATTGCGGGTGGACGGACAAACATGCGGATTACCCATAAGAAACTTTTTGTTTTATTTTATTTTATTCTTATACATTTTTTAAGAACAGTAAAACAAAAGGAGTATTATTTGTTTTTATTTTCTTAATTGTTCAAAATATTTTCCAATTGTTGAAAATATTTATAAATAAATAAATATTAAAATAAAAATAAAAATCAAGCCCAGTTTCTAGAAGTTTCCGGAATCACGAGTGGCGACCGATACATTAAGCCATCATCACTGTCGGATGGTAAAATCGAGAGTCTGGGGAGCCCATCCCAAGGCAATTTTTTGTATGGACCACGCGTGCCACGTCATCCGTAGACCTGTTCTCTGTTCCACTCTTCATCTCAATAATATATATATATATATATTAAAAAAATACATACTATTTATTTTAAATAGAAAAATAAAGTAATTAGATTTTGAATTATCACTTGTATTAGAAATTATTTGTATTATAATAATATTTTTTTATCGTAATAATACGGTGAGGATCACCTTATTTTTTACGTTTCATAGTAGCATATTTTTATTTTATTATTTTGTATTTTGAGCAATGTATTAAAATATTCTATAATATTATCTCTACTTTATCATAAATAGTTATTATTATTATTATTGATTTTGGTCACGTAAAAATATATAAAATTTATCTGAATTATGAACTATTTTGAATTTGATTATCTACCTTTCAAACGTTTAATTTGACTATCCAATCTTTCAGTTTATTTTATATGAGTCAGCTAAAAATATTTTAATTTTAAATTTTTTTAACTATAATGATTTATAGTTCAAATAAATTCTCTTCGTTTTTATCTATAATCTTTATAATACATGAATCCTGAGTTTGGGTATCCGACGTGGCGACTCCTCACTGGGTTGGTGGGTTTTAGGATGTTACCGGATTGGCCGATTTTGCAGTGCTGGTTACTGACTTATAATCTATATTAATATTAATTTTGTCCTTTCAAATATGTCATTCTAAAAATTCCAACAGTTAAATTAGTGCAAAAATATATGAAAAAATAAAAAAATAAATTTATTTCACTAACTAATATATATATATATATATATAAAATTAATCTTAAAAAATAATAATGCAATTTTTGAAAAACTGTATAGAGCAATTTGTGCACATTGAAGTACGGGTCCACGGCTTACGTGGTGGACCGGGTCCGGCGCAAAAGATATGTGTCCCACATTGAGCCGGTGGTCCCCACCACCAAAGTGCCTCGGTGTTGGTGGGCCCGAAGAGATCGAACGGTCGGATTCGCGCCGTCCCGTGGGACCGCCCTAACTGATTCCCCTGGCCCACTCACGAGGTGGGCCCCACCGCCCCCCATGTGCCGCAACGGAGTGGTGGGCGGGGGTGGGCGGGGCCCACCACTCGAGGTTCCCACTTCCCACTAAAAAAAATTGTTCCCTGCACCCGGTGTATAATCACATCTCGTACACCGCATCCTGTACAATTTATAATAGAGGCCTCAAAGTCTAAGCCTAAATTAATAAGGCACGGTTTAATTGCATATACTTGTTATTATATTATAGGGTTAATTTCATGTAGGGATGGCAATCCAGCTCGATGTTCACGAGTCACCTCGTGTTCATCTCGAAATGAGCTCGAGATCGAATCGTTCGTTTAGTAAACGAGTTTGAACACGAACCGAATTTTTCAGCTCGTTTAATAAACGAGCCGAACACGAGCTGAGGTTAGCTCACTCGTGTTCAGCTCGATAACAGCTCGAATATATATATATATATATATATATATATATATATATATATATATATATATATATATATATATATATATAGTGTTGAGCTTATATATTTTTAAAAGTACAAACTAAATCATGCTTGTGAATTTTTTACTATTGAGATTTGTATTAAAATTTGTGCAATTATACTTTCGCTTTCTCTCTCTCTAGTTGATTTTACAATTGCACAAATCTCAATACAAATGCAATAGTAAAAAATTTACAAGCATAATTTATCTTGTGCTTTTATAAGTATATATATAAACTTTAGTATATATATATATATATATATATATATATATATATATATATATATATATATATATATATATATATATATATATATATATAGGGTCTGGCTACTATACTCTTATGAGTAAAATTCTTTTGTATTCACAAGTTTTCATCACCTAAATAAAAGAATGTGCGGTTAGGATTATAGTAGACCATAGAATTTATACTATTTCCCCAACAACCTAGTAAACCCTAGGGGGATCAATATCATCCTAACCGCACATTCTTTCATTCAAGGGTAAAAAAATTATGAGCATAAGTATAGTAGCCCTAAGGTTATCAATTTTTTATGAATTTTAATTATTAGATTAAAATTTTATTTTTTTAATTTTCTTTCAACTTTATACCTAATAGTAGGAATGAAAATCAAACTTGTTGTTTGCGAGCCAGCTCATGTTCGGCTCGTTAATATAAGAGCCGAACACGAGCCGAATTTTTCAACTCGATATTTAAACGAGCCAGCTCGTGTTCGGCTCGTTTATTAAACGAGCCGAACACTAACCGACCCCAGCTCGCTCGTGTTAGGCTCATTGACATCTCTAATTTCATGCATCTTTGTGTAAATATATCGAATAATAAATATGTTTCTATAAAGTTTAACTTTTTTATGTTTATCCCTTCAAAAGTCTTAAATTGTTCGTATATGTCTATCTAATTTGTTATCGTTAGCTTACTAGTGAAATGTCAATTTTGTCCCTGTAAATATGTCTCTCCAAAAGTTCGACGATTAAGTATAATATCCGAAAGGATAAAAAAAATAAATTTATCTCACTTACTAACCAATATTAAGTATTTAATTTATGGTTAACAATATTTTTTTAACGAACATTGACGGTATAGACATATATAAATAATTTAGGACTTTTGAAGAGATAAATATGAAAGTTGATTTTGTAGGAATATATTAGCTATTAGATATATATGTTTATGGTGATATGTATGAAATTAATCCAAAAATATATTATAACTCACTTTTATATTATTATGATATGTGCAACGTAATCTTTAAACTGTCCAAAATATTCGATATCCTATAATCGACTCGGATGCTATCCCGATAAAAAAAATTATTCATTAAAATTTCGTATATGGTATAACGCCCAAACTTTCCAGAGAGTCACTCATCCTAGAACTACTCTAACTCTAGCATACTCAACCCTCTTAACCTCTTAGGCCTTATTACCATCCAAAATACTACAGTCGGATTAAAAGATTTAGTTATATTACGTCACTTATATATAAAAGTAATCCAAATTTCGGAGGTGTCGCATATAGGCCGAGATATTTTGTACTCACACCTGATTTGGACCCGATCCAGATATGACCTTTAAATAGGTAGGGTATGAAATAGTTTTAAAATCTGGATCCGAACCGGATCCAAACTCAGATCCGGTGAAATACCCTATATAGTAATATTGGGTGGAGTATGATAGTTTTTTCATAATTTTTGTACTCATAAAAAGTAATATATTTTTCTCGTATTAACCTATTTTATTATTTCTTCATTATAACATGAGTTTTCTACAGTAAAAAATTTGTGATTGACCCATAAATCATTTAATAAAATTTATAAAAAATATATACATATCGGTATTCATATTAGATTTAAATCCGATCCGTACTCGAACCGTATCCAATTTTAAGCATGCAATATATGAATAGTCACTATCCAAATAGACCTGATGGATATATTAGCAGCTTGAATATTCACATTCGCATCCGACTCGAAGTTAAATTGATAGAATATATATTTATTTTTGTTAGGATTTGATTAGATTTGTAGTTGAATCCTAGTTGGATTAATATTAATATTTAAATTTTAAAGAGATAGGTTTGTTAAGATTTAAATATTAATTAGAATAAAAATCTATTTAGACTAGGATTTGGATAGCTTTTGATGTAAGCTATAAATATAGCATATTATTTGACGGTGGTGTTAAGATGGCCACACCCACGATGGTAGTAATACCTATGGAGGTGGTGGGGGCTAGAATTTACCCACACCCATATAGTGGTATCCACAGCACGGTGGTGTTAAGAAAGATATATCCACGATGGTGGTAACAGCACGGTGGTGTTAAGGATGATATACCCACGATGGTGGTAATACCCATAATGATGGTGGTAACAGCACGGTGGTGTTAAGGAGGATATACCCACGATGGTGGTAATACCCATAAGTCTTAACACCACGATGGTGGTGTTAAGAAGGATATATCCACGATGGTGGTAACAGCACGGTGGTGTTAAGGATGATATACCCACGATGGTGGTAATACCCATAACGATGGTGGTAACAGCACGGTGGTGTTAAGGAGGATATACCCACGATGGTGGTAATACCCATAACGGTGGTGGTAACAGCACGGTGGTGTTAAGGAGGATATACCCACGATGGTGGTAATACTCATACTCATGGAGGTGATGTGGGTTAGGATTTAGCCACACCCATATAGTGATATCCACAGCACCCATAGCGTTGTGGATATACCCACGGTGGTGGTAATACCCATGGAGGTGGTGGGGACTAGGATTTAGCCACACCCATATAGTGGTAACCACACCCAAGGTGATGGTAACACCAATGGAGGCGGTGGGGGTTAGGATTTAGCCACACACATAGTCTTCTAGGTTTATAGAAGACGAGAGAATGTGAGAGAGAGATTCAAGAGGAGGGCTCAGGTTGAAGCTAGTTTATTGCAGAAGAAAAGAGAAGTCGGTGTAATTCTTTTCTTGGTTAATGAATCTTATTTCACTCGTATATTTTCTGTTTTGATTTTTTTTTTTTTGTGGTTGTATTGATTCCAGTTTTATTAAGGAGACGGGTTTTTGGTAAAAAATCGATTTGACGTTTTCGCTGCGGAATCCTAATTCTAGGCGGTACCAGAGCGGACTGCGGTATCGAAACGGATTGCAGATTCAAAGAATATGGTACCGGAGCGAGTATCTGACTTTTCCAACAATTTTTTTATCTATTTTTTTAAAACACCTACTCTACGGACGTCTTTAGTAATCCTACTCTATTGCTTTCCACAAAAAAATAAAAAAATAAATAAAAAAATAAAAAATCTAGATGCATTTTCAGTGTACCTGCGGAACCTCGTGATCTACGTGTCATGGTAACGTTGACATCATGTGATGACGTGGACCTATGATGTTACTTCAATCACTTTCAACGTACGATTGCCATAATTTTTTTTTTATCTGTACCGGATGTATAGTTACAACTTAAACACCGTACAAATATATTTTTTTATAATTTATATTTAAATTTAAAATATAATATAAAAAATATAGTGTTAATTTATAAATATATATATTCCTACAAAATTTAATTTTTCATATTTATCTCTTTAAAAATTTTAAGTTGTTTATATATATCGTCAGATTTATTACTGTTTATTTTTTAACAGAATATAAGTAAAATATTAATTTTATTTTTACAAATATATCCAAAGTAAATTTAACTTACTCACTAATTAGATATTGACGGAAGGATATATATAAATAATTTAGAATTTTTAAAATATTAATTTTGTGTTTATAAATATGTTCCTCCAAAAATTTTAACTATTTAATCTCACTCACTAACAAAGGTTAACTATTTAATCTTTGGTTAACTGTATTTTTCTAACAGATATTGACGGAAAAGATATATATGAACAACTTAGTATTTTTTGAATTAATTTCGTACAGCTCCGTATAAAAATATCGAATAGAATATATGTTTATTTTTGTCACGCACAAACTCTGTATATAATTTTTGGATTAATTTCGTAAATAATTTATTGGTAAATTCATAAAAATATAAGTGCCTAGCTACAATTTAGGCTTTTTAAATATATTATTGATTTAATTAGTGATCTATTAGTATATGTGAATTAATAGCATTTCAATTTTTTTTTTTTTTTTTATATATATATTGGACTTTTGAATAGTATAGAATAGAGCTCGCGAATTAAATTTTGATTTTAAAATTACATGTACAAAAATCATATAAACTTTTGAAACTTTTATATTTAAATCCAAATATTTAAAATTTTATAATCGACCACTTATATTTATATTTCACTTATTTAAAATTATTAATATAAATGAGTCTTCTGGTTTATTATAATTCTCACATTGAAAACAAATGGTATATTTATATTTCACGAATAATTCTCACATTGAAAACAAATTAATATTTTTGTTTCACGCATTTCAACTATTCGTACCGCAAGTGATAAAGAGCTTAATAAGGGACTCACTATCATTCTAACTGAAAGAGTTAAAAATCTATAAGCAATCAACTATTCGTACCGCAAGTGATAAAGAGCTTAATGGTTGATACCCGATATATATATATATATATATATATATATATATAATTAGGCTAGAATACTATTGATAGCACCAAGTCATTGGTGCTATCAAGTTTTTAGCCTTTGGATTAAAAAATGTGTGGTTAAGATAATAGTGGTCCCCTAGGGTTTACTAGGTGGTTGATTGAATAGTAAAGATCTTAGGGGACCACTATAATCCCAACCGCATATTTTTTCATCCAACGGTAGAAAACTGGATAGTACCAATTGCTTGGTGCTATCGATAGTATTCTAGCCGGACTATATATATATATATATATATATATATATATATATATATATATATATATATATATATATATATATATATATAAGTAGGGTTTATATATTTTTAAAAGTACAAACCCAACTATACTTGTATTTGGATTTGTACTATTCTAAAGTCAACTAAAGAGAGAAAAAAAAAAAAAAAAAAATACAAATCTCAATACAAATCTAATAATAAAAAATTTATAAGTATAAATAAACTTATACTTTTAAAAGCATATAAGCTCTACTCCATAAGAGAGAGAGGGGGAGAGAGAGAGAGGGTGATGAATACAAATTTTAAAAATTTTAAATAGAAAATATATATAAAAGTTTGAATGTTTAGCATGTTACATGTAAAAGTTGGGTTGGTGACCGTTTGAAAGCGAAAAGTCGAAGAGAAACTTAAAAATTTCGAAAACACGATTTTACTCTTCATCCTAGATCTAGTAAACGGATGGATTGAGCAACTCGTTGGTGGATCAATGTACCTACAAATTATGCAAAAGAGAATAAAATTTATCCGCAAAATTTTAGATAACCTAATCATCCTTGTTCATACCAACGGTTGACCCATGGAACCTATATTTTTTTTAAAAAAAATATATATAAATTTTAACTTATTGTTGTTTAAAACATTATGACATACGATCAATTCTTCTTTTTTTTTTTTAAAAAAAAAAAAAAATTAATTTATTGTTGTTTAAAACATTATATCATACAATAAATAATAAAGGAAAAATTGATAGTAGGAGAAATTAGTATAAGAATTTTAGAAATAGATAAAACAAAATAAGTATTTATTTTTTTAATTTTTTTTAATTATATATGCGGTTATCTACGAATTATTCAAAATATTTATAATTTAAATATTTGTTTATTTATTTATAATTTTTTGAATTAAAAAAATAGTATATATATATTCGTAAATTTTCGAATAATTGTGAGTTCGAGTTGATTTATTTATTTATTTTTTTGGAGTTAGCATATCAGTACCCGAGACCACAAATTAATATGTACGGATATTTATAAAGCGGTGTATGCAATATACGGATGGACCGGGTTCAGGAAATAATTCCACCCGCTCCGCTTTGGAGCGTAGCGGTTATGACTTATTATTAGATCCGATTAAAGCGGGTTTCGCCCGGTAAAGTTACCGCTTCTAAACATCCAATAAATTCTTTTTAAATATTTTTTTTTGAATTTATATCTAAGTTTATAATCCACGTTCCTCTCTTTGGTCCTTTTTTTTAATTTTTTTTTTCTAAATAATTGTTTGAATAAATTTTAAGAAATATAAAATATAAAAATAATTTATATATTTCTGTAAAAAAATAAGAAGCATTTTTCAAAAAAAAAAAAAAATATAAACATTTTTTAAACACTTAATTTTGCTAAGGGAGGTAACCTCACATTGAGGAAACTAAATCCCAAAATTAGGTCAAATTAGGGCAGTGTTAATATAATCTACGGAAAAGTAAACGCCCTTTTTCTCAACTAACCCTCTTTTTCTTTTTCTTTTTTCCCTTTTTTTTTAATTTTTTATTAAAAAACTTAATTTCAGTTTCCCGTACATCTGAAATCAAATGTATGATGTACACCCATTGATCATAAGGTAGGGATTTATCTACTAATCACTTTAAAGTAATTAGTAAAATTCATCCCACCTCAGAATGAATAAGATATAAAATATATATTATTTTTTTTATATAATTAAAAAAAAAAGTTAATTTTAATTTTTCAGACATTTGAAATCGGTTGTACGATGTACACCTCATTCATCTACCAATAAAATTTACCCCATTTCAAAATAGGCAAGGTGTAAGATGTATATCAATTTCGAAAGTACAAAAAGTATTTTTCTTGTAAATATATTGAATAATAGTTATATCCCTACAAAATTAATTTTTATTTTATATGTTTTTTTGTTTTATTATTTTTTAATAAAATATAATTGAAATATCAATTTTGTCCGTATAAATATGTTGCTAAAAAATTTAAACTCTAATTAAATATAATATATAAAAAGATAAAATAATAAATTTATCGTACTCATTAATTAAAATTAAATATTTAATTTATAATTAATTATATTTTTTCTATTAATAGAAATATATATAAATAATTTAAATTTTTTTAAAAATAAATATAAAAAAAATAAAATTTATAAAAATATATATGCTATTTTATATGTTTATAAAAAGCGTATGAAATTAATAATAATAATAATAATAATAATAAAGGCTTTTACAAATCTCTTCGAACAATTCCCCTGCGCGAGCTCCTTTCTCCCCCTCCTCCTCCTCCTCCTCCTCCTCCTCCTCCTCCTACTACGCTCTCGTTCGTCCCCAAAGCGACGATCTCGTTCGCGACGCGGAATTAGGGTTTCGATCCCCTCCCCCGTTTGTTCTCTATCAACGGCCCGCGCGAGATTCGCGTTCGATCGCCTTCGCTCGTTGTGAGTGATTCCCAAAGGTCCGATGCTTCGCCCTGTTGTACTATTTTTTAAAAAATTTTTTTGTGGGCGGCGGTTTTGGTGGATTTGGCGAATTTGGGTTAAATTTTGTATGTTTTGTACGGTGTTTCCTGTGATTTTAGGGTTAGATCGCGTCGAATTTAGCTCAATGTTGTGATATGTAATGAATTTTGCGGAGAATTAAAGCTGTTTGGTAGTAATTCGCAGTAGATGGTTAAAAAAAAATCAATTTTGTGCTAATTTTCACCTCTCTTGCACGCGGATCTCCATGGTTAGTTGCAGAACCCTAATTTCCCCTTCCCCGTTCCTCGATTCCTGGTCGATCTCCGGGTGGAATCGTTGCAGTTATTGTTGGTTGATTCGCTCTCCGTAGTTTTTATTTTCACCGTATCTTCATTTTTTACTGTAGCAGAGAGAGAGAGAGAGAGAGAGAGAGAGAGAGAGAGAGAGAGAGAGAGAGAGAGAGAGAGAGGGAGTTGTGGACAATACCCCACCTTCATTTAATTCGTTTTCCCTTTCCAGAGCTGTGCGTTTTGTAAGGAAACCCACCCGACCATGGCACTCCCGTGAGAAGGACATGAGATAGAAGAACACAAATTGAAATCACCTCAATTTCTATGGAAAATGATCCAAAACCACCACATTTGGTTGCATCCCTCGCATTTCCGTGGGCACTGATTTATCTTGTTCTTATTCCCTTTTTGGCTTATTCAACAGCTTCCGAGGTCCACATTTCAGATCAAAAGTCTCATTTTTGATATGCCTGTTGTGGGTTTTGGTGCCTAAATTGGGTTCTAGTTATCACAAGTTCGCGACTTTTTATAGGTTTGTAAAGATAGAACACCCACCTTTTGTTCATTTGTTTGCATTTTTACAGATCGGTTCTAATCATTCTTGTATTATGTATTTGTGGCAGATTTGATGCTCCGGTTCACGACATGACCATGGTTTGATCTGAGAGGAGTCGTTTGATGGATGTCAAGCTGGTGCTGCAGAAATCGTCGGAGGTGGAAGATACTACCACAAGGTCCCCGTTGGTCCCATCTGAGAAGAACAATGCTGCCCCCCCGAGCCGAAAGCCGCGACCCCGAGAAATCGCCTCGAGGTACAAGTCGGGGATCTCTTCAACTCCTCCTGTTTCAACTCCTAGTACGCCTAGGAGATGCACGTCTCCCAATGCAGCCCGCACGTCCTCCGCAGCACCCACCACACAGCTGCCTAAGAGAGCCCTGTCGGCAGAAAGGCGAAGACCCTCCACCCCTTCATCCCGTCCGTCTACACCCTCATCGGCTTCGTCACGGCCGTCCACGCCTTCTTCCCCATCCTCGAGGTCCGCCACGCCGGTCCGTGATGCAGTAACGGAGTTGCATCACACTTCTCGTCGGCTTAGCAGGGCTCCTGATGGTTTGTGGCCTTCAATGCGGAGTCTTTCTTCTTCTTTCCAGTCAGATTCCCTATCAAGTCCTGTTAGTAAGAGGGAAAAGGAAAAGGTCACTAATAATTCCTCCTCAGATCAGAGAAAGTCGGTGGATAACGTGGGAGCTGAGAGGAAGAGGACTCCGTTGAGAGGAAGGAACAGTTCTGATCAATCTGAGAATTCCCGCCCTTTAGAAAATTCACATGCCAGGGTGATCGATCAGCACCGATGGCCTGCCATGTCGAATGGCAAGGTGTCCGGAAATATCATGATGAGGAGTGTGGATCTTGGCGATAGGGTTAATAGATCTGTCTCTTCGTCGGTTCCATCACGAGGAGTTTCACCCAGAAGAAGGCCTGTATCTGATGGTCTTACTGATAAGGCTAATAGTTCTCTCTCTTCATCAGTTCCATCACGAGGGGTTTCGCCAAGAAGAACAGCCACATCTGATGGTGTAGGTAAAGGGCCACAACAAAAGGATCTTAAAATTCCGTCACGAGGGGCTTCACCGGGTAGAATGCCTCCGACTGATGTAGGAAGTAAAGGGCTGCAACAGTCGTTGAGTGAGGTGGCGAGGCGACTAGCCATTAATGGAACTGGAAAAGCTGAGCAAATGATGAGCTCGAGTTTCAATCTCTCATCCCAAACCACGGAAAGATCTGCATCTTTAACTTGCACAAGTAGGTCTCCGTCCTCTCCAATCCTAAGTGTGCAACGCCCTTCCTCACCAGGCAAGGCTTTGAGGGGCTCACAAAGTCCATCTAGGACAAGACCATCGACACCGGTATCACCGTCTAGTCCTGTAACTAGTCGAGCGGGTGCTGCTACGCCCTCTGTTCTTAGCTACATTATTGATTTTAGAAAAGGAAAGAAGAATGCAGACCACATAGACGATGCTCATCAACTGCGACTACTGCACAATAGGGATTTGCAGTGGCGTTTGGTAAATGCTCGTGCAGATGAAGCTCTTTTAATCCAGCAAATGAGTACCG
Source organism: Tillandsia leiboldiana (assembly GCA_029204045.2). Lineage (NCBI taxonomy): Eukaryota > Viridiplantae > Streptophyta > Magnoliopsida > Poales > Bromeliaceae > Tillandsia > Tillandsia leiboldiana. The sequence continues at coordinate 1,825,389 of CM055060.1, forward strand.
AGGTAGGAATTCAATGTTTTTTAAGTATTGTGAAAGCTTGTATGTTTGGTACTGGCCTGCTAATTGAAGGTGTTTGAATTTGACCGGATCCTTTGTTTTAGGATTTTCGTTGTCTCTTGTGTTTCTTCTCTATTTTATAGTTGGATTCGTATGCATCATGTGAAATCATAAACTGATTCCATTTGGATCAGGCGTGTGAAAAATAAACTTACTCACGTGAGTAGTAATTTGTCTACATATAATTAGTAGTGGTCGTGCTTATTCGCGCACTTCCTCTTTTCCTGAATTTCGTTATCTGATGTAAATTTTTGAGCATCAAAATAAGCATGAACTGCCCTTAACTCCTGGCTCTGTTTCCATAAATTTCTTGGAATATTACATAACTCGACATGCCGTTCAAAGCTGACAATCTACATTGTGGTTACCATCTCCAATATCCTGTTACCTTGTACTTTTTGAACATTGAGCGGATGACATGGTTTCTCATTATAGTTTATTTGAAACAGAGTGTTCTCTGTTCAGTTTGGAAAACTACTTCAAGGTTGCGAGATTCTGTCGTTATGGAAAGGATCGACATGGAAAACCTTAGGCAAAGGATAAAGTTGGACACAATTGTCAAGGAACAAGTAAGATATATGTTGAATTCCTAATTTTTATTACGTCATTTCAATTTCTGTTAGATCTAATATGAATCTTCTAGAGACCATTATGTTTATGTATGTAGCATAATAATGATAGACAATTAGAGCATATGAGATCATAAGGGAATGTTTGCATAGCAGTTAGCCTGAGATGCATGGATGATTTGTATCAAACATCATACATATGTATTCAACTTAAGCTGCTGCAGATGTAAAATGATGCGAGTACTCAATGAGATGATCAAATGGAGGAAAAAAAGAAGTACTGGGATGTATTTAAGAAATTGAGAAACGTGTGGTGATGTCTTAATTTATGTACCGCGGCTTATTTTTCATGAGAATTGAGAAACACAGGATTTTTCAGGCACGCTATTTGTATTATTAGTGTAAGGCTCCATGGAGGTGGTATCTTGTTGTAGAGAATATGGTAATAGTACTAGATGCTGGAAACTTCAAGGTCAAAAGATTGAAAGATTCTTTTGACTGTACAGTATCTATTATTTATTACCATTTAGCCTTATTATGACAGATTGTTATACTCTCTCTCTCTCTCTCTCTCTCTCTCTCTCTCTCTCTCTCTCTCTCTCTCTCTCTCTCTCACCCCTCCCTTTGTGAACTTTCTTTGCTACATTGTTTTTCCTCACGAAATGCATTGACTTTTCCAAGAATACACGACCTGATGCATTGAACAACTTGTTGATTCAGATAGCTTACCTTGAATGCTGGGCGGCATTAGAAGGGGAACATTCTAATTCGCTATCAGGAGCAATTGAAGCTCTCAAAGCAACCACAGTGCGCCTTCCGGTTACAGGAGGGGCAAGGGTATGTTGAGTCCGACAGCATAAAATTAAATGACTTTGTGAATTTCGACTAGTTGAATGCCAAAAGGGTTCTATATGTTTTACATTTACAAGCTGGTTTTTCCTTAAAAATATTGTATTACACTGTTCATGTGTTTATTTGAAGATGCTTATTTGAACAGGCTGATGTGCTTTCTGTTAAGAATGCTGTTAGTTCAGCTGTCGATGTTATGCAAGCGATGAACTCCTCCATTTCTTACCTGTTATCAAAGGTTAGATTTAAATTATATACATGTCCATATAGCCATTTTCTTCATTTCTGTTGTTTTAGACTATGAGTCAAAACTTGTTTTTGGCTCGTCTTTTCACTTGGAAAAAGCTTAAGCAGTTAATATTGCAGTTTTTGAATCATGAACATTATATTGAGATGAATATATGTTTTCTCAAGATCCCTAATTGTTCCATGAACTTAAATACAGTGGGTAGCATCAGTTCGAGTGGCAATTGCAGCTTTAATTTATTAATGTTCTTCCAAAATAATTGGTATGATGAATTACCGTAGTTTCGTCCTGCTGGTGGATAACTTCTAATGTTAATTAAATAATTACTTTTTACTTATGTTTGATTTATATAATATTTTTCTCCTGTGTTAGTATATATAGGACAGCCTAAGTGTAGTTATATGTTAAAAGCCTTCGAGAAGTTTTTTCTTTATGCTGCATATCGGAACTAGTTCTATATTTTGTTTTCTATGACATGTATAAGACTACACATCTATAACAATGCTTTCCAAAGCTGTAGCAAAAAAAAATGGTTTTTAATGTTTAGTGAAGGGATAACATAAATCATTATATGCAAGGGCCTGGCGCGAGTCGTGGTGCGGAAAGTGCTTGTAATCTTTAATAGCATCTAGATTATGCTAAACAGGGTAGGAAAGACTGGACAGATCAAAATTCTAATTGCTGGATCGGAAGAATTTGGAGTGCTATGTAACTATGTAATAGTAATTCATTATTTTTCCTCTAATAGAATTTAGGATGAAGCGAAGAAGGTTATTTTCCAACAGAAATTATATGTTAAAAATAAACATTACGGTTTCTAATTATTGTGCTTATCGAATAGCATCAACTAGTATTTTTAATATATCCTGATTTTTTTTAAAAAAATTGAGGAATTATATAATGTGAATTTATGTACCTTTTTTTTTTTTTTTTTGTATATGATCTGTTTTATTAGATACTCTTTTTTGGGACATTTAAACTATGCAATGGTCTCTTGTAAGATAGACAATGATATCACAGGAGTTACAAAATTCTATGTAATCTTTTTTGGAAGTGCTTCAGCGTCCGAACATCAACATCTGAACCTTTTTTTTACAGGTCAAATGTGCAGAGTCTCTGGTTTCAGAACTTTCTACTTTCGCAGCAAAAGAAAAAACCATGCTTGATGAATGTAGAGAACTTTTAACAACAGCAGCAGCATTGCAGGTATAAAACTACGCTGGGAATCGTATTCCGTACATAGAGACTTTATACGGGTATCCGTGCAATTTCACATGTTTGCAAGGGTATATATTGAAGAGTCCCCTTCTTGACAGACATAAGGACAGTAGAGCATTAAGAAACTTCATCTACTCCAAGTACTCTGGTCCAATGAGAACGAAATATGTATGCAAATAGATATTCACATTCAATGTTGGACTAAAAGTATTTATTGCCGAATAAACAGGTGCAGGATTCGAGCCTAAGGACGCACCTCATGCAACTGAAACAGGAAGCCCTCTAGATTGCCGCGGCGAACCGCAGCTGATTACACGGTCACAGATTATGATCCTCCATGTGGCTAACCAACTTACAGCAAGTATAGGTAACAGCTTTTATTAGGCTCAGTGAGTGTAAATGCTTTTCACTGTGGTGTGCAATTTCATATTTTCTTTTTAATTTTTTTTTCCAATCCTTTTTTTTTTTCCACTATTTTTCTTCTTTGGAAGGGCTGGGGTCATATTCTTTCCTCATGTATTTTTTTTTTTTTTACCTACTCACATGGAAAGGAAAGTACAGCTAAATTGAAAGCCAAAGGTTTTACTGTAGTCATGCATAGGGAAGTGTATGCCCTCTTTTGCTGTTACTAAAAGCTTAAAAGCTCTTGATGTGGCTAACTCAGAAAGAAACCAAGTAGTAAATCTGCAACTTAATCTACTCCCAAGTTGATCCATAAAGTGGTGTGTTACCAAATATCTTATCTTCGATTACTAATGTTGTTTGTGTTCTATAATAGTCCCTGTTTTAGCATTGTTTGGAGGAACCTGAGAATGTTCTACTTGTGACCACCCCACATCGGATGGAAATGAAATTGTGATTGGGTATGTAAGGGACATGGACACTAGTAAGAATAACCGAGCTTAAGTATTTTAGATTGTGGTTTGGGCCCAACGAGTTATTATTGCTAGTGGGCCGGGTCGTTTCTTTTGGTATCAGAGCCAATCACCAGCCGGAAGTGTGTGACGAGTCTCGGCTGAGCCTGGGTCTAGATGATAGGACTAGTGAGACAAGTTTCACATCGCCTGGTAATCTTGAGCTGTGTGTGTATTTGGGATGACGAGAACGTCAGACTTAAACGGGAATAGTCTGTGACACCCCACATCGGATGGGAATGGAGTTGTGATGATTGGGTATATAAGAAACATGAACACTAGTAATAATAACCGGACTTAAGCATTTTGGACTGTGGTTTGGATCCAACAAGTTACTATTACTCGTGAGCCGAGTCGTCCAGCTATTTATGAAGATAAATTTGTGAAAGAAGGGACAAAAGTTAGAACTGCTAACTGACTATGTTCTCTGCTTCTGATGTTTGAGGTGCACTTTAAATTCTTTTCTATGTGAAGTGGTAATCTGTTTTGCGCATTATACATTATTCAGGGTTGTTCATAGTTTTGTTCTGAGTTGTTGGTTCTTGTGATCTTAACATCACCTATACGATAGAACTCGGGGATTTGTTTGGATGTAAGAATTAGTTGCTGAGATTTTCTTGTATGATTGCAACCTATGATTTTGAGTTTGAGTTTGATTTTAGGTTCTTTTCGTTATCCGGTTTCGAGTTATATAATCTTAACATCTTTTCGGCGCACCGAGTCTACTGAATTTCAAAAAAATATTTATCAACCAAAGATTACAGCAGTATGGCTGTCATGTGTCAATTTTGTCTCTGGTCGAAGATTGTAATCCTTTCTTGGAAATTATCCAAGTGATTAAATTATCTATCTACTAACATCATGTGATAAAAATAGGAAGAAACATATATATATATATATATAAAGAGATGTCAAGTAAAGCCAAAGTTCATGTCACATGGCTCCTAACATGCATTAAGATTATTCAATTATTAATTGTCCTTCCAAAGATTGGTTTCAGACACTAGTTTGTCTGAGATTTGTCTTCTTTAAGCCTCCAGAAAATTTTGGATTTTTTTTATTTTTTTTTTATTTTTTTTATTTTTTGCATATATATCCCTGCAAATTAGGAGTGTCAACGAGCCGAACACGTGCGAGCTGGGGTCGGCTCGTTTAATAAACGAGCTGAACACGAGCTGGCTCGTTTAAATATCGAGCTGAAAAATTTGGCTCGTGTTCGGCTCGTTTATTAACGAGCTGAACACGAGCTGGCTCGCGAACAACAAGTTTAATTTTTATTCCTACTATTAGGTGGAAAGTTGAAAAAAAATTAAAAAATTAAAATTTTAATTTAATAATTAAAATTCATAAAAAATTGATAGCCTAAAATCTAAATAGTAAAGTTTATATATATATATATATATTCGAGCTGATATCGAGTCGAACACGAGCGAGCTGACCCCAGCTCGTGTTCGGCTTGTTTATTAAACGAGCTGGAAAATTCGGCTCGTGTTCGGCTCGTTTACTAAACGAGCGATTCGATCTCGAGCTCATTTCGAGCCGGCTCACGAACAGCGAGCTGGATTGCCACCCCTACTGCAAATATGTGATATTGCACTCGTATATTTGTATGCTCATTACTAAGGTTAATCTATGCAAAATCTGCATGTAAAAGTAAGGTTTTCGAGAGCATATACACGAATACCAACTTTGCAAGGGTATTCGCACAATTGATAATGAAGGCCCTGCTTTGGATCAGCTTCTCTACTTCAGAATTAATTAATAACTGGGTTTAAGTATTTTGGACTGAATAGTATAATTTCTCGCAGATAATAATGTCTATATCTTGATTATTTGACTTGCCTTCCTTCTTTGGGTCACATGCATAGGATCTTCCTGGAAACATCTCATGGTTGTAACAGCCCATATTTGATGTGTCAGACTTCCCCTATTCTCATGAATTGTGAAGCTGCAGCAGCAGCCAAATTCTGCACCACATTCTCTGCAGATTCTGCCAAAATGAACAGCAAAGTCAGCGATTACGTGCAACTCAACTGCTTGTTTAAAATGCTGTGCGACAAATTCGCATCAAATTTGATTGACATACCATCCAAAGTCCTCGAACACAATCCTGAATGCTGCTTCTGTCGCCGTATTAATCTGACTCGCTGTCGCGCACTTGTTTTTGAGAAATATGTTCCTAAAGAACTGAATTTTTCAACCCCACAGAGCTGAAACCTGGCAACTTGACCATCCCTCTTTCTTTCATTGAATCCCTGATTCTCGTAGCTTCGGCCCACCTCGCATTCGAAGCATACAAGTTAAACATCAGTACATAATAGTCCGAACTCTCGGGCTGCAACTCCATTATCCTGCAAACTGCAACTTCTCCGAGATCAAAGTTGGAATAGAGTGTGCATCCATGTAAAAGAGCACCCCACATCCGAACATCTGCTTTAAACGGCATTTTCTCGATGAACTCCAATGCTTCTGCGAGTTTTCCGGCTCGCGATAGCATGTCGACCATGCATGTGTAGTGCTTCATTGAAGGCGCAACTTTGTAATTCTCCAGCATGGTGTCGAAATACTTTCGTCCTTCGGTAACCATTCCGGCGTGGCTACAGGTTGATAAAATGCTCGTGAAGGTGATATCGTTCGGCCGCAAATCTTCATTCAACATTTCTTTGAAAAGATTAATGGAGCTGGCGGAATCGCCTTGCATTCCGTAGCCACCCATCATAGCACACCAAGTAACTGCATTTCGGTCGCTCATTTCGTCGAACACTTTACGAGCAGATACTGAATCCCCGCATTTGTTATAGAGATTTAGAAGTGCCGTGCTTACGTAAATGCTGAACGAAAAGGCGCACTTTAGCGCGTAACCATGGAAAGAGCTACCAACAGGGAGAGCTCCCGACGAAGCAGAAGCCGAGAGAGCGCTCACCAATGTGACGGCATCAGGTGAACATCCAACTAGTCTCATATGATTAAAAAGTGATAAAGCTTCGTAGCCTAAGTCGTTTTGCGCGCATCCCGTTATCATCGAATTCCAAGTGATAACATCCTTATTCTGACTCCCTTTGAATATGCGATCAGCATCGGATAACGCGCAGCATTTGGCGTACATATCGACAAGAGAATTGACAACCACTGAGCTATTCTCAACCCCTAGCTTAGTCCCGAGCACGTGAATCGATCTTCCAAAGTTCAAGTTTCTTATCTGCGCGGAGGCGGAGAGAACACTTGCTATGGTAATTGAATTAGGAACTATTCCTGCGAAATTCTTGTCGACAAAAACCCGTAAGGCCTCCGATGGACGCCCGGTTTGCGTGTACCCGACTATCATAGCGGTCCAGGAGATAATGTCTACATCAAAAAGCTCGTCGAATACGTAACGCGCATCCGTTGCGTCCCCGCACTTCACATACATGTCTAATAATGCGGTACCGACAAAAGAATTCATACTCACACCAACTTTAATTCCGTGACCATGGATCCACTTCCCTTGATGCAAAGCATCTAGCATTGCGCAAGCAGTAAGTAAGCTCACTAGTGTGTGTTCACTCGGCGCGACACTTTCTCTCCTCATCTCATTAAACAAAGCCAACCCTTCTTCGGCACGGCCGTTTTGAACATACCCGCCGCATATGATCGAAGTCCAAGAAACCACATTTCTATCACGCATTCGATCGAACACCCTACGTGCACACTCAATATCTCCACATTTCGCATACACATCAACTAAACAATTTAGCACGAAACAATCCGGATTTCCGACTTTAACTATGCGACCATGTATCCTCTTTCCTTCATCAATGTCGAGCAACTTCGCGCACGCCTTTAACACAAGCGAGAATACCACATTGTCTTCTACCAGTAAAGATAGTCTCATTCTTCTCCCGTAAAACCCAATCGCTTCTACGTAGCGATCGCTTACGACATACCATCTAAGCATCACCTTCCAGGAATAGAGATCTGGGACGGGAATTTCGTCGAACACCTTACGTGCAGATTCGAGGCTATCGAAAGAACAGTAGGAGCTCACCAATTTGGTATTGAGTGGGAGGTTTTGGATCAAACCATGGACAAGAAGCAGTGCATGGATCTTCTTTAGGGAGAAAAGATTAGGACATGAGTGCAGGAGAGGGAGAAAAGGGTTAGGGTTTGAGAGCTCTTGAGGTTTTGGGAGGTGTTTGGTGGTGTTGGTGGAGAGGGTTTTGAGGTGGAGGTGAAGAGGAGGGTTTATGGGTGGGAGATGTCTCCTTTTCAATAGAGAGATCATAGTGTGTGTGTGTGTGTGTGTGTAATATTTTGGAGAATTACATGGGGGTTAATTTATTTATATATACTCACAAAAGAAATCTCTTTCATCCTGGATGAATTGAAAAATAATTTGATCATCTTTTTCACTTCTCCCTCACAGAAAGAAGTTAATTATCACATAATTCAATCTCAGAATCTATGAATAGCTCAAAGCAGTCTCAGTTCAATAATACCAAAACTTGCACATTTGTTCTCTCACTCTCTTGCAGCAAAAGTAACTCAAACAACAGCAACAACACATGAGAATCATCATCTTGTTGTACACAAGAGAACACATCAGCAATTGATCCCACACTGCCTCACATCCGGCCCCTTCGCTTTCAAGATGAACGGATCGATCCTCACCCAGAGCAGCGAGAATATCGAGGCCAACAGCACCGACCAGATCACTACAATTGTCGGGGTCCGATTCTGCCTTCCCATCAATCCCTTGAGGAATGGATACAGATGGACAATCACCCAGAAGGCGAAGAACAGCTTGCCGAATAACGGCCCCCAGGATTGGTATCCGTTGTTGATCGCATCGGAGATCCCCGCGACGACGCCGATGAGGTTGATGATGAGGAGGGTGGTGGGGGGGATTAAGAGTGTGGTCCACTTGAATGCGTAGAGCTCAGCGAAGCTGTCGTCTTCGTCGGCAGAAGCCTTGGAGGTGACCGTGAAGTTGGTGTCGATGCCTGCGAGGACCTTGAGGAGGCCCTGGATGACGGCGAAGAGGTGCGCGGAGACGCCGCCAATGACCCAGAACTGCTCGTTGCGCCACCACTCCTCGATGCTGACGCCGCTCCAGCGCAGCTCCAGGATGCCCGTCGCAAAGATCGAGATGAAGAGCGCAATGAAGAAGAGGCTCGCGAACGTGCTGATCTGCGGATTTACGACAAACAGAAAACAAGGCAGTTTCAGATCATCAGCTGTAGTGGAAAGATTAGAATACTATGCTAATGATGTATTTCGATAAATTTTATTTACTGATGATGTAGCACACTTTTGTTCTGATAGGGAAAGGATCTAGCCGCCGAGAAGCTGCCAAGTTGGTTTTTTCAGTTAGCATCGCACAAACTTGAATAAAGTTATAGAGTTAAGGTCATCTTAAATACTGCTGATGAGTCAGCAGATCTGTGCGCCAATCATGTTAAAAGTTAAGGTAGTAATCTACTAACACACGTAACTATTTACTCATACATCGACAGTCTTTGAGAGGATCTTCGGGTGTGCGTGTAGCAATGCTTGCATAAGTTCAAGGAATGAAATTTGAAGCCAAAATGTTCAGTTATAAGATAGCAATAAATGAAACTGATGAATGACAGTATACCGTGGGCATGATGAATTTGCCGGTGAGGAGGCAGACGGCAGGAAGGGTGCAGTAGGCGAGGAGGGGGAGGGCGGTGAAGGGGTAGATGGTTGTATTAATGTAAGCGAAGCGCTCAAGCCACTTGAGGTGCCCTTTCTTGTAGCCGTACCAGACCGGGCTGTGCCGGCTGAAGAAGATCTCCACCGAGCCGAGCGCCCAACGCAGCACCTGGTTTAGCCGATCTGATAGGTTGATTGGCGCTGACCCTTTGAAAGCCGCCCGATTTGGCATGCAGTAGATCGACCGCCACCCCCTGCAGTGCATCTTGAACCCCGTGAGGATGTCCTCCGTGATCGACCCGTAGATCCAACCCAACTGCACCATGGAATTTATGGATCTATTAGAAAGGAAAGTATCCGAAATTTTACTTGGTTTCAGTTTCATCCTAACCGGTTTCAGTTCAACAATTTAGTTGTCAAAGTTCGACTCTCCGAATTTTAATGCTGAAAAAGCAAACTCAGATGATTATGCTCGGGGGGCATTGTGGCAACATTTTAAGAAAAAAAGAAGAAGAAATAATACGAAATAATTGTTATGCAAAATAAAATTGAGGGATTGAATTGTTATAATTAGCACTTTGGGGTCTCTTTTTCCTATGTTGTTTCATTACCTCAGTTCCCCACTCGGTCTTGTCTTCGTAGCCGCAGCTGATGACATGAATAGCTTCTTTGAGAAGCGCTGCAGGGCTTGAAGAGGGAGGGACACCTCCTTCCTCCATCAAAGTCGATGTCACGAATGCCGCCGATTGCCCGAACCTCTTCTCGAAGTTCATTTGCGACATCAGTAGCTCCTTGTCATTGTTATCCATCTCTGATTAATATGATTCATTATTAGAATGCATTGCTTCTCCAGAAATACTATTTGAGCAAAACTGTCGAAAAAAAGTCCCTAAATTTTTTCTATGTTATACCTTTTTGCTACGGTTAAAATCAAAAGCTTCAATCAGAAGCTCAATTTATCTCTTCACTCACCTCCAAAAGCCTCAAACTAATAGACTTTATGGTTTTTGCTAAACGTCTAGCAAGGATTTAAGTGCCGTGGCACGGGGTCGTACCGAAAATTTGCCGGCACGGTACGACACGGTGCGTGCCGAGCCGTGCCGATAAGTGTCGATCACAAAAAATACATGCGTGACGACACATAATGGCATAAAATATTTAATTTCTTTAGCAACAAAATTTTTTAATTGCTTATTATGTATCTTTATCAAATATTTTGAACTTTATTAAGAAAATTACTTAGTAATTTTAAGAAAAAAAGGGTTTTGAACTGTGTTATCGGCACGGGAGCTGTATCGTGCCGGTATCTTGTTGGCACAGTACGGCACGGTAGATACGGTCCGTGCCGATGGATACTTAAAACCTTGACGTCTAGCTTCTGCTTCTACTTCTTCTGTTTTTCTCTTTTCCCTAACGGTGTCTGGCCTTTTCTTCTCAAGTAGAGAAGCCGCCTTGTCGTAAAGCAATTACTAAAGATAGACCAAACTTACCTCCTTCAAGTGGGTTTTCGGCCAATCCATCCTTCGAGTACCTGTGCTTCTTGCGGCGGCCAAAGCACGGGCAACAGCCGCAGCTCACCATCTTAGGGCGCTTGGAGCCTTTCGGCGGGTTGTAACCATATAATGCTTGTCGCCTAAATACACACCCAGTTCCTACGTATACCGGACCTTGGATACCATCTAACCCCTTCATGTTAATCTGCAATAAAAAACAAAAAAGTTCCACATTATGAGCTTCAAAGAAAAACAGTCTGCATATGATCATTATGGAGTAGTTAAAGATAGATGTAAAGACTGTTGGCAATTACATCGAAGAAGACGGTGTTCCTGTTGGCATATCGGTCGTGACTATCAATGCCGTCGAACCTTTGAGGGAACTGCACGTAGCACACTTTTTTTCCGGTCTGAGGATCCATCAAGAAGCACATCGCCTCCCGGATGGCCTTGCTATTATTTATGTAGTGATCACAGTCCAAGTTGAGCATGAACGGTGCATTCGTGAGCACCGCCGAGACACGGACCTGTTGAGTTGTGGAATTTACAAGCAGGTCAGAAGATCTTCAGCATGAGAGGATGAGAAACACATTTGAGCAAATGAGAAACCAACATGAATATCAAGACACCCTAATTACTATTTCTTGATTAGTTACTAATTAGCTTCTTAGCCTGTAAACAATCAAAGAGAAAACACAACATTTGTTGAATCACTATAACTAAGGGGAAGAACAATCTAAGAAACAGGCAGTTGGAAAGAAGATCATACCAGAGAATTCATAGCGCCGGCCTTCTTGTGATGCTGAAAGCCGGGTCGTTTCTCACGAGAGACGTAAACAAGACGGGGAAGCTCATTTCCTTCAGTGTCATGGCCCCCACTGTGGCCCAAGAACACCTGGATCATGCCAGGGTGGTCGCGGGTGTTGTTTCCCGGCCACGGGGTGCCGTCCTGCATGATCCATCCTTCAGGGGGTACTTTCATCGCCTTTGCAACCAATGCGTTGATCCGAACTTTGAATTCTTCATACTCTCTCTGCTCAAAATGAAAGATCAAGATTCACATCATTGAACTCTCATCTATCATAGTAAGATTTTGGATAAACTAAGTCGAGTATTACTTAATGATCAACGAGTACTGAACCCCAAGTTAAAAGAAATTGCCCTACTCTAAACTCAACAAAAACCATAATATAAATTAATGATAAAATGAATAGTTACTTTTTGGACTTCGTTCTATTTCAATCCGATCCAGAACCTTTTACTGAAAGATGTTAGCGCCTGTACTGATCTATCTAATTTCTTGCAATGCCATCCGTAAGTTTATCGGCATCTGAAATCTTTATCGTCCGTTAGAGACCTCGCATATGTAAGAGATTTTTCGATGAAAAATTTAACCATGGATGCCAATCCAAGACATCAGGTTAAATGGAACCCACTGAAATCTGTCAGAAGTTCAGGGACTATCCATCCAATTTACCCTACAATTAAAGCACTTTGTCTTCTGTACCTTCATTGCGCGCCTCTCCTTAACGAAAGTCGGCTGGACTTTGTCCTTGAGGTAATCGACTTTCTGACAGAAGTACATCTCGGGCGCCCGAGGCTCAATATTGAACTTCTTACAGAAAGGAACCCACTTGCGAGCAAATTCGGCAGTCTCTGAAAGGGCTTCAAATGTGAGCATCGATGCGCCATCATCAGATACATAGCACGACACCTTGTCAACCGGGTAATCGACGGCTAGGATCGATAGCACAGTATTAGCAGTAACAAGAGGTGGCTCCTTCAGCGGATCCACTGTGCTCACAAATATGTCAACTGGAGATAGCATTGAAGGCTCCCCCTCCCTCTCATATCTGCAAAGACAAATCTTTTTATTGAGTAACAACTAATTTTTCAGAGCATAAGTTGGTCGAGAACAGTGACTTATGTAAATCAACCAATTTCTTCGAAATTTATCACATCATATGTACATATGTACTAAGTAGTCACCTTAGAGAGAGGCGATCGAGATAAGTCTCCCGATCAATTGGGAACCATTTAGGGAATTGATCAAGAATCCATGAAACAGCAAACCAAATTTCGCATACAACTGACGTAAGCCACAACCCAATGGCATCGTGAACGGGGTTGAGGATTCGATAACGTAGGAAAAAGCCCAGGACCACGAGGCGCACCACGATCACCATGCGGTAGGGGTTGATCTTGCTCGAAGCTATCGACACTTTTCTCGACAGTGGCTGCCTTGCTTCATCACTTCTACATGAATCAATGTCATTTGGTTAATCTTTAGAAGAAGAATTGTTAGCATAGTTTTTTCGTCAAAAATGGTCCGAATTGAAATTTACAGCGGCATGTCTGGATCAACGTCATCCGGTTCGCCCCCAAGAAGGCCTTGCTTTGATTTCCACTCGTCCATTCGATCTTTCCACCCTCCATCTCTCTTCTCGTCCCACCTTGTGCTCCCTAATATCGCCAATTGAAAGTGTTACTACCTCTCTACTATGAAAATTACATTAAAGAGAAACAGTATATAATGAATCTAAATTACAAGAAACGAACAGCGCTAACCAGGCTCAGAGACCGGATACGGATAGATGCGTTTGTGGAGAGAGGATGATAGTTCTCCATGGCCATTAGACAACGGGAACTCTCCACTCACCTGAATCGCATTAACAATTTAATACAAAAGCAAGAGGAAAGGCTCAATGACAGCTACTAAACACTCAGATGAACAAGTGTTTACAAAAGCGAAGGATTTTGAGTTTACCGGTCGAGAGCGAGAAGTTATGATGGGCGGAAACTGAGGAGGATTACTTTCAGCATCTTCAGGGCCCCTTCCGTAGCTCATTTTCCCGTACAGCATTGCTTCCGTGATGTGTCTATTCTCCAGCAATTGCAGCTGCTGCTGCTTGTTCTGCTCATCGTCGATGTTGAATTCGTGCTCCAAATCGTCGATGTCTTCCTCGTCTTCATCTCCTTCCACTCTTGGGCTCCCTTCGCATTTAAATTAATCGGTTGTTAGCATACTTTCTGACTTATTAGAGCCTTAACATGCTTCTTTTGTGGAATGGACATCATTAATCATGGATACTACATTCGCTCTTTTTATTTCCGATGCAAATTTTACTCGACAAAAGAAAAAAGTTTACCCTTGAGGCGCTTGTAGCGGGTCTTGCATTGCGGGCAAAGCTGGGTCCCTTCTCTCCGCTCGTACTCGTAGCACGGTCGGCAGACCGGGAACCCGCACTCGTTGCACGCCACGAACAAGTCCCCGTCCGCAGTCAACCCAACCTCGTCACCACATATCTCGCACACCTGACCGCTCAACGCCCGCAGCTGCTTCGGCTGCACCGTCAAACATTAAATCCATCAATCAACCATTACTAAGTAGAACAAGTCCTAAAAACTTTTTCATTACATTACATAATCACTGAAAGTGAATTCCACGCAGATAATTTACCTCCTCGTGGCCGCGGATGAGCACAAGCTCGTTGCGGTTGTGCGACCCGGCGACCAGCCCCGCGCTCGCCTCCATCCCCTCCCCGCGCCGCGTTTTCGCGCCCCGAGGAGCTCAAACTAGCGGAGTTTGTGCGTATGCGTGCGTGCGTGCGTGTGCGTGTGCGTGCGGTGAGTTTACGTGTCGGTCGGGAATTTCGTCGAGCACTTGGTGGGCTCTTTATGGTTGTAGTTGAGATAGAGGGAGGGGGGAAGAGGGGTTCCTTTTGAGGGTTTGGGGATCTCATTCCCACACCGAATGGGGATGTTAATATGTAGGGTTTGTTGCTGCGGGGGATTAGGGTTAGGGTTAGGGTTAGGAGGAGGAGGAAGAGGAGGAGGAGGAGGAGGTTGGTTGGGTGCAGAGTCGCCATTGCCTCAAAGTGAAGCGATGTCGTGCCCTAATTTTCTTCAACTAACGCTTTTTCCCGCGCGAACTTTGTACAGCGACCTTTGGGTGTTAGGTAAGTTAGGTAACAATTTACATATACACCCCCCTACACTATAGAAAATTTTGAAATGACCCCTCTATACATATATATATTTTTTGAGGCTTTTGCTTATATATCCCTTACTATTATTTAAATTGTTCAAATTTATCTTAAAATTACCGAAATAACCTTTTAAACATCCAAGCCCATTAGTAAATCCTACGAAAAATGAGGATATTTTATAATATTTTTAAAGCTTTGAAGGGCATATTAGATATATATATTTTGTTTGGGAGCCCTTTTTGGTCCTCAAACTTTAATCTATTGTAATTTTTGGGTCGAACTTTTAAAATTATTTCAATCAAGTCCCAGAGTTGAATTTAGTTGAGTAGTTACTTACGTATCGTTAATATGGTTTTGATCAGGTATTTCAATTATTGATGCGTCATCGGTCATAGCACTGCTAAATCACAGCTAGATCAACATTTAGTCCACAAAATTGGACTTACGACTTGACTACAATAATTTAAAAAGTTTGAGCTAGAAATAACAACAAATTGAAGTTTGAGAACCAAAAGTTCACGCCTTTCATGATTTTACGACCAAAAGTGTAATTTAGCCGCTTTTACAATAAAATAGTTATATTATATCTTTCTTTATAAAAAGGTTGAAATGTCCATTTTATTTACAATAAAAAACAATTTTTTTTTTCTATCATTTGAAAACTTAATTGTATGTATCGTAAAAGTTTAGCAACTATAAAACATTTAAGTGAAATATGTAATGGACAAAGAGCAATAATAATTACTATATATTTATAAAGAAGTTATTTTATACAGCGCAGAACAAACGGCACTGATTCGGGGCGGGAGCAGTGTCTCACCTTCCGCCTGATTTTCTTTGGCAGGTCAGGGCGGATTCGAGTTGGATTAATTTTTATCAAATTTTTTATTACTCTCACTTATTTTATTATTCAGAACGAATTGGGGTAAAAATAGATTTTGGACAAATTCTTGACATTTGAAGATTAATCAATGGAAGAAAGAAATCTTCTACCTACTACTCTAATTTTTTTAGGGGATCGAGGTGGATTCAAAATGTATTATTATTTTTCTTATTTTTGGCCCTCACTTACCACTTGATTTGGGATGGATCGAAGTTGGAACTCCATTAATCTAGATCAAAAAGCACCACCATATATTAATACACATTTTAATACACCCATCGACGACGCTGGATTCTACTCAGAACCTACACCCAAAAAATAAGAATAGCATCGAACTGGCCTAATCAGTGGCCATAACAAAGACAATTGGGCTAAAAAGTAAAACTTTTTTTTTTTTTTTTGAGAAAAAAAGATAATAAGATATCCGCTTTATTCATAAAATGACATAAACTCGGCAACAGAGGTGAGTCAGCCTAGATCTCAAGAAAAAGAGAACAAAAAAACAAAAAAAGAGAGGAGGGTTACATGTGTACAATTAATAACATTGTTCTAATCAATTATGCACTAAGTGAATGTATACCGTGAAGAATCAGAATCGGGCATGAACCTCATTCCCTAAAAATAATACTATTTTTTTTCTAGTCAGATTATCCACCACGTAGCTGAAAGTTTGGCCACTAGCAATAATAACTCGTTGGGCCCAAATCACAGCCCAAAATACTTAAGCCCTGTTATTATTACTAGTGTCCATGTCTCATATAAATCCAATCACAATTCCATCCACATCCGATGTGGGACTATTGGGGGTGTCACAGACTCCCCCCGTTTAGGCCTGACTGTCCTCGTGATGTGAGACTCGTCTCGCTAGTCCTGTCATCTAGACCCAGACTCAGCCGAGACTCGCCGCACACTTCCGGCTGGTTATTGTTTCTGATACCAAATGTAACGACCCGGCCCACTAGCAATAATAACTCGTTGGGCCCAAACCACAGACCAAAATGCTTAAACCCAGTTATTATTACTAGTGTCCATGTCTCATATAAATCCAATCACAATTTCATCCACATCCGATGTGGGACTATTGGGGGTGTCACAATTTATCCGATTATAACTGCCAATCTTGATGCAGTGTTCCTCCCAAAGCCCTGTTATATCGTACTCGAGCGACGTAGAGGGTCAGAAGAAGTTAAACCGCAAGAATAGTTAAAAACATACAAAAACATTTTATGTAATATTCTTATGCTCAGAGGACAAGTACATCTTTGAGATTTTGATTGTCACATGTGCAATGTGAGCTGGGAGTTCTTGCACTTGAAGTCATGGAAAAAGGCATTTGGTTGCACAGGCACACATATCAATCTATCACTTAGATTAGCAACATCCCACCTATTTGAAATTTTTATTTAGTGCAATAGAAGCAACCATAGCTCTCATCTTTATCTCTAAGGAAATGCACATAGTGACCCATCACCTTTCTCTCAATGCTCTACTTGTGTGGCTTTTTTACTCATCCTTTTGCATGATCAATGACACAATTAGAATGTTATGCCAAGTAAAAGATCTCAAAAGATAATGTACAGAGACCTGCCAACCTCCCAACTTTCAGAATTGAAATCTAAACTTCTCAATCCAAGTTACTAATTTCGCTTTCAGCTTTCGATAATTAAGCATGAAGATGAAAGAGTAGGGCAAAACCTGCTTTCAATTTCTGTCACTCTTTTCATGCAAGAGAAGCAACCAAAACAGATGTGTAATTAGTTGCCTAAGATCTTCAAATTATTTGGTTTAAATTTCGATCAAACACTGCTAGCAAGCCATCTGTTTTTAAGTTCATCAGACAGAATCATCAGCAGAGCAAACACCCAAACCATTCTTATTCAGCAAGTGCAAAATTTCCGACTTAAGATAAGACCATTATACAATCATGCCTCTTCTACAACAATCTAGAGGCGTAATTTTTTACATAGGAAGCGACGCAGAAAAAATAATTTCCAAAATAGAATGCATAAATCAAGCAGACCTAAGAGTGTTAGTCTTTCAGGATTCGGATTCAAGAACAACTAGGAAGAAGAAAATCGCACTAATTCTTCAGTCGAGGAGCACTTTGTCCTAATCACTTTGATGATACGTCCCATGCGTCGATTGTCGAAAGCCCCAAATAATTACCGCCGATCAACTTAAGGATCATGTTGAGACCGAACAGAGGACACGAAAGAACCTCGATTAGAGAACACGAAAGAGCCTCCTTGCCCACGTAGTAATACAATCGCTGCCACAAATATTTACATAACGAAGTCGTCCCGATCACCCATCTCCTCACCAATCATCTACATGACCGAAGCAAAGAAACAAAAAAAATATCTGCAGAAAGGAACAAGTAAATTAGTAATCTATATCAAGGAAGCTAATCTGAACATGGCGGGGGAACATTAATGACTGAACCAGATCTTGAAATCTGAAAAACCTGCATTTGTTCATTTTGTGTAATACCTCTATTGAGCTTTTGCTGAAGCTTCCGTAGCTGCTGTTTCCTTTTTCTTTGACTGCTCCTGCCCTTTCTGGAGGACTGCTTTGTTCGGAATGAGAACCATGAAAATGTTCCTCTCTCTGAAATTTTTGCTCTCTTCTGTCGCAAGCTAGAATTGCAATTCAAAAACAAATCATTTTAGTGCATTCATCACCATAGCAGTGGCCATATACAGGTGAGACGAGTGATCTTTATTTTCTCATGAAAATCGCACGCACACAGCATCATTCTAACAAAAAAAATAAATAAAAAAAATAAAATTCTGTCTCTCTTTGCCCAAATGAGGCATCTTCATAAGAACCTTCCTCTAATTGCGGCTGTAAAAGCTTGTTTCATCATCTTGAAACATCTCTAGGTCTCGAAGGTTTCGCTTACTTTGATTTACGCAACTTCTCATTTCACAATAAAGCATGGTAATGTGTTATGTCATAATACCACGTAAATTATCAATTAAAAAACTAAACGAATAATGTTTAGCAATAAGACTATTGCTTCTAAAAGTATAAAATATCCAATTTCCGATGAATAAGAAGGTAAAAAAAAATCTTTTAGCAGAAAGTGCGAATCATCAAGGCTTTAAGCAGCTCATGTAGAGATTACAAATCAAGCATCAGGCAAATAAGGAATAAAGATGATTTAAAATTGAAGCAGTTCAATACTATATGAAGATGCTAAAAATCGAGCCTCAGATCTTTGAGAGTTAATTTTAATTCACAGTAAATCACAGTAGACAACTTCAAACTAAACATAAAACTTTTCAGTTTATTTTTCATGTTTTCTTTTATTTGCTAGTTGAAGGTATAACATCAGGAAGGTCTGACGGGCCAGAAACATGTGTTCTGGCCGACAAAGGTAAATACGTTTTGACAAACTAGAGTTCGGAGGCAAATGTTACATTTTATATATAGGTAAAAAGTTATAGTACAAACACTAAGGCATAAGACGTATTGCACCCATAATGCTAAGGTATTTCAAAAAACAGCCCGTCTATATTCGATCATTACCTCTCCGAGATCACTTTGAAAACGTTTAATAAGTTCAATAGCAATGTTTCTGAATTCATTTTCCCGGCCTTTCAAGTTCACAATGACCTTCACCTGCAAAGAAGAATTGGAAAACAGAAGTTCACACAACATAGTGAGAGGAATGATTTTAGCTTAGGTGATATAAACAACTTCGTCAACCTTGTCGCCATCTTTAAGGAACTTTTGGGCAGCCCTCAGCCTCACAGAATAGTCATGAGAGTCAATGTTGTACCTGAATCGAATTTTCTAGTTTAGCCAGCAAAACATGCGCAGAAACTGAGAAGGTATATGATAATACGGATGGAAACTTATCTTTTACATGATAAAGGTCAGAACCTATACGTATGTGCACTTACAAAAAAGAAAAGGAGTCTCAATTCCAGGAAAACGCTCCAAAATGGTGAAAGCAGGGAAATAGACTTATTTCCACCAAATCGAGAAAATATATCACAGTTGATAATATGGAGCATTCCTTCTGCGGTACAAGTCAGGTAGGAGCTATTTTTCTTCTGTGAATAGTAAGGGTAGTTGTTGTGCGTTCCATGCCATCATGTGAGCCAATTTTTGTCATATACTCTACTAAGCTGAAAATAAAGTAGGATGGAAATCTAAAGAAATCTATCTGGTAGAACTATCCAGTACAATTTATCCTTGGAAAAGTTCTTGCAGTGTAACAGCAAATTCACCTGAATGACCAATTTTGAACTTGAACAATAGTCTGGGAGATTAATAAATTCAAACCAGAATTACTTCCTTACAGACAAGCAGATTGTCACTTGAAAATCATGAAAGTGAGACTTATTACTGCACTTCTAGCAAGTATTCAGATTAAATCCTTATTCTTCGTCCCTTTCTCCAATTTAAGGCGGGTAAAAGGATAAATCATCCTCATCTTTGATCCATCAAACTACTAAGGTTTAATATCATCCGGTTCTAACCAAAAGCAGTGTCTAATTTGATCATGAGGATAGGGAGTTATATCATTAGCGAGAGTTTATCTTAAGGTTTACTATCCTCATTATGTTTGGTAAGGGATAATGGGGCTAAGGGGTTGCCCAAAGGAATAGTGCAATTCCATCCTACCCCTAGGAACCGCTATCATGTGAAATCCGCATCGTGTTTGGTGGAATAATAGGGATATTTAACATTATCCTCACTCTTCTCCTCAAACAAACATTGACTAAATGATCCATTATACTGCAAATAGTAAAAAGAAAACTAAAATAACTATTTTGCAATAAAATTTGCAAAAGTTAGATCAAGAAACCTCAAACATACAATTTTCTATGAAACAAATAAATGCCCAGATAAAACAACCTCTAGAGCACCTTCATGATTGATTGATCCCTTTGAATGCAGGTATTAAGTATTTGTAGTTGATCCGACACACTTTGCATTTTCAGGAACACAAAGATTCATGATTGTTAAAAAAAATAAAAAGGCAAATCCGATGTGGTAGATTCAGATAACTTTTGTTGTCGTTATTGCCAAAGACTTAAACAGATAAAGTATCAACAGCTGAAAACAATAAACAAGAAAAAACCGATATGATCATAACTGACAGAAATCATACCCCATTTTAAGCTCCTTAATATCCACACGATTTGCTGCAAAAATAAAGTGTGTATAAGCAGGCGCTGTATTTGCCATGCTACGGTACAAATAGAAAGGAGGAAGCATGATATCCAGTAAATTGTGTGGAGTAGTCTTCTATGGAGGTGAATTTACCAGCTGATCTTTTCTGTTGCACCCTTTTCTTCTTTTGCTGCTCATACTTGTGCTTTCTGTCAAATATTTAATATTTTGATATATAATGTTACATTTGGCAGTAGAGCGTAATACGATAAAATGGAGCAACATAAAGAGTTGATAGATTGTTCGGTCAAAATAAGGGTTACATTACAACTTATGAATCACATAAGACCAGTAGGCATTTGAGCAAGTAGAAAAAGATGAATTACTAATGCAACTTAAAAAAAAAAAAACAAAAAAAATCTCATTTTGCAACTACAAAAATCCCACCCTTTTTTGCAAAAACATGGCATTTTTTTGGTGTGCAACTTTGGCCTATTTTTTCAACTTTTACAACCAAACTGTCCCTATATAATACAGGGTAAAGATGTATATAGATTTGAATGATGGATAAACACATTGTAAATTAGTTCAAGAGTGTGCATCTATCATTCAAAACAATGAGCTGTGATGATCCAATGGAGGGGCATTGTGATCTAAATAGTTGAAAAGTGAACATAATTTGCAAAAAAAGAAAAAAAAACTCCCATTCTTGTAATCTAGTGAAGAGTAAAGAGTTAACGAAAGGTAACTTTATCACGTAAGGACATACTTGTAATCCATGTCGTCAAAGAGTCTGAGGACTGGGGGATCCGCATCGGCTGACAATATAGCCTGAAACAAAACGGGTATCAGGCAATATTCTACCCAGTTAAATTCCGCATTGTAAGCCACTGTATCAGAACAGAATTTGCATACTAGAAGTGAAAAACAAAAATGAAAACATCGACTAATTCCTGTTAAAATTTTCACAACCATGTTTTCTGAAAGTGCACGAGCATAGTCATGGACTTAAAAGTAACAATCTGGTGAGCTTAATTTCGAATGTTTTCCTGTTTCTTGACATAATCATAACTTGTGTGTAGGAATAAACCATCTTTTAATGCTAATATATATAAGGTAACCAAGAGGAACGAGCGTTACAAGTTCTCATGATAAGTGCCGCTATTTTAATAATCTGCAGATCAAACTATCACTACGAAACTAAATGACCAGGCTTAGACGAATAGAAACGAAAATAGACAGAAAGAACTCAGACATCGACTAAGCTCAGGAAGCGTGTAACGAACATGTAGCATAAGCAGAAATAACAGCGAGATCAAAACTTTTGCCATACCAGTATAAGATCAGCATCATCTGCCATTCGAATGGCTTCATTTTTGGACACTACACCAATCTGCAAAGTATAAAGCAAATCGACTGATTGAGAACTTATCCTACAGTACAGGACAAGACATGAAGCAAAACATGAAGGAAAGGGACATAATATACAGCACGGGAATAAGACTAAATGGTGAGACTAACCATATTTTGCTGCTCATC
Organism: Tillandsia leiboldiana; assembly: GCA_029204045.2. Classification (NCBI taxonomy): domain Eukaryota; kingdom Viridiplantae; phylum Streptophyta; class Magnoliopsida; order Poales; family Bromeliaceae; genus Tillandsia; species Tillandsia leiboldiana. Next base: position 1,847,926 of record CM055060.1, read on the forward strand.
CAAAAGTCTTACAGTTGATGACCTGAACTAAAACAAGTCAGTTCGATTATGAAGTTATCCATTAGATGAAACTTTTATACCACCTTTATCTACTAGCGGAAGATAACAATTCGATTATGAAGTTATCCGTTAGAATTTGAACTTGTACAAAACCGTGTGAGAAACCAAGGTGAAACCAACACTTTAATAGTTCTTGCCGAAAGTTTTATGTTAAATATCAAGCTACCTAGTAAGACCGTCCTTCTCATTGTTGTCATAGAGGCAAACCAACAAACACTTTATAGCCATCCCTTTCCGACAAAATCAAACTTCGAACATCAAAAATAAACTTTAGGCCTCATTTGATACCAATTTCAGTTTTTTTTTTTTTTTTTTTTTTTAATGTTTTCTGTTGTTGTCAAAGAGGCAAACCAACAAACACATCTAAGCATCTCGTTCTGCCAAAATCAAATTTCGATCAATCAAAATCCAAACTTTATGCTTCCTTTGGTACCAATTTCGCTTTTTTGTTCCCTTGAACTCAAATTCAATGCAATCGAATAACCCAAAGATAAATCAAACCAACAATAACAAAGATAAACGCCACATACTTAACCCTATCGAGATCGAGCGCGGGATCGTAGTCAGGGTCGGCGACGCGAGCATCCCCCTGCGAGCGCCTCGACTGGCCGTATCCCGCCCCGGGCCGATACCCTCCGCCGCCTCCGCCGTACCGCGCCACCACGGCCACCTTGGTCGCCGGAAAAACCCTACCCCCTCGAATCGGCTTCTTGGGGAATCGGATAAAGAACGAAGAACGGGAGGTGGTGTGTTTCGCCCCATGCGGCGCGGGAGTGGTGGGGGACAAGGAAGGAGGGGGTTTGAAGGCGAAATCCGTGACTCTCGCCATGGATAGTGCTCCGAACTTCGCCGAAGAACAAGAAGATGACGATGAGGGGCTCTTCCCCGCTCAGCAGCTACAAATTGGAGCAGGTATAGAGATTCTAGGATTAGGGTTTGATCCCATTCTCAGTAGTAGAGTAGGGTTTGCGCCATGGAAGGGGCGGAGAGAGAGAGACGTTGGAGGGAGGGGAAGTTGGAGGAACCTTATCTATTTTCTCAACATCAATTTTTTTTTTTTTTTTTTTTTTTTTTTTTTTTTTTTCTTTTTTGCTAAAATATAGAAAATTCGTTTGTAAATACTTGTTTTTTTTATTTTTTTTCTAACTAGTAAAAATTTATATTTTATCTTTTTAATATTTTTTTTAAAAAATTTAATTAATAAAGATATGAAATGATCAAATTATATTTCAAAAATATTATAAGGATTCGGCCTACTAGTAATAATAATTCGTTGGATCTAAACGACGCCTACTAGTAATAATAATTTTGATGAGCCTAAACCACAACCCAAAATACTTAAGCCCAATTTTTATTATCAATGTCCATATCTATAATATACTCAATCATAACCTCATTCACATCCGATGTAGGACTATTAGGGTTTCAGAAATATTTTCGGTATAAATTATAAAAAATAAACAAAACAGTGATGAAAATATGACGGAGAGAGACTAAATGCATTAACTTATATTTTTGAGAGGGTAAAATATAAATTTTTGAAAGTCAAAAAAAAAAAAAGTAAAAAAAAAAATATTATCAGAGATTTTCTATAATTTAACCTTTATATTTTTTGAAAAATATTTTTTGTACATTCCAGATAGGATATATATTTTACACCTTATCTATTTTAAGATATGAGGAATTTTACTAGTCACTTCGAAATGACTAATAAAGAGAACTCCATCCTTAAATAAATGAGATGTATATCATACAATTTACTTTTGTATTTAGCCCTTTAACAAATTATTTTTGGGCAATTTTCTATATACCCCTAAAATTTTTTCTGTTTTTAGATTTACCCCTCTTAGAAGGCTAATATTAAAACTACCCTTCTTACGTTCCAACTTCTTTCTAAAATATCCGTGAAGTTAAACTCTATTAGTATACCGTTTGGAACTGCCGTTATCTGTATGAAATTACTATTTTGCCCTTTCAAATATACCCTTCTACCATAACCAACTTTTTTTTTATGTACCCTTAAAATTTTCAATAGTTTTGGTAGATAGGGACAAAATAGGTATATCTGATAGTTTTCAACTCCGATTATTATTTAACTCTAGTTTAACCCTAGTTAACTTAACAAAGGGAAACGGTAGGGATATTTTTAATAACGGTGGAACGTATGAAGGGTATATTGGAAAGAAAAAAATAAGAGGGGTAAATCAGATATTTCTTCAGATTTCGGGGGTACACAGACAATTATCTCATTATCTTTTATAAATAATTTTTAAAATTTTATATTTATAATTTTGTTTACAAGCTCCTAACATTACGGCTAGGGATGTCAACGGGTCGAATTCAGAGTAGATTTTTAAAAATCCAAATCCGAGTCCGGCTACCAAACCCAAAATTCAAATCCGAACCCAACAAAAAATTCAAAATCTGAACCCGAACCCGAAAATCTAAATATGAAACAATTATTTCTCATTTTCTCTTTACAATATTTTAAAATATATTACATTAAATCTAAAATCAATTCGGATTCAAGTCATGTTTAGGTTTAGGTTCGGATCGGATACAGTCAAATTCTATATCCGAATTCAAATCAGTCAGATTTTTATTTTTTATATCCGTATCCGAATCCATATCCGTTTAACATCAGGTAAATCCATTCTATTCGAATTCGAGTTCGGATAAAATTTCGGCTACCCATACCTATTGACATCCCTAATTACTGTTACTAATAATGTTACATTAAATTATATATTTTGATAATTCTAGTAGTAAAAATTATATTATTTTTTAAAAAAATTATAAACAAATTTTATAATATTTTACAAACTTAATAATTTTTTATTTTAAAATTTTAAAAATTTTAAGCAATATTTTACTATCTATTTAGTAAGTAAATTATATATAATATTTTAAAAAACATTATTTGAAATTTGAGTGGGTTTTAAATTATATTTGAAATTAAAAAAAGGTTTTAAAAAATATCAATACATAATATGAAAAAGTAAAAAGGCCTTTGTTGGGCCATTGGGCCTACAAGGTACAATTCACTATAAGCCCATGCCGTTGTGGGTCGGGTTGTAACACAATCAGAAATATCCGATCTGTTTTATACTCTTTTAGGTGTATGTAGAGTGTAGTATTGTTTGAAAAAGTATTATCTAAACATTATGTTAGAAAAGAGTTGGTGTTATTTTATAGAGATAATTGACTGTGTACCCCTGAAATCTGAAGAAATATATGATTTACCTCTCTTATTTTTTTCTTTCCAATATATCATTCATACGTTCCACCGTTATTAAAAATACCCTTACCGTTTCTCTTTGTTAAGTTAACTAGGGTTAAACTAGAGTTAAATAATAATCGGAGTTGAAAACTATTAGATATACCCATTTTGTCCCTATCTATCAAAACTATTGAAAATTTTAAGGGTACATAAGAAAAGTTGGTTATGGTAGAAGGGTATATTTGAAAGGGCAAAATAGTAATTTCACACAGATAACAGCAGCTCCAAACGGTACACTAACAGAGTTTAACTTCAGGAGTATTTTAGAAAGAAGTTGGAATGTAAGAAGGATAGTTTTAATATTAGCCTTCTAAGAAGGGTAAATTTAAAAACAGAAAAATTTTTAGGGGTATATAAGAAATGGAAATTGCCCCTATTTTATAAATCACTTTATAAATTTCTAATTTTTTTAATCAGTTTTATTTTGAAATCATTTCACATAAATTGCCATTACAAAATTTTGCTTTTGATCCAATGGTTCAATTTTTATGTAAAAAGTTTTGGAGTGCAGTGTAAGTATGATTAAGAAGGTTCTCAATAAATTCTCCATAAAACAGTTTGGTGAGTTATACCATTCAACCTGTTTGTAAATCTTAAGGTATGTTCCAATCTCAGTGGGGGTTGGGAATCCGGTACTTTTTTCATACCAGATTCTATGAATTCGCAATCTGCTTCGGTATCACAATTTATTACGGTACCGTTTAGTGTTAGAATTCTATAATAAAAATATCAAATCGAATTTTTACCATAAATCTGTCCGCTCAACAAAACTGAAACTAATACAACCACATAGGAAAGAAAAATCAAAATAAAAAATATGCGAGTCAAATAAGATTTCATTAACTAAGAAAAGAATTACACCGACTCCTCTTCTGCAATAGAGTAGCTTCAATCCGAACTATCATCCTGAATCTCTCTCATTTTTTTCTCGTCTTCTATAAACCTAAAAAATTTTTCACTTTGAATGCACCCGTACGTAACATGTCATATGAAAGTGACTAAACTCTAGTCCTCACCATATCATATGGGTGTGATTAAATTCTAACACCCACCATATCATATTGTGTGGTTAAATTCTGCCACCACCACTGTAGATATGACTAAATACTATCCCCCACCCCCTTCATGTATATTACCATTTCTATGAGTGTTACAATCTCTATTAAATAATAGCACATATATTATATTTATAACTTACATAAAAAACTATCAAACTCTAATCTAAATAAATTTTTATTCTAATTAATATTTAAATTTTAAAAAATTTATCTTTTTAAGATTTAAATATTAATCTTAATCCAACTAAAATTCAACTACAAATCTAATCAAATTCTAATACTGTAGTTCATATAAATTTGAGATTTGGATAGAAATTTTTAAACATATTACTCATCAAATTGTCTTAATAAAAATTTATTGAGGAACTTCTCAGCTAAGCTGTCGGGCGAACCGACTCAAGACCAAGAAGGCGGTGGAGGATACGATCACATGGCTCAACTCGAACCAGCTCGCAGATGTCGCAATAGCAAATTTTATATACTTTCCAACAAAAATATTACTTTATGATAGGGGTCGCAATTCAGCTCGCTGTTGGCGAGTCAATTCGTGTACGACTCAAAATTAGCTCGAGATCGAATCACTCACTTAGTAAACGAGCCGAATACGAGGTGAATTTTTCAGCTTGTTTAATAAACGAGCCAAACACGAGCTGGGGTCAGCTCGCTCGTGTTCGACTGGATAATAAATCGAATATATATATATATATATATATATATATATATATATATATATATATATATATATATATATATATATATATATATATATATATTTATTATTTAATTTTTATTCTAATTTAAATATAAAATCTAACTCCTTTATAAAACACCTAATTATAAAAAAGATTTATTTATCTATGCTGATGTGAATGTTTTTAAAAATATTAAAAATTTTTTAATTCTCCTATAAATTTTACCTATTAGATTTTAGGTCAACTTAATATAAAAAAAAAATTATTTTTTTATAAATTTTAATTATTAAATTAAAATTAAAATTTTTTATTTTTCTTTCAACTTTATATCTGGGAATGAAAATCTAATTTGTTGTTCGCGGGTCGGCTCGTGTTCCGCTCGTTAATAAACGAACTGAACACGAACCGAAATTTTCAGCTCGATATTTAAACAAGCCAGCTCGTGTTCGGCTCATTTATTAAATTAGCCGAACACAAGTCGGTCTCAGCTCGCTCGTGTTAAGCTCGCTGACACCCCTACTTTATGATGATTTGTATATTTTCGACACGAACAATTTGCCATTTACTTGCTGCATGTGGGAGAGTTCGAGCACGCACTGAAGGAGCGGGAGGAGGTGTGCAACCCTATCATATCGAGAAGGTATCACGACAGTGCCGGGGCGGCCGGGATGGGCGCCGATCGGCATGGCGGCGGCTCCGGTGCCGGTCCAAAGATAGAAGAGGTGGATTAAGAGCTTTTGAAGTGAAAGTGTTAGTGTTACATTAAATACAATGCATTAAAATGGCTATAGGGTCTATGGTGAAATATAATGTGTTAGGTTTTGGTTCCCTTGTTTTTTTTTTTCAGTAGTTCTTGTGTGTATTGAATAATAAGCTTTTGTGGCATGTAGGTGCTTTTTTGACTCATGAAGGGAAAGTATAGCTTGCTGATTTAGATAATTTTATTGTTTTATTATTTTTGAATTGAATTATGCAACATTTGACTTGGTCAACTTTGGGCCAAATAATAATCAGCCCAAATAAGCCCAAAGCCCATAAATAAGGCCGATTGCCGATACGGGCTAGTAAAGATTAAAATAAGTCTCAAATGCGAAGCGCGCGCTCCGGCCGCGAAACATATCTTGGACATGAGATTGTTTGGGTCGGGCTAGATTTCGATCTAAGATTTCGAGTTAGATCGGTTTCGTTCGATTTCAAAACTTTGCATTTTACATATTTCGTAAGAGAAAATACTTTATGTACATCCTAAAAGGACGTACAGCTTATACCCCAACAATCGAAGGGTGGAATGAATTTTATCTATCACTTCGAAGTGATGAATGGAAAAGCTTCCATCCTTGGATGGATGGGAGTGTAAGATGTACATCCATAAATGAGTGTATAGGTAGCATTGCTCGTTTCGTAAGTCGAGGTTCCGATCAAAATGATTAGGTCAGATCCAGTATTCAAATCTCCCAAATTTTAAATTTTTGATTTTGGCCCAATTTTTTTTAAAATTTTTAAGATGAAATCGTTTTCAGCCATCTATACCTATATATTAATCCTCAACTTTTTCTGTTGACGTGGCGTATTCTCCACATAGTTTGAAACATTTTATATTTTTTTTTATTTTTTACGATGAGATGTCTACTCTATCTCTCTCTCCTTTGGCACCTTACAACCCCTCATCTTCCCAACCCCCATCTTCCACCTCTCTCTCTCTCTACAATTTAATCTCCCACCTCTTTTTCTCTCTCTCCTTCTCTCTCTTTCTACACCACGATCCTCTTCTTTTTTTTTCTCTCTCTCTCTCAGATCGCGGTTAGGGTATGATGCAAGCGACTAGGAACGCGATCCGTCTTTCGATATCGTCGTCCTCTTCCTCTCCGATCTCCAATCTCCGCCTATGGAGGTGGAAGAGGAGATCTCCTCTACAGCGCGGTGGTCTATGGCTTTCGCTCAGCCCACCGCCGCCGCGAGCTCTGGCCTCGACTAGCGTGAGGTCACCAATTGAGCTCTCGGCCTCCTCAAATCCATCCCCTTCGTCGACCCCGCCAAGGTTTGATCTTTTTCCCTATCGATTTCATTCTCTAATCTCCTGAGATCGTCGTCCTCTTCCTCTCCAATCTTCGCCCATGGATGTGGAAGAGGAGGCCTCCTCTATAGTGTGGGATCTAGGGATTTCGCTCAGCCCGTCATCACCGCCGCCGCGGCAGCAAGATCCGCCCTCGACAAGCACGAGGTCACCAATCGAGTCCTTGGCCTCCTCAGATCCTTCCCCTTCGTCGATCCCGCCAAGGTTTGATCTCTTCCCTTGAAGGTATTGATTTGAATGAGAGGATAAAAGATCCTCATGATGCAAGAATACATCAAAATCTGAGCCTTTGTTTCAAAGTTTCATTCAAATTATTGTACAATAATAGCCTCTTTGTTTAATTTATTTATGTGTTCCTTCGATTTTCCAAAATAAAAATGTTTAACATACATTTCTCTCAAAAAATGTTTAAATCAATGCATGAATTAATTAACTAAAAGATATGGCTATCAATTTTGTTCTTTAATTTTAATTAAAGTGAAAAATGAAAGGACATGAGTTTCAAATTTTAAGATTTGGTAAGAAAATAAAAATGTTTAAATCAATGCATGAATTAATTAACTAAAAGATATGGTTATTAATTTTGCTCTTTAATTTTAATTAAAGTAGAAAATAAAAAGACATGAGTTTTAAATTTTAACATTTAGTAAGAAAATAAAAAGGTTTAAATCAATGCATGAATTAATTAACTAAAAGATATGACTATTAATTTTGTTCTTTAATTTTAATTAAAATGAAAAATGAAAGGACATGAGTTTCAAATTTTAATGAAAAATTGAGGTTGATGACGGTGAAGGAAAAATTGTCACGTGGCAAAAAATATTGGGGATTCATATATTTGTACTCGGCCTCCTCAAATCCATCCCCTTCGTCGACCCGCCAAGGTTTGATCTCTTTCCCTATCGATTTCATTCTCTAATCTTCTGAGATCGTCGTCCTCTTCCTCTCCAATCTTCGCCCATGGATGTGGAAGAGGAGGCCTCCTCTATAGTGCGGGATCTAGGGATTTCGCTCAGCCCGTCATCACCGCCGCCGCCGCAGCAAGATCCGCCCTCGACAAGCACAAGGTCACCAATCGAGTCCTTGGCCTCCTCAGATCCACCAAAGGCAAAGTGTTTTGCAATGACGCTTCCTATACACTGACGACTAACCAATTGCCTCCATTTTTGTGGCTATATAATAACAACTCTCATTAAGTTGTTCGTCATTGTGCTGCTACTTAGTGTACATCATCAGTTTTTTAATATTTTTTTTACTCATTTTGGTACTAATTTTGATGATTCTTCTTTTTTTTTTTGTATTCAAATTTTTGTATTGTTTGTTCTATTCTTCTTTCTTTTTGTATTCCTTTCTCATGTTGAAACTAGAAATGTTGAAACTACTGATATGTTTCATTACTTAGTTTTTTAGCAATTTTTTTTTCTATTCTTTTGTTATTAAATGATTAGATAGTTTTTAAAATTATATATTCTAATGCTTTCTTTATATTATTATTTTGTTTTACATTTATATTTTTCTGAGTTTTCAAATCATTTAAATTTCACGGTTGTTGCACAAACTCATGAAAATGAGTGATTACTATTTTGATCTTAGTTGTGGGACGAAGTTACAACTTCTAATTAAGAATTTATTTCACATATTTTATTTCTTTGTTTTTATTTTCAATCTCTTCTCTGTAAACTATTCATTTTTTGCGCTGTTTAATATTTTGTTGTCAATTGTTTAGTAGGCTACTGATTTGAATGAGAGGATAAAAGATCTTTATAATGCAAGAATACATCAAGATCTGAGCTTTTGTTTTAAAGTTTCATTCAAATTATTCTACAATAATAGTCTCTTTGTTTAATTTATTTCTATGTAATTTGATTCTTTTTTACCCCTAATATTCTAAGTATAATAATTGATTTCTTTTAAAAATTTATGTAGTAGAATTCTAATTCTAATATAATAAGCAAGTTCGGCAAAATACAAAGATTACATATGTGACCTAATTCAATTGGACCATTTCAACACAACAGGCAAGCAAAGAAAAAGAAAAAAAAGTGGAGGAGAACACATTCAACAATAGGCGATAAAGGTCTTTTATTGTAATTTCTGTATCTTCTCATGAATCAGAGTACATATTTTGTCTATGTAAATAGATTTTTTTTTTTTTTTGCAAATTTATCATGTTTTTTAGAAATCCGTGTATAAGTAAATAATTTTTTGTTAAATATATTGTAATATTTTCCTGTGGTATATTGAGGTGCGAAATTCTAATCTCAATTGCAAAAATTATTTCAATTCCAAGGCACAACATAAAATATGTGAGATAAAACAATCTCGAGTTTGTATGTTTGAAATTATTTCAAATTCCCAACTATAAACATGTTATTTTAAATCAGTGTTTTTATCTTTGGTGCAGGAATTATGAGACATTCAACAGTGGCGGCTGAACCTGCAGCAGCGCAGCGGCATCCGCCACCTACAGTGCACTCCAAGATAGTATGTAGGATCACAAAAAAAAAAGAAAAAAAAAAAACTCTGATTCATATCTTAGAATTTAGATTTCGATTGGTTGATTGTTGAAAGATGTCGTGTTTTTTTTTTATTTTTTATTGTGGTTCTTTTTTACATTTGTTGATTTGTTTTGTAACTGAAATTGAAGCGCAGTTGTGGATTATGTTGTGTCATGTGGATGTATTTAGTTGTAGTGGTTATGTATTTGTTCAGTTATTTTAGTATCTGTTACATCTCTAATTGTATCATTGTACTTGCTTTGCCATGCATGTATAGAAGAGTCTCTGTCTGTTGCTTTGCCTGTTTAAGTCCTGAATTTTAAATTATAAACTCTGATTAAAAAATAAATAAATTACTGTATTTTTTGAAATTCGTGGCGTGACAACAGTATTTTTTGGTTAATTTTTGTTTTTACTCTTTGTAATACTACATCATATTAAATATTTTTTTTCTAACATTTTTTAATTAATAAATTATTATTTTTTTAAAATTTAATATCCGCCGCATCGCGCGGGTTACTTCACTAGTAAATTACTATTTCTCCTATTTGGTTTGTAGTAATAATGATACTGTCGAAACTCAGAGTTATCCAAAGAAGTGTAATTGATTTCAACCCATTAAGTCAATTACGATGAAGAGAAGTGAAGAAAAATAATAAAATAATATAATATATAATGCTAGTTATATTTAAAAATATTTAATTATGGTATTAATTATTTTTTTATTTAGTTTACATATTTAAAATACGATAAAAATTGATTAGTTAGGTGTTAGTATTTTCTTTTTCATTTAATCTGCATATTTAAAATATGATAAAGATTGATTAGTTGAGTATTAATAATTTTTTTTTACTTTATAATTCATTATTGTATTATTATTATAATTATTTATGTATAAAAAAATTAATTTAATTGTTATGTATCAAATATTTAATTATATAGAAATATAATTATATTATTTTTTATATAGCATATTACTTTTATAATTTATCAAATTATTTATTATTTATGTATAAATTATGTTTTTACACATTCATGTCCTTCCAAACAAACAAAAGAACTAAAAAACATTCAGCAGAAGTAATTTTCACTTGAATTGTACTTCAATCCAAATTCAAATCAACTCAAAATACATTTTCGGTGAAACGAATAAATTTTTAGGCTGTGTTTGGTTTGAATATAAATAAAAACTGCTTATTCTATGGTATACGTACAACTCTTAAAATAAGAAGCAACAAGATCAATTTTGTGTTAAAATAAAAATTAAATTGTTTTCGAAAATAAGGAAAATAACTAGATTGAGTAGCGAGAATAAAAGTAATTATAGTTTTAAAATAATATTATTTTAGCTAATTAATTAACATAAAAATATTAATTAAATAATAATTTAACTTATTTAATTAATTAATTACTACTAGATAACTCTAAATATAATTAATAAAATAATTAACAATGAGTATAGTTAATTAATAATTTAATTAACTAAAAATAATTTAATAAATTAATAAATAAATTAATTAATTATTTAATAGTTAGATAATTAACTAATAAAAGAAATAGATTAATTAAAATTTGATTAATTTCATAAAGTTTTTTGTAAACATATCGAATAACAGATATATTTCTACAAAGTTCAACTTTTTATATTTATTGCTTAAAAAGTTCAAAATTGTTCATATATATTCTTACCGTTAACGTCTGTTAAAAAAAAATATAGTTAATCATAGTTTAAATACTAAATCTTCATTAGTGAGTGAGGTAAACTTATTTTTTTACCCTTTTGGATATTATATTTAACCAGAGATATATTTTTTTAATATGTGAGATTTTTGGAGAAATATATTTGCAAGGATAAAATTAATATTTTATTTATATTTTGTTAAAAAATAAACAGTAAATTAATGATAACAAACCAGATAGATATATTTGAACAACTTAAAATTTTTGAATGGATAAAAATAACTAAAATTATATATTTTTTAATTAAGTTTGTTCTCAAGTGGGAATAGGAAGGCAAGATGTAACGGCCCGATCCAATTTATTTTAATTAAGCTTATTCTCAAGTGGAAATAAAAAAACCAGATGTTGGATTCAAATTATTGGTCCAAAATATTTAAACTTAGTTATTATTATTAATGTCTATAGTTTTTTATATATATTTAATTAGAACATTCTTTTCATTCGATATGAGATTGTTGGGATGTCATACGAGAACTACTGTTTCACTTATAACTAAACGTATTTGAAAAATAAAAATAAAATATAATTTTATTCTATTCCTTGGATAACTCGTTAAGAGGAGAATAATTTAAACAACTTATTTTACCTAGTGTTTGGATGGTTTTACAGAATAAAATGGGCTATTTCTATTTTATCCTGCAACTAAACAGTGTCAAAGTGATTTATACATAAACTGCCAAGTAAATTTATAATTTTTTATAAAAATCGAAAAGCGAGCACGTGAACTTTGGACTGAGTCAGTAAATCTAGGATTTTTTATAAAAATTGAAAAGCCAGCATTTGAACCATTCAGTTTGGACTGAGTCCCAAAACATGGAATTGTAGCCATCTCTCTCTTTGTATTAATCCACAATGTTTCAATGAAATGACCTCAAAAGGGAGAATAAAATTCTCAGCATTTTGATTAAATTAATAATAATAATAATAATAATATTATTATTATTCCTTGTTTCCCCACCCCTCCTTAGTCATAATTTTTTTTTTCAAACAATTATTTTTATATATTTGGACAAAAAAAAAAGATGCTTCTGTTTCTCGTCAATTTTCAACCATTGACGGAAAAATAAAAACTCAAGTTATATATATATATATATATATATATATATATATATATATATATATATATATACTGAATCAAATAAATATAATTTTTTATACTTTCAACCAAATAAATATTGATAAATTTTTTTTCCCTACAAATCAAATACTATAAAATGTAAAAATTATTTTTCTCTAATTTTTTTTTTTTTAAATTTTACGTACTACCAGACACCTAAATTTAAAATTTCAAAGATCTGAATTTTTTAGACGTTTCTTAGCCCATTAGGATTTCCGGTGAAAGAATAAAGTTCATGCAGATTAATATGTTGAATATAAATATTGAAAATAACATTTTTTTTTTTTAGCAGTTTAAGCTGACAGAGAATAATTATTATTTTATATAATTTAATATAATATTAAAATAGAAGGGTCTGAGTTTGAGTTACACCTTAAGCTGATAGAGGATAATACTTTTGAATAAATTAGAGTTTAAATAAAAAAATGACACCCAACATAAGATGAGAATGAGATTGTAATTGAATTTATAAAAGACTATGGACACGAAAATAATAATTAGGCTTAAATATTTTCGGCCGATGATTTGGACCAAACAAGTTATTATTGCTAGCGAATCGAGTCGTTACATTTGATATCAAAGCAAATCACCAGCCGAAAGTATGTGACGAGTCTCGACCGAGTAAGGAACTGAGTGACAAGATGAGATCGACCGGTGATCTTGAACAGTGTGCGTGTTTGGACTGATGAGAAATTCGTGACACCCTAAAAATTTCACATCGAATAAAAAAAATAATAATAATAATAATAATAATATTATTATTATGAGATAATTGTATGTGTATTTCTGAAATCTGAAGAAATATCTGATTTACTCCTCTTATTTTTTTCTTTCCAATATATCCTTCATACGTTCCACCGTTATTAAAAATATTCCTACCGTTTCCCTTTGTTAAGTTAACTAGGATTAAACTAGAGTTAAATAATAATCGGAGTTGAAAACTATCAGATATACCTATTTTGTCCCTATTTATCAAAACTATTAAAAATTTTAAGGGTACATATATAAGAAAAGTTGGTTATCGTAGAAGGGTATATTTGGAAGGGCAAAATGGTAATTTCACACAGATAACGGCAGCTCCAAACGGTACACTAACAGAGTTTAACTTCAGGAATATTTTAGAAAGAAGTTAGAACGTAAGAAGGATAGTTTTAATATTAGCCTTCTAAGAAGGATAAATCTAAAAACAGAATTTTTTTAAAAAATATATAAAAAATTGCCCCTATTATTATTATTATTATTATTAATTTTTGTGATAGTTAACTTTGTGGTGGGTTGTTAAAAACCAATAAACACGTGAATGAGGTGCATGAAAAGAAGTTTTAGCTTCTACGTACTTAATTGTCACGAATTTGGACCACTACGTCGCACTCATGAGTTGATAAATTTGGTTTTCGAAGCTTCCACAAACGTTTAACACAAGCATGGGTGAACAAACTCACGAAAACTCAATGTTTCCAGGAAGAAGATGCATGATATATACCAATCTTAATTCTCAGGTCACTTATTTGACTTTGTTGTGCTCCGTAGTTTAGCAACTGCTGTACTTACACAATGCCGTGAAACTTTGGGAAAAATCGTAACTCAATGCCGTGAAACTAAGGGAAAATCGATATTTGTTTATTTGTTAGATTCAGCGTATGCATATGCTCGATCGAGTAATAGTAAGTGTCGATCGATAATAGGTAGTACTATAACAAAATTATGATATAGTGACACTTTTAAGTATTTTTAAAATCTAAAAAAAGTGTCGCTGACAAAAATACCGACACTTATTATTAGTGTTGTTATATGTGCCATCGCTAGGGTGTATAGCGACACATTTTTATAATGTGTCCCTATAACCTAATTTTGAATATGGATGGAATATAGATAGGACACTTATACAAAAGTGTCACAAATATGTGTCCCTATAACCTAATTTTGTTGTAGTGTAGAAAAGTGCAACTCAGATTTCAAAATTCTGAACACCTCGGTTCAAAATTTGCCGGTGCGGTCGCTCACTATACTTTCGATAATTTGCCGGTGCTTCTTCAGCCATACGATCGGTTGGTGCTGCGATGAAGGTTCCGTACTTAGAGAAACGATCTATCACCATCAGTATGAATCCACGTTCCCCCATCTTTATTTAATAGGAAGATGAATTTAACTATATCAGTGAGACAATTAGACCTCTAACAATGGTTAAAAAATAAAGACCGTAAAATAATCAATTGAAAGTAAATCTCAGTGCTCAGCAAGACTCTTACCTCGATCTTCCATTGACTAACATGGGGTTCATATAATGTTATCTAAAATTTCACGTTATTTCTTTCTAGCCAGATCGTCGCGCCGTTGCTGTTTGGGTACTTATCCTCTTAACTATGGATTCGAGAGGGCCCTTCTTTCAAAGCCTTTTCTAGATGGTTCTAGAACCCGTCCCTTTCCTCGGATTCTACTCGCTTTCGAAGGACGAGAGGAGTAGAAATCAACAATTTATGCATCTTAAGAAAAGATGATCAACTGTCGCGGACCGCTCGCCACCACAAAGCTACAAAATATGTATAATTGATCTCCCAACCATTACAAGGTTATCTATGTGACACCCAATCATTTTACATCGGATACGAATATAAATATGTTTGGACATATAAAAAAATATGCACATTAGTAATAACAACTGAGTTTAAATATTTTGGACTATGATTTGGGTCCATCGAGTTATTATTGTTAGTAAGTCAGATCATTACAATATACCATCGTAGAAATACTCTCTTCTTTTTAGGATCAATAATTGCGCTTAAACACCAGGGTGGAGCACGAGAGGCCGATGCTTTAGTTGATTTTCTTTAAAATATCATAATTGGAGAGATTTATCAAATTTATTTGTTTACTTGTAAAATAAATTCTTAATTAAGTTACCAAACGGGTTACCAAAAAAATCAATCTAGGTAGTTTGGCTATGACTAATTAACTAAGCTAGATGCCTAATAGCATCTAAAATAATCCCATTTGTTAATAATCACATCAACTTAATTAAATCAAATCAAGTGCGTTGTATTAATTATGAAAAATTCTAAATATACATCCAAAAGAATGTACATCTCACACCCCCACCGATCTAAGGGTGGAGGTGTTTTTTAAAGATCACCCACCCTTAGATGGGCGGGCGTGTGAGATGTACGCCCCTTTAAAGCATACATATAGCATTTCTCATTAATTATTTCTCTCAAATAATCAGAATATATTCTTATTCTCTGTGTGCGCGCGCTACGCTGGAGTTTTTATAGAAATAATGTTTAAGTAGAGCATATGGTATCATGTATTTTCAGTAAATTCACACTAATAAAAAATATAAGTTTGTATTTTATAATTTTTGGCTTTTAAGATTAAGAAGCTTTGGCCTTATTAGGTTTATATATATATATATATATATAGAACTTAAAATTAGTTTTATGAAGTTCGCTATACTGATCATTATTGGTTAGCTTGTAAATTTATATTTTTAAAAATATAGAGAGAAATTAAAATGTTAGAAACAAATTTTTATTTATTATTATAAAATTTTTTATAAATGCATAAATTGTTAACAATATGCTATCCTAACTTCTTCTTAACAATTATTATTATTAACCGGTCGAATCGTTATATTATATAAGTTTGTTTAGCTACGTTATGACTTTAATAAAAATCATGCATTTCTGATTGAAAAAATTAAGTATTTTGAATCAATATTTTAAATCTAACTAATTATATATTATTGTTAATGAATCAGATCGTTATGTCTATAATTTTACTTTCTAAATATTTAATTAAATCAAGTACATAATTGGTTCCAAATTCTATCCCTCCCTTTTATTTTATTTATTTATTTTTATTTTTTTGAAAGAAATCCTATTCCACATTAAAATAATAATAACTTTGTTAATAAAAAAATAAAAGAGTTTGTTAACAATTTCCATTTGGTATCTAATACGTCATGTGGAAATATTTAATGTACCACAACTAGTTGCCCCCTTTTAAAAACCCATTTCCCAAATCAACGGTCACAAATTTTTTGGACCACTCAATACTCTCGAGAGACCCTTTAAAGAGCAATGCTACATGTACACCCCCCTAAGGGGTGTACATTTCACACCCCCACCCATCTAGGATGGGGTGTAATGAGGGGTCACTTCATGTGACCCCCAAAATACACCCCCATCCTAGATGGGTGGGGGTGTGAGATGTACACCCCTTAGGGGGTGTACATGTAGTATTTTCCCCCTTTAAAATAGGAAAATGCTATGTGTACACCCGTAAGGGGTGTACATCTCACACCCCCACCCATCTAAGGGTGGGGGTGTGATGATGGGTCACTTGATGTGACCCGTAAAAAATATCGCCGCCATTAAAATGGTGGAGATGTATGATGTACACTCCTTCGGAGTGTACATGTAGCATTGCTCTTTAAAATATGGGGAATGCTAGGTGTACACTCCATAAGGGGTGTACATCCTACACCCCACTTCATTTTGGGGTGGAGCTTTTTTTACTGGTCACATGATGTGACCAGTAAAATTCATCCCATCTTAAGATGGAGTGGGGTGTAAGATGTGGGGCTTTTTTTACTGGTCACATGATGTGACCAGTAGAATTCATCCCATCTTAAGATGGGGTGGGGTGTAAGATGTACACCTCTCATAGAGTGTACACTTATATTTACCCATTTTAGAACTCGTGATCTAGAAATTATTTTCTAAACCTGGTCTATAGTAAAATTTAAATTATTTTAGATTGAGGGCACGTTTCTTTCGCCGAGATCAGAAAATGCCGAAAAATTATTTTAGATTGAGGGCACGTTTCTTTCGCCGAGATCAGAAAATGCCGAAAAATTATTTTAGATTGAGGGCACGTTTCTTTCGCCGAGATCAGAAAATGCCGAAAGTAGCTAGTTTTAACGTATGCCTGATCTCGACTTTATCTTGGTCGAGAACAAAATTGTGTTTTCACTTTGTACACGAAGTCGGATTCGGCGTTGACAAATCGTATACTTTTAACCACTATAATAAAATTAGATTATAGTAATATATTTTTGTGACATTTTTGTACAAATATTCTATCTATATTTTATCTATATTCAAAATTATATTATATGATATATTTTTAAAATACATTATAATAATGTGTAGCTATACATTCTAGTGACGACACATATAGCGACACTAATTATAACGGTCGGTATTTTTGTACAAGTGTTCTATCTATATTTTATCTATATTCAAAATTATATTACAGGATATATTTTTGGAACACATTATAATAATGTGTCGCTATACATTCTAGTGACGACACATATAGCGACACTAATTATAAAGG
This sequence comes from Tillandsia leiboldiana, assembly GCA_029204045.2. NCBI lineage: Eukaryota > Viridiplantae > Streptophyta > Magnoliopsida > Poales > Bromeliaceae > Tillandsia > Tillandsia leiboldiana. The sequence continues at coordinate 1,865,782 of CM055060.1, forward strand.
TCGATATTTTTGCTAGTGACACTTTTTTTAAATTTTAGAAATACTTAAAAATATCGTTATAGCATAATTTATTATAGTGAACTGTCTCCTATATTTTTGTGGCATTTTTGTACAAGTGCTCTATCTATATTTTATCTATATTCAAAATTATATTACATGATATATTTTTGGAACGCATTATAATAATGTGTCGCTATACATTCTAGTGACGACACATATAGCGACACTAATTATAAAGGTCGGTATTTTTGTTAGTGACACTTTTTTTAAATTTTAGAAATACTTAAAAATATCATTATAGCATAATTTATTATAGTAAATTGCTCTTCTATATTTTTGTGGCATTTTTGTACAAGTGCTCTATCTATATTCAAAATTATATTACAGAATATATTTTTAGAACACATTATAATAATATGTCGCTATATATTCTAGTGACGACATATATAGCGACAGTAATTATAAAGGTCGATATTTTTGCTAGTGATATCTTTTTTAAATTTTAGAAATGCTTAAAAATATCGTTATAGCATAATTTATTTTAGTGAACTGCTCTCCTCTCTAAATTTATTTGTCTTTTTCAAATGTTATGTTTGTGATTCGATGAAACAAATAAGCCCTAAATGCACCATAATTTATCTAAATTTATTTGTCTTTTTCAAATGTCACGTTTGTGATTTGATGAAACAAATAAGCCCTAAATGCACCATAATTTATCTAAATTTATTTATCTTTTTCAAATGTCACGTTTGTG